>OX638382.1:49134045-49734045 GCA_951813785.1 Criorhina ranunculi | reverse complement strand
TCAACCAGCAGTTCTGCCAAATCGTGACAAGAATGAGACCTTTGAAGGTGCGAAGGTGGTTGCCAGCGGTTGGGGATCCCTAGGCGAGGAGGCCTACTCCGGAGCGATGCAATACACAGAACTCAAAGTCATCCCCAACGAGGAGTGCATAAAAGAGTACAACAAGAACATTATCACAGCGAAAGTGATTTGCGCCAAGGGCTTAGATCAGGAAACAGTCTGTTCCGGTGATTCTGGTGGCCCCCTAGTCCTAAAAGACTCACAAAAACTTATCGGTGTGACAAGCTTTGGTCCAGCCGATGGTTGTGAAACAAAAGTCGCCGGAGGATTCACCAGAGTAACAAAGTACTTGGATTGGATCAAAGAGAAAACCGGTGCCGACAAAAAAGAACACCACAACGTCAAGGACAATATTGTGTAGTGATCATCGTTGTCCAATAACTGACAACCCCCTTCGACTGATTCTAGATGTTAAGTTCTAATTTATTTAAAATCGACTGGAATGTGATAAGCAATGTATTTATATTTATCTCATATCCCTTGTGGTGTTCAAGGACTAGTTTAAGACACGAGAATTTAGGAAACATGTACGTTCTCATCAATGTAATAATTTATTTGATTTATTTATTTAAAAAAAAAAAACGTGGAATTTCATAAAATCTTTGTATTTTTTTCTTATTCAAGAAATCAAAAATTCAAATTTTGTATTTGTGTGCTAGTCAAGCTTTTAAAATGCGATTTTGTATAGAAATGATCTTTTGTATCATAGACGACATAAATAAAATAAAAAAATATACTCATATTGAATATGTTAATTTAAAAACAAACATGTCTCTTTTATTTTTTTTTTTGCAAATTTTTTGAATTTCTTAAGAATTTTCAATTTTAATTTGAATTTTCGTTGGAGTGGCAGTTGACTGGTTTGCTAACGTGGAGACTTTACAGATTTCCTTTAAGTATTTCCATGTGACTTTTGAAGGGAGTGGAACTTGATTAATGATGGAGGTCTTCCCTTTCAACCAGAAGACTAGATGATATTTATTTTTCGCGATAAGACAAGCGAGTGGTTTTCAATGATTTCTAATGTGTTAAGCTATCTATTAAGTGTTCTTTTGTTTGTTTTGTTTAGTTAATAGCCAGAGCTTGACTTAAGGGGCAAGCTCTAGGAATTACGAGTGGAGAGGTGCTGATCGATCATTTCCCCGTACGATTTGACACTGTGCATTCCAGAAAGGTTTGAAAGATTAATTTATCGACTTTACATGGGATAGAACTTATAATTTCTTCTTTTTTTTTTTAGAGAAAGTTGTTTTTGGAAGTGTTGGTGAAGAAGTTAGATGGGGCGCATGAGGAGCCTATTTTGTGGAACAACTTTTGAACAACAAATGACCGATTTCAAGAATGTTGACCATCGTAACATATAAATATTCATAGGAACCAGAAGATGAGTTGAAAACTGTTTCATTTATCACTAATTTCAGTCAAGACTCTTGGATCCCCATAACAAAATCAATATTGGGAAGTGATTTGAAAAAAGAATTGGCAGGGATAAAGAAACATCTGTGGAATCAAAATACCTACCAAACGTGACAATAAATATTTAGTTAAGCTCGAAGCTTAAAGTAAATGAGGACAAAACAAAGAAGCCATCGTCTAGGACAAAAATTCATTGTTGACAACAGTATCTTGGAAGTAGTTAAGAAGTTAACCTAACTCGGAATAAACATCAACTACATGAATGACACTCTAAGATGGGAAATGGATTCAAAATTCCTAACGCAGAAGACGAAATGCATGCTTTACAAAACTCTGATCCTGCCAGTTCTGCTATATGGTACCAACTGCTAAAAAGGACGATACCAATCGCGAATTCTATAAGCTGTATCAAGATGTGGATGTAGTTCAAAAAGCGAAAACACCTCAACGTTACTGGCTCGGCCGTATAGGACGAATGGACAAAAATTCTCCAGTTTAGAGGATCTTCGAATCACAGCCCCCACATTTGAGACGACAAGAAAAGCCGAACACCTGTTTTAATGACCACGGTATCGCAGATGCCAGGTCGCTTGATGTATGGATTTGGGAAAAACCATGATTGGGATCAAAGGCTGCATGATCTCAGACCCTCCACGGATCGGTAGCCCGTTATATGTGAGTAATGAAATAAGTAAGTAAGTCAATTAAAGACACCAACGTTATAGATCCAACTGAAGATAAGCTGGACATGTGGCTTGAACAACAGATCATGCGGCAAGAGAGGACAGAAGTAACAGATGAAGAGTAAACATTAGATGGGGTGATGACGTTAAGAGAATTCCAAGCACTTCCTAATACAACTCAAAACTTAACCCAGTGGAACAGACAAGAGGAGGCATATGTTCAGCAATGGACACAACCGATGATGATGATCTATGCAACTAGCTCAGTTTGCTGCTTTAGTAAACTTTCTGTCCTAAATCGTGAATGGAGAAGTGGTTGAAACTGGTGAGCCTGCCAGAGACACAAGTAGCGCTGATGCGCCGTTTTGATACCACACCTCACGTGACCTGGATGTTGATGGGCGTAGCTTAGAGTGTGGTTTTCATATCCATCCTGTGGAGTTGAGAAAATTGATAATGTTGCAGAAAGTTCCTTGGAGAAGGGTTTTCCGAGAGTGCGCTGTCTGGTTCTGGCAAGTGCCGGGCAGTCACAGAGAAAGTGGAATAACGTTTCCTTTTAGTATAAATTGTCGCAACTACGACAGTGAGGGTTGAACGGGATGCCTAACTTGGCAGCATGTTGATCAATTGGCCAGTGGCCCGTGCTAATTGCTGTGATTTTGGCTGTCTCGATGCGGCACGAATGGAGTGACGATGACTGAAATATCGGGCTTATGGCTGGAGCATTCTTTACAATATCCAATATTGCAATAACAACTAAGGCACACTCCTTAAAATATGGGAATCAGACGTACCTGTTTATATTGCTTACTTATGATCAGCTTAACCTACTTATGATGACGCTACAGTATGGGGTGGACCTGGGACGCAACTGTCAGCTTGATCGTTAGCTAGCTACATTGTAGTTGAGGTCTCTTTTCACTTGCACTCTCCATCGGAATACCGATCTTCTACTGCGTCGTCCCTCTAGGAGACACATCCGCTCTAAATGTCTTAGCTCTTTTGATCGTTGTATCTGGACTGGTTTGACTAGGTAGATGTCACTGACCAGTCCAAATGGGACCGTAGATCATTCGAAGGATTTTTTCTTAAAAACATGCCTTCGCTCCACAGAGATATAATAAGGGTCTTGTATACTGTCACCTAAGTTGTTCAAGAGAGGGATTTGCTGCTAAATTACCTCCTTAGACCAAAGAAACATAGAAGGTAGACAAATCTCCTAAGTATCTTAAATTTATATCTGTCTATGGTGATGTTCTGTCCAAGACATCAGTATCGGTTGTCGTATATTGAACGCCAAAACTAAATGTTCAATGAAATGGTTCCATGTACGAAAACATATCCAGCTGTAGATCACGTTTTAATAAAAAGATCTTAGGTCAATGCTCCAGCCAAGAGGAAGGCCTCAGATTCTAGCGAAGAATATACTTATCACAACTTATCAGAAGAAATAAGATTCACTGCTGAATGCATATCTTCCTTAGTTCAAGAGCCTATATAAGTTTATAGTCTCCTCGATGGTCATAGATCGATTCTTCATTTGTTTAAGAGCCTATGAAGGTCAATACACCTCTCCATGGTCATAGACCGTTTGTTTTCGAAGACTCTAAGAACACATTGAAACTCTTTCAATTATGTAATTGTACGATACAGCAATGTTGAAGATATTTTAAAGCGTCCCTACCCGTCTTCGTTTTCAGCTCTCCATAATGATATTTGACCAAGACTTAGCTTCTAGTGCTAGTAAAAGTAGTTCAACTTGTATTGGACGTACGACGAAAGTGACATAACCGAATTAATTATTTCTTTCTCCATTCTATTGTGACGTCGTTATTGTTTTTTGATAACTTGTTCATCGATTAATTCTTGCTTACGTCGTATCCTGCAGTAGGTAGTCTCTATCAATTCCAGTTTAATACTGAAAAAAAAAGGAAAGAGTTCCTTGTGTGTACATCATCAAGTTGGTGATCTTAGTATAGTCAGATAGAAAGAGTCAAATGTAGGTCCATTATGATAGATTGTGAAAGCTCATGATGGTTCCTTGTCTGAACTTGATCTGAAGCTAAGAAACATTTTCTATTGTTATTGTGCTTTGATGCAAAACTTGGTAAGCAATACTAGAACTAGGCATGGTGTAACTTTTGAATATAGGGTTAACATGTAGGAGGGTATAAGGAGAGTGCATTACTCAAACTTGTCTAACTTTCTCATTCGACTTACTTCGACTTTCACTCTAAATTATGGTGGAAGACATAATGTATGTTCTACCGACTTCTGCGTACAAATTTCCAACCAACAAATGATACGTAGATTCTATGAAGGCTCGGATGAACATTCGTAACATATTCTCACCCATTAAAACTAAGACAAGCTCACATTTTTCCTGCAATATAATTTAGTTGGTTAGTTTTTTCTTTTTGCATACGGCTCGTAAAAAAAGTTAACAGCTCCCAGATCTTAATTAAGACACCTAGCTAAAATAAATTCCTCAACTCCCACGCATTAATTAAGAACTGTTCTGCATATCTTTGACTCAAAAGTGTCAAAATCCACACACCAAAGTCATGGAACACTGCCCAACGACAATGCTATGGTTGTTGCGACCGGCGACACTGCGGCGCCAGCCTTGATTATTTTATTTCTTCACCACAGCAGCATAAATGATTAATTAAAATGGAAAAGGCTTCCGAAATCAAAAACCTAAATCACTCCCAATGTAGTTGTAGTTACAGTTAAGTAAAAGTCATGGTCGCTAATCACAAACTTTTCCTTCACTTAATTTTTGCATAAACAAAAAAGAAACATCAGCTGATTTAGAAACAAAACAATTATTGAGTTAACAATCTTCGATATCCTCTCAAATTTAAATAAATTAATATTCTCTAGCGAAAAAATAAAAATAAAAACAACTAATAAAACTAGCAACATTTTTTGAAAATCCCATCATTTGAATTTTGTCCCCAAAAAAGAGAACAAGACTTAAGCCATCAACAAACAACATCGAAGAATCTATTGGGCAGAATACATCCGCTTTGGTAACTATTTGATCAACTCTTTTTGGGGAATTCCCAAAGAGAATTCTGTTAACTTTCGTTTCGATAACCAAAACCGGCGCCAGTCTAATTTTACTGCCGCGATGTCGAGCTTTAGACTAAGCTAACATAATATTATTCGTCGTTGGATTTTTTCGCTTGTCATTCATACACTTACGGTGAAGAAAGATATTAAAAAATAAAAAATAAAAAAAAAACTTCTGAACTGCAAAACAAATATTTTTGGTCAGTGCTCTTTTGCTCTGGTATTTCTTTTTATTGGAAAAATGTTTATGCTAATTTTTAAAAAATTCTTTAATTTGTAAACAAAATCCCTATCGACATAGAGAATTATTTTGCGCGGCGGCATTCTCATAATTTATCTGTGAATTTGCGTGATTTTTGCGCAGCGCTACTAGTTTAGTTACAAAAAAAAAAAAAACCTTAATTCCATTGGAACGAGGTGAATACATTGCTTGTGATTTGTGATAGCGATTAGTTTCGCTGTTTGTTGGCTTTTATTCAACTTAAATTCCCCCCGTATCTAAGTTGTAGCAATTATTTATTAATAGTTATCGGTGAAATAATATTCAAATTACTGTGCACATTTGACAACAACAGTATAAGCGCCACTTATAGGAGGCGCTGGTGCTCCGCGGCCATATCGATTTAAATTCTCAAGGACATCAATGATGACAGCGTTCAGTCATAAAAAAATCATATTCTTATGAAAAATTCAAGTTTAATCTGTGTCGTCGAGAAGAAAAAAACCCCAAATTTTATAGTGACATTGACATTCTTCTGTCAAAAAGTAAATATTTTAAGAGCAATCTTATTAACATGATTAAATTATCAACGTAGCGCATACCAATCGGCTGGTTCTAAACTGTATATCCGTTTCTGATACGCATAATAATTCGATAACAAAAGTCGAAACATTAATTAAATCGTGGAAAAAAAAAAATATTATAATCTGCGTCACTGCAACAAAAAAAAAAAGAGAAAACAATAAAATATCTAACCACCAAAAATAAAAGAACAACAGACTAGGGCTACCGTACCGGTCCCAGTGACCGGGATTTCCCAAAGAAAGCAAATTCCATGGTCATAGCCTTTGACGTAAGCTATAAAAAATATTTTCATGTATGTAATAAAAAAATTTAACTCCGTCTTGACTGCGATATTAGTCGAGAATTGGCGCCAAATTAACAATTTGTTAATTGCATTCCTCGTCTAATTTATCGAAAACAAACAATTACTGATTTGTTAACAAATTCCCCAAAGGTCGAGTGGAAAAAAGTTATTGCACCTCTTTAGGTGGATAGAAAGTAAATTGTTATGCAAATATGTATATGATGCGTCTTTGCGGTATGCAGTGGCAGTTCATGAACTTGACTTTGAAACCGGTTTTTTTTTTTTTACCAACTTACTCTGATTTTTATTTTTTGTTTGTGTGCGTTAATTTTTGTTTTATTACTTAAGGTCGTTGGTTTGTGATTAGAAGGACTGATTACGAGTGAAGTAATTGAGTATATATGAACTTTGGGACAAACTTTGTCTTCTAAAGTTCTATTTACCCTCTTATATGGACTATAGGAAGGTAGAAAATAGTTGCATTCTTCTCACCCTCTAGGGTTTGAACAAAATCAAAACGGCAGCCATCTTCCAAATTTTACCTCCATTCCTCAGAACTGATAATCGCAAAACAGTCGTAGTTAAGGTTTTCAACTGCTATAAGTCACTGGCCGCTTTGAGCTGGTTACCAGAGATAATCTCAAGTAAAATCAAACGCAGGAAGCAAAGACGTCAATGCTCTAATAGATATCGACCTTTCTTTTGAATCGTTTTCTACTGTACATACAACCGGTCTTTCGGATTTCTAGTAAGTAACTCTGCAAAGTACCTCTTGTTACAGTCCACTTTGTTTTGGAAAGAAATTTGATGGAATTCGCAGTCAATTTCTACTTGACCGTCGTGTACCTGATTTAGACAAAGAAACGTTCTTTTAGTCTAAAACTTGTCTTGCTATTTTTTCTTTAAAGTTCTCCTCGGCGCTAAAAATGTCGCTCACAATCTATCTGTAGCATGCGAAAAGACAAAAAATACTGTCATCATTTTTCCATTGTCAAAGAAACCATTTCAGTAGCTTGTTTTCTTATATCAAGATCGCTATAAGTGGTAATTGATTTTAATCACTTGTCAAACGACTTTCTTCCCACATGATATCAATTTGTCTTAACAATTTGTTTTTTCTTCAACTACATTTTAAACGTCCATTATTTAAAAACATTTTTATATATCTACTACCTACATTTCCGCTTGATTTTTTGTACTAGATTATAACTCAAGCACCACATCTCTGAACACTGTATTTGACATATCTAATTTTTGTCAAACATCTGTCACTTCACCGGAGTTGTTTACAAATCTATGCACGCGAAAAATACTCTGTATTAAATTATTATAAAAACAACGTTCGTTAAAATGAGAAAAGAAGTATTAAAATATTTGTACAATCTTGTATTCTGCCAGACTATATCGGACTCTGGAAAGTATCTCTTCATAGGCAATCGATTTGGGGACATTTTCTGTCAGAAGTAAGTAAGCAACAATTTTGTAAATTAAATATTTCTAATTTTTGTAATTCATTTCTAGAGTTGAAGAATTCGAAAACAATGAAGATGAAAAACCTAAAGGCCGTCTTCGTATCTATTCTCAGGGTGAAGAGCGTTCCATAGACAGTTTAGCATTTCATCGAGATTTCCTCATTGTCGGTACAGCTGGATGTATTTATGGCTTAAAGTGGGACGAAGAGAATTCAAAGTTATCTTCGTCGAAGAAATGGGAAATCCCCATTCCATTGTCATCGGAATCGTTTGACTTAGCTGATGTGAACTATTTATGGTTAGATAAACCAAATGACATACTCTATGCTGGTTGTGGCGATAACAACATGTACTCGATCAGTCTGGAAGATGGGAAGATCATAAGAAGTTTCCAGGGCCATGAAGATTATTTACACTGCGTGCGTGGATGTGGAGGAAAAGTATACACAGCTTCAGAGGACGGTACAGTGAGAATTTGGTCACCAAGCGATAAGGATGCCGTGGGAAAGTTGGAGCCATACACAAACAATAAATTGGTACGTTCAGAATTCGGCAAGTGGATTGGAGGTCTTGCCGTCTCTCCAGACTGGTTGTTATGTGGTGGTGGTACGAGACTTTCCCTCTGGCATATGCGTTCAATGACTTGCTCAACAGATTACCCCTTCGAAGGGGCTATTCATTGCACAGACTTCCTGGATGAGAATATATTGGTAGCAGGAGAACATCCTTCTGTGCAACATTACACACTTAATGGAGAAATTGTAGCTGATATTCCGGTGGAGCACATGGCAACTTACTCTATTGTTTGGCAGAACCAACCAGTCAAGTTCATGTCCATGGCGGGGTATAGCAATAAATTGCACGTGCTGACAGATTTTCGGTTCCTAGACATGTCCGTCGATTTGTACGAGGAGGTTGAAGATGATTTTTACACTGATGAATAAAAATATTTTTTTTAAAAATAAACTGGATTTTTTTAGTTTCTCCTTGTGGATGTGTTGGCATTGGAGCAGTTCTCGCCATGCTGCATGTGTGTTGGGTTGTATTTGGTGCTAAAGTCCGTAAAGGGCCAATGCGTGTGTTGTATTCTTTGCTCGAATGGAACGGACCTACATTTTGTATTTCCGATTCCGAACGGAGGATTGATAAGCTTTTCGTGACAGATTACAGTCTCTTGTACAGGGGCACTGTTAAAGTTAAAAAAAATACCAAGTGTGATTAAACATTCTACATTCGTGTTATTGTTATAAAAAAACTCATTGTTCTAGGTAATTGTTGACGGTTAACTTGACGAAAATGTTGTATCAGTACCTTTTATTGACCCCTTTCGCGTAAATACAGAGTTTATCAAACCTCAATAGAGCCTATTTACTTCATATTCAATTGTAGATTCGTCATTGAAGTACCAGCACTTTTATCTAATCTTTC
This sequence comes from Criorhina ranunculi, assembly GCA_951813785.1. NCBI lineage: Eukaryota > Metazoa > Arthropoda > Insecta > Diptera > Syrphidae > Criorhina > Criorhina ranunculi. The sequence goes on along the minus strand of OX638382.1, from coordinate 49,724,820 downwards.
AGTTCCCTTGCATCTGAAATAAAAGCTCTAGAATGCATTATTACCCTACGATCTCATAGTTTGTTAAATGGTTGCGATTAAACTACAGACAACTTGGCTACAATTTCTTTTTATAGGATCGTTATCATCAAAGTCAAATGTTATCAGGTTCTAGAGACTCTCATAGATATGCTACTATTCGCAAACTTTGAGAATTATTGGCAACATCTTTAGTTTTAGTTTTAGTTTACGTTTAAGTGTTTCAATACAATTTGAACTATTTTTCCGCATACCAGCTCAGAAGTGAATCTCTTCGTTGAATCTTTAGAAACTTTAACTTAAAAATATATTAAGACTTTGTGAAAAAAATAGTGCTTCTTAATACGATATGCATACAGTTACTTAGTGCGTTCAAGATATCCATCGATTATTAACGTTTTCATCAGTGTTGACTGGGTCAAGAGGTAGCAAATCAAATCCCTAACCCATTCAACACCCGCTTGCATCATTTAAATCCAAAAACAAACATGCTAATCTTTACATTGTTGGCATTCTTTAACTTTCTGGTTGTATTCTCCAGTTCTGACAACGAACCGATTGCACAACTTCCTTTTGGAAAAATCATTGGAAAAAGCGTCGACGGTTATTATTCCTTCACTAACATTCCTTACGCTGAATCACCAGTTGGCATTCGTCGTTTCGAGCCCCCAGTGCCATACAACCACAATTGGACTCTTACAAGGGATGGAAGCAGACGACCTATAACTTGCGTAACCTTTGGAACCAATTCGCTGGGTCATGGGAGAGAGGATTGCCTATATTTGCATATATACACTCCTTCTGTAAGGTGTGAACATTATTACCCTGTCCGACTACATATCCATGGAGGAGCCTACATGAAAGGATCTCCTGATCATGGTGATCCATCGGTTTTGGTTAAGCATGGAATGGTGATTGTAACCTTTAGCTACCGATTGGGACCACTCGGTTTCCTAAGCACGGGAGACACCTTGATTCCTGGAAACAATGGTCTTAAAGATCAACGGTTAGCAATTAAGTGGACCAAGTCATATATCCAGTCATTCTGTGGAGATTCAAATAAGATTTTACTGGCCGGTGAATCAGCTGGTGGAGCCTCAACACATTTGCATTTATTGCAAAAATCCACTGAGAAATATGTCAATGCGATTGCGTCGCACAATGGTGTTACAACTTGTCCATGGGCCTTTGAGACTAAGCCACGAGAAATCTGCAAAGTGTTTGTCAACAATCTGAACTGTTCAATGGATTCGAGCACGTTGAAGAGCTGTCTACAGAAAAAGAGTGTCGAGGAGCTAAGAATTGCCACCTCAAGTATGCAATATTTCAAAGGTAATCCGTTTACAGTATTTGCACCAGTTGTTGAGGCTCCTGGCAGTGAAGATCCCTTTCTAAGTGAACATCCAGAAGCTATTATAAAAAGTGGAGAGGCTGCAAACGTAACCTGGTTGGTGGCCTACGCTGAACGCGAAGGAACTTGTAGTGCCTCGCAGTTTTTGGCTCTAGATGAAAATGGTGAACCAGTTATCAAGGTTTTGAACAAGTTATGGTCCCAAGTGGCTCCCAATTTACTTTTTTACAATAACACCAAAGTTGGGGACGATCGTAACGAATATTCGGATTACCTACGGGATAAGTATCTTGGGGCTAGAGAATTCTCTGAGGAAACCTATCGATTGCTTGAAAACATGTACACAGACTTGCTCTTTAAGAACGACATTGAGAAAGCTATTGAGTTGCATAGAAAGTTCTGCAATGGCAGGGTGTACGTCTATTATTATAGATATCCGCACAAGCGTGGAATAGGAAACTTGTTGTGCTCAAGGAGTGATGTTACTTTTGGTAAGGGGTACACCTAAAATCAGTTTAAAACTTAAAGATTTATTTTTTATTTTTCTAGGCGCTGATCACATGTCCGATACTATTTTTACAATGCCCTTGATACATATAAAACCAAAGTCATTATCTGAGACAGAGAAGAAGATCTCTAAGAACCTAGTACACCTGTATAAGTCTTTGGCAAACACTGGGTAAGATTAAACAAGACTTTGTTCATAAAATGGTGTGATGGCTGTTTTTTTTAGAATTCCAGTATTTGCTGGCAGAGAGCTTCCACTAAATACCAAAACAGACGGAGGGAAGCTGACGATTAATGAAAACTGCTTTTCCATGGGTACCTGCAATGACGAAGATGGTGATTGTAGTTGTAACAAGTATGACTGAGCTATGTAGATGTTTTAACAAATAAAACATTTTTGTCATGTGTCGATCTGATAAGTCGTTTTTCTCAGCCAGCAAGTCACTAATCGCGGAGTTGTGGAAGTCTCTATAGATGCCTTTTTCTAAAACAAAACAAATTTAAGGTTAATCTTAAAGGATTACCTTCCTGAGTCTTCCTGTCATATGCTAAGTCCATGGTTGTAGACATTCTGCTTTTTAAGGACCGATTCTGATATTAAAAGGTTTGGAAGGTCTTTCGCTTACACTCTACATCGTAGTATTCCTCGCACCTCTCTTTGCAATGCTGCCACTGTTCGGTGTTTAAGGAGCAAGTAACTGAAAAGTTGCCTTCTGTTCTAGAACTAGCCAAAAGATCAACTAGTTGACACCAGTACTTTCAGGTTTTGAACACTTTATTACATTTTGACGAAAGCATGAACTAAAATTACGCACGCCAATAGCTCATTAGCAGATTGGTCGCAATTTTGTAAATTGTCATGCGTAAAGCTTATATTGCGTGCCCTAAACTAACCGCAGTGTTTGCAATGTACAATTAGGGTGAATTATTAACTCATTTGCTATAGAGCTAAGTACTCTGACCGATTTTCACATTATCGGGTGAACTAGAGAAATCAGTTAGTTCCAAGTTGTTAAAGCAAATAGTTATTCCATTCTGCGAATTCAAAGTAAGTAATGGCCGCCGCTTAAAAGTTCAAAAAAACATTTAATTTTTCCTATTTGTTGGCAGGGAATCATCGAATGACAACAATCTGACGACTTCCACATTACCTGCAATATAAAATCAAGATGGCACCCCTAACGTATTTCTTTCTGTGCCTCATAGCGATGTTCTGCAAATGCAATTCATCCCCTGACCCCATTGTTCAACTTCCTTTAGGAAAGATCCAAGGAAAACATGAAGATGGCTACTTTTCATTTCATAACATCCCATATGCTGAACCTGCAATTGGTAGCCGACGTTTTGCGCCTCCAATACCGTACAATACGGCTTGGTCAGGTGAAAGGAATGCTAGTCAGGCAATGATAACTTGCATTCAGTTTGGAAAATTTTCATCGCCATCTGGTAGTGAAGACTGTTTATACTTGCATATCGTTACACCAGCTATAATCTGTGATCGGACTTATCCAGTCCAAGTACACATTCATTCGGGTGCCTACATGGGTGGATCGCCGGATGAATGCGACACCTCGATCTTAGTTAAGCGTGGAATGGTGGTTTTGACAATGGGCTATCGATTGGGACCGCTTGGCTTCCTGAGCACAGGAGATACCGTGATTTCTGGAAACAATGGTCTAAAGGATCAACGTTTAGCGATTAAGTGGGCAAAAGCAAATATCCATCGTTTTTGTGGGGATCCAAATAAAATCCTGCTAACTGGTGTCTCAGCCGGAGGCTCTGCGGCTCACTTACATTTGTTGCAAAAATCTACTGAGAATTATGTCAATGCGGTGGCATCGCATAACGGTGCAGCAATTTGTCCATGGGCTTTGGAGACGAAGCCAGAAATAAGTTCCAAGAAATTTACCACCTTGCTTAACTGTCCATTCGATTCAGATGCACTGAAGAGCTGTCTGCAAAGCAAAACCATTGAGGAACTAATCAAAGCTACTTCTGACATGGCCTATTACAAAGGAAATCCATTCACAGCCTTTGCTCCGGTGGTTGAGCCTGCAGATAGTGAGGATCCCTTTATTATTGAGCATCCAAAGGATATAATAGAAGAAGGAAAAGCCGCTAATTTACCATGGCTTGTTGCTTATACCGAACGAGAAGGTTCTTGCAACGCTGCAGAGTTTTTGAACTCAAATAAGGACATTAGCCCAGAGTTTAGTGTTTTAAACGAACGCTGGACGGAATTGGCTCCTATGTTTCTGTTTTTCAATAATATCAAGACGGACAAGGAGCGTAATGACTATTCAGCTTACTTGAAGGATAAATATCTTGGGGATAAAGAATTCTCGGAGGAGAACTATCGATTGTTGGAGGACATGTTCAGCGATGTGCTGTTTAAAGATGGAATTGAGAAGTCAATTAATTTGCATCGAAAGTATTGTCCTGGCAAGGTTTACGTGTATTTTTACAGATATCCTCATAGGTATGGCTTGGGAAACATGTTCTCTTCAAGGACCGATATATCTTTTGGTAAAGTTGGTCAAACATACAGACATAAATTCTTATTCGATTGAATTGAATAGGTGCGGATCACATGGCTGATACAATCTTTACTTTAAGCTTCAAGGCCTTGAAGCAGTCTGTGTTGTCAGAAAGAGATAAGAAGGTTTCGGAAAATTTACTTGATATGTTCCTAACTTGGATGAATACTGGGTAACGTTTAAATCTTTCTTGGCTTTATCCAAATATGTATACAATCCTTTTGTTATAGAGTACTGAACTTTGGTGGGAAGGACCTTCCATTGAATACACCAACCCAGGAAAGGAGGTTGACAATAAGTGAAAATTGTTTTTCAATTGATGACTGTACCGATGAAAGCGATGCCGAATGCGATTGTTTTGGTTATGATTAATTTGTTCGATGATCTAGGGATAAGGGTTCAGTTAATTCTCTCATAAGGGATCTTAAGAAAACTAAATTTTGAATAAATAAATGATTTGGGTCTTTAAAATGCCTCCTGTGATTTGTTTTGTGTGTCTTCGGTGCGTGGTCGGACTTATTTTTAAAATGTTTATAAACTCTATATAACTTTAAGTAACTATTTAACAGCAATGGCTATCAAAAGTTATGACACTCTTTAAAGAAACAACTTTCATAAAATTCGTTATGAACATTTATTATCTCATCCTTGCTATGTATTTCGTATTCTCCTCATTCAAATTCGGAGCAATCACCACAATGAGCATCACTGCAATATTCCAAATTATGACAGTATTCGTTAATTGTTAACTTTCCATATAATAGGGGTGCATTCACAGGTAATTCGATGCCATTATATGTTGGACGACTTTAAACAAAACTTTCATCAGCTTAAACAAACCATTAAATTTTGCACTTCCTTACCCATTTACAAGACTCTTGTACAACTCGCAAAGTCCATTTGCAATCTTTAGTTCGTTAGCAGCCAATGTTTCTGGTTGAAGTTTTTTAATATCCCTGAGAGGAAGAGTAAATATTCCATCAGCTCCGTGATCGGCATCTAGAAATAATTTTTATTTAAGATTTCAGAAGAAACTGTCAACAGGTCTCAAGTTCCTATTCAACTTACCGAAAGCAAAGTCTGTTCGCTGTGCGAGTAGATTACCGACTCCAATCTTATGTGGATACTTGTATTCATAGACATACAACTTGCCAGCTCCATATTTGCGATGCAAGCAGATGGCCTTCTTGGCGCCATTCACGTACAAAAGATCTGTGAAAATATCTTCGAATTGACGGTAATTTTCTGCAGCGAATGGTTTATTTCCCATGTACCGTTGCTTCAGTTCGAGAGATCTTTGGTCATGAAATGCTGCTGGAAGTGTGTTGTTATAGAACAACATCAGTGGGGCATATGCCAGCCAAGTGGCATCGTCATTAAGCACATTTATGAGCGGATTTCCACCGGCATCAAGCTTCATCCATTCGGCAGCTGTGTAGGAACCTTCCTTCTCTGTGTATGCAATCAAAAAGGGAACATTTGCATTATTTCCAGATTTAATTATATTTTCTGGTGAGTCGGTTATGAAGGCGTCGCGAACATTAACATTTTCAATAACTACTCCGAAAACATTGAAAGGATTATCGCCAAACACCTTCATTGCAGACACAGCTTGGGTTAACTCCTGCACGGTTTTCCTTTGAATACAACTCTTCACCGTCGAGCAAAGTAAGGGGCAATCAAGGAGTTCGACGAACTTTGCATATTGAACGTAGGGTCTTGTCTGAAACACCCAAGGGTTGAAGGCGACACCATTGTTGGCCATTACAGCGTTGAATAGGCTTTCTTTACGCAACACATGTAAGTGTGATGAGGCACCGCCTGCTGAAAATCCTGTCAGCAGAACTTTGTTGGGATCACCACTGAAATATTTAATATATTTCTTGATCCATCTAAGGGCTTCCCTTTGATCCTTAAGTCCATTATTGCCAGGAATACAATTATCACCGGTACTGAGGAAACCCAGAGCTCCCAATCGATATCCAATCGAGACAACAATCATATCCTTATGTACAATCACTGAAGGATCTGTGTCACCTGATTGTCCGAACATAAAGCCACCTCCGTGAATATACGCTCGAACTGGATAAAAAGTAGCGGTGGTACTAATGGCACCCACACCAGGTGTATATATTTGGACAAACAGACAGTCCTCGCTTTCATTGGGACCTGTGTGCTCGTCCGAGAACTGTGTACATCCAATTGCCTCCTGAGTTGCATCTCTTACTTCAGACCAGACTTCATTGTAAGGAACTGGTGGCTCAAATCGTCTCCTCCCCGTTGGCGGTAGAGCAAAAGGAACATTTGTAAACGAGCACATGCCATTGTCACATTTTCCTTGAATTTGTCCAAATGGTAGATCAACCAGGTAGCTTGAGAAGCCACAACACCACTTAGAACGATAAGTAGAACTAATAGCAAATTCATCCGAACTTCCTTAACACAATTAAACGACTGATTTGCTGATTCCATGATAGTTCTGCTTAAATTTGATTCGAAATAAGAGTCGAGAGCTGAAGGTTGAACAGTGAAATAAAAACGAACGCCTCTAACATTTCTTTCAAAAGGGTGAAGCAGCTATCAATAAAATTTGTACAAACAATAAGATTTTTGGCGTCGAACGATTGAAATGAGCTTGTATCTATGAAGATATTATTTTAACCTTTATCCTTATCTTAACAAGTCAATATTAGTTTGATTAAATATGAGACGCGCCTCTTAGATTATATTGAAAAGTCGATTAAAAAAGTATTGGCTTGGCAAAGATTACGCGTATTTTTACTGATATCCTCATAGGTATGGCTTGGGAAAATGCATGCTTCTGATTTGCATCTTGCATCAAACTTCGACAGGTTTGGCAAAGCGAAGTGGCCTGTGAGGAGAACGTTTTACAGATGTCGGACAGTATCCGCTAGGTTTACCCACTAAAAAGTCATGCTTCCTACAGCGATGTTTGTTAGAAATTCGGAGCAAGTTTTAGCGGAAAAGAATAGATTCCAAGAAAAACATCGAACCAGAGACCGGAGGCATGTCAACTTTGACGTTGAATTTGTTAAACAAAAAGTATACAGGAGAAACCTTTGGATGTTTCCACTCGTCCACTCGTGGTCTTTTCAACTGTGATTGGGGCAAGGATTCCGAAAGCCCCAACCACCATGAGAACTCATTCTTCCGAATTTTTATTCAGCTATGTCAAATAGTGTTCCAAGATTAACTTGTGGATATGATGTGTGACTGTGAAAAGTCTGTCTGATGATAGTTGCAATGATCGGATATGAATGGTTTTTCCAATGAAGCAGCTATGACCTGTCGCGTCAAGTATTTGTAAATGCGAGGCCCCAATTCAATATGTCACTCATCTTTTATACGTCTTCGGTGTGTGGTCGGACTTATTTTTAAAAAGTTCATAAACTCTATACAACTATCAGTAAATATTTCAAGAGCCCCCTCAAATCAGTCTGAAATTAAACACAATCAAGAGTCAAACATCGTAAATATAAGCAATAATACAATTTCTATAAAGATAAATATATTTGGCATACATTACTAATTCGGGTGTTATTAAGTAATAAAAGTACGCTTATCAGAAGACACTTCAAACTGAATGTGTTGGCAACCGATGGTTTTATTATGTAGACACTAGCTGTATTGAAACTGATCCGGTTGTGTCGCGCCACGCTAGAGAGCTCGCAATGCACTGTGCAGTTTGGGAACAGAATCTCCGAATTTTTCCAAACATGCACCAGATTTCGGCAATGAGACGCACTGTCGTGCTAAAGCAGATATTGCGAAAGGTCGGCGTAAACACAGAAGGCACTATATTTAACAAATCCATCCAGCTGCTGGGATATGCAAACGATATCGACATCAGCGCCCGTTCCCAGCGTGCCATTATTGAAGCTTTTACCATAATAGAAGAATAAGCCAAACTCCACAATGCGATTTGCGATTTGACGACGGATAACCTTAGGCAACCGTTGCTCTTTCGGTTTGTCCAAACAACTAGGGTCCAAACTCATAACTTGAAGGTCCAAAATAATACTCTTCAAATCCCTGATATTGCCAGTCCTGCTTTATGGAGCTGAATGCTGGACGATAAGTAAGACAGCGGAGCAGATCTTGGGATTCTTCGAAAGAAAAATCCTACGTCGAATATTTGGTCCAGTCTTTGAGGAGGGCGAATGGAGGAGAAGATATAACCGCGAACTCTACGATCTGTACAAAGATGTGGATGTAGTCCGGAAGGCAAAAATCCGTCGACAACAATGGCTTGGCTACATCGAGTGAATGAGCGGACGAGAAGGCTCCAGTTAAGAGGATCTTTGAATCCCAGCCACCTGGTTCACGAAGAAAAAGAAAGACCGAACCTCCGGTTTAAAGATCAGGCTATCGCGGACGCCAGAAACCTTGGTCTAGTAAACTGGAACAGCGTGCCCGGGACCGTAAAGGATGGAAAGCGGCATTAGTTCAGACTCAAACCCTCCAAGGGTCGCTGGCCTGATAAGTAAGTAAGTAAGCTGTATTAGAGTCCGCTTCAAATCACTTTTCAGTTGGAAAAGTCGTGCAAGCTAGTTAAAAATATTCCAAGCTCTTTCTGCGCAGCTTTTCCAACTGACAAGTGATTTGAAACTAACGCAAGCACTTTATCTTCTAGTTTTAGTGCTCTTGTATAGCAAGTGCTATCGACTGATGTGTCCATGTACAGATGGGACAACAAAACTAAGCCAATCTTTAAGTTAAAAAATCAACGTTGTAAAGATGAATAACACTTAAATTGCTCCCAGGCTGTAAAAAGCAGAATGAATCCTAGATAACATCAAGTACCGCATCCTATAAGTCCAATTTTGGTGTCACTATTTCCAACAATTGTGGGTTTATTTCTTCAACAACGCGAGTTATGTTGGTTTCTAATGCGGCAATTGTTTCTAGTTTATCAGCGTAAACCAGCAACTTTCCGTATTTCCAAATAAATTATTTCAAAAGCGTTAAGTCATACGATTTTGGAAGTCAATTTACAAGTCTATATCTCAAAGTAATCTTATCACCGAATTCGTGTTTCAATAACTCAATTGTTTCGGTAGCTGTGTGGCAGAGGATGGCGCCTGTTGTAACCACCTGTCTTCAAAACTTATTTCATTCAAATTAGGAAACAGACAATCAGTTGTAACTTGAGCCTTTGACGACAAGGTGTTGTCTGAATTCGTTTCAAAATGAATAGCATCCGATGATGCCTCTTGCCATGCAATCTGCACCATACCGTGTATTTTTATTTGCTGAATCGTCTCATCGTTGAACGAAATGTTCGGTGAAGCAATATCTGCATATTTGTCGCAAACCAAGGTCCTGTGGCTCTACTGCTTGGACAAGTTGGATCCGAACATTTGACGCAAACCATGGTCTTTTTGGCTTCAGTTCTTGGATCAGTTGGATCCACGATCTTTTCGCATTATTTTCCACGTACAGTGGACGGACATATTCCAACTTGCTGTGAACGACCTCAAATAGACAAATTTGAATCCTCTGCCAAACTTTCACTAGATAGGTACATGAATTGAATATTATATTCTTCGCACGATTGTCGCCTTTACTCGAATATTTAAGGATCCATTGTGTTCCCCTAGCATAGAACATTCAGTCTAAAAAGTTGTCTACCGGATGTTCGGGCTCCCTGAACTATCCCGAGTTCGTAACGAATTTAAGAATCGTTTTTGGTGGGTTCTTAGGCAGATTGCGGAGGTTATTGATTGGATAATGTGGCCTGTGTTCTCTTCTGCATCTTGGGTGGGTCCTCTAAGCAGCTAATGTTAAAAGTTTCGGGTTATGTTAGGTAAACGAGTACTAAGGGGAGCAGTACTGAGTTTTTGAGCATTGGTAGGGTCCCTTCCTTGTTAGTTCATACGTCATTTCATTGTCTCCAGAACAGAACACTGATTTTGTAGACGCTTAAGCATAAAACATGCAAATTGCCAGGTAACCCGATAGTAATGGCTATCAAAAGTTATGACACTCTTTAAAGAAACAACTTTCATAAAATTCGTTATGAACATTTATTATCTCATCCTTGCTATGTATTTCGTATTCTCCTCATTCAAATTCGGAGCAATCACCACAATGAGCATCACTGCAATATTCCAAATTATGACAGTATTCGTTAATTGTTAACTTTCCATATAATAGGGGTGCATTCACAGGTAATTCGATGCCATTATATGTTGGACGACTTTAAACAAAACTTTCATCAGCTTAAACAAACCATTAAATTTTGCACTTCCTTACCCATTTACAAGACTCTTGTACAACTCGCAAAGTCCATTTGCAATCTTTAGTTCGTTAGCAGCCAATGTTTCTGGTTGAAGTTTTTTAATATCCCTGAGAGGAAGAGTAAATATTCCATCAGCTCCGTGATCGGCATCTAGAAATAATTTTTATTTAAGATTTCAGAAGAAACTGTCAACAGGTCTCAAGTTCCTATTCAACTTACCGAAAGCAAAGTCTGTTCGCTGTGCGAGTAGATTACCGACTCCAATCTTATGTGGATACTTATATTCATAGACATACAACTTGCCAGCTCCATATTTGCGATGCAAGCAGATGGCCTTCTTGGCGCCATTCACGTACAAAAGATCTGTGAAAATATCTTCGAATTGACGGTAATTTTCTGCAGCGAATGGTTTATTTCCCATGTACCGTTGCTTCAGTTCGAGAGATCTTTGGTCATGAAATGCTGCTGGAAGTGTGTTGTTATAGAACAGCATCAGTGGGGCATATGCCAGCCAAGTGGCATCGTCATTAAGCACATTTATGAGCGGATTTCCACCGGCATCAAGCTTCATCCATTCGGCAGCTGTGTAGGAACCTTCCTTCTCTGTGTATGCAATCAAAAAGGGAACATTTGCATTATTTCCAGATTTAATTATATTTTCTGGTGAGTCGGTTATGAAGGCGTCGCGAACATTAACATTTTCAATAACTACTCCGAAAACATTGAAAGGATTATCGCCAAACACCTTCATTGCAGACACAGCTTGGGTTAACTCCTGCACGGTTTTCCTTTGAATACAACTCTTCACCGTCGAGCAAAGTAAGGGGCAATCAAGGAGTTCGACGAACTTTGCATATTGAACGTAGGGTCTTGTCTGAAACACCCAAGGGTTGAAGGCGACACCATTGTTGGCCATTACAGCGTTGAATAGGCTTTCTTTACGCAACACATGTAAGTGTGATGAGGCACCGCCTGCTGAAAATCCTGTCAGCAGAACTTTGTTGGGATCACCACTGAAATATTTAATATATTTCTTGATCCATCTAAGGGCTTCCCTTTGATCCTTAAGTCCATTATTGCCAGGAATACAATTATCACCGGTACTGAGGAAACCCAGAGCTCCCAATCGATATCCAATCGAGACAACAATCATATCCTTATGTACAATCACTGAAGGATCTGTGTCACCTGATTGTCCGAACATAAAGCCACCTCCGTGAATATACGCTCGAACTGGATAAAAAGTAGCGGTGGTACTAATGGCACCCACACCAGGTGTATATATTTGGACAAACAGACAGTCCTCGCTTTCATTGGGACCTGTGTGCTCGTCCGAGAACTGTGTACATCCAATTGCCTCCTGAGTTGCATCTCTTACTTCAGACCAGACTTCATTGTAAGGAACTGGTGGCTCAAATCGTCTCCTCCCCGTTGGCGGTAGAGCAAAAGGAACATTTGTAAACGAGCACATGCCATTGTCACATTTTCCTTGAATTTCTCCAAAAGGTAGGGTAACCAGGCACGGAGAGGTGCATGTAGCTTGAGAAGCCACAACACCACTTAGAACGGTAAGTAGAACTAATAGCAAATTCATCTGAACTTCTTTAACACAACTAAGCGACTGATATGCTGAAACCATGATACTTCCGCTTAAATTTGATTCGAAATAAGAGTCTGTTTGTAGAAGGCTCTGTATAATCAGCTATAATCAGCTGAAGATTGAAGAGTTAAATAAAAACAAACGTCTCTAACATTTTTTTAGAGGGGTGAAGCAGCTATCAATAAAATTTGTACAAACAACAAGATTTTTGGCAACGAACGACTGCAATTAACTTGTATCTATAAAACAATTATTTTAACTACTATCCTTATCTTAACAGGTGAATTGGGTGGTAAATATGACTTTGCCCTTGGAGATCTCCTGATTGAACATGAGACCCGCCTTTAAGATTAATTATGCCCACTTGGCGAAAGCATGAGTGCTGCTGAAACATTCCCTGGAGATTGTGGAAATCCTCATTCGCCTTTCGATGAGTTCTCAAAAAATCAGAATCCTTCTCGAACGATTGACACCGTTACAAGACCTTTTGATTCATTAAAAAAAGTTATGAGAATTGAGTTGGAAACCTAGTATTGAATGAAGAGTAAACAATAAAAACCTCCTTCACAAGTAGTTTTATGGTAGATTATGGCAAACGGCGATCCCTAGTCGGTAGTAGGACGAAGGGAATGTTTTTACAGGAACACAGTTAAACTTAGCACAACAAAGCACAAGTAGCTCTGCAGCTTGCCACAAGAACTTTTGAAACATTTGATTGGAACTCGAGACTTCCGTTTAAATTTGATTTTAGAACAATGATGTGGTTCTGGAATTTTTGTTTAAACAGCTGGAAATATTCGTTTAGTTCTGAGATCGAAGGAAGTGTTTTGGATGAACTCACGAGTGTGCAGTGACTTTCAGTAAAAGGTGTGCAAAAAAGCAAATTGTTACAATTAAATGGAACATTGTTACTTTCAGCGGTCTACGTAATCCGGGTCAATCACATGGATATCCAGGTTATTAACATTGGGGAACAGTTGCTGCTTATGTTATGTTGTTCTTTTTTGGATTCAGTTCATGGCCCGCCAAACTATAGCTCAGATTAAAAAGTCTAGGAATACGCTTTAACAATAGTGCTAATGGAAAAAAGTGTTATGAGTACCATAAGAGATGCTATGAGTTAGTGCCTGAGTTGTGATTTTGAAACTCAGGTGGTATTAGGTTTCAGTCTTTTGCTCCGAAGATGGCGTGCAGAATGACTGGGAAGAATTATTGGTATTGTTGCCATTGCTTATAATTCACAGTATTTCTTCCGAACATCCCGATATCATGATTACTAGTCGGTATAATCAACACCTTCAAGCCATCTCCAACGTTTTGAAGGTTGTGATTGAAATTGATTAAATCCTTGGTTGTGCTGGTGAGTGGGTTTTGTTTTTCTTTTCACCAGATCAGGCATGCATTTAGGATGACGGATCCAGTTCACCATCTTTGACTGAATACACCTTTGCATGTGTAGAAAATAATAGTTGGTCTCTTTGCGGTTTCCAAGTCGATTTACTTTCTTATAGGTTGGCAAGGTACATACTTTTTGGTTGATTTGCTGCGATTCAATCCTGTGTCATTTAAATCCCAATGACCATACGGCTAAAACAAAGTAAAATTGAACTCCCAGCGTAATGTCAGTAACGTGTATTTAGATAGAAGCGATCAGGTATATGTTGTCAACAAACACTCAAGAATGGATGACGTTTCTCTTAATTGTTTTGAGATCTACCATAATCTACTGTCCCGTCTGTAAAGACGGCGAGTAGAGCAGGTGAAATATCAACGAACTATTTGGACTGTTTAGCGGCATCGTCAGAAGAGCCCAGATGAAACGACTTAAATGGTTGGGACATGTAAACTACCAACGCTGGACTGCTCAAGAATGGATGAGGTTTCTCCCGGTTATTTTAAGAGTAATCTACAATCCAAAAGACGGTGAAACATCAACGAAATGTTTGCACTGTTTAGAGGCATCATCAGAGGAGTCCAGATGCAACGACTAAAATTGATGGGGTATGTAGAGCACCAACGCTTCGGCCGAGAGGGTATTCGCACCCACCCCGGATTGTAGGACTATTATAGGTTTATAAGTAGAATTGTAATCCATGACAAAATTTATTAGCAAAATACTAAAATTTATTTCGCAACAGCATACTAAAACAAGAATAATAAAAGTAAACGCCTCACGCATAAAACATAAAATACGTAACAAATAACAAATGAGACACCATCAATATGTGTAATGCCTTCCTATTGGATTATGCTTTTAATCAAAGGGTCTTCAGATTGCTGCATCACAGAAGCCATTACACCTTCACTGCTCACAATCTTTATATTTGAATTCGATCGACGATATCGATGCCAGTGTTGATTGTCTTTTTGTTGTGACACTAGGTAAATTTTCTGATTGGGCTGCGCCTTGGGAACGTCCTCGAGAACTGTTCCACCCGCGCATGTGATAATATCTGCAAAAGGAGATTATCAAATTTAAAAATGCAAAGAGTTATAAATTAGCTCTGAATTCACCTTTCATTTCATCAGGTACTGGACGTATACCCGGAGTCACCATAAAACCAATACCATCAAACAAAGACTTTGCTTTAGCCAAAGTCAAAGATTTCTTCATGACGAACTGATGTCGTTCTTGGAAATGTTTATCATCAAAGATAAATCGCTCGTAAGGAACTTCTACTGATTTCTTACTAAGGACTTCGATTAGCCACTCTAGCTTTACCACTGGTATTCCTCTTGCGATTGCAACCATTAATTTATAGGTACGATTGCCTCTTTCTACAACCAGAACATCACACACTTTTGGGTCATTGGTGTAAAGCCAAAGAGCTAGGAATAATAATCACAAAATATTAGTAGCACTACATTTGTAAAAAATAAATCACTTACCCCCAGAATGTTTTTCTAAAACATCTTGATATCTAGGATCACACATTGTCATGGCGATCTTTACTTTGGGTACTTGACTCTTCCGAAGGATTGGAAAGGATTTTCCACTGTCCGTTGAACTCTAGATAAATAATATGATTTTCGGAAAAAAGAAAAGACAAAGATTGGTGTCCTACTTACCATTTTTCTCTGACGTTTAATATTGCTTTCATCCACTTCGTTCTTCCTCTTAGCAACTTTGGTAGTCGTCGCAGCATTAAGAGTGCCTCGAGTTGAGTCATTTGTGTTGGCTTGATTTGGAGTAGAATGTTTATTAGAGTCTTCAATGTCTGAATTTGTTAAATCAATGGTCTTCGATAAACGTTCTTGTGATCGGTTTTTTTTGTCCGCAGATTCATCTAAAAAAAAAATTAAACGAGAAATTTTAACGACCACGAAGAAGAGGGGAAGGAGTTCAAGCAAGCGTGACTGAACGTTAGGTCGGTTATTTTTCTCAAACATGGAATGAATAGCTGCTTATGGCTACAACCACACTCCACGAAAGGGAGACAACTACGTAGCAATGGAAACCACGAACCCCAAAAGGAACAGTGGGTCGCCCTTGAAAAACTTGAAGGGACGGTCAAAGAGAACTCTCGACAGTTTGAGAGGAGCTGGGTACACATCGCTCTAACCATGCAGAACAATAGAAAT
The DNA here is from genome assembly GCA_951813785.1 of Criorhina ranunculi. Taxonomy (NCBI): domain Eukaryota; kingdom Metazoa; phylum Arthropoda; class Insecta; order Diptera; family Syrphidae; genus Criorhina; species Criorhina ranunculi. The sequence continues at coordinate 49,708,963 of OX638382.1, read as the reverse complement.
ATAGAAAATGTTCAAACGTACCTTTCCTAGTCAAATTATTTTCGTTCGCCCGGTTAGTTACTTTTTTCCCATTAGTTAACTCAACAGCAGTTTCTGTCTTACCAACCGACGATAAATCCATACCACTTCTAAGACGTGTCAGTCGTGGTGCAGGTTTTTCTTCTGGTTCTATTCTTGCCAGCGCTCTAGATTTAGTTTCCTTTCTTTTTTTTGCATCAAACTTCTCGTCCTTTGTTCCTTTTCCGGAAGATTGCTTTGTGGAAGATTTCGTTGAGTCCTTACTAGAAATTTTTAGTTGTTTTTTGTCTTTTTCCTCAGATAGGTTTTCTGGTCGTTTCTGATTGAATTCAATGCGACTATCAATGGCATCCTTGACAATATTTAATTTTGACCGTTTACGGGAGAGATCAATGTTCTCATTGTGATGTATTAATTTGGTTGCACTGTTATCCAACATTTTTGGTGATTGTCGAGTAGTGCGTTTTGGTGCTGCTGTGCTAGTGTCTTTTGGAGCTTTCTCTGATACTCGGGATCGTGGTCTTTTTTCGTCATTTTTCTCACTCTTTTCGGTGAAAGTTATTCGACGCAGTTTAATTCTTTCACGATCTTGTAATGCGTATTTTTCTTCGTGTGATTTTTTCATGTTATCCTTAGATTCCTCAATTCTTGGTAATTTCTCGTTGTTCTTTTCAACTGTGGATTCAACGTTCTTGTGACCTTTCCTTGACGTCACGTCTTTCCTCGTTTTAGACTCAGTTATAGGCTTTAAGTTAGATTCAGAAGTAGTTTTCTTTGCAATTTTCTTTGGTTTAACTTGCTCCAGTAAACCTGATTTTCGACGAGTTATTCTCACTCCCGGCTCTTCCACACGTTCCTTAGCGTCGTTTGATTTCTTTACCTTTTCGACTGGCTTCTCCGGTTGTAGTTGTTTCTTTTTTTCCCTCTCTCTCTTATGTGGTAGTAAATCATTAAAAGAATCCTGACTCTCGTCGCTCTCACTGCTTATGGAATTTCCATCGCTGTTTTCATCTCCGAAAAGTGACTTTCGTTGCTTCTCAGATATTATATTTTTCCAGTTCACTTCGGCTAACTTCTGCAATTGTTCGTCCTTGGAAAACTCTTTCCCCAAAAAGTCTGGTGTATATAGAAAGTTATCGATGTTAACGGCTGGTTGGACACGAGAATTCTTTTTTGATGCTTTTGTCGGAACAAGGAATTTATTTCTAGGAGTGACCATCGGTTTATCTTTTGACCCCGATCCAGTTTCTTTGTCTTTTGATGACTTGTCGACTTTAGGAGTTTGTACTGGGGTTTCTATCACGACTGATACCGGAGTTTTGCTTGTCTCCTTAGGCTTGTCGAACGATTCACGCATTTTTTTAACTAATTCTGGAGCGATAACTTCGTCCATTTCATCATCGTCGGAGTCCAGAAGTTTGTTGCATTTCGCCTTAAAGCTACTTTCAGAAAGTTGCATTCCAGAGTCAAGGAGAGTTGATGACAAATCGGTTTTCTTGGAAATAGTTGATGGAACGGGTTTTAGCATCTGGAAGACTTGAGTTGGTGGTAGATCATCATCATTGAGGATTAATGAAGACAGGGATGGTGGTGGTGGAGGAGGTAGAGCAGCAAAAGGTGAATTTATTTTAGGAGGCGGAGGCATAAATACTTGCGTTGCAGGCAGGAATGAACTCTCCTCTTCTTGTGGGACCATATTCTCTTTATCACGCGGTGGAGACGAGGGTTTTGCAATGCTTTTATTAATCGGCGGAGGTTTAATGAACACCTGGGTTGGTTGAAAGTCCTGTCCAATCATTTCTGGCGGTGTCTCATTTTCCTTTAAACTGTTTTCCATGTGCTCGTCTGACACTAGCTCTGCTGGCGCTTGTGGAACTAAGCAAATTTCAGTAGCACTATCCGATATCGTTTCTTTTGAACCTTTTTCTATTTCCTCAATTATATCTGGAGTCACTGAACCATCAGCACCAATATCGTCTGGTGTAACACAGTTTTCTGCATCATCGCCTGTTCTCTTAGACCACTCCAATGCTGACATTTCCTTTTCTATCTCTTGGTCGTTGTTTGCATTCAAAAAATCTTCTATTTGCACCGGATCATGACGAATAACGGGGATAATTAACGAACAAGGTACATTTGCCAGTATGTCATCTGAATTATTGCTAAGATCATCGTCACTTCCATTGAAATCCTGCGTACAAATCCGAAACTGACTTGATGGGATTTTTTCTTCATCCTCAACAGTTTCGTTAATATTTTGATTTTCAAAGGCAACTCGAGGATAGTTTGATAATTTACAAGTTGCATCGACAGCTTCTTGAGTCTCTGGGATAAAGAAATCATCGTCGTCGACATCGACGTTGGTGCTTCTTTCTTTGAATTTATTGACATCGAAGGACGTGTTGGTAGAATTATTAGTTTTATTATCGTTTTCTACTGGGTATTGTGTCTCAGGAATATAAAAGCTATCAACGCTTCTAGTGCTTGTATTACTTCCCGCCGATCGGCGAGGTATTCCTATTGGAACCAAGAATTGTGACGTGGGTTTTGTTATATTCTCCAAGCAATTGTTTGTGATAGTATTAGTATTGGGGGTGGATGTTAACGAGTTCTTGAGAATGTGTTTCAACCTACTACCAGATGATTCAACATTTTCTGGACTATTGCATATAATTTCTGAGTTGTCCTTAGTTGGTGGAGTCAATCGTCCTTCTAGATAACCACTGTCGCTCTGGAAAAAATAAAAAAAAATAAACATAATGTTTCGCTGAGAGGTATAGACTTTTAATAAGGACACTATGAGAGTGGTATGATGGAAAGTAGTTTGTAGAAACCATTGATTTATTTTAGTCGACTTCTAGAAAGTTACATGCAGCATGTTGTGGCTGTCTAGCAAGTCGTTTGACTTTTTGATTCTTAAAGTATTACCTTGAACTACAACACTCTTCTCAAGCTTTCACTTCTAGCCATTTTCATGCAGTAAGTAGAAAAGCTACGCCAAAATGCTTTTCCAAATTTGAAAGTGCTTGTATTTCTTGCTAAAGCAATAAAAACAAACTCATTGCTCACCTCACTAGCCAACTGTAATGTTGCTTCCACATTTCCAAATTGAATTGTTGATGATTTAACCAGCGGAATCATTTGACACACAGCCACCCTTGTCCCATCTAGAAATGTTCCACATTTCGATCTTATATCAAAAAGTTTAGGTGTCCTTTCTGTGAAATCTAAAATGCAATGCTTGATGTCTACCGACTGTAAAAGAAAACCATTCAAATGTAAACAAAAACATTACGTTTCATTGGATGGTACTTCATCTCACGACTCACCGTATCGTCAAGCTCAATATCATGGGCATAATCATTCGATTTGATTCCAATCAAATAGGTTTCTCCAAGCTTAAGGGTGTATTTAGTTCCCTTAACATCAAGCACCCCCAACTAAAAACAAAAACGCCGTTGAGAAATGTTATGCAGGAAATTTATATGTTTACACTCGCCTTGGTCATAATTCTATGGGAAATCGAACATATATTAAACACTAAATGGCACACATAAAGTTAAATTTAAAAACTAAAAAAAAACAAAAATTGTGATGTTTGGGTTCCGGTCGTCTGTGATTAATTTGACAGTTTGCGCGCCTTTAAAAAAATGAAACCAAATTGAACTGTCAATTCATGGGGAATGTCCGGTAAGTTGTTAACGAAAAGTGAAAAATATTTTTCTTTTAATTAAAATTTTTGAAATGTAATTTGTTTGTACAGGGATTACTATTTTACAAAATAAATATGCGAAAAATATTCTAGAATTGAAAGTCGAAGAGGACTTGTAGGACACTTCATCATCGTCGGCCACTTCGTTTCGTCGAAACAATCTAAGAGAGGTATAAGATAATCCGATAGTAAACATTTAGAAGTCACCATTCCAAGGAAGGAGATTTAGACTACAGAAAGAGTGACCCACAGGGAATAACAATAGTCAGTGACTATCATCTACTGAGCTTACTTTTGAACTTGCGGTCAAAAACTAGGCCATCCGTGCAAGAGATGGCACCTTCTATAAACCGTGTTCAAGTCGTGGTCTTAAACAACAAGTACTACTCCAAGAACACAAATTGACGGTCAACCATGAACTCATAGTGTCATAGTCATAGTGAACTCCATTTCGAAATCACTCGGTAGTCGCAATAAAGTCTATCTTGGGTAACATGACATAAAGGTGCAGAGGGAAACTCTGGACTCATTTTCATTCAAACATTACCTCAAACATGTACGGCGTTTGTCTAATCTAAAGAATCGAGAAATCGTGAAGGATAGTTTGTCCAAATGCTCAAAACAGCAACGGGGTGTCTGATTATCGAACAGCTCTGTAGTAAGGGTTTGTTCGTATTTCCGCTAAACTGTAGCACTGCTCAAAGGTAAAAAATAAAAAGAATACGCTGTTGAAGTTCCCTGGCAAGCAACATTGAAACATTGCATAGCTCTCACTTCACCTCTTGACTTAGTATTACCCCAGTGATACGAATTGTTTTCCAATAACCATTTCTACTTTTTATTTAACATAGTTTTGTACATTTTGTTATCCAATTTGTCATCTTACTTGACGATATCATTCGGGAATATCTCCACCAGGCACTAGCTGCAAAAAAAAAAAAAAAACAAACAAAAATACAGTCCACATCAACTCCCAAGTACTACATATCGGATTGGGCAAACAAACCATGGTTATATTGTTTCCATTCAATAGAATCTGATCCAATTTAGTTATTCTTCTACCTTCAGGTGTATTTTCATATTCTGTTACATCCTCTAGTAACATATTTACGAAATCATCGAATCCTAATAAGGTTCCAACCATTTCTTTGTCATTTTTCATGATGATATGAATCCGGGAACCAATGCATTTGTCCACAAGTTCTGAAACAAAACAAAATTGTTATGCTGCTTTAGTAGCAAATTTTATTTATTTACCCAACGGCAGGAGTGTTGATGCGTTCACAGTTGGTGCAGCAGTAGACATTGTTTATTTATTGCTTGTACTTATTTAGAATATTGTAAAAAACTATTGAATCAAGCAAAATTAGTTGCAAATTATTGATGCAATTTACAAACACATGAATTCAGTTTGTTTGCATGCCAAAGAAATGTCAAATTATCCGGCAATGAGTGACGTAACGTATCGTAAAGGCAAAGTGTTTCCGCATTGCCAAGTGATTGAAAATATTGTGATTAGGCTGTTATGGAGCGGCCATTAAATAAACTATAATCTTAAACCGTTTGCTTACCGTTAAAAGGTATATTTGATCTTAGCTTTAGAGGTTCCAGAAGCTGGTGAAAAAGAAGCTTGACTTTCTTAATGCAAGAAAAGTAGACTACAGTCAAAAATTGGGCTTTGCCAGGCTATTTACAAGAACTTACTGGCTACACTATTCACTTCTATTGCGAGGCAAGACCGAAGCTCCTTGCCAGCAAGCTTGATCTAGCGAATTGCAGACAACCTGACCGAGATTGACGAGAATGGAAGACAGTACCACCAATCGGCGATAGAGGCGTTCTTAGAGCCCTTAAAAAAGTAAATAAGCGCGAATCGAATTAAGCTCCTTCAATTTGACTTTTCGTGGGCCCTCAATGCTTAATCGTCGGATTGGAAGCTTGTGAGAAATGTCTTCTTCCATGGGGAAGCAAACTGAGTGGCACTCATTTACAAGATTCGCCTCGATCTACCTGCGCAATGCAAACTAACTCGTTAGTTAAATGATTTCTAAGCTTTTCCCCTAAACAACACTTTGCAACAGTTTTCCTGACCATTTCGAAAGTCGAATTCGAATACTGTATACCTTACTCAATTTTTAATTAGTGGTTATAGCACCTCTCAAGTTTTATCAAAACGAAGTCGCGACCCCAACAGACAGCATGCGTGTGCTCTTCGGTTTCACTTGGTGTCAGTATTGATTCTGAAGTGCTATCGGTTGCATGCGGGTGGTGGTGGTTCGGTGAAATGAACTTTTCATATCAAAGTTAGATGCATCCGCTCACCCGCTCGAGACCGTGTATCTAAACCTAAATCAGTGTTGATGCGTTACACAAATTTATTAATCTTTACCGTCGATTTATAAAATATTTCATTTTAAATCAAATCAAGTCAACCCCCGGAAGAAGCCTATAATAACTGCTGTGTCGGGTGAAAAAAAAAACACAATTTTCCCGATTTTTCTCGAGAACGCATGCCCGAAAAAGCTGATTACTCGCACCATGTGCTATGCCTCTAAAAGTGCGGCACACGGGACACCGCATATACACGACAGAGCTTGGGGCGAATAACACTCAAAGTGGGTTTCAGTTCAGTCTTGGTCGCGAAAACAAAACGGTCCGCAGTTGTGGTTTCCTTTTTTTTTGTCCAAAATATTCGTTCATTCACCGCGTGAGGAGCAGACTATCTGATCCGGAACTCGGGAGCACATATCAAAGGAATATCCTTAAAAAAAGAGAGAGAGAGAGGGAGAGGCAGGCATTGGCTTTGAAGTGATTCCTCGAAAATAATCAATTTAATTAGTGGAAGGCGGAAAAAGTTATAAAAAAAACCATCGCCCGAGAAGGGCTTATGTCCTTTCACAGGATTCCCAGCAATGTATCTGTCCAAAACTAGAGAAAGAAATCCAAATTGTCCTCGAAATTGTGTAAAATCCTTTGTGAAGTAATTATTTAAAGTGTCTGTCCTTGCTTTGTGTTCTCCACCACTTTGCGGAGTGTTTTCTTTGTGAAATTTTTTCCAATTCCAAGCCTTCAAATGCAGTTTAACATGACGTTAAGTCCTCCTCCTGAATAAATCAATAACCAAGGAAAAGAGAACAAGTCAGCATAGAATTCTGTATCACCCTCCTTCGTTACTGGATGCTTATCGGGAGACATGGCTACAGAGGGTGGTGGTTGTAGCAACCCGATCCCAATAACTAGTTGCAGTAGCTCATCGGCTCTGTATAAAGCAAGGAGTGATGGTGGCAGCGGTGGCGGCATCGCCACATGTGCCGGTGAGGGTAGACGGGGATACCTCAATGGAACTGGCAGTCTGGGAAGGATACGCAAGCAAAAGAGCATAGACACCAGCGACGATGATTTTGATGATTCACAGGTAATTTATCCACTTTGGCTAGACGGGGTTTTGATTACTGATGGAGATGGTGGTGGGTTCAGGTCAAGTGTAAATAATATGAACATGCCACAGTACCTAACCGCGACAAAAAAAAAAAAAAAAAAGAACAAAGAACAGCAGGAAAAGCCATTAAGCACAGAAAGGGGGCGCTAATTTTATTGAAACATACTGCCCGCCGCAATGGGACATCATTTTATGGTAGCCGTCTGTAATTATATTTTTATTTTATTAGAGTGAAGCCCTGTGTATGAGATGTTGGACAGGTTGTTGTTACAAACCCTTGTACATAGTCAGGTGCGATGAGTGGAGTATTGCGGTAGTACGTAGATATATTTTAATGCTTATGGTTCACATCAATCGGAAATACACACGCGATTACTTCCGCCATGTTCGGCATGTGCGCGAGGTGGTGGTTACTTTGGAAGTGATTTCAATGGTGAACCGTTTGACCATGACAATGTTCGGAGGTGGGTAGGCTTTATTATTTGAATCACAAATGAGATCGACTGGTGGTTGGTGGAACATTGTAATCACGTTGCCTGAAAAAAAAAAAATTTTTTTTTGTTTGGAAATTTAATCATTTTTGGAATAGGCGCGCTCCCGACCGTAAATTCTGTCATGGTAGATATTTACATTTAAATAGAGATAATTTGTGACTTATCGGCTTTCACATGTGATAAACATAGGAACTAAGGTGTAGTATTTGCAGGCTTTTGAAACATCATTTGAAACCACCAAGCCCCTTCAAACAGTAGTTAACATTATCTTTGCAAACTATCTTCAATTGCGTACTCCAAGTTGCTTTAAAGTATTTTTCTACTTGCCCACGCTATCGAAAAGTGGTGGATTCAAAGACCTGCTGGGCTAAAACGCTGAATAGGTATCTTATTCTATCTAATATTATGTCACACCGTATAGCCTATCCTACTATCCTATCCTACTAATGTTGTAAAAGTGAAATGTTGTCCGTTTGTTTGTTTGTTCCTCTGTAACACGAAAACTACGGAACCAATCAACTTAAAATTTTGCACACAAAGTAGCTGTACCTCGGGTCACAGTATAGGCTACTTTTGGTTATTAAAGTGTAACTTCGCAAATTATAGGTGGGCGAAGCCGCGGGTAAAAGCTAGTAAAGGATAAAAGTCAAGATATACTCGCACTTCCTCACTTAACATTCCTCACTCAACTACTTACCATTTCAACAAGCTGGGCATACTTCATGTGCCACGGAGCACATCTTGAGTAAACATTCCACCGTAGCTCGAAATAGACAAAAACCAGCAACTGTGAGCAATTCATTTGCAAATACGATGCGGAGGCTCCTCAATTACCTTGACACTTTTCATTTTCCAGTTGTAGGAGAACTTTGCTTGACATAAAATATCTATTAGGTCGTAGGGACGTTCTGGCCTCTGTAGGAGGTCCCCTAAGAGCCTCATTCGGATACCACAGAATAGTCAGGGAAAGACTCTGACAGTAGCTTGCGAATTCAGCTTTTCGATGTTAGGCTCCCACGCGATCCCAATTCCGCATGGTGCTGATGCTTGCCCTCGAGACGTGCAATCTACCATCAATCCGAAAGTTGATCAAAAGGTTCGTGCCGCCAAGTTTTATCCCTCCGCAAGTCGATGAGCCTAAGGCCCTTTCCAGTGGTGGTGTTGTATAAGGTGACGCAAAAGTCATCATAAAATTTTCGCTTTTAGGGCACCGAAAATCCGCCTATAACCCACGCAGAGCCATTACATTCGTTCAAAGTTACTGCATGGAGTGCTGTTTACACTGGAGGCATCATCGGGCCTTATTTTTTCGAAAGCGCCGTAGACCAAACGACTACTGTGAACGGCGAGCGCTATAGAGTCATGCTCAACGACTTTCTCCTTCCTCACTTGGATGAATTGGGACTGGAGAACATGTGGTTCCAACAAAATGGAGCAACGGCGAGTCACAACCGCAATTCTGAGGGCTGCATTTCCACTGGCCGGTAAGATCGTCTGATTTAACTGTTCCAGGCTTTTTTTTGCTGGGTTTTTTGAAGTCACGAGTCTATGTCAACAAGCCTCAGACTCTTGAAGCCGTCAAAGATAATATCCGTCGAGAACACGAGGACCTATCGCCGGAAGTTCTGGCAAGAGTGATGGAAAATGCCATAAATCGGGCCCGAATGGTCATCAATTCTGGTGGCGGCCACTAAGCCGATATCATTTTCTCGACTTAATGGAAAAAATAAAGTAAGACATCAAATAAACATAATCGAACAGCCAAAGAACATCGGATGACAACTTTTGCCCTGCCAAAGATGTCCACTCTTCAGGATTTTACGTTTAAATATCGAAGGATGATATCACGGGTATTACTCATAAGTCTTCTCGAAGAACACTCTCTGACCAAATCTTAGAAATGAGTTGGTATATGCTCTGTTATACCAAGTCATCTCCAGCTCAAGCTTGGATATTACTATCCTTACTTCATCTTGAATAGATGGACGAAAGTTTTGACCATCATTGTCTACGTTGAATGGTTCATTCCGTCTGACAGTGGGATCTTGGTCTTCATACAGTTTGTAGACTTTTCCCTTTTCATCTGTACATGCTCTACTGCTAAGTGAATTCCGTAACGCAAAAATATTTCAACAAATCATAAACGATTCCCCCTTCTCTCATGTTTTATAAAAAATAAACCTTTGGACTGATGACGCATGTAAGACATTTCAATCAACACCCATAAATTATTCTTAGACATAAGTAATACGGCAAGCTCATACACATTCTATAAAAAATCAACAAGCGTCCGATTATTCATAACACTTTCCCCTATTTAGAACCAGTAAGGGATGACGCAAAACCACCACCATTCGTCGATGGCCATTCATTTATGGTCGATAAAATGTCAACAGTTATGGGCAATTTATTTAAAGCTACTGCACACTTACAACTTAACTACCACTTACCCTTGTCCAATGTACACATTTCACTCTTTTTCATGTATAATGTGCAACCACCCTAAACAACAAAATATGAAGGCTCTCACATATTCCGTCTTCTGTTGCATTCTGTATCAATAGCCTTGGGGTATTCCTTGTTCCACAAACTCTGTGTAACGTTTTGGAGGAAGTCAAATTGGATGCTGAATATTTTATGCGGTTCAAATGGATGAAAGTTCTGTGCTCCGGCATATGCTTATAACTTTTCAGCATTCATAGTATTTATTGCTATCCTTTTGTTTTGGCTCTTTTACCATGTAGGTGGCCCATATCCACGAAAGGTTCAAGTCGGATCGAATCGCCATTACGAAGCCCGAAGAGGACCGTCGTAGGCGCACGATTATTGTTGAGAAAAAGAACTCCAGTTTCGGGTTTACACTCCAGAGTTATGGGATCCATTACAAGAAGGAGCAAGAAGTGGAGATGATAACTTATGTGGATTATGTGGAGTATGATGGTCCAGCTTATAAGGCTGGTATGCGGGAAGGCGACGTTATACTTTCAATCAATGGGACCGACATGGAGAAGGCTGATCACAAAACACTCGTGGCCTTTATAAAGAACTGTGATACAAGGATGAGAATGGTGGTTCTCTTTGAAGACTGCGTAAGGAAGGTGAGTTGGGATGGTTTTTTAAGATCATGAATATTTTTTTGATTTTATCTTTACTAGGTGGACCTTCATATGCGCTACATGCAGTTGCAGAATATCTTGCAAAGCAAGATGAATGAGTTGGAGAGGGTCTGCCTGCGAGAGCGGGAACTTCTTGAGGGTAAGTGGAAAACACACAGCCTTCCGGCGAGAAAGAAGGCAACAACATCGCCGACTGATGGCGATAACGGAGTTTCCCCGACTGTTGGTGAAACACAGACAGCATTCTATCGGCCTACCTTATCGACCGAAGATGTGGTCAACGTTGGTCGCCACCAAACTGCGACCATTATTCCACCTCCAGCTCAGTTTATGCTGGCATATCAGTACTTAGATCCAACATATCGATATGTGCTCAAACCATCGACATCCAGCAGTAGCGGGGAATACTTTATCACCATGAGTGGGCCGGTTCGGAGTCCTAGTGATCAACATTTTTTCATCACCAGAGCTGAATCGGTGGACAATGCGACTGTTTATGTCGGTCAAACTCAGCAAAAAACGCAGCAACAGGCTCAACAACATCAGCCTCAACAGCCACAGCCAAAGCCACCTCCACCAAGTCAGCCACAAGCACGGCCCAATCCACCAGTACCACCACCGCGAACTTGTGAAAAACATCAACACCCTTTGCTTCAGGAGAAGCAACTTCACGCTCAGGCACAGCCTCTGCCGGAAAAAGAGCCAGCGAAGACGCACAAGAGTCGCCATTGCCATGGACACTCGTGCAATCCGTGTGTCGGGCATTTTGGTCGGAAGTCGTCTGTTGATAAGAATGGTGACAATGTCAGCTTGGATGCTTACGATTTGGCAAGTCCCTGCTGCGATACCCATTGCGTTCCGACCAGAAGACGAGCCCGTCATCACAAGGAGCATCACCATAAGCATAAGCATCGCGATAAGGATTCCAAGGAACGACCACCACGACCAAAGTCTCAGTCTCATGTCTCTCCAGCGACATCTACTCGTCACACACATCACCATCATTCGAATCAACAAACCACGCAGCAACAACAATCGGTCCCACATCAACAGCAGCAGCAGCAAACACCACAACAACAGCATCAATACCATCACCAGCATCAGCACGCTGGACATGGCTGTGATCCGACCAAGACCCGTTCCCGATACTACGACCTTACTTCCGGTTTGGCAAGCCATTGTAGTCTACATTCGTGTACATCAAGCGAATTCGCGCCGGCCGACAGTTCTGCTTCATATACGACTTCTCTTAGCACCGATACGCTCTATTGGGACCCGCAAAGCGAAGGCGGTGCAAGTCGCCAGCACTCGACAAAGTCCCGTCAGTCTTATCATCAAGCAGGTGGACAACAGCCACCACCAACCCAACACGGCACATTGCCACCACAGCAGCCTCATGGAATCTACCAGCAGCGGTACCACATTTCTGCCACACAAGTTCAGCCCTCTCAAATCTACCCCAATGCCCAGTACGTGAACAAACCGAAGTCTTGGGACAATCTAACCACCAAAGCGATTGGTGGCTATGGTTTTGGTTATGGCTACTTGGACACTGTGGGCCCGAAGCCACCCATAAAACTTCAAATAGCCCAACAGAGGCATTCGATTCCGCGAAAGAATCCATACGGGCGTTACTCCACCTACACCGATGTTGAAAACTATGCCCCACCGCCATCGCAATTCGTCGAGGAGCTTACAACAACCACGACTACAATTACCACGACCAAGTCCACAGAAGAGCTCATAGCACCTGTACCATGTGGCGGCTCCGATGTCACAATTTGTGATTGTGGCAAACAACAGAAGGCACTGGCAACAGCGATGGCTTCAGCTCCTCTCCAGTATCACAACGCAAAGTATTCCCACCACAATAGCTGCCGGTTAGGATATTATTCGAATCTGCCAAGACCATTGGCTAACGCTGCCACGTCGACGTCCACAGCAAATGGCGGATCACAGGTGCACACGGTTTCTGAAATGACAAGGTTGTAAGTTGGTGGGGGTGTTAGCCGCATCAAATTTTTGACAGAAGGAGTGCAGTAAGAGAAGAAAGGTACATTGAAGGTTAGGTTAAACATTTTATGAAACAGAAAACATTTCAAGGCGAGCAGAGGACGTGGCTTAAGGACATTTGTTGTAGATGGCTCGAAGTTATTTTCAATCTTGGGCAGAACGTACTGTGCTCCGAAAGCTTTCTTTCAACAGTTCATGTCATTATTGGTGTTGAATTGAGAAGTTAAAGAAGTTTCAAGTTCTTCCGTTCAAATTTGTTTGGGTAGATATAGATTGAGACGAGAAGGATGTAGGGGACTCCTTTTCTATGCCTCAAAACGCTGTATAACCATTGAATACGTGCATTCTATCAGATGTTTTTGAGCCAGCGATAGAAGAGTTTTTATTAAACGTTACGCCGAGGGTCGATCTGACTTACTATTTGGAAAACCAGACTGCGCTTAAGGCATTGCTTAAGCTTTTGTCCAATTCCAGTATAGTTCGTGAAAGAAAGAACTCCTTGATCTAGGATCATGATTCATGGTTGTCCTTGGTTAGTTGTTCTTCTTAGGGTGTTCATTCGGCAGAAAATATTGCCTGCCTTACGGGACATTTTACTTTTGTCAAACATCTCAGTATGCTATGCTTAAGTGACACTACAGTCTGCGATGCCTGTGAAGAAGTTAACGGCCTTGCGGATCATTGCGAGTGTCCTGAAAAACTAGAGAAACCACGCGGTTGAAACAAACCGCATGGGGATCTGAAGGTCCCGCAGCTCAATATTAAGTAAGTCTTCCAGTTTGTCGAAGAAATGACTGTCGAGAGTCCTTGTTGTGCTTTTAGCCAGGGTGGGACAAAACAGGTTCCGAATAGGTTCTTTTTTTCTTTTTCGACCTAGTAGCTGTTACAAAAGTCGTTTTGAGGTACTCCGAGCCGTTCAGTGTGAAAACCAATAGCACTTGTGAAAGCGCATTCTTTTCTTGACGTCTGACCAAAGTGTTCTCGCTGTTGGGCACGTTTCCAAATTTGTCCAGAGTATATTAGTTTCGTCTAATATTTGAATAAATGCTACCGAATAGAATATGAATTATAAAAAGGAAGGGGCGAAGGACAGATCTAGTGCTGACCTATTCCTCCTATCTGCATCAGAACTTTCATTGCCCATGATCCGGTCCCCAACATAAGGTCACTCTGTTGCCTGTTGATATCTCATTTAGGTATAGTTTGCTAGGTCTAGATTGACCGGCTTCAGAGTCTTAATGGCTGTTTGGGTGGTGTTGGAGAGATGACTTTTCAGGATGTTTAATTATTCTTGATAAGCCTTCCTACTCATAAGGGAGATTACACGACATATACGCTCTGTTAAAAATATAAAGAAGAATCAGCAACTTATTTAAGCTGTAAGTACAATGTAATATTTTTTTAAGTTTAGTCTTTCGAAGAAGTTGATCTTTCTTTAAAGGGAGTTCTACTGTCCGCTCATTGTATTTAGCCAATTTTATTAGGTAACATGTCTTATAGCTTCTTCTTGTTCTTTGAATCTTTGAGTACAAAGTGAATTAACTCTAGGCTTCTTGCATATGTCCGTGTGCATTCCACTTAAATCTCCTTGTTGGAGCAAGTGACGTCTAATTTTATGTAGCTCTGCGTGAATTAAGCTTTAAACTTGGGGCTTCTTGCATATGTCAGTGTGCATTCTACATGCAAGTGACGTCTAATTTTAAGCACTCCAAACCTGTGTTTCTTACTCAAATCCATTTAATGCTTAGATCGGACTGAAATTGATTTTATAGTCTTAGGTTGTCTTAAATGTCTGAAGATGGATGCAATTCCTAAGACAATGTCCGTAAGGCTTACTCTTTATCGAAATTGTACTTATCGAATTCCCACACACAAAAAAAAAAATTGTCCTTACTTCCTGCGTCAAAAAAAAAATTATTAAAATATAAAAAGAAAAAAATGATTGTCCGTCTAGAAACGTAAAAAACGAATTAGGTTTAGTAAGTATTAGACTTAATTGTCTTCAATGCCAAGTTGAATATAGAAAAAAATGAGGCTTAAACATAAACAAAAGATATATTGTTGCGAATGTGTGAAGAAGTCTACTTAAAAAAAGACTCTTGCTTTATGTATATTTATGTATTTAGTTAAATTTTTTCATAAAAAAAGACTGAGTTCATCATTTTTTTACTTTTATTTATTTTTTTCGTTAAATATATCTATAAAATCGCATAAGATTGAGATCGCATTTACTGTTACGTATAAGCTTAAGGATTGTTTTACAAAAAAAACAAAAAATTAAATCTTTCGTAACTCGAAGCCAAATTTGTTATTCAAATTAAATTATTATATGTTAATGTAGAAAAAAAAAGACGTCACTTAATAAGATATTATATTCTTAAGTATAAAGATTTAAAAAAAATAAAAAAATATATTATACAACATATTTAAGAGAAATATTTGCAAATTAACAACGTTTGGCAAATTCGAAATTTTTGTTAAAAATTTATCTATTGGAGCGTTTTCTTAAAGACTTACTGTACGCAATGTGACATAAATAAATACAAATAGAAATTAGTGTGTATATTTACTATAAAAAAAATTATAGTAGAACTTTTGTTTTTTTTTTTTGTTTATGGTTTTAAAATTATTAATAGAATGTATGCAAGTTCAGTGTTAATGGTATTTAAAAGCGTATCGATGCTAGAATAATTTATTTATGGAAAGCTTCTTGAGAAGTATGCATTCGTTTTTATTTTGTATTTTTTAGTTTTAAGTACATTTATACAATGTATTGTAAGTTAAACGAAATAAAATGCAAACAAAACATTCATACACGTACGTTATTCGGAGAGCAAAGTTGTTTTATTTTATATTTTTATAAAAAAAAATTAGATAATTGGTGTTTGGTGGTGATTAAAGAACAAAAAAAAGTAGGTAAGTATTTTTTTTTAAAGTTAATATAGCCTCATTTTAAAAGAATTAAAAGCAAACATTTATATACTTGTCAGTGTCCTGTAATGCCATAAAAAAGAAGACTCTCTCAACGGCTTCAAGTATAGAGGCATAAGTCTGCTGAACATCGCGTATAAGATCCTATCTGCCATAGAGTGTGAACTCCTAAAAGCCCACGTCAACAGCCTGATTGGCTCCTATCAGTGTGAGTGTCCACAATCGATTCAATTTCTACACTTCGGCAGATACTCGAGAAAACCCAAGAAGTCCGAATCGAAACACACCATCTCTTTAAGGTCGCCTTAGACAGTATTTTTTTCTTTTTTGACGAGGTGTTTGAACACCACATTGGAGCACTCAGATACAAAGACAGGTCCATTGTACTACCAGTACTACCATTTTACTGAGTTTTCTTCGTCTTTCTAAGAAAGTCGAGTAAGAACTTCAGTGATGAGGAGCTAAGGTTACTCATCACATCAGCCCCAAAAATCTGCCACCTGATAAGAGCAAGGGCAGGAGGATCACATAGGAATGTTCCGCGGTGTCGTCGTCCTCTCCACAAACGTCACAGACAGTGGTGTTACTTAAACCTAACACGTTGAGATGGTTGGCAAAGGAAAGGTGTCTCGTAATAACGCCTATAAGTTGTCTGCAGTCTTTTCTGCTGAGAGACAGCAAGAATGCCGCGGACTTCTTACAGACGTCGGGAAGGATCTGCTTAGTCTGCCTGCATCCTGGAGAGTCATGCCACCAACGGTTGTGTTTGCTAGAAGCCCAACCGTCGATAGAAGCCCTAACCGAAGATACGGGCAAATCTAACCTGGATTCAGGGCCGGAGAAGTTCTCCTCTGAACCTAGCCTTGCAAGCTCATCGGAGAACTCATTTCTGGTAGTCGCGCTGTGTCCAGGGACCCAGACAAGTTCAAGAAAATGCAGTCTTCCAACCGAATTCAAACTAGAACTGCATTCTCGAACTATTTTTAATCTAGTTAGAGGATTGAGCAAGGCTTAAAGCGCAGCCTGACTATCGCTACAGACGCAGATACTCCGTCTCTTCCACAGGTTTTCACAATATATTTCGCAGTCATAAGTATTGCAGAAATCTCCGCTTCGAAGACAGATGCATAAATATTTGGGGAAAAGTGCAGTCTATAGTTGTCGCTTTCCACAGAAAATATTTATAGAGATTAACTATACAGAGCCATGTCCAGTTATGGCGTTACTGTCAAACCCGTTTGTCGGTGTTGGAGATGGAGAATGCTCGCGGTGCCATCAAGGTCGATGACCAACTCACCTAGACCTTTGATGTCAAAAAAGGATCTAGACGCGCTGTCGTGCGATTTCTTCAACATGATACTTGAACCAATTGTGCCAACACCAGCGGCACAATCTTTCTAAAGTCTGTGCACCCGCGTAAGCTGACGGTACTGATGTCTTGAGTATTGACAGCCAAAAATGGTTTCGCTGTTAAAAAGTGCAAAACTAAGTATTTGCTATTAACCAGAAGAGACATTCACTGTAGACAGCTATAACTTCGTTATAACTTCTGTTATAACTTCTGAAAACGACAGAAATCAAACGAAAAATAACTCTTTTGAATCGCTGTTTCTGCCTGTAGGCTTCCCCACTGTTCTACAGAAGTTCCAAATGTTACTTGAGCTAACGTTGCCAATGTTCTTATTCGTTTCTACTGATCGCCCCTGTAATGATTGCTATTCACCATGCAAAGGCAGGGGTGGTATAATACTCACCACAGTGTTTCTTCAAATTTCCCTCTCTCATGCATCACTATAACACATATCACCCTATCTCAAGCATTTAACTAAAACAACTAACTGTTCAAACCAAAAACGCACCCTTAACATTTCAAACGCCTAACACTCCACCTGCCGTCAAGTCATTCAATGAGAAAACAACAAAAAAAAAATCAATATTTTCACCCTTCGTTCAGTGGCAAGTGGGGTTCTCGAACGTGTGAAACCTTTTAACATACCTCTCGTCAGTGCAATCGCGTTTTTCTCCGGTAGAAAGTTGTCCCAAAATTCATCTCGGTGTCTCCCCTTACAGTCCTAGCCCAAGCCTACAGATATCCCATCATCAAGTATCAAACCAATTCGCATACTATCAATATTTTCACATTCATTTACCGGTCGCCAAAATTTTTTTTTTTTCCGAGAGAGAACGTGTCACCCACATGAGCCAGCCTAAAACGAAAAAAAATTCCAAAAATCGTCGAGTTTGCGCATTACTATCGAATCCTTTCTAACCGAAACTAACCCTCACCCAAGGAATTGTCATTTCGCCGTTGGAACGACCCAACCAGTCAGTGAGGGTATCCATCCGCTAACTGCATCAAACCCCAACAAAAATTCAATCCATGCGGCGCGGCAGTGGTATTCCACCAACCAAAGGGGCCACCAATAAGAAAAATAAAAAAAAAAAATCTCAACTCAGCATAGCATATCTCCACTAAACAACTCCAACTGTGTTCAACTACTGCAATTTGCCATATTTTTGAAATTTTGAGATATACTCGCAAGTAACTACACCACACTGCATCCGCATCCGTATCCGTGTCAATCAATAGAGTAAAACCGTGTTCGTTCCCAAAATAAATAAAAAAAAAAAAAAAAAATCAAAGTCGAGTCGAGCGTACCTAGTCCCTTGTAGTAAGCGATATGTTTTCGAAAATTTGCTGAAACTTTTTGCTGAAAGTTTTTTATTTTTTTTCGGAAATTTAAGTGCAATATCGAGAGTGTAGTAGTTGTAAAAGTCAAAAAAAAAAAAAAACAAGAAAGGACGAACTAAGGAAAAAAAAAGCAGCAAAAAAGGAAGAAAAATGCTCTTCGTCGAAAATCTCTACACCAGTTCGCCAGTACTATTATAGTGTTTCTCTGTCTTATGAGACAGAATGTGTTCATGTTAGGTAGGATATCCGTTTTGACAGAGAATCCTTTTTTATTCTCACACTTTGGGGGATTTTTTTTCACTTTTTTTTTTTGTTACTCCTCCCAAATCCTTGTGTGCAATGTGGATTACAAAAAAATAAATCACACAAGAGTGTATTTTATTTATTTTATGTGTGTGAAGAGCGATGCTTACGGTTTACGGTTTACACCTTTCCTGGGTTGAGAGACACCAAAGGGGGTGGTAAAATGCAACGACAAGGGTTGCTAATGAGTTGTTGTTTTTCATTTCCGGGTGTATTAAATCATGGAGACTCGCTTCAAGCGGATTGTGTTTTGTATCTCTCATGTGAAGAACAACGACGACGATGATGATTGTGATGTGCACCAAGTGATGAACTGGGGGTTGAGAATGCAGAGGACACTCTATTCACCCCACCCAGTGTGAACTGCGCTTTCTTTGAATACTCTAACTCCGGCTGCTTTTTTCTACACTCACTCTTTCTGGTGGTGCACTTTTACAATGAAAAGTCGTGGTTCAGTGTTTAAGTGAGTCTCTGTTCAATGCGCTTGCGATGGAGTGCTAGATGTGAAAATACTAAGGGGTGGATGCACATACTGTTGGTATATATGTATATATGTACTGCAAACTGCATATTGCACTCCTTCTCGTACGCAAGGGGATGCAAGTTAATCCCTGTCACTACACACACTAACAGGGGTGTGTGTCAGAGAGCGAACAAAAAAGGAAGAGAAAATTGCATTTAATTATTTGTAAACAAGCGTGCAAAACTCTGGGCGACAGTGCATTCAGTTTCCGTTGTCCAACTCACCCCTATTCGAACAAGGATTTAACTTTAATTAACTAAACAGAAATACAGAGAGTGAAACACCTACGCAAACAACAGTGTTTAGTAGGCGCACTAGGCGGTATCCTAGAAAGGTGTAGGCTGTGGGCTATGGGGATTAGCTTCTACAACAGTATTGGTGTGTGTACATATTTAAGGGTTAAAGTTCGACCTAGATTGTGAATGAAAATCAATTGTTTTATATAAGTTTACACAGTTCACTGAGTGATTGTAGACATGTATGCGTGTATGTTTGGTTTTCCTATTTGTTGTAATACACTCATAAAAACATTCAACCGCTGTTTTCGCAGCCGGCTTTCGACACAGGGTGTCCTCAATAAATATTTTCTATCATTTTAAAATTAAAAAAAAAAAAAAAATGTTCATGAGAAGGGTGCGACAATAATAATAACAAAAGATTAATCCAAAAGGGGCGCTCACCAGGGGGGTAACTGCATACTTTTTTTTTGCCGGCAGTGCGCACATCCCTGGTGTAGCCAAATTCAATATATTTGCTACCACTCTGTGTTGGAAGACAATGTTTATTGTTGGATAGAAAAATATCGTTTTCATTGTTTTGTACCACGTTGTACGAGTATGTGCCTCCCCAGCTATATAGCTACGTCATCGAATTGTGCTAGCAATTGTTGTGCTTAATTAATAAAACAGCAGTAGTATGTAAGCATCCCCAGCCCCATATAGAGTTAACTGCCAAATAGAGTGTTGTTTTTTTTTTTTTTTTTTGTAATTGTTAGTCATTCGATCAATTAGCATAGTTCACTAAGGTATCTCAGAGATGCATGACGCATCTTAAGCTTTACTAGTCATAGATAGATTTTTTTTAAAAAAATTCTTATGTTTTACAGATTTTATAGAATAACTAATAAAACGGAATGGTGAAAATGGAATCCACAGAAGAACAGGATAGGAAGTTAGTTTTGGAATTTTGTCATTTGCTAGAGAAATCTAAGCAATTATTTAATGGACTTAGGTAAGTAATTAAATTTTTTTTTTGTTTAGCAATTTAATATTTGAATTGCTAATTAATTTGTTTTTTTATTTTTTATAGAGATCTACCACAATATGGCCATCGTCAGTGGCAAGCATATTTTGGACGAACATTCGATGTTTATACGAAACTTTGGAAATTTCAACAACAACATCGAATGGTCTTAGATTCTAAGTATGGTTTGAAACGTTGGCAAATCGGTGAAATTGCTAGTAAAATCGGTCAGCTTTACTATCATTATTAGTAAGTATGAATAATCAATTTAAAAATTTCAGTTTTAAATTTAGTTGAATTTCTATTCGTGTATCTTTTCGGTTGAAAAAACGTTTAGACTGTAAAATTTTAATGATATTATGCCGTTTCGTAGTTACCTGTTACTTCATTTTTCTGTCATTTTTGACACTTGACGTTTTGAGACTTGATTTTGTCCACTTGCTACATTCTTATAAGAATTCGTTGAATTACATATGATTTGTGCAAAGGCTGCGGCGATAAACACTTAGAAGGGAGCCCAGCTCACTTCTTATGCGAATACCCCAGCCTATGCAGGGGCAGAAAGACAGTCCTTGGTGAATACTACTTCAACAACTTGGGCAAATTGTCTAAGAAGACCCCAAAAAAACTTCTATTATGAATTCGGGATGATTAAGGGAGGCTGAAGCTGAACGACCACCAAATAACTAACACAGAACCTCTTTAGGGGAACACAATGAGTTCGTAGAGATCGGAGTGGAGGCTGCATAATATGAAATGCAGTCACCTCACAGCTAGGTGTCTACCAAATACAGGGTGGAACAAAAAGCAAATTGCATATTGAGGCTTAAAAATTTTGGTCTATTAAATGTGGAGGGCGATTTATTCTTACTTTTAGCGTTGAGTGATATTTTCCATTTTGACAGCTTGTTTTAGAGGAGGAATGGTAGTGCTTCCTTCCCGGTTTTTCGGACTCCCACTGACAAACCTCTTCTCCTCTTCAGACATCTGGCCAGAGCGGTATGGATTTTTTCTTGAGGGTAGTGGCCATTAGGATTCCTTTGAGTTACAGCTGCTCTCTCTTCTTATCTTTAAAATATTCTCTCAATGTAGGAGCATATCCGGTTCCTTCGCTCCTCATAAGTAAGCATTGCCCTCAAAACATTGTCCGATGTGATGTTTTCTAACTCCATTTCTAGCCTTCGCGGCTCTTCTTGCCATTTACAGCACTCGAAGAAGATCTGAATTGCGTCGCTGTTAGGGGATCGCCATATTGATAAGGCTGGGCTCTCCATTTTCCACTTCAGGCATAAAAAAAACCATGCCCGGTAGCTAAGTAAGGCTATAACTAGTTTCTTCATGCCTCCTTTTAGATTCGATTTAGTGTTGGTTTATAAGTTTCTTTGCTTCTGCTGTTGCTGTTGTTCTTTACTAACTTTAACCTTCCTCTCGAAGACGTATTTTTTTTCTGCTGCTAGTAGAGGCGGAAGTGACCCCTGCCACTATGAGATCGGCAGGTTTTGATACTGTTCTTTAGGTACTTACTACGCGAAGTGCTCCTCTTCACTGCATCGAGCCCATTCGTTTCCTGTACTTTTCTTGTGTGTGTGCCTCGGGCCATATCGCTTCTTATAGAAGGATGGAGTTCGTGATCAAAATCAGCAGTCTCGCTTCTATCCTATGTTTGGCATTAGTCTGCTCAACGATGCGCTGAAGCCATAAACTGCTGTCAAAATGTGAGAACAGTGTCTAGCCTCATTCCCAGATACTTCACTGTTCACTTTAACTCAGAGCTAACTTCAAGTTCCAACATTCGTGGGGATTCATCTCCTAGTCAGAATGACTATCTCCGTATTCTCTGCTGCAGGCTCAGATCTTGTTTCTCTATCCAAGTACTCATGCATCACATCACCAGGCTAAGCTTTCTCTGTATGTAAGCGGTGTTCCGTTTGTTGATCACTGCAGCAATATCAACTGCATAGCCGACAAGGAAGGGGTCTACGGGCATATGCATGTGATGTATAATAATCTGCCCTAAGTTGCTTCTGATTTGAGTTGCTTTCTCCCAGTTTTCTTTCTAGTGTCGTAAATCATTTACCTACCTATCTCTGAGGTGGTCTTTCACTAACCACAACAGATACTTTGTTACCCTGAAAGGTGCGGCGAGACATGCTTGGTTGGAATATTATTCAGAGCTCAACTTTCCAATGAAGAAAAGTTGTAAGCTGCCATTATGGTTGGCGGTTTTTTCTGTTCCACTTTTCGGTTAAGGGTTTATATCTTTGGGTCTCCTCTCGCTGTCAGATATTTCCTATTTCTTTTCTTAACATCAAAATCAATTTGTTTTGACTTTTTTTTCAATTCTCCATCTTTTTAAAGCCTAAGAACCAGCGAAACAAACTACCTGAACGAAGCGTATCAGTTCTATGCAGCAATCCGGGGTCGAGCGTATTATTCCAGAGCAATCAAGGAGGATCGACCCGATTTGATGGTGAAAAAGTTACGCTATTATGCGCGTTTCATTGTCGTCTGTTTGCTGTTGAAAAAAATGAAGCTGGTGCGTGAGCTAGTCACCGAATTGGAAAAACAAATACAGGAGTACACAACAACGTGAGTCTGATAAGCGTACAATCTCTTAACTCAAATTCCAATTTTTAATTTCTCTTTTAAGATACGAGCCCGAAGATCACCTCGAATGGTCCCTAGTACTAGAAGAGATCAAAGGCTTCATTAAGGCTGAAGCAGCAGTTGCTGTTCTTCACGCGGATTCCAATCCCATCATCTTATCGCACAGGTGAGAATGTGAAGAGTTCGCATTTTGGATTGGATAACTCGCCCGTGCTTTCTAATGATGAAAATAAGAAAAAAAAAAAAAAAAGTTTTTTTTTACAAAAAAAAAACATGGTAGGACCTATACGAAGTTATCCTTAAGTTGAGCTTTTTAGTTTAGGAAAATCAAAATATACGTACCCCCTTGTAACACTCATCGCTAAAGATCGCAACCAGCTTGCATCCACATAACTCATCTCCATACTGCACCATGAATTCGTTCATTTTTCTCAATCGATCTCCGTATCGTATCACACATACAACACATAGCATATATCATTCTTCAGTGAAAGCACGGGCCTTTGTTCCCAAAACATAGAATAGCCTAACTTCACCAATTGATGATCAGTGGTTCCGGTTCTAGGTTGTCCCCGCTAACGACTCCGCCATGCGAACGTTCACCGCATATGACTCTAAGTCTTCAGGAGATCTTGATTGTGGGCTCAGCGTGCGAGCAGGCCAAGTTCTCCGAGCTAACGATGGATATGTTTCGGTAAGTTTCCGTCCGTTTCAACTTAACCAAATGAATATGAATTTTTATTGTTGTTTTAGTATGCTTCAAACGCTCGAACGTGAGCCAACGGAGTCATCAACGCATCCGTTGAGCGGACCGCATGGAATGCATGGGCACGACGCTAGTCCCGCAGCCAGTCGTATACCACCATATGGTGTTCCAGGCTCTAAGGGCTACTTAGAGAACGGCCGTCACTACCGAGACAATCCTCATAAGTATTTACTGTACAAGCCTTCGATTAGTCAACTTCTGGTGTTCTTAGCTAGCGGATTTAAAGAATTGCCTCCAGGAGGCGCTCTACTTTTATATATGTCAGCCGATGGCTGCTTCTCTACAACTAAGCATCCGGAAGATTGTAAGTCTTCAATAAATCTTCTCTCTTTCTCATCATTTTATGTTTGATTTACCAATAGATGGCTATGAACTGGGCGGTCTCGCTACAAGCGTCAAACGTGATGGCGTCGACAGTGGAATTGCATGCCGGGGGAAATCGTACAAGGAGAATCATTGTCTCTATCCAGGCGATTTATATCCTTTTACGAGACGACCATTGTTCATCATAATCGATTCGGATAATTCATTTGTCTTTCAACATATTCCCCGATACTTTGGACAGCCATTAGTTATACTAATGTCACCACAGGATGTACCACCAGCGTTTCAAAGTAAAACTCAACAAAAGATAAATATCTGACCATCTTTGGATACATTTTTTTACTTGTTCCTATCTAACAGCCGATGTTCAACATCATGGATCCCTATTTACGTTGTTCCTGCATTCCCCTTTGACCGCACTGTGTTACATTTGTAATGTGGGCGATGTTCCAATCCATCATTGGGAGAGATGTCAGACTTACGTAGATCGATTTATAACAGAGGCATCACGACTGGTCACTCGATGTCGCATAGATGAAATAGAACAAGGAATAGGTTACATAGGTAAGTACCTTAAAATTAAGTTCAAAAGATAAGGAATGGAAACAAATGGAAAGTCCCCATTTATTGGCCTTGATACAAGCTTAACAAACCTAGAACTAACTTAAACTTAGAAGTAAGATTCGTTGGGGTGGTGGAGGAGATCAAATTTAAAGGAAGGCGTAGAGCGGTTGAAGTCGATAATGGAAGGGGTAGAGTTAATCTTTTGGAACATACGGGAGATTGGTTCGTTTGAGCCATAAGAGGAGTGGTGGGTCGGTTAATTAAAAAGACGAAGAGCTCGTAGATTACGAGGGTTAGTGTTGAAGAAAATAGTGTTGTAAAGGGATGCACTGTCAACGTGACCTGAAAGCAGTCGATGAATGAAGAGAATGTCGGCTGTATCTCTGCGTTCCTTAAGGGTACTCAAGTTAATAAGGTTGAGGCGGTTTTGATAGGGTCATTCCAGGGCTGACCTCGAAGAGCAAATCGAAGTAAACGACGTTGATTGCTCTCGAATTTCAAAATATGAACACGATGATACAGGGACCATACTTGACTGGCGTACTCTAGGAGGGGGCGGACGAATGTAATGTAAAGGACCTGGTCACGTATGAGTTGGAGAATCCTTTGGATCACCGTTTTCAAAACCAAGTAAAGAGTTGGTTTCAAGGATTATCTCATCCATGTGTGCGCGGAAATTGGGTTCCCTATCACACAAAATGCCGAGATCGCGCAGAGATAGAACAGGGGCGACAGGTTGATTATGCAAAAGGTAGAGTTGGGGAGGGGATTGGTGTCGCTTATGTGAAAAGGTGATGGATTGGCATTTGGCTATATTAAGTTCCAATCAATTTTCGGGGCACCTCAATGAAAAACTATCGAGATCCTTTTGAAGGAGAATAGAGTTTTGAGGTGAAGAAATGATTTTGAAAATTTAAGAAGCGTCGGCGTAAAGGGAGACAGACGAACGTTTGATGTTCCTATCGAGATCGTTAATAGTATCAAAAGAAGGGGACCAAGATGGCTGCCTTGTGGAACACCGGACAGTCCTAAAAAAAAAACAGAATGGGTGGACCTGAAGCGAACACTGTAAAACGGTTTTCTATGTAAGAAGACATGCATTTTAAGAATGTGGGTTCGAAACCGATGGCAGACAGTTTGAGACTTTGTCGTAGATAGCAGGCACCAGTTTCAAAGGGTCTTATAGGATGATGCGTGACTACATGAATTGGTGTGAAACTGGAAACTGAAAGGGTCTGACTGGACATATACATTGCATATAGCAAAATAGCCTTGTTAAAGTTCATCTTATTGCTGAAATTCGTATCCTTAGAATGATTTTGAAAGTCTGTAAACTATGAGTACTGTCATTTGGTATTCTACGGGTAGATGGGGCAAATAAACTTTCTATCCTTATCATCAGACCTCCAATGTAACAATTTTAATTAAATTTTTCTTTTCAGACTCATCGTATGTTCAATTCTTTGGAGACGATTTCCTGCGCACGTTAATATTGCGCTTTGTCTTCTGTGATGTTGTGTTACGACTGCATCGTGGTTTTTGCGGTCGTCACATGAGACCTCGTTGTGAGCCACCATTACCATCCAATGAGCTTCTAGAGCATCCATCGCTCTCGCATATAATATTTCAATTGGCGTCAGCGCTCGATGTGCGCGGTCATTTTTCAGAAGGACCCGACGGTGATTGATGATCCTTAAGAAAAATTTACAGAAACGTTGGCAGATAGGCTTGCTAATTAAAAGGGTGCTGAACATTTTGGGATGGGGGGGGGGAAGTTAAGTGGGATATATGGCAGTTGGACGATCATAGTGAATTAAATTATATATTCAGCAGCAA
Source organism: Criorhina ranunculi (assembly GCA_951813785.1). NCBI lineage: Eukaryota > Metazoa > Arthropoda > Insecta > Diptera > Syrphidae > Criorhina > Criorhina ranunculi. Next base: position 49,682,383 of record OX638382.1, on the reverse strand, counting down.
TTATAAATATATTATAATATGAAACCAACCGGAAACGGAATACCAATTAACAAATATAATAAGCAAACGATGCTAAACGTTGCGTTACGTTGCGGGGTGACCTAAGGTTGAAACAGAAATGGAAAACGATAATACTGTATAAATCTAATTTCTATAGTAATATTAATAATATTTTTTACTGTGTACTATGATAATGCTTTCATACTACACCCCCAAATATATATAAATATATATATAAATAATTATATAAATAATATAAATATATATACTCATTTTATATTTTTGCGGAAAATTTTATACTTACAATATATAAAATAATTAACAAAATAAAATAAAATAAAATAAACATCGGCAAAATAATAGAGCGCATAATATTATAATATACGTAACGATGTAAATTTAAATATTAATTCATTTGTCCCTTCTGTTTTGTATAACGATATTTTTGTTGATTTTTTATTTTTATTTTTATTTCTTTCGTCAATAGTAGAGATAAAGACGCGATTCGAACAAAATAAAAACATATAATGTATACACATACATATTATCGCTTCTTTTTATCGCCATTATTTCAAGTTTCTTTATTTTATTTTATCTTTTAAACGGAAAACAATTAACACAAAAGTAAATCGATATATAAATAACAAAAAGTAACCGAAAAAAGAAAATTCAATAAATATATTACTAACAAATTATAGCCTCTAAGCAAAATTGTTTCAAAAAAATATTATTATATATAGAATCATTAATTTTATTTATGATAAACTAAATATATCGTGGCAATAGTTCTTCATTAAAGAAATTAAAAAAAAAAAAAATTTAATAAAAAAGGAAACAAGTAATATCCATTATACATAAATTATTTAATAAACATACAGAAAAGAAAAAAGAAAAAAAAATCATAAAATGACGGAATAAAGCACACGTTCGAAAACAAATAGAGGAAAATAATAAATGCATTTTGAAATTTTAACTGAAAAGGACATTGAAACTTTTCATTGTATATATAATGAATTAGTAGCGTACATGATCTGAATCAGTATTAATAGGCTCATATACCTTTTGCGGCTTATACATCATAAAGTTCGAGTAGTGGAGTGAGTAGTGTGTTTGTTTATGATCCTAATTGTGCTGATTCGAGCCACCGTTTCATCAGCCACTACTTCAAAAAGGGATTTCTGATTGATGCATAGAACAATGGCATTTCCGACATTTCCTTAAAAACAAAGGAAAACTCTCAAAATGGAACTCAGCAACAGGACTTTGACAATAAATTCTACTGAAGGAACTGCGGAACACATCTTATGCCAATGTCATAGCTCGTACTGCGTTGGACTGCTAAGTGAGAGCACAGTCTCAGCAACACAACCAAACATTTTTCGCGGCACCATCTCTCAGCAGGCAATGATAATAATCTAAAGTTTCTCAATCCGCCATTCGGCCGACAAATAATAAATTGTAGCTTCCTTCCATTCGTGTGAAAAATGTATGTTTTTCAACAAAAATTGTTGCGACCTGGCTCTCTATAAGCTGCCGAGCAAAGAATTGTGCCGCTTCCAACAAGTCTTTCCAGGTGGCTCCATCCTTACCCAGCTGTTTCCATTTCCTTCACATTTCGTCAATACAAATTATGTGGATCGAACATCACTAGAAAAATCTTCCTTTCGAAACTACCAAGGATACATTCGACTGCTTTTGTTAATATCTAGCATTCTGCACTGTAGGTACAGCAGGACTGAGAAAATATGTCCTCCTAGTCGTTCTTGAGAGTCCTTTACTTCTTTATTGCCATCTTAACCCTCCTGATGTAAGCTAGTGAGTTATGAAAAGGTTAAAGGAGTAAGAAGATAGTGAATCGTATTTATTTAAGACCATTTTTGACATCAAACGATTCGGTAAAATGTTTGCCAACCTTAATGGAGCTGTTTGCAATCTGCATCGTCATCTTACCTTTCACGGATGACTTCGGCAGGCTCTAAGCTAGCGTAGGCAACTTTAAAATTTTTGGATATCGACCTGAAATTCATTCATTTTCCTATCCTAAAACCACACTGATAAGCCCCAATCAGATGGTTTTAGAATAAATTTCCATACTTACTGTGTTCTAGTTAATTTTAAATAAAATAAATCATTTCTGTTACAAGAAAGGCGATGCTATGTCTTGCAAGTCTACACATTAAGACAAAAACCTGAAAAAGAATTTCAAATCGAGACTCAACTCAACATCTCTTCATCGTCTTTAAGTCGGCATATGATAGCATTCATTGTTTTGAGTTCTACAGGGTGATGGGCGAACTCGGGATCCCGGCAAAACCTGATTAAATTGAGCTACATGACGCTGGAGAACAATGTGTGATTTGAAAACAGCTCTTCTGAACATTTCGGTAAAGAGGTGGGGCATCATGTGATTCCTTTAATCTATAGCACGTGAACAGATAGTACACAGGGCAGGCGTGCTCCGTGCAATCGTGCCTTACGCTTAAGGCAATATCTTCATCAAATCTATCTAGGTGCTGGGATACGCAGACGACATCGATATCATCGGTCGCTTCCAGCGTGTCATCATAGAGGCTTTTACGAAGAAGATACAACCGCAAATTCTATGAGTTGTGTCAAGATGTGGATGTAGTCTAAAACAGATATTTCACTGGCTCAGCAACATCGATGAAGGAACTATGGTGCTCCAGCCAAGAGGACCTTCGATTCACAGCCCCCACGTTCGAGACGACGATGAAAATCAAATCTCCGTTTAAGGCACAGCGATTGTTCTAGAGAACTGGAAATAGCGTGCTCGGCATCGATGAGGAACAAATACTGCTATGTCTCAGGCCGTGCCTTTTATTTAAGTAAGTAAGTAAACCACATTGCTTATAGTTGAGTAACATATATTTTTACTTTTTGTTTTATTTTCTTATTTATTTATAATAAGTTACTTTTGCTTTTTTCGTATGTGGTTGCATAGGATATATTCAATATTTTTCAATCAATTAGATTAGATTTTTCACAAAATATATGTTTTATGAATATTTATGTAAATGAAAAAAAAAAAAAACTTGAATCACAAAAAACAAAGAATTAAAACGAGACAATAAAAATCACTTTGATTCTTAGCTAAAGATCAAAAAACGAATTTTACAACAAACTCACAGACTTACTGTTTGACAATAATTAATAATAATATATGTTATAATAAATTGAGTAATCATAATAATTTGATTCGTTAATAAAATACTCAACTAACCTATCCTACTACATCGTTCTTGTATATTTCTATTCATATATATATTATGCGGTTGAGATTATGTACTCTTAGTCTATGTTGTTACTATTTGTTAAAGATAGTTCTTTTTTTTTTTTTACTTTATTCCATCGTAATGTAAGTATGTATGTATAATTAAAATTGAATTAGTTTACTATTATTTCACAGTGTGACTAGGTTTTTCTTTTTTAGTTTTACGGTCTACTTTAGGACATTTTTTATTTTTTTTTACTTATTTCTCTTTTGGTTTATTAAATGATTTTCTGTTGTTTCTTTAAAAAAAAAATTGTTTTAATGAATTTCTATTGAAGAATGTGAAGGTAAATTTGAATTTTTATGTGTGTGTTTATCAGTCATTCCAAAAATAATCTTCTTCTTTTGTTTCTTATTCAGGTAACATTTTTGTTTTCTTTATTTTGTTCTCTAAATGGCTTTAGTAAAATTAATAAAATAAATATGAGTAAAAACTAAATGCATTTACTTTGTGTTGTGCATCCAAAGTGTATCAGTGAATCAACTTAAGGAGAGTAAAAGACTAGAGAAACGTTAACATAAACGTCAATATTTATGGAAAAGCTGTTAAGATGATGAAAACCAGTCATCTTTCTTTTGCTAAGAAAAATCATAGAAAATATAAAGAACTCTTTGAATAAGCATACATTTAGGGATTTGTGACAACCCTTAAACCAGAGCACGGGCCTCAAGAAAATCAGAGGAGAGATGAAGGATATACCGATACACGCTAGTTTTAAATGCTTGCGGGTTGTAGTGATCAGGCAACACGGATCTGTCTAGGAAAGACTTCCTATATTTGACAGTTCATCCGAAAATATGCTTAGGGTAAACTGATGAGTATTCAAAGCATGACGGATGACATTTTGAAGACGATTTCGCAAGAGCATGGTTTGTGGAAGAATCGATGAAACAGTGAGAGATACGAAACATGTCGTCGGTGTTCAAGTGAGTCGATTGACTTTGCCATGTCTCTGTCACTTATAAGTCTTAATGCGCGTTTTTTGAATTCGAACAGATGTGATCGTTATACTCGAACTTTAGTCTTATAGATTAAAGCTTGATAAGATGTAAAGTATTTTTGGCGTGGATTATGGAAACCTACCTTGTGAAATACAACATTTTTGGCGACTTCGAGTATGTGGTTGTCCCAACGATGGTCGTCGTTAGTAAACATACCTTACATAAATTTTGGAGACACAAAGGATTCTTTTGGGGAACACCAGCATTTATATGATGAATTTCAGACTTGAAACCGTCCATCAAAAACTTGAATTGAATTGCCCGAAAGTTAGTTTGACCTTGAAAAACTAAACCTTCAGAAACTAGTGGCACGTTTTATCCTCGATCAATTTATCTCGCTTACGAGCCAGAAGTTTCAAGTATTTCTATTCTATCAAAGGCTTTTATTGGATAGCAGTCAGTTCCCTTAGATTCGACTGCCACGGCACCTCCGTGAAAAGGAAGACGAAAGGGAACCCAACTACTGTTGTCTGCTCCGATTTCGATATTTTAATACACAACATCACATAGGATGGAACACTTTTGGACGGGATAATGTTCGAGATTCATTATCTTCACGGATAGATAGATCTACGATAGTTAGTAGTTTGAAAATAAAATAGTTACTGACTAACTGCTGCATGCGTCTAACACGTCTCTCTAGAAGAAAGTATACTATAGCATTATTAAGAGATTGTCTAGGAACATACTCCCGATGGCACAATAGGAAATCACAGTGCTAGAGGCCATTTGCACCTTCCCAAGAACCCCTTTTGGTTTGAACCATGCAAACAAACTACGACACAGTCAACATGCGTCATATCCTTCTGACTGAACAACGTTCGTTGTAAGCTTTTCGAGCTACAGGCAAATAAGAGTAAACAATTTGTCACAGTTAAACGAATGTACCCGCACTTGAATTGTCATTAAATAAACTGCCCTTGAACAGTCGTCGTCTTATCGTCGTTGATTTTAAGAATCTATCAGCAACTGAAGGCAAAACAACAACAGTCGTTGACGGTGCAGAGTAGGATGTAAATAAAGAATAGATTATGAAAAGTCTTTTCAACTCTTTTTTTTACGATTGGCTATAAAAATTGTTTTATATTCGTCTTCTATACCTTCTTCTTCTTCTTTTTAACTATTCTGAGTAATTAATCTAGTTCACCACACAATGAATACACAACACACTTGACCAACAAACTGGTTTTCTTTTCTCAAATAAATTCAATCAACTATGTTAACATGATAAAGCTTCTTCTTCCATTCGTAAAGTATTGCACAAATTAAAAGATAAACATCTCTAGCAAAAATCTATTCCCTTTCTTCGTTTGATTTCGTTCCAAAGCAAACGCAAATCACTTAAAAATTTAATTTAAAAAAGTCTTTTCGGTTCTATTCAGCCCAATCCCTATAGTGTGCAGCTTAATAGAATAAAATACATCAATATGTGTGAGAATTGTTTTTGGATTAATTAAAAATTTCGCACGTTCTCCGTATTAACACAACCAATTTGTTTTTAAATTACCTCACCGCTAAGCTATGTCCTTCTCCCTGCGCCCTGCTTAAGCAATAAAAATAAACAAATTTGGAAATCGAACGACATTGGGTAGGTATCGTTCACCATATTTTTTTTTTAAACAACAACACGACCAGCACGAAATGTTAATTTTTTTTCTTTTGTTTCTAAGAATTGCGTTTGAATTTTTGCTTTTTGCAAGCAAAGTATCTGAGAGATAAGGGAAAATTAGTCTACTTCCTCACCTGCAAATGTTCTTCATCGTCACTGGGCTCCTCTTTTAGGGGCAGTGAATCGATTTGCTTGGCCGAGGTGACTTTTTTGTTCCTCTGCCATGTGAATACACGAGCCATTTGAAGGAATTTCTTACGTGACACCTTACCCATGTGTTTGAGGCGTTCTTTGAACGCTGCATCGTCTTCCCCGCGCGCTTTATCTTGCTGTTCTTTTTCCAGCGCTGTCATGAACTCTTGATTCCAACGCAGCTCATTCATGAATTCTTCGTTTTGCAGCATCATTGCGAACTGCTCATCGGGGAGATCGAATTCACCGGCTGGACGGTCAGCCGATTGGATTCGCAGAAAGCCAGGTGGCAAGGGGCATAACAGAGGTGGATTCCATCTGCGCTGGCCATTTCGTTTGGTTGGAGTACCCGTACCTGTACCAGTGCCGTGTATTGTGGGTGGTTGCTGCCGTAGACTGGGAATTTTCTGCTTTGGTGAAGCGCCCGTATTTGCCATCAAAGTTTGCGGTGGCGGTGGGAGATTCAACAATGGCGGTTCACCATCTGATGTATCGATGAGTTGGACACTGTCAACGACCGCTCTGGGGGGACTGCGTATTGGAGTTCCCGTACTCGAAGTCTTTTCCAGCTCGTTGCGAAGCTTTTCATTCTAAGATACGAAATTGAAATCACAAACATTTTTCCATTTCTTTCGCATATTTACCACTCCTACCTGGTTATCCGTGCTCATGGCCAGCAATTGATCGATTGTAGCATCGACAGCACCTTGATTTGCCCGGAGCACGGCTTCGATAACATCACGATCCATATCGGGGAACATTGTCTTGAAATCGGACATCGCTTGGGCGAACTCTAGTTGCATTGTTGATGCCATTGCAGTCGGAGCTAATCCTTGTTAACTTACGTGTGCAAAATGAGAATTCAAAGTGGCCTCAGTCGTCAATTGCAAACTTTTTCTTCGTCGTCGCCTTCCGATGAGTTTCTGGGGAGATTCTTCGGTTTTGTTTGCTTTAAGATTGCTCGAGTCAGACAATTAACATCGCCAGCGATAGATTAGCGTTGAAGTCATTTTGTTTGTTTTATTTTCGGATTGTTGTTGATTATCATAGAAATGTAAATATTTTACGTTTTATTATTATTTTTTTTTCTTGTGTTGTATGGTATGGTATGGTTCGTTGCTGTCGTAGTCGTAGTCGTCTTCTTATCGGAAATTTTATTTACAGCTTTTACAGAGAGAGAGCGCGACGGAGAGGAGAGGATTAAGAAAACGATTACACAGCAGAGAAAGTGGGATAGGTGGACTTTGCTAGCCGGTTGTGTAAGGGAGCAGAGCAGATTGTTGAAGAATGACAATTGAGTTAAGTGTCAAATGTCAGATTTTGGTGGAACATAGAATGACATTGCAGAATCGCGATGTTATTCGCTGGAATTTCAAAACATTCGATAGGTTCGCTGTTTGAATAACAGGTGGCACTGTGTAAAATCGGAAGGAAACAGCTTGGCTAACGGATGTGTGTTAGAGCGTTAGGTTTGAATTTTCAATGAAGTACTTGTAATGTGAAGTGGGAAGCTCTCTCGACGAAAATGTTTCTCAAGAATCCACCACATGGGAAAGGGGCGAAAACGCTATCCAAATACTTGCCACGACTTTATTATTCTGCTCAAGGATATCAGCACGTACTGATGTGGCCTTCAACTTAGCAAATCGATAACTGACAACATGTTTATACTAGGAGAAATTCTGAAAATGTAGCTTAGATTCGGTAAAGCAAACAGACGTAGCCTGCAAATTGATTGGCGTCATTTTCATTGTCAACTATGGGCTCTTCCTCTGCACTGCCTTTCGTGACGAATTTAAGTTTTACTCGTCCAAAGCTGCATTGCTCTAACTACTTGATTTTTCTGAATCTAGATAATGTAATTCACTGTTGAGAATCAGTAAGAAGTACAGGCCCTGTTGTCTTTTTAATCCTTTTTTGATAACCATCCAAGTACCGGCCTTGTGCTCCTTATTTTGAACATGGAGATGACAGAGGAGTTTCTATTGGAACATGTATGGGGACTGTACTATACACATTTCCGTCTGGCCACTTTCCATAGCTCCCTCACTTACGTGATGAAGTGTTGCTGTCTATGCCTTAGTCAGAGTTTCTATTATCAGTGGAAGTGATTTTCTTCCACAGAAACTTATCTTCAATGTTTCTCCGCTTGTACATGGTGACGCGAACGTTCTTGCTCGTTTTGCCTGCAAAGACGAGGAGGAGGAGATAATGATACTTAATTCCTTTTACACCTGTTCAGCCCTGACGAATAGAAGACTCCTCTTCTTCTTAGTTGGAAGTGTGTCTGTACACAGGTGCAGGCAGTCACTCCAACATTACCTAGCCTACCACAGCAGCGAGGTGTCTGTTTTTTTGGATCTTTGAGAGTGAAGTCTTAGTCTTCACTTTTTTCGAATTTCTCAGCTTTCAACATCATCTGACTTTTCTTTAGAAGCCGACCTTTCTTTCCGCTGCGTTGGCTTTTGATTTTTAATTTGGTTCGGCATTGTTGTGGGGCGTTGCCATTTGATCCTAAGTCCGCATCGCATCGATTAGGATTGTCTTGGCCATTGATCTACCCTAACCTATCCTACTAAGCAAAGCAGATCAAACTGTTACCTTGAATTCTGAAAAGTCCATAATCGCATAAACAAGCTGAGAAGCCGTAAGCTTCAAATGGTTGTTTTCAAAATAAATTCAAAATAAATAATCCACCTTGTCTAAAACAATACACCCTCAGTCGCCAAATGCTTGCCATGAGTACCCTTCCACTGACCTCCTTGTGAATATTCAAAGTAGACCTGAACAAGTCAACAAGCTTGGTACCACCTTGGGGTTTTTGGTAGCATCTGCATCCCCGAGGCATTACTCACATTAGCAACCATACCTACATTGGAAAAACATCTCCATCGTTTGAATATGAATAAGATTTTCCCTATTCTGGCGGGGTAGGCTTTTACAATCAAACCCCGAAGAGATAAATAAATAATTCACTTCTTCCTTTTTTTTTTTTTGTAAACATCGCCTTGTGGCGCATCTAGCAATCAAAAATATTTTCTTAATTTTTATTTTTATCTTATCTGCAGTGAAGGAGGTTATATAATGACACACAGTAAGTATACAATAAATTTCTTTGGTTTTTTTTTAAAAGAATTTTCTTTCTCAACTTAAAATACATCTCTACATATCTACATATATAATAAATATAAAAAAATAATAAATAAAAAAAATATTAAATAAAAAAAAACATTTTACAGGCATGAATACTTTTTTTTCTTTTCTTTTTTTTTGGAATCGTATATAGTTTTGGTTTTTTTTTTGGTTTTTTTTTTCTAATTTATTGACTAACTAGAATAAGTTTTGTGTAATAAAAAATAAGAAATACTTTTGGGTTTGTGTTGCTTTCGGTTTTTTTTTTTTAGTTTTTCACATTTTCATTGTTGTTTTTTTTTTTTCATTTTGACTCTTTATTAATCTTAAAGAGATAAGGGTCAAGACTATTTTTATAAGGAGACTTTTTAAGTCTTGGAATGTTTAATGTAACTCGAAAATATAGCTGTAGTATGGATGCATAGGAGAATAATTTAGATAGTTGTGAACGAATACGGATAATTTTGAGTTTTAAAAGTTGACACAAGCGTTTGATAAATTAATATCGTACATATCGGGCGTTCCTTTTGCGTCCCATATTGCAAATTTTGAAATGGCATGGTGACATATCTGTAAAAGAAGAAGGAAACAAATTTATTCAATTGTTATTGTTAAATATTGTAAGTTGATGCGTAATAGAACGCTGCTTTAATGGTCAGACTACCTCACACCATCTTCTGATTTCAGCCAGAGCATAAGAACGATCATTCCCTCAAGAGACGAATGGGTCAGCGGAAAAGCTATCAACCCGACGAGAATTTTGATTTTCACAGACGGGTCAAAAACCGAAGAAGGAATTGCCTCTTGGTTCTACTCACTAGAATCCAACATACGCAGTCAATGGGACTTCCGAACCACGACAGTGTGTTTAAAGCGGAAGTCCTAGCCATCGCCGAGGCAGCCCGAGAACTTTCAATGAAGCTAGTCTCTAGGAAAACCATCGACATTTACATAGACAGTCAAGCTGCTATTAAAGCTATTCCATCCTCAGTAGTAAAGCCTAAAATTGCAAAACGTTGTCGTAACACTTTGGTGGACCCAGGACTCAAAGGTATCCACGGGAATGAAATGGCGGATGAGCTGGACAGGAAGGGCTCGGAAAAGGACCTATAACTGCATAATAAGAGATAGAGGGCACTCAAATTGTACAGCATCTCCAAAAAACTCTGGACGAATATTAACAAAAGAAAAATGGAGCACATTCCTCCGCTAAATAGATCAAACATAACACTCTTTATAGGGATAATCATAGACCACCACCTACTGGCAGCCACCTTAGAAGACTGCGTTTAAGAACAGACGACCTATGCAGAGGCTGTGGAAGAGAACACAACTCACTTCCCATGCGAATGCCCCAGCCTACACAGAACAAGAAAAACAGTCCTCTCTGAATATTATTTCAACGACCTGGGCGAACTCAAGATGGTCCAGGGAGGCCGAACTCACCCAGACCTTTCTTTTCTTTTTGTCTTTTCAGTCTGGACATTCCACGTTAGAGGAACACAATGGATCCATAGAGACCCGAGTGACGGCTGCATCACGCGAAGCGGCCACCACTTCAACCTACCTTCTTAATGATCAAATTAATACCTTTTTTAAGAAATTTAATCATAAAAAGGCTGACAATCGTCCTTACCAAGAGATTTGAATAAGGATTTTCGGTGAACAAACAACTTTGTAGAATTTCGGTCTCCTGAAGCCCGTCACTAACAACAAATGAAGGTGATTTTATACAAGAGCTCAATCATCCCAGTCCTGCTTTATGATGTGGAGGCATGGAATTTGTCAAGACTGCAGTGCTCTCTGTTGTATTGAAGGCATAGACAACGATGAATTACAACAATCATACTAGTCAAAAGTATCCCGTAACAACAACTAAGACGGCTGGGAGATGCAGAGCAGATACACTTCAATGTTCTGGCCAGGATATACTCTGAATTTACTCCAGAGGGACGGCGAAAGAAAGAGACTGCTGCTCAGGAGGCGCTTGTTTTTTATGGTCTACGCTTTCCTAGCCCTCTGTCCTTTCATGCTATTTACACTGAGGCACAGAAGTCCCTCGATTTAATTGACGAGTGCTATACTAGAAACGAATCCTCTTAAAACAAAGGTTATGTTTTCTTTACAAGAAAGAAGACTGACTCAACTTAAAGTATCACAATTGGATACTTGAATAAAGATCAAGCTCTAGTCGAGTTTTTTCGGCAAGGCATGGGACTTCATCATCGACGGGAACTCTTTGGATCTGAGGGGTAATGATAAGAACTGGATGCATTACCAAACCTTCCGTTTAAGAGAAGTGGCTTTTGATTCAACTCGCTCTGGTATTTTGATCAGGTTGTACGTTACTTATCAGAACTTGTTTCCTTGAACCTTAGAACTTTAGAACTAGCTATGGCCAGATAAGTAATGCAATCCACTTTGTTCAGATGGTTCAAACATTCACTTGGTTTAGGAAATAATTGCTTTGCTAATCAGTATATAGACTAACGACTAACGACTCGAAGCTTGACGTGCATTGCGCGAGGAAGTTGTAATGGCAAAATGCCTCTGTAAAGTCAAGAAACATTTCTTTGATGTTCCAGCGACTCTACATAAGTAATGACTATGTTCTGCCTGCATCCTTGGTCAAAACTTTCATCGGCAGTTGGATTTCTCTTGAACATGACTCTAAAAAGACTGGTAGACTACTGTTTCTCTCAGCAGAAAGGATTGACTGCTTTTGCTTGGTACCTTCATTTTGTCGACCACTAGCTTACGATAGAAGTATTTAAGGTTGTGCTACAGTCCGGGTGGACCTGGGTCTCAAACAACAAGCATCTCAAGCCAGCTTGATCTTAAGCTACCTGCCTCCAGTTTCGCACGCTAAGTTGGTTAAGATAGAAATTGTTTGCAAAAATAGTTTTGACGCTGAAATCGTTAGTTGTGGTAACGTAAACATTGCGGAAAACAGGGAATTTTCAGTAGACTGGAGCTTAGCTGGCAATAGGTTAGGTAAGGTTAGGGAGATACCTCAGAATCTAGCATGAACTCTTTCATCTATTCATTGAACTAGTGGAAGCTTTTATAAAGCGAACTAGGTTTTTGGCATCTTGTTATGCTGGCCGCCAAGTTTGTCAAAAAAGAAGGCACCAAGATGGTTTTGGCAACAGAGGATATAGAGGATTGTTTCTTTCATTTTTTCGTCCCTGAAACTTCTGCAGAAATCATAGCTGGCAGTGTGATAGACCAATAAATATTGACTTGAGTACTCGATTGCTCTCAGAAAAAAATCACTGGAAATGAACTTTAAAAAACGCAACAAATGCATAACAAATCAAAGAAAATTATAACAAAACGAACTAACAAAAATACTTACATAATCTCCTTCCAGCTGCATTGTGTAATTTTGTAATTTAACATAATAGTCCAATCCACATATTTACAAACGAAAACGAAAGGAATAATGAAAAAAAAAAAGAAAAAGAAAACAAAAATGATATTTAGAAAAAAAAAAATAAAATTCGCTACAACATTTATCGTGCAATTGTTGATAATTTTCTTAATTTTTTTACTTACAATGCACATTCTTTTTTTTGCCATGCTCCTTCAACATATTCTTGGATGATGGATTTTTCTTCAATGGCAATGGTGTCGGTATAACTTCCGGAATTATAATTTTCTCATCTTTCTCTTCAACATTTGATCCAATTTCATCTTCAAAATCATTTGGAGGTAGTAACTCCCTCAACCATGGCCAATTTGACAAAAATGTCGGATTATTTTCAGGATATTTTTTCTAAATAAATAATTTTAAATGCTTTTCCATTAATGAAATTATTTAATTTAATTTACCATATCACTGTACATAGCATCATCCATTGTTTCTGTTTCATCTAGTATGTATTGCGGTATATCCATTCCAGGATAATACGGTCCGTATTCAGGTCTAGCCATAACGCCGCGACCAAGCATTAATGTCAGAAATATGCCAATGGCTAAATGATTTACTGTGAACGCCATTGTTGTTTTTTAGATTTGTGTTGCCTTCTGTAAGGATACAATAAACATACGTTTATAAATAAGTATAAATTGGAAATAATTGTAAAAGGATGTGTTTTGAAAGTATATTTTCTAGCATATGATTGACATTTGACCATTCAGTGGGCACAATCTGATTGAAATTTTTATTCTTTAAATCACACAATGGGCGGTTAGTTTTATGTGAGTGGGAAAAAGGTAAACAAATTGTGGGCATGTATTATATTTATGACACGGAAGTAAATGACGGTAATAAGAAATAAGCTGTCAAAAACATTCCCTGTTTAGTGTCATATAGCCGTAGGTGAACACTTAACACCAAGGAAACCCACAAGGATTTTGTTTTTTTTGGGCAGTTCTCCTAGCAGGATGGTCTACGGACAGTATGTGCGTCATATACATATATTTTGCGTGTTAATTTTCATAAAACTTTTGACAAATTGCAAAAATGGTTTTCAAAAATCTTATCGTAGTTTTTGAATTATCATGTGATGTGTGACAGTTTGGTGGGCCCTTGTCAATGATGAAATACTTCTTATCATTGAGTATTTCAAACGTCTTTAGAAGTTTAGAAAGAAATTGACCAAATTGGACTGTAAGCACAAAAGGTTCAACAAATTATCATTCAATTTATTAATATTTTGTTTGTTCGCTGATAGGAATTGGACATTAGACGCAAAAGCAACAAATTATGTATTTTCAAGATGCATGATGCATGAAGCTAATTGACGCTAATTCATTTCTTGCATAACTATCAATTGACGATGTTTTTGCGTAAGTATAATCACCCTTACTATTGAAGGAGCCTTTAACAATGAAGAAAGGCATTCGACAGGCTGAAGACTCCCTGCACATAGACCCTTCACACTTGAACTGGGTGTGTTATGTATGCTCAAAGCAAGACGCGTGAGAGTGGAACTGGGTGCTCAAAAAATACAAGTCCTTGTTTCAGGGGTATACCACTTCTATGAGTCTTAGTTGAAAACGCTATTTTAAGGAAACTGAGGTGTAATGGAACACAAGTGCTAACAACAGCAACAGCTACAATCGGTCTTAAGTTCACAACTAGCGAATGTCGTTTAAGTATCTACTTAGAACAAATAGAAATAGTTTCATTTTTCAATGAGGCTATACTTAATGGAGCAAGACTCCAAATCATGGAATGTGCTTAAAACCTTGACTACATACTGCACCACAAACTGAGCTAGGCCAAGACTTGTCATAGTTTAATGGATATACCATGGTAATTTTTAGGCCTTACTGTAAAAAAAGCCTTCAATCTTAAGTCTTGTGATTAGGATGGATAAGCATAACCAGCGCTGATACGTTGATATACTTTCATACCGCTTTGCTGGTAGCAAAGAGCGCCCTACGACTAAAAGTACTCAACTTCTGAAAGAAGGCCAAATAGGTTACGCTAGTATCGCTAGATGAGCGAAGCTGGAAACAGAAACTGAGTATAAAACGCACATATCCAAGAGAAAGTTGGGATGAAGAAAGGATCATTACAGCCGACTATAGATCTATTTTCACCTCAAAAATGGATAAGGTAGGCATCGGAATCTACTAATAAGAAGCTGCCATTGCCTGGTCAATTAAATTTCTAACCACGGCAGTGTGCTCCAATTTTTAGCGACTCTTCAAGTCCCATCAGAACCAGGAAAATGTCATTGGATTCGCAATGAACAAGTGTGATATTAAGCTCTTGACAGACTTCTTGTTTACTCAGCTGTTATCACGAAAAAGTCCAAGTGACACGCATCGAAATTTTCTTAAAGGCCAAAAGATGGCGCAGCACATTGTGCGTGATTGTCCTGTCTTACAAACCTTAACAGAGGTTTTACTTCCCAAGGCATGTCCAAGGTCAAGTTTCACACGACTATAATCTATCGCAAAATCTAAATCGCTTTTAGGTTGAGGAGATTTCAAAAAACCACAGAATATCTTTAAAGATCGAGATCTACATGTCATCTAAGTGAAGTTAAGTAGATATTGATAAAGTTGAGGTTTATCAGCTTCTAGTCTTGAAACATGCTCAGACTTAGTTGTCTGTGTCCTTGTCCTTCCCGCAATTAGATAATTAACTTAACATTCAAAAACAAGCCACAAAATTTAAGAAATCAAAGCTTAAACTACCTCCCGCAAATCGCTTATCACCCTTTGACACCAAACGATGAATTTATTTTGAAAAACTCGCTCGAAAATATTTACCAGCCTTTAAGGCACGTCAATATATTTTGTAAGGCTTTCCAATTTATTGATATGTCATTTGAATTCATCGTAAGAAAACCTAATCTTTCGTTCTCATTGATTTATTGACAAATAACTCTAGACGCATGCTTAATGCAACTATAGGCAAACATGTGCGATCATTTAGATAGACGATGACTTCATATTCATATTTAGCTGTAAATAAATTTTTCCTAGACACATGAGCATTTACAATCTATTGCAATTGATAAATGATTAAACAGATTTTTCCACTGTCAACAAAAATCAATTTTACAATTCCACTAAACTATTATCTATTCAATGAAACCCTCCCCTAGACAATGCGACTTCTATATGAAAGCTTCAATTTGTAAATAACCAGTTGTAACTGTTTAAAACTGCATAATCCCATCCGAATTCAAAAGTATTTCTGAAGTTCATCAAAACTACTTGAAGACCATCAATGAACTCGTTCTAGTTTTCAGCAATTCCGATCCGATCTTTGTCAGATCTATGAATCTTGAGAGCCACATTTCTTCCGCACAATAGTGTCCATGATAAATCGTGACCCTCACTTTAAATCAACGAACACATGGCCTCAGAAACGACCTCAACAGCTTTATGGAAATTCCAAACAAAGGTTTTGCCTTACGAAACTTAAATAGTTGTCATATGCTTCACGTTGCAAGACCTTACACAACCTTCGAAGAACGACAACAAAAAAAAAAAAAAGGTCCTGAATGTAGAAAACTTTTAAATTTCAAAGTTTGACACGAGACGTTAGGGGGTTTCTTACACTGTGTACCACGCAATAGCCACACTGTTACGTGTTGGTGAAAAAAGGTCGAGAATTTATAAGTGTTTTACTTGTTAAAAAGTACTTCATTATCAAATAGGAAAACATTTTAATATTCATTATGCTGTTGGTAAATTAAAAAGAAAACCGAATCACGTTTCATTGAGTATTGTATGGCCTAGAGGCTGAATTCAAAGTCAGATGTGCTGGTACTTCCAAATGACTAGTAATTAATCTTTTGGAAACCAGATTTGGGGAGACATTTTTGTAATCATATTCCTTGAGGGTTCTCTATGCGTTGGAACGTATGGAACCTCGTTCTCTTTCTATCTATGACGGACGGAATTTTTATTTTTTTTATTTTTAATAATTAATGCTTAGTGGTAATTTTTTATTACCAATCTCTTGAGATGATAACTTATTGAACTTCTTTGCAGGTTTTATTTTTATGATTGATAACTTTGACGGAAAAAGATTGCTCGCAATTCATAGATTTAGTGGGTTGCATCAGATGAGGGGTGGTGTCTCTGCTGGGGGCTAAGGGGATGGAGGCTTGTTTTATAATCTTTACGAAGAGGCATGGCTTAATTTTTTTTTACTTTGTTTTTTGATTATAAAAAGACCACTGGTAGAGATAAGTGATTGTAATTTATTTGGATGGATTCAGTTTAGTAAATGAAATGACATTTGAGTGACGTATTTGACCTTCTATGTTTAAGTTAATTTTTTTTTTTTTTTCTCTTGATGCGGATGATGAGGTGATCTTCGTGGTGGTCGCAAATTTAGGACGAAAGTTTGTAAATATTTTGCGCATTTATTTTTGTTTATAAACTTAAGTATATCAGAACGGAAACAAAGTGCCATTAACTATTTCAAGGTTTTGAATTTTGCTTAAAATGGCGTCTTTTCAAGTGCAAATGCGTAAAAGATGATTTGACAATTGAAAAGTGTCTATAAATAGTTAAATATGAATGAATAACAAATTTCATTCAGTTTTATTTTATCACTGAGAAGCAACTAATTATATACGCATAATGCGAATTTTTGGGATTACAAGTGCCCAGAGCCATGTCATTAAACCAAATTTGTCCGGCTCTTCATATATGTGTCTCAAACCAATAGGTTAACTTATAATTTCACAACTATTCGTCCATTCATTTGTTATAGGCTTTCAACCATTATTTCGACCTCAAGCAGAAGTTGTGGATGAAATAAGCTGGTGAATGTGAGACCAATAAAGCAATTTACACTCATGAATAGAACTGAGACTTGTGAAGGTTCTCCGCGTGTAGCAAATTATTTTTAGCATTTATACATACACATACTATTTGGAATGGAATAAGCCCAAAACTTTGTAGAAGTTTTTAAGCGGCCATCTTTCTCATCTCAGCTAAGAGAGATTATTATTGAACACAGTCCTAGTAGTGTCAACTTCACAAAATGGAAGATTATCGGTCTTTCTCCGGTGGCAACCATTTTGCAATTGATCTTACAATTGATCACAATAGATGCTAATTCAGTTGACAAAACTACTTTTCGATTTCACAGCGCACAAAACGTGTCAAAAGAAATTAATTTTTTAGCCACGACTCCAAGGAGCTTCATTTTTTCCTAGAACTCCTCTCACTCACGCTTTAGCTGAGATATCATCAATTTCCACGTCTTCTGTAGCTTTCATTATTTTGTCAAGATATAATTCTAGAAACGACAGCAACTTTGGCCTAGTAAACTAGAAGCAGCGTGCCCTGGACCGTGAAGGATGGAAAGCGGTTCAGGCTGAGACCCGCCAATGATCGCTGGCCTGATAATTAAGTAAGTAAGCATATTTCTAGAATGAAAAACGCCCCTGATTCAAAAGATCTTTACAAAAGACCGCAATGTTTCGCTGCTTTTTTTCTTTAGTGCAATCATATTACAGCTGTATAAGAGAAAATGTGCCCACAAGGTTCACAAGTAGAAATTTATTTGATTGATATCTTTCACTTTTCAAACAAGTTCAGGCTTCAGGTTCTAGAGACCATTGAAAAGAGCATTTTAGTAGTTTCCAGAAAGGAAAAAAAAAGTCTACTTGCAATGACAAACCATCGGGCGTTCAAAATCAAAGCGGAGATGGGGTTTAGGGGATGAATATAGATGGGTTTTCTCGATTAGTAACTTTCGACAAATCCTGGATCCACCACCATACAATATCAGGACAGTGAGTGGTCAAAGTGCACCAGTATTTGTACTTTTTTTTCGGGATTCACAAATAATCATATCATCGCCACCATTAATTCGTAGTTTTCAGCCCCTGACATTGCCAAATCATCCCTTAATGCCAGGGCACAGCGCCCTAAAAGATGTAATGTACTACAGAGCGACACACTGACATAGTATGTGCTTAGCAGAGTGTTCCTGGTTTAGGCAGAGCCAGCATTCAGTTTCTTGAATTATTTTTATTTTGTTAGTAGTGACTGAAAAGGAAGTCACCTGCGTAGGAATTCTCATGGAAAGGACTAATAGTTTTTTTTAGTTTGCCTGAGCTCTTGACTGTTTTCCCAATAGGATAAGCACATGTTACTCTCCCCACAGAAGGATTCAGGTCCTACGTAAGTCTTTAAATAACCCCTTCTAACTAGCGTTTCAGCACATTCGTTACCTTTATGCATTGGTGCCCACCAAAGGAAGATTTTGTTATAGTGAGCCAAAGTGAGCTAAAAGGCACTGAAACAGCACTTTACAGATTTTGAATTCATGAAATTGGAATTTAGTGCTTAAGGAGCCACATGGCCGCTTACACATTTTTGAACTTCAGTCTTAAACACACTGAGACATTTATCCAGTAGTTTCGAGATTTTATGGCTGAGCGCAAACAAGTCGATACCGACTTCTGAATCCATTTTTGATCTGCCTATATGCCACGCAATTTTATTCTATGTAAATATCTGTGGTCACAAGAAAAATCAACATAAGTCGTATGGTTTTGTGTATGACTTATGCTGTTTTTCCTTGTGGCCACAGATATATAATATTAAGAAATTGGAATTTCGCCGGATTATTGGTAAAAAACGAAAGTTTTTCTTGAAAAACTTTAGACAGGACGGTCGGAAAGAAATAAGTAGACTAGAGTAGACTAGACAGAAGAATGCTTTCGGAATCAAAAAAAAAAGGATCAAGGCCTAGCTTCTTGTAACCATTCATGTTGTGCGTAATATATTTTTCACACGAATTAAAGGGTTTTATTGCTTTTAAAGGTTTTTTTTATGCCAAATTGTACTCTCGGAGGTTTGCCTCTGCTTATCGAGAGCTGATGCCATGAAACAAATGTTTGGTCAGCTCGCTAAGCAGTCCAACGAAGTGACCACTTAGTCCCGATGACCAGCTTCCGGACAGTGTTTTTTTTATTAAGAAGCTTTTAGGCCGTCGCTTTATTGGAAATAAAGTCGCAGTCAAAGATTTTTACAGGGTTGATTAGGAGCATGTTTTAGCTTTCAAAGAGAAAAGAGATTTGGACTAGACTGGAAGAATGTGGAGATAGAAATCGAGTCAAGTAAGTGCCCAAAGTATATTTGTTAAAAGAAGTCACGCTGAATAATTCAGTCATGGTTCCTGAATTCATTAAGGTTTCGGAATTCTTGGGCAAATATTTAAGATTATGAAGTACGAACGTGATTCGCCATAAGAAGAGTGTTTAGAGCTGTTAATTGTAAAGTCATAATGTATTACAATAGAACGTAGGGACAAAGTTTAAATTCTTTATTTTTGGGACTAAATATGAAGATGATTCTGAGAATGCTTTAGAAATAGATACTTTGTATGAAACCTACATATTAGAGAATATCATTTTTTAAAGAAACAAATTTAAGTCAATGTTTTGCATAACGCCAAGAAAAAAAAGGAGAAAATAAATGAGAATATATTTTGTAGGTCCGCGGTAAGTAGATACTGTATTATTTTGTATTAATTTAACCTTCAACCTTCTAAAACCCTATACAATTAACCCTAGGTAATATGATAAATTTTAAAGGAGTTTCGGTCAATACTTAAACTAAATGTAAATGTGTTTTCTTCTTCTTGGAATTAAACACCCCCTTTTCACAAAATTTTTGTCTTAATTTTAATTTTAACTTTTATAAAAAAATAAAATAAAACAAGAAACCTCTCTTTAAGGAACTTCACTGTTATTGGTTAATGATTGTGTTTGCATATTGAATTGAATGTCTTTAAGAACATTATCCTCTTCACCTTTATCGCTATGAAAACATGCAGTAATTTCCACATCAAAACAGATCCTATGTATCAGGTGGGAGGACATGCTTTGTTTTTTTTTTTTTTTGAACTTCTCCGACCATTATATCTTTAAAATGAGTATAATGAATGAATTTACTCACACAAGTTTGGGGGTAAATGATACTTAACACATGCAATTAACTTAATTGGGAAACATTTTTTTTTTTTTTTGAATGAATGAAACTGTTTGCTTACACCAATGGACAAGGACATTTCACAAATTTACAAGAAAAAGGAATGAGAAATGGTTCTTTTTTTGGAAATTTAATTTACGATTACGATTAAGGATTTAAAATCTACAAGTCACAATTAAACAATGAATTCTCATGGAATAATTATTAAATTCTATCAATCACAGTTGATTTATCCACTAAATTTAAAAAAAATAAAAATAAATATATTGTTATACAAACCTAAAGACTTTTCACTTCGATAAGAGTATTCAAATTCACTGATCACTTCAAACTTCTATATAACACACGTATACAAGTCCTTCTTATCCGTCGAGGGATAAATTTATGAATGAGACCGTCGGTACTTATTCGCTTGACTTTTATACGCAACAGGTGTATCCGTCACTGAATTAAAAAGTTGGGTTGGTAGACGAATTGGAATGCTAGCTTCCTTTCTATGCGTAGGACAACTGTTGGTTTTTGGTATGAGTGTATTGAGTTATAGGATATACACAGGCGCGCAAAAAGTATTTGCCAAATGTCTTAATAAAAAATTTAAAACGTTGATTATTCAAAAAAAATAAATCCTTGCAACTTAAATCTTTGGGGTTGGTAATGGCTCTATGTACTAGCACGTAGTTTATATATCCTTTTTTTCACGACTGGGGGGTATCGTGGTGGTTGTTTACACTGCGACTAATTCAAGATGACTGTACCGGTCGTCGGCCGGTGCGGTCTTCTTTATAGTAAATGTTTGAACGATGTTGTGTCCACGAACGTACGGTACTGTGTGATTTGATGTGATGTGATGTGCTTGGCTAAGCGGTGTTCCCTGGTAAGCGCGCTTTTCAACTGATAAGAACATTTTCAATGCGAAGCTAATTTGAATTCGGCGATTTTAGTTTATATTTGCTGAAAGTTGAGATACTTTTGGGGTGATGAATGGGAGCACATTTTAGTAAGTATTATGTTACATTGCACGAGTATTTGCACGATACATGTGGTGATTAGGTGACGGTGATGGTTGAGGAAATTTAAGACAGAGAAAGAGAGGAGGAGAGCAACAGTTTGTTGAAAAATACATACAAATAAGATGTAAAAAATAAGAAATGATGGAGAGTTTTGCAAATAAAGACGTCCACTGACAGATCTTCAGCAATAAAAACTGTAGGTTAGTTACTTCCACTTAACAATGAAATGTGCACTTTTTAAGGCTGCCAATGAAGGTTAAGGGAGTTTTAGACTCTAGAAATTCAAAGTTACATCCGATCATCGCCGAAATTTGTTTGAATTTATCCCTTCGGATTGGATATACCTAGTTCAAAAGTTAGATTAAGTTCGAATTGAATTCCAGCTGCAACCAAAAACATTTCTCATCGCATCATCTCTCGGCAAGCAAGGGCAAATCTCTGAAATTTCTTCAGTAAAACATCACTCGCTCTACTAGAATAGTTATGACAAGCTAAGCCTTCGTCTTCAATGATCAATGCAAAGTGGCTAGAGAGGAATTCGTTTTGCAAAATCCCTAAATAGCTCCCTAGGTAAGCCTTTGGCTTTTTCACTGCGTTTTTCTTGGTGTAAATGTTCAAAGTTTACTCATTATTTTCGTAGGTTTCGAACATAATTTGAGATGTGTCAAAATTGGAGCCATATCGTGAAGAAGAGACATGCATACTTACGTAGTTTTGATGTGACAGGGCTATATTAAAGACAGCTGTCAAATATCTTATGAATTGATTGACAGTTTCTCGTGGTGCCATCTTGTAGTGTGAGTCTGATCTGGCAAAATGAATGAAAAACGATGGAGATATTGAGATTATTGTACTCCAACTGCCGGTCTATGAATTTGACTTAATGTTAAGTGTACCTTTAGAAATTGTAGATCGGATTTTCATCAGCCAAGCCATCCCTGTGGTAGCAAGCATGCACAAGTCATTGAACTTTGATCAAAGAAAAACCCAAGCATGGGATTTCGAAATGTCTTATACAAATGTAGCCATTGTTTCATCAGCCATGTTGGATTTTTTTTTTACATCTACGCAACATAATATGAAATTCCATACAACATACGGCCATGAACTTGTGCAAAAAAAAAAAAAATGGAAAGCTTAACATTTAAGTTAGTCATTAAGTTTGAAATTGACAACGAGTATAAATTTTGATGCGGAATAATCACCCGACCTATCCTTCTCAATGTTCACTGAGGGGTGATCAATGCTGAACTTAGAAATTAATGATAACTAAGGCTAGACATTTCATCAAGTCAGTTCGGTTATCAAATTGGACCATAATGAGCAAAAAAAAAAGAAAGTCAATTCGTTTAGGATTTCTAAAAAGGAATTTGATGGCTCTTTAATAGATGTATAAAATTATATTGATTGTAGAACGTGGCCGTTTTTCATTGGTTCACTAGAAAGAGTGACACTTTTCCCTGGAGGTTTTGAATAACTTAACAAAGGCTATAGCCAAGTCTTGTAGCCTTGAGGTAGGTATTTTCTGCATGATCCCGGTGGCAGTGGTAAGATCTTGCTTCTTAATTTAGTCTTAGCAAAGATTACTGAAAACTAGCACATTTGATACACTTGGAGAGATACCTTTATGCAATATTTCTAAGCAAATTGAGGGTTACAACATTCCAAGATCATTGGTTAGTATGAAAGCATCAAGGGGGAATTGAGACCCTAAATAGAACCTTTTAAGAAATCAAAGCCATCAATGAAGAAATGCGTCGATATGGAGTCACAGTGTTATTAGCAAGCGCTAACAGCAGTATCCAGAGGAATTTTTGAGAGATTTTATCTATGGCTATCGGTAATTAAACTTAAATTCTGCAAAAGCATACAAGTTGATCTTTTCTCTGATCAGTTTTCGGATCTTAAAGTAGGATGTCGGATGGTAAGCTTCCTTAGAAACAATGCTCTATCAGGTGGAAGATGTGATTTTTTAAACATATCCTGACATTGCACACATATTTTACGTGATATTTTGACCCTTAAAAACGACCAAGGTACCGCCAGTACTAATTAATTACTAAAGTTGTTCGCAGGGACAGAAATGGAATACAAATTAGTAGAATCGGTGGTAAATGCAGATGATGCTACATTTTGAGAGTAAGTGGATTCTGTGAAATTGCTGTGGAACCTATGCTCACACTTTGCATTGGCTAAAGGCTGCATCTAAAATCTGTAGAAAGTAATATCTCCTCGAGTCAGTGTTGCCCTTAATACACTCGGACTTCCACTTTCAGTTCAAGAGATTTGCTCCAACGCCACACTCTATCTTAGAGTCGTCGGTCAAGATCGATACTTGGGGTAGGTTATGGTTCCATTCCGTCCTTTCCAGAAAATTAATTTGAATATAATTATTGAATATGAGTTCAGTCAGTTATGGTCGAGGCCAGATCCCTAGGCAGCAGATCAAGAGCCATACGGTTTTGGGAACCAAAACCCAGATTCTCTGAGTCTGAAATCACTGCACGAAACGATGTAATTGATGTGTATTATGCTCTGCGGCATACCGCATATCGCACTGCGACCTGAAAGATCTATTGTGCCTGGAGCCAGTTAGACAAGGAGGTCCTCTATCTTCCCAATGAAGTTATTTGTCCCCAGTCGAGACATTACGATTGTTATCTGGTGTTAGAAATTCTCTGTGAAAGCGTTTTTTGACTCTGCAGACAGCCACGCACTCACATAGTACGTGTTCCGCTGATTCGTCTTCTTTCAAGCAGTGTCTGTATTCAGATTCCTGAACTTTTAGTTATGTATGACCGGTGAGGAAGCCGGCAAGTCTTCTGATATCTTCCCTTCTATGATTGAGAATGTTTTTTTGTGGATTTGTTCAGTGATCGGATGGCCTCTTTAGCCTCTCTGAGTCTCTTAGTGTTGTTCCAGTAGGAAAAGAGGTTTTGTTTTTCCCAGCTGTCCAGACTCATTCTGAACGCGGAGGTAGGGATGCAGAAGGGTTCAGCACCTATGTACCTTTCTGAAGAGCCTTTCCTTGCAAGTTGATCTGCAATTTTGTTGCCTTCAATGCCTCTGTGTCCTTGAACCCACCAGAACTTGATGTGAAAGTTCAGAGGCAGGATGTGGAGGAGCACGATGAGAGCTTCAGTCCCAATACCAGTTGTTCATTGCGCTCTGCTAAGTTTTGTGATGTTGTAGATTTTGCTTAAGGCGGGCTACCACACGAGTGATCCATAAGTAAGGATAGGACGGACTACGCCAGTGTACATCCAGAGGACCATCTTGGACTGGAGTCCCCACCCTTTGCCAAAGGGTTTACTACAGGCGTAGAAAGCGACGCGTGCTTTCTTTACTCTGTGTTCTATATTCAGTTTCCAGTTGAGCTTGGGGTCAAGTATGACGCCAAGGTACCTTGCACTGAAGGATAGAGTAAGTGTTTGCTTGTTAAGACGTGGAAGATTGAAAGTCGGTATTTTGTGTGTGGTGGTAAATAGCACAAGTTCAGTTTTACTCGGATTGACGCCAAGTCTACAACTTGTGGCCCAAGCACAAAGCTTAGTCACAGCCCTCTCTGTGATTCCAACGTTAAGTGTTTAGTTCATATCTGTCAAATTCTTTCTTAGACATAACGTACAAAATGGGTTCTTTGAGATCGATTAACCATTACCTAACCTAACCTAGACATTACGTAAGACGCGGTAAAATGCGATGTAAGACGTCTATTTAACGCCTTTTTACTTAAACCTCATAGTATGTGGGCGGAGTTGCAAAGAAAGCTTATTTTTCTATGTAAGATCTTCCAAGCATAGCATAGATTCATTGAAATGGACCCAGTCTAGCAGAACTATTTGTTTTTTAAAATCTTGAAAAAAAACAGAAAATTATACGTTCATTTGAACGAGTTAAATACGAAGATTTATAGTTGTTTGATAAGAAAACCGGGACAAGGACATTAAAACAAACATTGACTACAAGTATCTCTTTAAAAAAAAACTTTCCAAGAATTCATGAAATTAATTCTAATTGGTTTCACCGGGTCTATCTCTTGTTGTTCAGCAGAAATTCATCATTTACCAATTCAAATCAGTAAAGTATTTTGTATTTACAAAACATTGTTGAGGGTGTATGTACCCACCATGAATAACTATCACGTTCGGTCTTATCAACGAATGAATAACACGTGATTTACTGAGTTAAATTAAAAGTTAATGGCTGAGTTTGATCTCTGTACTCTTAAAATGTCCGACGATAATGAATTGGTTAGGTTGAGTCATTATTTTAAAGTTCATTTGCCTGAGACATGAGTTCAAAGTCTGATTTTATACACTCCCTCAGGATAGACAAGATTTTGAAATCTAGTATCAATGTCTCAAATCACGGTGTTGTTTCATAAAAACTACTTAAAGGAAGTTGACATGTCGACGTGATCATTTGTAGCTTTGATTTTTGAGATAATCTTGACCTCATTTTTTCTGCTACAGACAGATAATACCCTTAAAGTTCGTATCTTGACATAGCGTCGAAACCCAAAAGGTCAAGCTCAATAGTCCATCTAGATTTCATCATTTCCAGTTTTCACTTATTACGTTCCCTAATCTTATTCCCTCAATTTTTCGACAGCATACTTATCAAAACGCAAAAAAAAAGGAAAAAAAAAAAAGCAATCGTCTAGTAGTAGGAAAGCGCCGCCTTTATCGTCGAAATGGTTTTTTATTCGCGTGTAGGTGGACTGGGTAGCAGGCTGCCGCAACTGATTAGAAATAAATAAAATATAATATTTCCAGTAGAAGAATAATTTATTTAAATATTTTATGGGTATGTTTGAATGTATGTATCATATCATATTTAATGTGAATATAATTAGAAATGGATGTTGAAAGTTTAGAAAAATGTTGCGTCATAAAAAATTAAGCCATTTTACTTCTTTTTTATTAAATTCGATTTTGATTTTTATGCTTATTAGACAATGAAAATATAGGGTGACTTAATGACAAATTTTTTATAGTTCTGCTTTAAATTTTAAGAAACCTCAAACTTTTCATTTGTGATTTTGTCCGACCAGCGCTCTGACAAAAGAAAGCTGTGTAGTACAGTGGACAATGAAATCTCAGGATAATGGACTAACACCAAATGGCTCATAACCTGGAAACCGAGGTAAGCAGAGTAGGCTGAAGACTACCAGAATTCTAACGCCCAATTGACCATTGCAGAACAGGAGGTTGAGATAGTCGATAACAACATTGTCTCCGACGATGCGAGCAGCAGAATCAGAAAAAGAAAGCTGCGTTTAGGATGCTATCTGAAATCTGGAAAAGTAGTGTTTTCAGTACTTCAAACTAAACTGCGACTGTTCTGCTCCAACGTGAAGACAGTACTTTTCTACGGATATAATACTTGAAAACTCAACTACGCTGTCAATCAAAAAACCTTCCTAAACGTATGATACTTCGGATTTTCTAACCAAATCGTATTTTAAACGAAGAGCTACATGCAAAAAACAGGTAAGCAAGGAATTGGCAGTGGACCAGTCACACCTTACTGAGCAGTGGCAATTTCGTTGTGACGTCAAAGAGTGGGTCACCCAAGGCAAACGTGGCGCAGAACAATTGAGTTAGAATCGAGGTTAGAATCTCTCGATCGACAGCTTAAAGCGAACAATGTCTAGCTTTTCCCAACCATTCATGCTGTACGTGCTGATGGAAGGATGAATACAGTTTTTATTTCCGATGACAGATTATTTTTCTTTGTTTTGTTTTCAACTTCTTTAGTCTTGCCTGTTCAAAGCGGTTTTAAACCATTCCTTCGTTGATTAGAGTACTTCAGGTTTTTACGAAACACTGCACCACCGGCAAGCACGCCAATAGGACGGGCCTGCTCTATAACGACTTTGTAGAAACTGCATGATTACACACTGTTTCTTTTTGATTTGGAGAATCTTTCTGAAAAGCGCCTTTTTTACTTGTATAACCCACGATTAAGGGAAGCATAGCCAACCCTTTAAAGTGAGAGATATAGGACCGCCACTGCATGGACGAAGAGGAAGAGGAGGAGGAAACAATTCTCCACCTTCTTTGTACAAGTTCGGCCCTCTCAGCTTATAGAAGAGCATACTTAAGAGCCACCTTCTTTCACAACTTAAACGAACTGGCTGACATTAACATAGGCAGCCTCCAGCGCTTCATAGAAAGTAAGTTGAAGTATAGATTCATGTGGTAACACAAAGGACATTTTCTGCTCTAAGTGAGGTTGTCACCTGCAGTCTGTCACTCCAACCTAACCTATCTTTCGCTGTGGAATTTTCTTCAAAACGTATGGGATGTCACGATCTGCTCGTTTGAGCCATTTTGACATAAAAGTCGGTCAGTAACTAAATTTGTCCTGCACAAATGGAACAAATATAATGCGTCTGATTACGTGCAGCAGTTTTCTTGTCCACGCACAAAGGATATTGATGAGATTGCCCAGTATTCAAGGTCGTGAAACTATTGCAAATTTCCTTGAAGAAATACACGTGGTCTACATAAAATTATAGACTAGCTGTTTAGCCAGAGCTTTTAGGGCCTTTGGCTATATTTCAAATTTAAACTACAATAACTATATAATATATTCTCTTTTGATTTATTTTTTTAAATTTAAAACAATCACCCTGTGTCTAGACTATTATCTAACAATGAATATACTTACATGCATATATTTATGTATATAAAAAAACCTCTTGACTATATATATAATTCAATAATACACGTTTTATAATAAAATGAGATCATATAAAAGGCCAGACTCGCTTTTAGAAGACACAAGTCTTTTATAAACGGATGTTCCATCACTTTCAACAAAAAAATTCGCTAAGCTTTATCAGGAATTTAAAAAAAAAAGAAGCAATTTAAAAAAATTTTCCAATTAATACAATTTTAAAACGCAATTAAATAATTGCAAACGGTTAATTGGAGGGCAAGGATTATCGCTAAAACATATCTGTATAAAGCAGGGGCCGCTTTCTTTTTGCACGTGATCATCAGGCTGACATTTTGGCGAGACGTACATTAAAAAAAAAAATTCAAGCAATTTTAATTGAAATTATCTCTGGAGTACGTGACCAATTGAATTAAATTTAAAAAAAAAAGTTAGGTTAGTCTGGAGAATTTGGTGTTTTTTGGGTTTTACCCATACATATTCAACGAGACAACTTGTAGAGAACCAAGGACTTGCTTCTCGCAATGGTTCACGTTGTACGCGTCGTATTTTTCACACGAAGGGAAGATTAGGGGTCTTGAGATCCATTAAAATCGAACCTTAGGAAGAAGGTTTAACCAAAAAAAAACGAGTCATTAATAAGTTAAATTCAAACAAATCTGTTCTTTGTGTCACCCTTTAACTTTGACACTTTGACAATTTTTCGGTAGTACACCCTTAGGATATTCAAGTTATTTACCTCGTTTGCTTCTATTGAAACGTGTGCCACATAAGTAACTTAAAAATTGGCATCTGTCATTTTGTAGTGACTAAAAAGAGAGTTTCAACGAAGTCTAACTTATCTTGGCTCTGTAATTCTAGTAGTTTCTGATTGAACGTGATATTATAAAGTGTGGAAGAAAAAATTCAATTTCTCTATCCGGTCCATAAACACATGACCTCTGACTAGAAGATTGAAGCACGAGTTAGCAAAAGCATGACCTGAATATGAGTTCTCATTGTCACTTATCTGCCGTGTGACTCCAAAGTGATCCGTAAGTGTCACTTATCTATTAAGTTTGCTTAATGTTCTATTCATCTTAACCTAGACTGAACTGGTAACTACTAGTCCAGTAGTTCGACAATGGAAACATCCAAAAAAATTTCAATCGAAACTAACTATCTACGACGATAGATGTTTGAAACTGATTTTTGGATACTTAAACTTGAATATAACTTGGTTATGTTGACAAAACTGCAAAATATAGCGTGTACTTTGCTGTGAATCAACTGTTTCAAAACCCTTACCAAGGAATCGTTTTGTGATCTCAGGGCAGAGTGGATAGAAATGGTTGTTTATTATTTTAAAATCAGAAGTCGGTCAGGAGTAAATCGCGACCTTCTAGAAGTTTTTTCAAGAAAGAGAGTCAACTGTCCAATCTATCCGTCTGAGATCCCCCTAAAGTTGTAAAAAAAAAACTTCATACTAGTGCTGACTATCACAAAGGGAAGGAAATAAGATTAACCTTCTCATTCTCATTCTTGAAGTCCAGCCAACAAGAGCAGTAACTGACACTTGATTACTCTTTCTGAAAAGCGCATTTTACTTGTATAATGTCAAGTAGTTGGTCTCACGATAAACGAGGATAAAACAAAGTACATGCTGTCTACCAAAAACCGATCCGTCGAATACCGTTTAGGTCAAAAACCTAACAATTGACAGCTATAAGGTAGTGAAGAAGTTTATCTACCTCGGGGCAAATATAAACTCCACAAATGACACCCTAGTGAAGATTCGACGAAGAATAACCCTAGACAACTGCTGCTACTTCGGTTTGTCCAAAAAACTGGGGTCCAAACTCCTTACTCGAAGGTCCAAAATCATGCTCTACCAGACCCTGATCTTGCCAGTTTTGCTTTATGGAGCTGAATGCTGGACGATAAGTAAGACAGCAAAGCAGATCTTGGGATCCTTCGAAAGAAAAATTCTACGTCGAAAATTTGGTCCTGTCTGCGAGGAGGGCGAATGGAGGAGAAGATATAACCGCAAACTCTACGAGCTGTACAAAGATGTGGATGTAGTCCGGAAGGCAAAAATTCGTCGACTGCAATGGCTCGGCCACATCGAGCGAATGGACGAGAATGCTCCAGCTAAGAGGATCTTTGAATCCCAGCCATCTGGTTCACGAAGAAAAGGAAGACCAAAAGGAGGCAATCGTGGACCGTGAATGATGGAAAGCAGCATTAGTTCAGGCTCAGACTATCTAAGGGTCGCTGGCCCGATAAGTAAGTCAGGGGGACACCTAATAATTTTAATTCCCTCAAGCTGCATTTTATGTGCAAATCAAGTGGAGTCAAGAGGTAAACAAACATCTCTCACAACACCTGCACCTTCGAAGTCGTAACTCTATTAGTGACGATCTCGTGAAGATAAGATGGCTGCTAAACAAACATGGCTGCTACGACAACATGATTGCTGTTATATCCTGCAAATTACACTCATACTACTAGTATTACATCATTTTCAAGATAAAACATGTTCCGACCCAGACTTTGGTATAATTTTCTAAAAATATTATCATAAAAAAAACAAGTCTGATGACTGTCATTCTAAATTGCGATGCGATAACTCTATAATTAGACCCGGAACCATCAGTCTCACTATACCTACAGTCAACCACTTTACTCCCTTCAATCAAAACTGTAAGTAGGTATGTAGCATGCAAATCCTACGCATTGTGTAACAACCACTGACATCCTTCACGCTCATGATACCTTTAATTACAAATGACAAATTAGAAGCACGGATCAGTCAAAACATAGTCACGACCACTTGACATTTATTAAAAAAAAAAAACAGAGAACCTAACAAAATGCTTATCAGCTTCAGATTTATTCCGAGCACACCATAGTACACAGCCGATAAGAAAGCCAAGCCCCCAAGGCGTATATATAGATCGATACTGATGCTGGTAAGTCGAACCATTCTAAAGAAAATTAAGTTCAAAATACAAATGTACCCTGAGAAGGTACAAATGTCGACCTGATAACAGTCCCAGATAGGCGATATGAGGCACACCCATCAGTCAAGTTCCTCAAAGACAGTACTTAGCTACAAGAAATTTGGTCTTCTTTTGCACTCAAGCTAATCAGTTCAATGCGTTGCGCATGGATTTCATAACTTTATAGGTCAAGTGTGCTCGGACCATTAACTGAACGTTTGCAAATCAATTAAGGAAACATCAAGATTGTGACAAGCATCGGCATCGAATAAATTAATGAATGGAGTTGGTTTGTTGCAATTTTATTTGTCTGAATGCAAAATGCGCACATCGAGAGCTGTCTTGTCTTGATGGGAGGTGCATTCAATTGATGGTGTGCCTTCATTGAGCCAATTTGAGGGCTTTTGAGCATATGTAACCAAGTGCTTGAGTTACGCCGTCAACTGGCAAATGCCAAGGAGACAACTTGTGTGGCATGCATATAGTTATTTCAATCACACGATTGATTTCTTGATGCAATTTCAATTAATAAAATCGCAATAGATGCGCAATTGAGATACTTAGACGTGAAGGCAGTCTATAGCCAGATGTTGTTAAGTCAGCGGTAGACACTATGGCAAGTTTGATATGAAAGTTTACAGTGTTTGTTTGCAATTTTGTTGGAAATTGCGCAGCGCGGGAAATTAGAAAAAGTTAACTGGGAGAGCAGTTGGGTGGGGCTCATTTGTTTTACTTTATAGGACTTGTTGCATTTGATAGTTGTTTCGAAACACAGATAGACAGCTAAAGAAGGCCATGAATAAACACGAAATATATGTATACTTATAGGACACATCTTTTGCACGTGTAACCAGAACCCGTGGAGGTTCCGCGGTCCGCGTACACAACATAAACGTGTTATTTTCGCAGCACCAGCTAATGAGAATGGCAAACCCCCGTTTCATAGAGCCTTGAAACCGCAGTCTTTTCCCAAAATATGTACGCACGTACAAAATATGCATTTAGTGGTGGCCATGGTGTAGTGGTTGCATCATAGCTTGTCACGCAGAAGGTTCCAGGTTCGAATCCCGATGCCCAAAAAAAGTTGATCAACTCCGAAAAAGCTGACGTCAACTCTACTGCATAGGCATAACACTGGCAGTAAGGTGGTCATATGGCTTGAGCGTGTTGATTGTACTAATAACACCGGGATTTCCGAAAGAAATACTGTGAATTATAAGCAATGGCAACAATACCAAAAACTCTCCCCAGTCATTCTGGACAGCACCATCGGAGCAAAAAGACTGAAACCTAATACCATCTAGAGTTTCAAAATCACTACACCAACACTAGCGCTGTGTGAATAGCATCATAAGGGTATTCATAACCTATTTAGCGCTAGTGAATTATAAAAAAAAGGACCGTAGTAGACAAATGTTGCACGTTATCTTAGAAGATTACTTTAACTCCAACCTTGGTCCCATCTTACTTACTTACTTAAGGTGGCGCTACAGTCCGGGGTGAATCTGGGCCTAAACCAACAAGCGTACTCAGCCAGATCGATCTTCAACCAGCTGCCTCCAGTTTCGCAAGCCAATTTGGTTGAGGTCCCCTTCCAATTGCGTGCGTCACCTGTGTCGCCGTCTTTCTCTACTGCGCTGTCCCTCAGGGGCGGATTCGAAGATTTTTCAGACCGGAGCATTGGTATCCATCCGCTCTACATGACCCAGTCAATACTCGTTTGAAAGCGCCACTGACATCACTTGGTTCTTGGTTCAATCCTGTCTTCTCTTTTTTTTTTTTTTTTCAAAAATTGGAAAAAAAGGCGATCACCAGCCGCATTATCTCAAGCACCAATTGTTTTGAAGATAAATTCAGTATCGACTACAATCATTAAGTGCGTTAATTAATTAATTCAATTTCGGTCTTATGCAAAGTGTTTTTGTTGTACACGAGAATTTTTGTAGCTCACTCACCTCCCTCCCGAAAGAGGGATGCGAATATTTTTGGTTTGTTTTTGCTTATTTAAGCGTTTCAGCCCTTCTGGTTTTTGGTTTGCCACAATTGAGGGATGTGACCAACCCGCGCAGTGTGAGATAAATGACCGCCCAATGGATAGTTGTACTCGGGATCCTTTTATGTTAAACACTAGGTGAAAGAATTGTTATGAATTCTATGTCAATGAAATTGGGGATACTAAGAAATAATTTGTTATTTCGACATAAACCTTAAAGAAATGGAGGGATAGTGATAGACACCTATTTTGTGAACCAATCTTAACTTTTAGGGGATGCTTTGAACTTTGAAAAACTATGAAGCAGAGACTTTAAGGTGCTTTAGATGAGTTTTAGGGGGTGGTGTATACCACTTAGCAATGGAGGAGTAAAGCTTTTTAATTTCCTGTTCATGCTTTGGGTGGTTCCGGAAGCTTTTCAATGAGCTTTCGTGGACCGGAAACTGATATCAACAACATTTTGGATGGAAAGGCTCCAATAAAGGTTGCCAAATCATGATACGAGCTGCGTTAACTTAAGAAATGTCTTAAGCATTCTTCAAACATATTTTGAAGTTCACACTTAACGTATTGAAATGGTTTTTGAAGTATTTTAAAGAATGAAGTCTGCTCTATAAAGTGGACGACTAGATTTTTGAAGTCATGAAGAAGCACAGGCTTTGGATAGAATCTCTATATTTGACCGAACGTCCGTAAGTAGGCAGTTGACCTAGACTAAGAAGGCTCTTTGACTAGTTAAATCCGTAGATTACTATTTGCAGTTTCACAGACGAAATTAGTTTATATTCGTTTCCCTTACACTGAGATATTCAATTACTGCACATTTTTTCTACCTTTATATGTTTTAGATATTATTGGCTAAGAAGTTTAATTTTTTGACTACTTTTTGTAAACTAGATTAATAAATTTTCTTTTTTTAATTCGTCTCGCATAGAGCCTTCTTGGTTATTCGTGTGCCATGCCCAGGAAGATTTTTCGAAATCTAGATATAGAGACCAAAAGACTAGCCTATATCCCATCCTTCAATAAGCACCTACGAGTCTATAGCGCGAAAAATAAAGTTTAACAGAATTCTCAACATATTTCAAGATTGTTTTAAAAAAAAATTTCACATCAAATTGTGAACATCAAAAAAATTCCATTCCACATTAACTTGGCACCACTCAACCATTTTGCACTTAAGCAAAATTCACCAATTCACAATAG
Source organism: Criorhina ranunculi (assembly GCA_951813785.1). NCBI lineage: Eukaryota > Metazoa > Arthropoda > Insecta > Diptera > Syrphidae > Criorhina > Criorhina ranunculi. The sequence goes on along the minus strand of OX638382.1, from coordinate 49,647,849 downwards.
CGAAATAAGAGTTATGGCCGTCATTTGTTGACATTTAATCTCGCTTCCTTGTTTCTTAACCGAAAAAAGACAATTCCGTTGTTGTTTTTGATTTTATTTCAAACCTAAAAATACATTTTTAACATTTCCAAGTGGAAAAACCATATAAATAATTACTAAATCACCTGCCATTCAATTAAAAATCAAACAAAATCCATCGTTCGCCGTAATGACAACCTATGTGACAGATGGTGAAGGTAACCAATAACGAAATTCTTTTTTTTTACCGCAAAAAAAAAATGTTTATCTCATTTTTATGTGCGCGTAAAGGTCATGAATTTCGAATAGAACTCAAGGCAAACCACAAAGTATTCAGATTAAAATTTATTTTGTAGGAAAATTCATTCCTGCCACTCAGCGACCGGATGGCACATGGCGGAAAGCGCGCCGTGTCAGAGAAGGTTACATTCCCCAGGAGGAGGTACCACTGTACGAGAGCAAAGGCAAACAATTTGCCAATCGAAAAAACGATCGTCTAGTTGGAATATCTACACCAGTTGCGGTGGCCGGTAAGAAAGATAAAACGAAGAAAAAGAACAAAGCCAATCCAGCACCAGGAGTGATTGTTTTGCCAAAGAATGCTACTAGCACAGCCACGACACCAACCAGTACAACTAATTCCAACGAGAGCAACAATAAAAAATCATCTGTAAGTACAAATGCAGCAGTTGTAGAAGGATCTGGCCCTGCTACTGTTCCTGCTGAGACAACGCCAACAGTAGAGTCCATTACTAAAGATCTCAATAGCGTGGAATTGGAGGATCCACAGTTGGAGCTCAGCAAAAAGCTTAAGAAACTGAGGAAGAAAATCCGTGAAATCGAAGCTATCGAAGTTAAATTGAAGAGCGGTGATCTTAAAAAGCCCGAAAAGGACCAACTGGACAAGGTCAAGAGAAAAAAGGAATTTCTCAAAGAGTTGAGTGAGCTCGAAGAGCAGCAAATCACGTCCGACTGAGGTGGCGGTGTTTGGTAATGTCACCAAACTGCCTGCCCACCAGCCATTCACTCTACAAAGCACGGTTCTGTGTCTCTATTCATGCGTCCGCCAGACCACGGAAGGACATTTACCTTCTCAGTACCACCACCATCAGTCATAGTTTCGCCTTTTACACAAACAACACACACACACTCTCTCTCTCTCTCTCTCTCTCTCTTGGTTCTTGCATCCTGATTCTTTTTGTAATTTAGTTTCTTCTACGCCAGGAATCGATTGATCTCCTTTCAAAGCACAGCTTCAGCAGAGCTGTCAACCAGTCAATTGTTTTGCTTAGTTTTTATTTTATTTAGTTTTTTTTTTTTTTTTTTGGTTTTTCGAGTTCCTCTCTGCCTCCAGTGAGCTGCCAGAGCTGGACACTGACTCTCACCAGCGGCAGGAGATGGAAGGATAGATTGTTTTGCATGTGGCATAGCATAAGGCAATAAATAAAGAACGATGTAGTAGCTTTTCTAGTTGTATAAGAATGTAGTTCAACCTTTTACCATTTTTTTTTCTAGGATTTGTTGTTTTATTTGAAAATTTTATCAAGTCATGTTGAAATTTTGTTAGATTAATACGCGATCAATGGTAGTGATTCAATCAGAGATTAGGGAAGAGGAAATATTTAAGTAAAACAAAACAAAATACGATATTTTTATGTAGAAAGAATTTTTCTAGACTTTTAAGAAGAGTAACAACAAAAACAAATTAATGTTAGTAATAAATATTAAATTGTGTGTAACTTTATTGGTAACTTTTTGTTTTATTTTGGAGTGGAAGCGATTTGCTGACAAGGAGAGAGCACTTGGACGAAAACTAGGAATAAACGAGTTTATTACTACGGCACGAGGTAAGTTCTGGGCGCAGTAAAGACCGTATTGGATCTTCAGCTGTGTTGTGACAAAGAAAGGACTTACAGCAGACCGTTCTCTTAACAATCACGCAATCTGACAGTTAAGACTCAGAAAAGCTCACGACTTGAGTCAGCAGTAAAGAGAATGCATACAAACTCGCTTTCACTGAATAGAAGGTTTTATAATTCCTTGAAATCGGGGACATTTCAGTCACTTCCCGGGGATAATCCTCAGATTACATGAAATATTAAAAAATACCAGGAAGGTTTACTTAACACGTTGAGTGCCACCATGCAATCCGAGAATCAGCTACATTAATATATACACCCACTGAGACAACACTGATCTCACGCGGCACAAGTGTCCCCAATTTGTGTGAGGCCACATTGGTCTCATGTGGCTATTAACTCAGCGTGTTTATAGGTTTTGTAGTGTCAAAACTTCTTCGAACGTGATGTCATAGCTCACTGGTTGGAACAATGGATGACTGAACAAGCTGACTTAGATTCGAGTCCGAGGAAAGAGCCGAAGAGGGATCCAACAATTGTATTCCAGTGAACACTTAAGCCAAACAATATTTTTTCGCAGGCATGACAAACCTGCAAGAATTTAATCTGTCATAAAAATAACTTCTGAAACCGCCGTTCGGAGTCGGCAATAAAACTGTAGGTCCCTTCCATTCGTGGGCTCTCGATGAGCGGCCGTGCCAAGTTGACAAAAGGTATTTCAACTCTCTACAAGGGTCAACATCAAAGATCAGTAACCTTACTTGTCAACTTGGAAGACACAATCTACAAGAATTCCTCAAAACTTTTATGTTTACCTCGAGGTAAGTTGATAGAGGTTGTGGTTCGTGGTAAACCATGACTCTCGTAACTTGACTGTTGAAGTGTGTATAACGTTGTAGAGGGTGCTTCAGATTCTCAAATCCAAGCAGTGGAATTCAGAAAACAGATAAACTCGGCAATAGTGTAGTTAGTTGTGATTTTTTAAGGCAGTCGACGTAGAGCTATGCTTTCCCCAACTGACAAATGATTTGAAATTAACTCTAGGACTGGCTTCGTGTGCGAAGTTCCCCTCCGGCTAGTCCACAGAAAGAGAAATAGGGTTTTCTACTTGTTTCCATCACTACAACGTCGGCAATAGCATGAATTCATACTGGCATGTGGCCTTTACAGATCGCCGTAGCCCATAGCCCTGGTGATATTTGCATATTTGTACGCTGCTCCACTTGACAATGGCTTTTAATAGAAAGAAGAATGCGAACTTCCGCTGATATGGATCTGTGAAGGGTTCACCCTGGCTAGCATTTTAACCCAGAATCCAGAGGAGATAGAAAATCTAACCAGGCGAGCTCATTCCTGCTCTGTGCTATCAATTTTGGGAGAGGTAGCCGAATCTATGAAACAAGATTCGAGACGACAAGTGTATGCCAAGAATCTGGGCTCAGAATACTAGATGGAACGTGCAAGTAACGAAGGGGATAGTAGGTTATTTTATGGCAAGCGGGAACAGCAACACAATGGAATACAAATATTTGAAAAGAAAAATTAATCTCTTGCCCTCGTTCCTCGTTTAATTCTTGACATTTTGGCAATTTTTCACATGAAATTGAGTTATGTCTTGCATGTCTGGAGTATTCATCATCATCAAATGCGCATTTTCAGAGTAAGAAACACCCCATCGATGATATCAGAGCACGAAAACGGTGTCGTTTAGGTGTTTGCGAATGGTGACATCTGGTTCAATGAACTCCTGAACTAATTTGTTGTACAAACAAGCGTATGACCCATAATTTACTGGCACATATTGCAAAAACCTTGTTTAAAGCTATACATTTGTTAAATTTCATAATTCAGAAGAAAGATGTCCTAAACCAGTTCAATTAAACCAAAAGGCACTGCACGAGTTTACCTGAAGAACCAGTGATTCCTGTTTATATTTTTTCAGCGTTTCTAATTCCCAAGTCCTCACTTGTGGAGATATAAAAATGGATCCAGATCCCAACCAGATACTCTTAACAGAATCATTGGAGCCAGAATGTGTTTCCTTCAAACGGGTGTATTTTTAGCGTTAAGCGTGTTATTTGCTACGGCACGGATTATCGAACTACCAAACGGCAAACTTCAAGGTGCTAAAGTTAAGAACTACTATTCATTTACCAACATACCCTACGCGGAAACGCCGAAACGTTTTGAGCCATCTGTTCCATACGAGAGCGCTTGGACAGGTATTCGTAATGCTACCGGTGACGTATTGCACTGTGTTCAATTTGGAATAAGAACCAACTCATCGTTTGGACAAGAGGATTGCCTGATTTTGAGTGTCTACATTCCAAGCACAGCAACAGATACAAGCCTATTACCGGTCTTTGCTTTCATACATGGTGGAGCATTTATGTTTGGCTCTTCAGGATTTTATTCACCGGATGCCATAATGGAGGAAGGAAAAATGGTGGTGGTTTCATTCAACTATCGCTTGGGACCATTGGGATTCCTTAGCACAGATGATGGCATTATTCAAGGTAACTTAGGCCTAAAAGACCAATTGCTCGCTTTGCGTTGGATAAAACAGAATATTCCTCTATTTGGAGGCGATCCAAAGAAAATACTTTTGGTAGGACAATCAGCAGGAGCTGCATCGGTCCATATGCACGTTTTAAGAAAAGATACCGAAGACTTGGTATCAGCGGCTGTATCCTTAAGTGGAACATCTTTCAATCCATGGGTTTTTCAAAGGAATACCAAAGAGAAAATTGCAATGTTTGCAAACATCTTGAAGTGTCCAGTAAGGGGAGGGGAATTAAAAGCATGCTTGCAGGAACGACCGATTGAAGAAATCCATACAGCAATTTTGGAAATGCAAATCTTGGGCAATCCATTTGTTGTATTTGGACCGATTATTGAGTCAGGTGAAATCCCCGGTGCATTTATCACCGAAGATCCTCGAAGTCTTGTGAAAAAAGGTGAAATCGCCAATATTCCATGGATGGCAACGTTTACCACTGAAGAAGGCGCTTTTAATGGCGCATTTTTGCTGGCGAAAAACAACGCAGGAGTCGACTACATTGAGGAACTTAACAAGCACTGGTTTGAGTTGGCACCAACCATGCTCTTCTATAACGATGACTCGTCTGAACAGAGTAAGCATAAGCGATCGCTGAGTCTTAGGGAGAAATACATGGGAAACAAGACATTCTCGCGGGACACCTATCCACTTTTGCAGAAAATGTTCAGTGATGTGCTGTTCATAGATGACATCCGGGAGGCCATTCAGCAACATAGAATGTTTAGCGGAAATCCGGTCTGGGGTTATGTTTATGGAAATCCACACAATTATGGTGTTGGAAACTTTTATGCTAACGACACGGACTATCAGTTTGGTAAAGTTTGAGGGAATTTTCGTTGTTTTGAATATTTTAAGGAACTTTTTCCAATCCCTTAGGTGCAACTCATGGTGATGACGAAGAGCTAATAATGCCACTGACATTACGCACGAATTATGAAGCCGGAATTTATGATGCAAAAATTAGAAAACTCATAATTGAAATGTTTGAATCTTTTGCGCTAAACGGGTAAGCTTACATCAGGTAAACTCTTCTGGGAGCACCCTTAATCTTGTTTTATTTGCAGAATTCCCCGATTCGGACATGTGGACTTGCCAAAGAATGGAAATTCAGATCAATTGATGCAGTACATGCAGATTCTTCAACAGTACTATTGTGTGGGACCATGGGAGAGCTATTCGTATACCAATCGTCAATGTAAGGAATGCACCTGTTACGATTATATAACAGACAAGATGGAGCATTTAAAAAATATATAACTTTGCGTCTTAACAAACTGAAAGTCAGTTTATTAAATGTGTTTTCAGTGGTTTGGACAATTTACTCGACAAGGAGGGACATAGGTGGCTACAGATTGAGTCGGCTTGAGGAGACTCATTGGAATCTAAGTCAGAGTCATGTGATGGCTTCAATGCCTTATAATCATTTGTCAAATGAAATAACGTCTGACTGTGGTGGTAATGTGGACAAAGAGTGGTTCAACTTCCACTTGGGAACACCGACTCCGGGAAAGTGCTTCATAGCTTAGGCAATTCAAAAGATGAATCAAGCCATACTTCTACAAGAAAATCCCTAACCTGAAAAAGAAAGTGAGCTTCCTCTCAGGTCATTGCTGCCTGAGATACCATCTTAACAAGATAAATCTGTGTTCGGAAACAAAGTGCGGGTCTTCCGATCATATTCTCTGTAAATTTTCAGCTCTATGCTGGTTAAGAAAAACTTTCGTCGGCGAAAGTCTGAAAGCTCGCTACCAAGGACCTACTCACGTTCAATATATCTTTTAGGTGTCAATCAAGTTGACAGTGCTCCGCCTTCAAAAATAAATTGGCTGTAGACTATAGCCGTGTTTTTTTGAAAACTATACGCACTTCAGTCAAAAAAAAACGATTCATACTCAGTAGCAGCCGCACCAACCAATTGGTTTGCGGCTCGATTTCTTTTTCTTCACTTGACAGTTTGTAAATGTCAAAACCGAGGAAAAGCAACAAATACGATCGACTAAAGGCTAATTTATGAGATTTTTCGCGTTCTAGTGGTCAACTTATGTAGTTCTATCCTCACTTGCTGCTACTGGGAAATTTATCCCCACTTGGTGTGTTGTTATTGCTTTGTGTGTAAAATGTTACTGGGCTGGGTATACAGCTCTCAAAAAACACGGCTTATGTTGAGTTAGAAAATTGAAAAAGGAAATAAGTATTACCAGAAGTATAGGCTGCTATAAGGACGAAGTGGAACATTCTCAGCTAAAATTATTATTATTATTATTATAACTTTATTAAAAGATAAATAAATTATACATTTAATAGAAAATAGGTAAAGCGCTAGCTACCAGGGCTTTCGGCTAGGTTCTCAGCTAAAATATACAATCGACTTTTATACAATTTTGTCTCCTTTCTCGTGACGAAGATGAAATTAATAAGGAGGAGAAGTTTGGACTTTCAAAAGTGGGCATTGCATCCGTATAAAGCGTAGAAAACTCATTTTTCATTGTCATCAATCAACAAGCAATGACTTTTCTACTCGTACGTATATACCGTCGAAAAATAGAACCGACTCTTTAGCACTTTGGAGGAGAAAATTCTGCCTCTCTATAGGCTTTTACTACCTACTATCCAAAGCAACCTTGATTTGCAAGGGTAATCACCAATCTTGTTATACTCCACGATATTTTTGGATTTAAAAATGCTTTCCCCATATTTTCAGCCTGGAAGTCATCGTTGATTCGTTTACAGCTCTCAATTAAAAATTATTAATTCCCACTGTATCTTCTAATCTGTTGAGAGAATTCTTAGAAGCTATCTAATTGGATAAAAGGTTTTCTACAGACCTCCTTATACTCACTTATAGTAAGTACATAACATACATGTGACAAACAGTCTTGTTTTCCAACTAGTAATTACAAAAAAAAAAACATGCTAGTCCTACCATCCCAAGAGAACCAATTAGGACAAGGATTCTCTTGGAGGGTCACTTGGAATCCACTCCAGACGTCCACAGAGTACAGTTGAAATTCAGTTGTAGGTATATAATTGCTTCCTTCTAAATACTAAAATACGACCAAAAAACATATTAATAAATTAAAAAAAATTAATTTAATAAATTAACTATCTGTATCTCAATTTTATTATTTCCGCTAATAACATTCACATTTCCTATCCAATTAATTTGTTCAAATTTAGATTTGTATCCCATTAGTCCTGTTTCAGGATGCATGTCTACAGCGGTTGATTACAGGTGCCTTTACTTTGAATCGTCACATCTGAAATGGAAAACATAACCAACAATTTGAAATATTAAATGGAAACTTTTAATGGAGATACATATAGGGTGTCCCAATGGGAGGTGTTTATTATGTTATCTGACACTTTTGATGTCAGAATAGGTTTTATACAAGGCTTCTTCAATATCCCTCGAGAGACTCGTATAAAACTCAGATGTCAACACCAAAGGTACGATCTTTCGAAAGTTTGTTTACCTACATTATGCGAGTGGGTATTGACATAATTAGAAGAACCAGCGAGCAGTCAATAGTGCGTTTGAGGGCATAGAAACCTGGCACTCTTGCCAATCGCTGTTTCTTTGGGCTAAGAAGGCAACTGAGGGGTAGAGCCCTTTCTCAAACAACTAATCTGGTCTTGTTTTATGGTACAGAAATATGAATTCTTTTGAAAGCAAATGAATATATCGTTGGTTGTTCTTAAGCGGAGAGGATTGAAGAATGATCTACGGATTCGAATCTATTCCCTCAGACGCGTAGAACTGGTAGAGCAAGCTTCGGCGCTTTAATCCGTTGTCTTCGAATCCAACACAGATGTACAACTCGGTAAAGGAAAACCTATTAAGGGACCTGATTCAATTAAGTGTGTGAAATTGAAGGCAGTCAGCCAAGGATAGAGCTATAAGACTTGTTAGTTGAGGTTCAGGTTTATCCGAGAATGTAGCGCCACCAAAACAAACAAACATGTGGCCAAATAGGTTTATATTTTTGAGTTGGCTTTCGCAAAGTATTTATAAACACAAGCACTTAGGCAGTATTGTGGTTAGTTAAGGCACTAACTTAGCATTGAAATATTTTTTTTGCATCCAGAAGTCTTCTTTCCACAACTAGATATCTGGGCTGAGCGGTTCGGGGCAACAAGATACATCAGACGGTGATATAAGAGATGTTGAATGCGAGGCTTTTTACAAACACACTCAGGAGACATTCCACGTGTTATTCGTAAACAACCCGACAGACTCTAGTTCATCACCGCATCGGAAGATGCCATGATCGAGGAAGTATTCACCAATAAGCGGGATCGACTGCCTATATTCAAGCTGCATGCCGCTTACTGCCAGGCATTCAACGCTAAAAATGGTAAAATGGTGTCATCTCTAAGCTGTAGCAATGGCCATATGAAGGTATTATTAGCACGGGGAGACTGATCTCGTCGAAACTGCTATTTACTCTCAGACGTACGTAGTTATTCACGACTTTTTTCAGGATTAAAGGAGCTCTGGACGAAATTCTTGAGTTCCAATTGTTTTTGAACAAGCTTTAGAAAATAGATTCTATGTGGCCTCAGTGAGCTATTGATATCTCTGCTAACCTACCAAACTTAGCATGTCACGACAGTTGAGAGCAGCTTTGTCGTAGAAGTAGCAATCAATTAACAGTGCCATTGACTCATGTTATGCTAGACAAAGATGTGGAAGCTAATCAAGTAGCTATCCATGTATTTTCAGAGCCGATGGTTCAAAGTCGATTTGCACTGGATTTTGACTTCAAATTAGAATTAATAACATCTGTCGAAATGACAACTGATGCAAGTTGGCGTTCACTGACCGTGTGCTGTTTTCCATAAACTCTATGATAGTTCGGTGGCATTCATAAGTACCAGACTACGCTTAGACGGAAACAGGCTTAAAGATAATTAGTGCTCCTGGTTGCCTGTCCTCAAAACTTTTTATAAAAATTAAATTGAAATTCCTTGCAAGATGATGTTTAAGCTCAGAGGAGCAATAGGACACTTTACAGAAGCAAAGATTGTTCATGCTGTGGATAAGACTTTTTCTCGAAATATTTATGCTTTAAAGTCTTTGTGTAGCAAAAATTCGATTAACAACTGTCAAATCAAATGAACTACAATCTTTCGAATGTCACCAGTGATAACATATGGTTGATGTTTTGTGATATTGAAAAGCTTCAACGTTCCACTTTTTATGTAAATTTAGACAAAATATTTCCAAAAATAGGTATTACCATTCAAACACCTGTCAAAAATAAAAATAGCAACAGACATTTAATTTTGGGGAAAAAAAGTCGTTCAAGTACTTGCCCAGGCCCAGTGGAACACGGTGCACAGTGTTGCCTGTCAAATATGAGCACTTTATGACAGATGAAGTGAAAATGACAGCTCCCATTGGGACACCTTGAATATTTTTTCACCACCACCATGGTATTGTATGGTAAACTTTCTTTATATGCGAAAAGTTTGCTCCACCTTGTCGTTGATTTCTCGTGGCAGAATCTATTCCCGGAGCGAACCGAGTTCAAAGCAATCAACGTTAATTGCAGTCCGCCAAACAATGTGGAAGTGGAACGTTCAACCAAATGTTACAATGTCCAATTGTTGAACAAAATAATAATAATAATATGAAACGCATAACATCAACAAATTGCCGCCATCAATTATTCTAGATATGCCGCGAGAAGCACTTGCCGTGATTGTAGCTCACGCTTTCATCTGTGCTAAGTGCACTTGAAAAATTGCAACAAAAAAACCAAATCCCATTGTTAACGATCAACAGATGTTAAGTGTATCGCGCGTATCTTGTATCTTAATCCCAATTATGCTTTCACTCAATTGTTGGGGCACTATTCACTTTCTGGTAATTCATCTTGAGCGTAAGTAAATTAGTTACTCTCTTGTTTGTATCTTAATGACCGACTACGTACCACCTCCGGATACAACACTTCATTGTTAATCCGTAAGATACAGTGCAGCACAACTTTGTTATGGTAATTTACGGGACACAACCTGAAAGTTACGACACCTGTGCATTGTGGCATTGTAAAGGGGGAGACGTGGGTCGTGTCGTACTCACCGATATGTAAACAAGATGCGTAACATTCCATCTGAGCCTCACTGGTGTACATAAATCCATCGGAGCCGCATACAACTTCTTCGTCTTCGTCTTGTACATTCGAGCATATCCGTTCGCAGTATTCCTCGGTATCCTTTTGCTCTATGCTAGGGTTTGATACAGTTTCACTGGGGTTAACCTTGATGCGACCGTAAACATCCTGTGGGGATACAAAAACAAAAAAAAAAAACAAAAAACGAGTGAAGTTGACTTTGATTTTTTTTATTTTTATTTTTTTGAGAAAATTTATTCCTTTAGAAGAATTTAATTTTAAAGCGTAATACATACTCGTGTACGTGTATGTAATGTATGAGGGTATATACAGAATTGGTTGACACACCCGCGGGGGATAGTTCGAAAGACGATGAATTACAGAGACTTTGCTTGGATAAAAGTTCGCTGTGCAGACACGAGGGGGTTGTAATCTATTAAGATTATGGCGGTTGAAGGAGGAAGTTGTTTGGAATAAAATTTAAAAATATTTTGTGTGTTTATTTCAAAAGTTGTTTTTGCCTTACATCAGCGGGAGGTTCAAAGGAGCTCACGGTTCAGTAATAGCTTTGCTACTTCAATGGTACTTTTTTTTAAAAAGTTTGCTTTAAAGTTTCGCATCCATAGGAAACCATGGTAAATTGAATATTCCAAAGGATATCTAGATGAATGACAAGACATGTGTGGAAAGCGAATTGAAATAACTGAAAGAAGGCAATGTTTTTTCGTGAGTCAAGATCCATCTCTTCCGACCTCCATTAACGAAAGCAATTCCTTCCGAAAGTTACGCTGGACATGCATAGAGGATATGATCGAAGATTGCCTTCTCTTCCAAACAAAATTTCCGACCAGAGAATGTGGAAGCTGAACCAGTTCCAGTCAGTTTATCCGGAGATTCGTTATCCACAATTCTTTGATGACCGACACCCAACCAAAAGGGCCCTCTTTGGAAGTGATTTTAAGGAAGCAGCACTTAACTGACTAGGATTCCACTCAGTGGGAAGTTAGTGTTTTAAACGTTGCCTGACTGTCTGGAAGGTATATTTTCTAGCGCCCTTAACACCTTTCTCAAGGTTAATCCTAGCGCAGAACTGAATGGCGCGGATTTTAGCTTGGAACATACTGCGATGCATTCTAATTGGTACAGAAACTTTGATGTTGAGTCCCTTTGGACTAGTCTGCACAGTCTTATGTATGTATCAACATCAGAAAAGGTAGCTCACTAGGCCTATTGTCTTTTTTGAGAAAGAAGATAACATTTATATATCCTGAGTTATAGCTTGCGAGTAGCATAAACTCGAAACACTTTCTGTTAAAGTGCCGGGAATATACCGTCTCTACTGGGGGCTTTCAACAGTTTAAAAGAGCCTTCCTCAGTCCTAGTTGTACATTATATTCTGTGAAAGAGAACCTACAGGAACCCGCAGGAAAGCGGAGCATATACAGGGTAGATAGGTAAGTAAGTTGAAGTGGCTTCCAGCTGATGCAAGCACACTTAGATCAGTGATAAGCCCATTGTGATACCACAAGGATCTGGAGAGATCTCCTTACCTACTCGTTGAACCAATTGGAGCATCTGATGAAGCGAAGGAGGTTTCTGACATCTGTGTTTATCAGATCGCTTAAGTTGTGAAAGAAGAAGTCTCCTAAGTGGAGCCTTCTTTTACGGGAGAGAGCTGGGCAGTTACATAGAAGGTGGGCAATGGTTTCTTCCTTCTCTTCGTCCATGCAAATTCTACAAAAATCGTTTGAATGGACGCCAAGCCTTGTTGCATGCTTGTCTATTAGACAGTGTCCCGTGATGACACCTATTATGGAACTGATATGCGATTTGTTGAGAGAAATTAAATTCTTATAGCGTTTCAGATCCAGCCGTGCCCAAACTGCTTTGTCGCTAAACACGTTATATCTACCATCTGTCCACCTAGAATTTTTTATTTTTTTTCGATAGCATCCAGCTTGACTGTAAGTTTACATGCAGCGATCGGTATACCCAGTGTGTCTCTTTCTGAAGGCACGGGTACGATTGTTCCATATCTGGCGAGTTTATCAGCCTTGCAGTTCCCTGGAATATTTCTATGCTCCGGCACCCAACAAAGGTGAATATTGAACTGCTCCGCCATCTCTATAAGAGATGATCGGCAATCTAGAGCCACTAACGAATTTGAAGAGACTGATTCCAGGGACCTGATCGCTGCTTGACTGTCTGAAAAGATACGTATATCTGTGGAAGATATCACGTTTTTCTTCAGCCAAGATAAGAACTTCTTTGATCGCCAATATTTCCGCCTGGAACACGCTTCAGATACAGGGTTCCTTCGAAAGAAAAATACTTCGTCGGTTCTATTCACAAGCTGTACCACGGTGTGGATGTAGTTCGGAAAGTTAAATTAATTTGACCTCATTACGTCAGAAATATTGAGCGAATGGACAACAATTCTTGAGCTAAGATAACCTTCAAATTTCAGCCCACGTGCTGTCAGATGACCAGAAAGAACGAATCGCCGTTATTAGAAAGAAGTTATCGCGGATGTCGCAGCAGCAGCAGTATGCACAAGGTCGTATTTGATGGAAGGTGGCGGTGTTTTAGGAAGATATTCTTCGATGGTCGTGCTCGTGAGTAGTAATCCAAAAGTAAGACCATTTACTCCGTTAATTAGCTGATAAACCAATTTGAATTTGATTCACTCAACCGGTAACCGACATTGCGTGCAGAACGAGCTTATCGACAAATGAAGAGATATCTGGGTTAAGTGGTTCGGGACAATACAGCGCAGGCGACACTCATGTAAGGGACGTTGAGAACAAGGCTTTGCCACAAGCGCGTCGAAAACACATTCTATTTGGACACTTCTGCAATGTGTGGGACAGACTCTAGTTCAATACTTAAGCTTTATCATCGCACATTATGTTCAACTGCCTATATTCAAGCTCTCTTTCACTTACTGCCAAGTGATTACCGCTCAGATGTAGCTCTTTGTACAGCGTTCATAAAACCATCCCGATAGCCTGGTCCCCTGGTAGGAAACCAGTAATCATCAAACTAAACTTCATGGCAAAGGCCATCACGCATTTATTAAAAGCAAAACTAAACCTTAAACCGAAGCAGATCTCCATAAGCTGGAGTCAAGAGCAAAGAGTCATTTAAGTCAAGGCAATGGACACAGGCATTGGTGTATAATTCTTTTGCAAAACACTAAAGGGACACTGCTGTATTTTTCAACCGTCCAACGTCCTAAAAGTGACGAAAGCTGCCAAGATTGTACATTATTAATAACCACATAGCTATGAAGAAGATGTGAAGACTGTCGTGAGGAGCTTAACATTCTTGACTTCCAGATCAGATGTTAAATTCTGCGTAATCCCCGATTCGATTGGCATCTAAGGAACTTTCAAGAAATTGGTCTGCCGAGGTTGGAGAACTTTTAAATTTTGGAGCAAGACTGCTTTAGACAGCCCTAACTGAAACGAATGCACCAGCTAAGAGGATCTTCGAATCCCAGCCATCTGGTTCACGAAGAAGAGGAAGACCGAACCTCCGGTTTGAAGATCAAGCAATCGCGGACGCAAGAAGCCTTGGTCTAGTAAATTAGAAGCAGCGTGCCCGGGACCGTGAAGGATGGAAAGCGGCATTCGTTCAGGCTCAGACCCTCCAAGGGTCGCTGGCCTGATAAGTAAGTAAGTAACTAAAACGAACAGACAAGAAATCACATTAAGCAATTTAATGTCAAAGCTGTTACGGGAAAACATGAAACAAATGTCAATGTCACCATCTCATCCACACGTGGAACACAACCCAAAGGCCATGTTCAGCAAGTGCATCAGTAACACACTCAAACCGGAAATTGTGCTGAGTTATTGTTAATTAAACTCATAACTAACCTAAGAAACACAACCGCAACGAACGAGGTTCACAACGAGAAAGAGTTGAAGAATTCAACTAAAAATAATTCAGCCAACCGTATCTAACATCCTTTCGCATTTGGGACTAGTCCCAGTAATGGATTGAGCACCAGTTCTACATGCAGAGTCGCACAGAACCACGCACCAAGTTAAGTCAGTCATTCATTAGTCGTGTTTCAACTGCTATCCGTGCTGAATTAAATTGCCTGGAAATATCTTTATCTGTATCTCTCTCAGCTGCGTTCCAATCCAATCGTTAACAATCGAAAGTTCTGGCTTCTTTCGTTTAATGCTGTGTAATTGTACTTTTATGTGGTTCACCACTGACTGGGTAAGTGGGTCAATGAACGCGTCTCGCAACTAATTAATGGGGATCAGTCTGTTCACACTTACCGATGCCGCCTGCATCATCTCTTCATCGTCCTCGTCCTGGATGGCGGCAGAGGGCTTTATGTAGCGACGATCTGGCTGAGACTGTTGTTGTTGTTGTTGTTGGTGTTGTTGATGTTGAAGTTGATGTTGTTCACCGTAGCGGGACATTGAATCCATTGGATTTGATGTGTATGACACGTGAATTGCGTCGCGTTCAGTGAATTCAACCCTCTCTGGGTCAGGGACACGATCTTTTGAGAGAGCGCTTGAGTAAGTCTGCACACCATGCTGTTGTTGGTTGGCCTTTGGATACGAAGAGGACGAGACAATGTGATGTACATTCTTGATGCCGTCGGAGCTGACTACAAAAACATTGCCATCCGGCTGCTGGCTTCCCAAATTGGATTGAGCTGGATGTCGACTGGAGTACGTGGATGTTGGGGAAATTGTGTTGCCCGCTTGGGGCGGCGAAGGGGAAGCGGATACTCGCAGTGGGGCATTTACGGTAAATGCCGCATTGAGGCTACCGGAGTCGGATTTCCGTTGTTGTTGCTGTTGCTGCTGGTGCTGCTGCTGCTGCTGCTGTTGGTGTTGTTGTTGTTGATAAACACTGATAGCTGCAGATTCCGACTGTTGTTGCTGCTGTTGCTGGTGCTGCTTGACCTGATCCAATTTCCGGTAATCCGGTTCAATTTTGGGTAAAAAATACTCGCTGGAGCTCATGAAGTTGAGATACTGCTTTGCTTCGTTCATAGCATTCTCACCGATGTTCGGTTGCGGATAGGAATTCTCCTGCTCATTGTCGGTGTCCTCGTATACCGAATACATGTGATGTGGGTCCATTACTGGGCGTGCGTTATGTTGACGAAGGGCGTCAAGTTTCTCGTTAGACTGTGGGATTGGTATTTGCTGAGGAGGTCGTGCCGAAAGTGGTGCGGCTATCAGAGGCGCTGCTGAGGGATGCCGAACAATAACCTCGCCATTGTAGATGGGTGAAGGTTTAAAGTTTGGCCCTTGAGGAATTGCATTAAGGTTCGGTGCAACTTGCGCCTGTTCTTGACGATAGTAATTGACTGGAGCACCCTTCTGAGCGTAGGGGCTCTTGGCCAAGGGATAGCGAGAATTTTTAAACGACTGATAGTAGTTATACTGCGGCGGTCCATTAGGACGGAGAAACACTCCCGGCGGTGGTGGACCAGGGGGTCCTGCGTGCACCCTTCGCCTTATATGAGGCATCGGTTGCTGTGGTGGTGGCCTACCAAACGGCGGTCTGCCATAAACACCCGGACCTAATCTTTGAGGGAAATGATCACTTCGCGCTGAAATCTGCGGCGGTCTACGCAGATGTTGATGCTGGTCTAGGAATATTCTCACAACACGCAAGTCCCGCGGAATGTCCATCTGTCGTCCAGCACGACTGGTTGCAGTCACACTCGCATTCTGTTCACAGTTAACCACACTACAGTAGGTCGCCACTGTCAGCAGAATTAGCACACGCGATATTCTTGACATGATCACAACTCAATGACACACTCGACACAAATAAATTAAAAAAAAAATTAAATAAATTAAAAAAAAAAATTAATTAAAAACGTCTAAACGTCGGGTTCTGGATTGCACTTTCTTTCGCGCACTTAGCACCGTTCGAAGGCGGCTGGATGTAGTGTATCTTCTTCAACGACAGTTCGATTTAAACTGATGGCCAAGTGTTTAACTTGCATCTGTAAGATACTTTAATTTTGTTTGTCTTCCTTGGCTAGTTATGTGCGCACTGTGTGCCATAGAACAACGCGATGATGGTGGTGGTAGCGCTGCTGCTTCTGGTGGAAGCAACTTTCTTTTCATTTTCTTGTTGTGGCTGCTTCAACGGTCGGCACGGCACGGCAAATGTATCTACCAGAATAGTGGCGGGTAAGAGAAGCACAAGAAGAGAAGAAGACCAGTCAACTTATGTTCGGTTAGATCAATCGGCAACAATAACGGTAGAATTTTTGTACACCAAAGATACATTTTTGAAGTTTTTGTCGTTTTTTTTTTCTCGTTCGATTCTTGGCGACGACTCCTCGCCGCAGACAGAGTAAAGTGAGTCTGGTTTCGATTTTGATGCTGGTGGATGCTGGACCTGATGGTCTTCGGAGTTCGAAGTTGTGGTAGAGATTATCACATTGGAAGGCTTGTGTGGGTTCTTATTTCGTTTTGTCGTGCAAAAAAAAAAAAAAAACATGACGACATGGGAAGCTGTGTTTTGGCCATTTCTAGACTTGTGTGCAGCAGGAATATTTTTTGTTTTGGAACCGTTTATGCTTGATTAAGTCTGACCTCGATTGGGAGTCATTTTTCCTGATTTTTTTTTTTTTGTGGAGTGTTTGAGAAGTGATCGAATGCCGAAGATTTGGGTTGGATTACAGAATGAGATCCATTTACTTCAATGTCACATCGTTTGGCAGGGGACGTCCAAGAAGTGTATAACATCTGCTCTGTAAGTGTTTTTGGATTAACGATTATCGAATTTGTACAACTGGAGCAGCTTTGTTGCTTTAATATCGACGATGAGAATCAGGTTCGACGTAAAGCATAAGACGCCACCACGGCGGTTTCATTAGAGATACCAGTTTCCAGCGTCAATGACTTGATGATTTAATACGAAGTGGATTACATTTTTAATCAATTTGTTGGAGGAAGTGGAGGAGCTCGGGCACAATGTCTCATTCATTGCTGGTGTCGACACTCGATCGATGGTGATCTTCTCAATACAAAATTGTAGTGGAAAGCTCCTTTTACTTACCGGTCAAAGGGTCATCGTGTTCCTGGTGTCTAACACGACATGAGTGAAAAGTTGTTATTTGAAAAATACTTTCGACTATGGTAGTGATGAACTGTTGAGTTGAACTCTTCACATACAATCGACTAATGAACACTGATTGCTGTCGTTAAACTATTAAATTCAAAAACCTCGCAGCTTGACCTTCTCAAGTTTTATGGAGTTTTCTAGAAATCGCTAACAGATATGAAGTTCAAAGAGCACAGAGCACGGTCTTCATAGCGTGAGCTTAAGCAGCATTGTACCTAGTCCTGACCTGCCTAGGTTATCACGACAGTGCTGGATAGAAAAATGTCTGTTGTCATGGTCTGGTAGAACTTTCGAGGCTTGTTCTTGGAAGTAAAGGACTTCTTGTATTCGCTGACAATGTTACCGATTGTTTGTCATTAATCTCGACAGTAAGTGAATCCGATGACTGTCGGTATAGGTCGCAGTTGAAGCTTAGGTACATAGTTGAGATTACGTGTAAAGTCAAATCCCCCATAAGACTCTATGGACTTTTCAATCGGGATGAAGCTAGTATTGTTGCTATTCATCTGCTGTAACATACCAAAGCGTTGAGATAAAAACCGACGAAGAGTGTTCCCCAAGTCAGTTTTTGTTTTATTGAAATCCCACAAGTGAATTAAGGCTAGTGATACTGTCCACATAGGAAGAAAAGGATTTGCCAAAGGCTGCCCTATTAGAAGTGCACAATTTGAATTGGTCGATGAAGAATCATTTACATCTATCGGTGTCATTTAGAACAATTAAACATTTTGAGAAGCTCCCTTCATCGAATTGTTTACAACAAAAGACCTGCAAGCTGCAACTACATGCTTACTAAATGCTGGTTGACGTAAAAGCTCAAATCAGCACACCAAGAAACACAACCATGAATGCCGACTTATTCTCAATTGGGTTCTGGAGAACCTAGAAACAGATGCTGATTTTCCGTGAAAAAAACATTTTCAGTGATCAGCCACATTTTCAGCTGGATGGCTTTGAAGCACAGAGAAGCCTTCGAAAGATATATGAGAAATTAATGCCCTGTCGATGAATCACGGTTTAGGGTAGTTTTCGGGCAGATTCCATCGGGAATTGCATTTGTAAGCGTACCATGATAATCGAGTTTTGATTTTAAGGGAAATATTGCCGCATTAACTTCCCAGGCTGTGTCCCCTCACAAAGAACCAAAACGCGGTCGACTTGTTTTCGAGGAAATTTTAGGAAATCTAAGGTTTATGTTGTAGCCATAGAAAAAAATTCCGAGCTCAAGACTGGGATCTCGAAGTCCTTCGATGTAAAAGTAGAAAAGAATTGAACTTAGCCAAACTTTTCGACAATGACTGGGGGAAATATAACGTCAGCCTGTTGCACTTCAGGAAAGACGTCAGAAAGTCACAATGCAGATCTTTATGTAACTTATTCGAAAAGGTTGATAACAGAGGAACCTGCCAGACAACGCAAAGTCGTCTCTAAAATACCAAAGATGAAATATTTCTATATTTGCTAATGGATACTAACTTGCTCAATACAAGTCCACAGATTTCAACTGATCTGATCAGTGAGAATAAGCTAGCAGTTTGCAATTTCGAACCATACAGTGTACCAAGATCTGATGGTGTCCTCCCTGCACAACTGCAAAAGGCCTGCCTAGATGTCAAACAAATTCTGGCATTAAAAAATTCGTCGCGCTTAAGGAACTACGTTTCTAGTTATTGAAGAAGTATTCAATAATGCACAATGCTCTGGAAAACCTAAACATTTGCGAATCAGTCTACTCTTGATGTGCATATAGTGGATTAAGGTGGCTTGGTCATGTAGAGCTGATGAATACCGATGGTCCAGTCCTAAGAAAAAGTCTTCGACTTCGGCATATGCAACTGAAGACTAAAGAAGGTCGTTTTATCGAAATAGGGAAATGCGGCTCAGTACGGGAAGTCACCTCGTTGGGATAGACCTTATAATGCCAGATGTGAGTCGTGTTGTAAAGTTGGGCGTCTACCTTGACAACATGGACGCTTTTCAGCCACAACGGGCTCCATAGAGTACACTCTGTGCGAAATGTTGATACACTTGAATCCTTAGAAGATGTGAAGAGTTTTCAGGTGACGTTATTATGAGTTTGTTAAGTGCTAGCTCATAGATAGCTTTGTAGTACGTACTGATTTTGTAAACCTCTTTTTGGGAGATGCCTACAATGGTTTATATAATGGTATGAGTTTAATGATCAATTAGGCAAAGGGCAAGTTAAAGCTATCAACAAAAAAAGGACACCCAACACAGACGTCTCGCACAGAACGTCACCCTCGACGTATATAACTTTGAGGTGATTAAGGACTTTGTCTACCCAGACTCCGTTATCAATAACTCTTGCCAATCACTTCTTCTCTGGGCTAAGAAGGCAATTGACTAGCAAAGCCTTCTCTTGAACAACAAAAGTGACTCTATATAAGACCTTCATAATCCCAGTCCTGCTCTATGGCGCAGAGGCATGAACTTTATCAAAAATGGATGAGGCTACTCTTGGCTGCTTTGAGAGGAAAATTCTTCGGGTGATTTTCTGTCCCATCTGCATAGACGGTGAGTGGAGGAGGAGATACAACGACTAACTGTACGGGCTGTACAGCGACATCGACTTAGTAAGAAGAGTGAAGGTTCAACAACTGAGGTGGCTGGGTCATATAGAGCGGATAGACACCAATGCTCTGGTCGAATCCGCCCCCGAGGGACAGCGCAGTAGAGGAAGGCCGCAACTCAGGTGCCACACGCAAGTGGAAGGGGACCTTAGCCAACTTAGCGTGCGAAACTGGAGTCAGTTGGCTAGAAACGCTTGTTGGTTGAGGTCCAGCTCCACTCAGGACTGTAGCGCCACCTCAAGTTAGTAAGTTGTTAAGTGCTGTTCGTGTGTAAGGGATGGGTCTTATATTAGTTGTTGAATTGTACGTTAAGTCTATGATTTGAAAGTTGGCTTGCTAAATGGTAACACCAGACTTTAAAAAATATGCCCTTCCAATGTTTGCGATATCCCTATCTTGGGGTCACATTTACCAAATAATTCACGCATTCATATTTCTTCTATATCGGTCTAAGCATATCACTGATGTAAAGGTTAAAGAACAAAGGGTCGAGGCCTGAATCCTGAGGTAGGCTATTGTCTAGCCCCCTCATTTTGCTCTTACTATCATTAATGAAGAGCTGGATCAGCTGGTTTTATAAAAAAATTGTTGACAAACTGCAATATCTTCTAGCCGGGAATCCTTCCATCCAAACAGTGTCTTAACTTTCTGACAGGACGTTGTGTTTTCATTCATTCAAATTATTTCATTTTGATTGAATACTTCAATACAATGGAAATGTATCTGAAATTACAAAACTCTTAACAAAACGTGTGTCTTTTCATTGAATTCTATTCAATGTTCGCAATCATAAGTCTTACGCTGTTGACTCTATTGATTACTTCCAAACAAAACATTGTCACTGGCAAATGTTGTTGAACTTAAAATTTCTATTTAATACAAACTTTCCGTTGCATTGAATATTATTCTTGTTCATTCAGGAATTTATAACAATCTCAACACTAATGTCAATTGTAATTAATTTAAAGAGAAATTTTTCACGTTTTTTTCTTTTCGTCGACAACCTTTTGCATTTTTTTTATTTTTTTTCGTTTGTTATTGTGTATCTTTGTGTATAACTGCCAAATATAAACAAAATGCTAACAAGCAACACCACTGTTGATGCGCGCACTATTTTCGCTTTCATTATTTTAATTACCCACCTGGGACCCCAAAAAAAAAAAATATAAAAATGAAAATTTATTACAAAAAAAAAAAACTTATAAGTTATGGTCACTTTGTCATAATCATAAACAAAAAAAAAAGAAAGAAAAAAACGTGATAATCAACTTGGTGTGTGCAGGTACCTATATGTATCTTTCTCTTGTTAGTTCTTTTTGACAATCCATTCTGCGGTCAAAAGATCATTTTGAACTTTCGTAACTTTATTTATTTATTTATTTTTTTTGTTAACTACATAATCGTATGCAGATACAAAATGAAGTTCATTTTCACTTTGAAATTTCCTGTCAGACAATCGATTGGTGTGTGACTTAGTGCTTGTTGAATATTATCATAACCAAGTAGCATCTGTGAAGACAAAAAATATTCGAATGGTCTAGAAGGGAATCTCTTTTTTTTTTCATAATATAAACACAGACACCGGTGACCTTTGGAAGATTTGAAATTTAAATAAGTTTTCCCCCTCCTTAAACACAGAATCTAGGTCGTTATTCTGTTTTTCTATATCTGAAACAAGAATTTATTCAAATTGATCCATGGAATTTCCAGAGTTTGTTTCTTCTCCGCCTCACTTCCTCACAGAAATTATGTAGATACAATTTAACGGTAAGATCGGTGATAATGTCGCGCAAAAGATCTCTTGAATCATCTGCCTGACTCTGATGGATACTACCAGTGAAAGTTACCAAATGAGAGATAAATTCTAGAAAGAAAAACTTTTCACATGTTTTTGTTGGAGTTTCTAAAGACTGTCAATTAAAAGTAATTATTTATCCATCCCAGTGAATGATCACGAATTGCAATAAAAACAAAAAAAAAAAAAAAAATCGGGAACAATAGAAGCAATGACTGCCTGACTGACGATGGAAAGATTTCTTGTAAAGTATCTAAATCTCACTCATAAATAATTCGTGCAATAAATTTCACTTTCTTCTTTTCAATTCCAAAACTTAGGGGCTATGGTCGAAAAAAGATACTGTAGACTGGTTTACAAAGAACTTAAATGTGCGGTGAACTGGAAAATTCCGATGTCGATGGCAGAGAGGACTGTATGGATGATTGGAGGATGGAACAGTGTTAAGACTGTAGCAAATGGATTTCAATCCTAATTGCCTGAATTGCTCAATGACAGCTTTATTCAGTTTAAAAACAAAACCACCGGAAGCGTTGCACTCTTAGGTGGAAACAGAAGAAAGATATTAACCTTAATTGACTGAAAGTTCGATATCCGCTGCTGTTTACTGGTTGCAGTATCTTAATGTGAACAAATCGTTTACGTATCAAACTATTGATCTTTATGAGGTTAGTTGCATAGAAAAACAGAACAACTGCCATACGAATTAAATAGAGGAACGGAAGGCTGAAATTAAAAGAGTTTCGGACAGATGTATGGAACGCAACGTAAGACTACTCATCAGGAAAATATGAATTTTAGAACAGTGTCCGCTGGAGGCATTGCATAATCCTTAAACCTCGACGAATGCTGAACTTACAAAAAAAAAAAATACAATTATTCATGTTGTGTGTTTGGAGTACGAGATCCTTGAGAGGTCTGAAAAAAAATCTTCGACAAAGAATTGATGACTGTACATCGTTTCTGTCACGACACCATCTAAACTGGAAACAGCTCATAGAGAGCCAAGGCCTAGCTTCCCAAAACCATTCATGTTGTTCGTGTTATATTCTTCGCACGAATAGAAGGGACCTACAGTTTTATTGCCAACTCCGAACGGCGGATTGAGAAGCTTTTTTTATGACAAGATTGTATCTTGCAGGTTTGTCATGCCTGCGCAGAGGTGGAAACGCGAAAAAACGTTTGATAGTTTCTGAGGATCGAACCTGTGTCCTCTCGCTTAGCAGTTCAACGCAAGGCGACCACAATGGACAATGCTGAACTTTCTGAATCTTAACTGGGTCCCAGGACTCAATAGGACAACAAGAAGTAAGATCTCTTATTAGCTTGCTAAGAAGCGGGTTTCTCAGGATTTCAGCAGACTCCTCGGAGAGGATTGGATCTCTTGTGAACACAATAAAAGATGGTATGGACTGTCTAGGATGCAGATGTACCAAATGAATGTATCCTGACATCTGTAGGAGATCCATGGCGTTCTTGCTATGTTTTAGGAGGGAAGTCTGTTAGGAAAAATGTTAGGTCCAAGCAACAGAAGTGTTTGCCGACGCTTATCGAGAAAGTGAAGACTTTGCAGAATACTTTCTACGTGATTGTCTTGCTCGAATCAAGTGGTGGATTTTCGATGTTTTTATAGTCACTGGAGGGTTTACAATCATCAAACACATCAAAATTCTAATACGGTGGAACAATTTTTGAGTCCTAAAACTTAGTAGGGTGTATAACCTTGTTGTGTTTGTAACGTCTGATGAAGCTTCACAGACTGGAACCAAAACGGCTTACAGAAGGTATGCTGTCAGTGGCAAAGTTTTCATTCATTCTCTGTTCGAAAATTTAATTAAATTTAGAAGATCTCACTCATTTCCCAATTCATTTTCAATAGCAGATGACTTAACCCTACACAAACCCAAAAAAAAACTATCTTGAGGCAGGAAATTAAATCCTAGTTCCTAGATCTCTTAACCATCACCATCAGAAACACTCATTTCCTCGGCAACTACCTCCTCTAGAACTAAAACTTTTATTTTAATTAACTTGTAAAATCTTCACCTTAATGAACTTCCCCCGACAAATTTTCACAATCAGTACACAAACCCCCATGGGGGTATGGGGGATCTACGTAAATCTTGAACTTAAACCAAAGAATTTTGGTTGCACCCACTTGCACCTACCTACTTGGCGAGGAATTGATTGCAAAATGTACACATTTTTCCAATTAATGCGCCCGCAGTGGCTTTTCACTTTCACTGGTGGATTCAGAGAAAATTTCAAAAAAAAAAAAATTCCACCAAATCTCTGCGTGCAATCTTGAGTCACTGATTAATCATCTAACACCATGAATCCTTGTTGTTTGTTGGTGATGTGTCTTTTCTGTGGTATTTGGTGTGTGTGGTATCATGCCTGCTGCACAATTTATTGCGTAAATTACCTAAGCCAACACACATTGGTTGCGCCTCTCATAACCCAATGCAGTGCATTGTCTTCGCATCGCATTTGGCTTTTTGTGGTCAGCTCACGGTTTTGTCCACTTAGCCTGAGACTTGACAACGGACTACCTTGAGAACGACCGTTTTTTACTTTCGATGCTTTGAAAAAGAAAGTTAATTTTTTTTTTTTTTCAATTTCGTTGGTCATAGCTACCATGTGCAGACAATTGTCGTCAGTTTTAGGGGCCAACCCAGGGGTCAGCGTCGGAAAAATGCTAACAATTTGTATGGAACCGTTAGATTGCATGTTGTTCGTATGTGGATAGTATTGCATGTGAATTATGAAAATGTTTTGCGGATCTCTTCTGAATCGGACGGACAGGTTTTGTGGTTTGCAACTTTGCTTTCATCAATTTATTGTCGTGTTGTTCGAATTTAAATTGCAAAACTGAGGTTTCAGTTTAGCAAGTCGCATTGAGGTGTTTTTATTACTTTGATATTTATTTGACTGTCAAATTTACATTAAATTGTGATGAAGCCATAAACAGAAAGAAAGGACTGCAGGCTGCACATTTGACAGTTGAATCTTGTTGGAGATTGAAAAAAATTGGAAAACTGTAGGAAGACATGCAAATTAGATGGGGATTTATGGAAAATGTTTGTTCAAATTTAAGGACTTGACTACACTAAACATGTTTCATGTCTCGAACTTGTTGTTAAAGGAATGCCTTGTACGAGTTAAAGGGGATTCTGATGTATTTTAAGTGCTGCCAACTTTCTGTCAGTATACTTTTTTCTTTTTGTTCATCTTCTAGGAAGGTGAAAATCTTCATAGATACTATGAGCCCTTACTCATAGCATGTGAGATATCTGCTCACTGCAACCACCTCCCTACCACTGCATCACTTATCCCTAAGCACCGCGGAATCACCATGACATCACGTATTACTTCGCGATGTTGGTTATTACCTGCTCCATCAAACATTTCTTTGGAGTATATATATATACATAAACTGTTCCCTTTGCTTATTCTTGTTTTTATCTCTTTTTGGGGTAGTTCCTGTGTGCCTTTTTTCCGCCACTATGTCCATTGAAACCATGCGTGCTACTACTTAGACCTTAAAGACCTATGTAGCCTCACTACACTGCACTTGCTGCCAATAGGCGTTTATCGCAAGTTGCATGGAACTAACGTAGCCTTTAAGCTGAGAGACCCAGAAGTCCGAGTTCTATTACCACACTGATCAGCTGATGTTCACTGAGATTGAGCTACAGACACACAATAACGGAGTCAGCCTGATGTCCATCTCTATCTACACCGTTGGCTCTAACACAAACGAGGACGTTGGTGCTGGCATGTTTACCAAAGACTTTGACATTCATCACCACTCCTCCAGTCTTTATAGTCAAAGTAAAGTCTTTTAGGTCGAAGTCAAAGCTATATGTTAGGTCACCGCATGACAGGAGATAGTATCAAGAACAGAATTCGTGATTTACAACGACAATCAGGCTTCACAATCAAATCTAGAGCGTGTCTGTAACCGAAGGCTCAAAGGAAGGAAGTTGGAATCAGGGGTTTGGCGACTGATAGTCATGTGTTGCTGTAGAAAAGATAGCACTGCTTTTATGCTTCACAAGCTTAAAGGTCTTTAGTGCGTCTATTAATGGCACCGATTTTCCTACAAAAACAAAAGGTTTAAGGCTTTTAGGTGCTAGAAAAGGCACTTTTTATTTTAGAAAAATCTTGAAAGGTGTTTTTTGTAAGAATTTTCAGAAGGAAGCACACCAAAGGCACTTCGTGACTTGGTTGTAAAGAAGGTTATTCAGAAGGAAAGACAGACTTGGATGGGGTTGAAAAGGGCTTTGAGAAATAAAGACATACTTGGGTTGGTTCGTAAATGGCTTGCAGAAACTCAAGATAGACTTGGGTTGGTTTGTTCAACGCTTTCAGAAGAAAAGGTCCACATTTTAATGTACAAAAGGTTTAGAAACTTGGATGGGCTTGGTCAGGTGCAATGTTTTTAAATATAGAACTAACCTGGGCAGCAGCAAGCAAGCGTCATGCACAACTTGTGATGGTGTATTGATGGATGATGATGGTTACAATGATGGTGTATGGACAATTTGTCTGAAGATGGTTTCCATGATAATGTGTAGGTTGGTCAGTGTCTTCTGCTGCTTCACACAATCTTAACCAATGCTGTTTATATAGTTGGCCATTCATCACACTGATTTGAGGCACTGTACTCACGGTATGGGATTCGTTGTGGTAAAAAACATTCGAAATGTCTATACGAAAGCCCTTGTAAGGGAGAGTACGAATAAACAGTCGCGAGTGTACGGAGGAAGGTACGTGAGGGAAACATGGCCCTCTCTTGCTCGTCAAGACCCACTCTGACTAATAAGTTCTCCCGAACTCAATCAATCCTCAACACTCCAACGGTCGGTTGAAGACTGCAACTTTTTCTAGCCTTGTACCTCCTTTTTCAATTATACTTCACAGAATGGGATTTTGAGGTATGTCTAGAGCACCTTTTAGACTAAAAGCAAACATTTTCGCTAGTAACGGCCTTTTGTCGCTTATATCTTCAACACTTGACAGACTGGCAACACTGGACAGACAATGAATTGCTCAATTAAACATTATTTAGTGATGTCATTTAAAATCCGCAATCCACATCCTTTTCCGTAGTCCTTAGCTTCATTCTAAAACCCTAGTAGATCACAAACGTAACGTAAAGATGAGCCAGACTAACAAAGTCCATCAATCAAAACTGCTTTGACATCTTTTACCGGGGAAAATTCTTAAAACATTGGATAGCAATTGAACATGCATTTCGTTGGTTGGGAATATCGCGATTCGAAACACAATGTATCTATTGTGGCAGTCACAGGAGGATACGCTTTGAAATGGATATGGATTCCAACCCAACAGTCATATCCATCTAAGCATTCTCATTGAGAAGTACGGATGTCATGTTGCGAGTGATGAATTGCATCTGAAACGACTATTTATGTATTGGTTGGGATAAAATCCACCTTGTCTGTATGAACGCTTATAACTTGAGAACCACATAAACGATTTAGATTCGGTTTTATGAATTTTACATTGTTTGTTGGTTAGCTGTTTGGTTTTGTGGGTTTCCTAAGACTTGGTGAAGGATCCACTATATTCATACAAATTTAGTCGTGGAAACCTGTTTCAGAGACGTTTAATTTTGGAACCACCTCGGAAGGGATAGAAATTTTAGGAGTTTCCTCAAATTAAAGATGTGAAGGTCAGTCCAAAGGAGAAGCTGCTACCGAGATAACTGGATCTTTTGGTGGCTAGTGCATGATGGTCACACAATAGGAAGTCATTGTAGGATATCTCAAGGCATTCTGTTTGAACTCTTATTGCGCAGGCTAGCTTATTGTCGGAAAAGTCCAGGCTTTCATCCAAGTTCTCTCTACCTTGTATTTTTATATTAAATCTTCTGTCAAAGTCTATGGTAGGGAAGACGTCTTCAGTATTCATGCGCTTCTTTGTGGAAGGCCATCGATTTAGAATTGATGTGTGACCGGAGGTATGTAGTAGTTGTCTATAGATCAACTTTCTTTAGGCTAAGTGCTATCTTTGTCGCTCTGGTGCTGTAGAAGATGTTTCCTGGAATTACATGGTAGGCTAAAAACAGCTAACTCTTTGAATTCTCCACACACTTGCAAGATGAAATTCCTTATCAAGTTGTTTGAGTTTAAAGCACCATGGATTGCCAAACATCTTTTTGCAGACATAGAAGGTAAGGTATGTTCTGCGAATTTTGAAATTCGGCCTTATTTCGCTTGGCACTATTTCATGCCAACACTGCAATCAGATAGATGTCCCGAATTGGACTCATTTCGGGTACAAAAAATACAAATATTTGGTGCGACAGTCCATCGAGAACCAAGGACTAGCTTCTCACAACCACGAATGGAAGGAACCAAACAGTATTTTATTGCCACTTCCGAACGTCGAATTGAGAAACTTTTTCATGACAAATTATACTCTTGCAGGTAAGTCATGCCTGCGAAAAGGTGGTGCCGCGAAAAATCGCTTGGAGGTCTTGAGGATCGAGCCTGTGTCCTCTCGCTTAGTAGTCCAAAACACTAACCAATAAGCAACGGCGACCATTTCGGTTTCATTGTGGTATAATCGACCTAGCAACTTCAAAAATTTAATGGAACTTCCGCCACAATGCCTGGTAAGTAAGTGCTTCGACCACACTCGCCTTTCTTTAAACGTCCCTTCCCTTTCCTTTATCATTCATCACCGCCAACATTATGTTTTATAACAAAGCACACCGCATGCATGACTTCGCATTCAAGTCAATGGATTCCCGTCCATTTAAAATGTCTAAATAGTCACGCAATAAATTCTTGACTTCTTTTATATTTTCTCTTTTTGTTAGCCAATAAAATGAAAACTCACAGTGGATGCCTTACCAATCCAATTGATAACAATGAAATAAAAGCGTATCCTTCGCTTTAAATAGAAGCATTGGCCAAACCTCCTTGTCAGGCAATTCCACCATTTCCTTTCAAATGGTTTCCCATCATATGCTGAGATTTCACTATTGTACTGTGTTGCCATTCGTTGATTTCATAGTCGATCCGAGGATTTTCTCTGGAATCCCATTTCTTTGCGAGAAACTATCAAATTTATATGTTTATCCTGCCGCTCATGAAACATCCAAAGTTAGAAACAAATTCCACACACACACACACAAAAAGCCCTTTAATCCATGCAACAGTTACCTTAAGGACTCACGTTAAGTTTATCAATGAGAGTTGATTCCATTTCTGTGGTAGACGATACCATTCAAGGTCCTTAAATTCCATTTGTAACTATTTTGTCCACTCCAAGGACAAGTCGAGCAAATGTCCTGCACTCCACGTAATGATGATGTACTTGTAAAGGTCATGAAGTGTGTGTTTTCTATTCCCCACCAGACGACTTCTGCATCCTGTCTCGGTTCACAGCAAGTTTTTCCTAAAGTTTCATGCCATACGGTGTTGTTTACTTTTTATGAGTTTGCATGTGGAAAAGGAAAATAAAACAAGTTTTCCCAGTGAAAAGTGCCTGTGCATACACAAAAAGGAGTGTAAACAGAAATACCATTAGACATTAGAGATAGTATTCGAATTGGAAACGTTGTAAGTAACTTTTCCAGAAGTTGCGGAGGATGATGCCAGAGATACCATATATACGAACACGAGTATCTCGCACTTGAGATAGTACCTATTTACTTTGACATTCCTCGCAATCATTTGCATAAAGATGGTTTTTTCCCATCACACTATCCACAGGTTACCCTTCGGGTAGATGTACATAATTACATGTTGGTTGTGTCGTGTACTCGTAGTGAGGTAATTCAGCTATTTTCTTCTTTCGCCTTTTGACTAACTCAAGAGCGCTAGTTCAAAGGTCAAGGTGAGCTATGATGATGATGAGAAATTATAAGTGTCATTGAATGATAGAGATGGGATAAGTTTGCTTTGAGGTGACTAGAACAGACGCCATATCTTCTGAAACAATTCTGCTGTCATGGCTTAGAATTATGTTAAGTGCTACCACGTGCGTTCTTTGGGATCTATGTGCCCGACAAAAATTGCATAAAGTCTTGCGATAACTTTTACTGGACATTTTTCCCCACAAACAAACAAAAAAAGGATAGCCCCACGGCTTATTCTTTACCTGTTCCGTGCTGCTCACGTTCATTCATCTATCCATCCTATGAAATTTCCCTGCGGTAAAAATAATCAAAACTTTTCTAAAAAATAAAAAAAAAGTGTGCGCACATAAATCCCGCCTAAAAGAAGTTAAAAAATAAATATAACTTCTCAAATGAACTCCAAGTGGTTCCAACATCTCTAAACGTAATTTGAAGTTAAAAAAACGAAAAAAAAAACCTTTTAGACGGAATTTCTACGGTTGATTTATTAGAATCCTTGCGCTGAACAAAGAGAAAAAAAAATAAATAAATCTCCAATCACGCAGAAGAAAGATTAGTGAAGCGTTCCGAAACTCAACAATTCGCCAAATAATGAGAAAACACGAAAAAAAAAACAATTTATGAAATGACTTCGTGGGCCCCTCTAATGGAAGACAAAACCTAAGGGTGGACTGGGCTATTGGGGTAAAACATTTAATTAATGAACAACATGGCTTTATTCGTTTCTTTTTGTTTGGATGGTGTCAGGTCGCCGTGTTGGGTTTTGTTGACTTTTTGTTTTTTTTCGGGGTGTTTCTGACGTTTTACATCATCCTTTAGCGGTGACTAAATAAAGACATTGACAGGTAAAGGGGTTTGTTTTTGAAATATGTCAATCTAACTGGAGAACCCCACTTGGAGTTTGCCTTTTTTGTTTGTAATTGTCTTCTTTTCATAAAGTGTGAGTTCCTTCACGACGATTCCCTGAAAACGAGCTAAGATATCGACTGAGCAGCTTTGAAATTGCATGCAAAGGAATCGATTTAACTCGGTGGATTGGTCACATATTCGATGACAAAAACTGCAAAAAGAGCATCTTTCGTGGAATTGTTTCCCCTCCGATCTAGCTGTTAGGTTAGGTTAAGTTATACAGCCACACAGCAAGCGTTTCTCATGGCACTGACACCAAAAGAAGGTCTTTCTCGGGAGGAATTCCCCAAACTATTCATTGAACTACTTGAAGATTCAAATGGAGAGTAGCAGACAATTAAAATTGATATGCCTCAGATCACAGAGGGTGATGAAGGTGTTGAAGAAATATCATCACGAAGCAGATTTGGTTAAAGCTGGGTCTCGAACACTCTCACTGTCTCATCAGGCGGAAAAGATTGCTAATAAGCACCTTAGTAGGTGTAATAAAGCCGAGTCGGCCTTATTACGATTTATGGAATCTCGAAATATTAATTTCCTGAAAGATTAAACGGTCCTCGATTTCACCACAGCCCATATTGGGAATCTGTATTGCACCGCTTCGCTACGCTGCCGCTCCGCTTCGCTACTGCGGTCCTTTTATGTTCAAAATCCGTGAGGAGCAACAGGTTTTTGTTACATTCTGTTGTTGTTGTTAGCTTTGCTAATTCTCTTGCCTTCTCTCTGAAATTCGGCTTTATTTCGTAAACAATGTTCGGCTTTATTTCGCATTTGAAAGCGAAATAGGGCCCAATCCCAAAATTCGGCCTTATTTCGCTCGGCGTTATTTCACGGCACCATTGTAGTCTTTAGATGGACTGCCGGGGTGAAGGAACACAGAAGCGCTCCACCGACTTTGAGCTCTATTTGATGAAATACTCGATTACGAACCCCTCCTCAAGTCTAAGTTGAACCCGCTTTCATTGATTAATGCTCCACATACCTTGAACTGGTGCCCTGTGGATTCTTCAATATTTCCGCAGACTCCACGTTGTTCTATACCCAGTTTCCTGAAGTGTTCCTTATGTGTAAAGTGACTCATTGGAAAGCCTGTTATTATTCATATTTATGCAGACTTGACTTCTTGTCTGTCTCAGCCTAGGGATCTTCTTCCAAGGTATAACTATTTTGCAATCCTCTTCCTTCCTTAGCTCTTCTTGTGTCTTCTGTCCGCAATATGTTTCTTGTTCGACCGAGGTCTGATTGCTTTCTTGGTAGCCTCATTTCGCTCTACTCCCATGAACCCAGTGGAAGCTAACCCTGACTCTAGGTTGATGAGCGCTCTGTGACATGCATCGTCGGCTTAGACCACTGGTTAGGATTGGAAAAAGAATTAAATAAGAGTCATCCAGATTGGGATTTAAGCCTCAGGACGCTCCTCAACATAGAAACGTAAAAAAAGGACTTACTTGGCACTACAGTCCGGAGTGGATCTGGGCCTCAACCAACAAGCGTCTCCAGCCATATCGATCTTTAGCTAACTGCTCAACAATAAATCCGTCCGTATCCGAGGCCTTTGATTGCTTTGTAACTACTCTACATATATGTTTTCTTCATGGCCGAGCAGTTATCCCGGCGGCACAAACCCCAACCTGGAGGGTCACTGTCACGTAATCCTTTGTCCTATCACGTAGTCCTTCGAGCTTCTTGAGCTGGAAGATAGCGTGCATTATTTGCATCCAAGCTTTCCATTGGTTCTTTCTCAGATGTAATTGGTGGCTCAGAGGAATTTAAGGTACTTTTTGGATCATGATACGGTACAGATGCCACTGGTCGTTAACGTGAGGTGTCGAGGACAGCCTAGAAAGTCTTTCCTTCCGACGCTCTCTTTAGTTTCTAACTACACCCGGGGTGCTTAGTTGAATCAATGCTAGTCTTTTTCTTCAGTCGGAGTCGGATCTACGTTTCATTGGAAAGTCGAGGTCTGTCCGATTCAAGTTGATGGCGCAAGTCCAAGATGTGTAAATGTTGCCTAAATGACATGTAAGACATAGCTGATAGGGGGTTTGACAGTTTTGAAATGGTTTGCCCAATCTAAAATTAAATGAATGCCGAATAAAAGTACCCTACCATGTCCTATGAGAGTTCGCAGGACATCGTGGGAAACCTGTATTCAGTGCTGAAGTTCATTGAAAATAGCAATAACCTTCAATTGAACACCGATATGATACACAAACAAATGGGTGAATGTACAAAATGTCTAAGTTCATCCAGGGATGTTCATCAATTATCATTCATAGCTAGCGCAACACGTTGAAAAAATAGTGTGAGTTCCTCTTTTTTTATGCGAAAAACCTTGACAAACGACTTCAGTCGTTGTCAGGAAAAATAAGATTTATGGTAAACAAATAACCAAGTGACCAATGACGATGACAAATCCATTTACATTATTCATTCCATAATTTCATTTGCATCACCACAAGGAGTCAGGAAAGGAAGCAAACTTTCTCACAATAGCCCAGGTTGCTTACTTCTAAGAAAAAAAAAGAAAAGAAATGATGCTACTTAAGGACACTCTAGGCACATTCCAATCATGACAGTTGCTCATACCCCTGACTTGGCAAACCCCAAACACAACCCAATTGTCATGCAAAATGAACGAGAAGAGTAAGTGCCTCAAAGTGGAACCAAAAGTAGATTATGGAACAGCAAATAGCCAAACGCAAATGCGCCGCTCTCGTTTATTGATTTCCACTTCATCGTACGTCCTTTCAAATACAATTCTCTGGGTAGGTCCTCGATTTTCGATTTTGTCTGCAAAAGTAAATAAAATTAAATGGCGCATCATATTGTCCACATTCTCTTCTTCCGCATCGGTAAGGACATCACAGTACAGAGGACCAGCAGAGTTGGAATAAAAATAGAAATGACAATATTTAGGATGGCTTTTTACCACTGCAGAGGGATCAGAGAGACAAGAGTCGATAGAATCATTTAGAGGATGTCCTTGGTGTTGAACTTACAAGGGGAATAATAAACAAATTTTGTTAAAAGTGTCGTTGTCCTTTTAGAGCTCGTTTTTGGATTTGATAGTGCTTTTCTGGAACAACTGTCATTAAGGTTGGCTAGTCAGGACGTAGTTTTTTTTTTTTTTTTGTAGAATCTTTCGATGGAATTATGGAAATTAATTTTTTTTTTTTCACTCCTCTTTGCGGGAAAAGCGATTATAAGCACTTGCTTAGATTGTGATTTTTTATTGTTTTGGTGTTAGTGTAGTAAAACGATATCGCAGGAGCCATCATCAAACAATAATGGCGACTCTGACAGATAGAACGTCTTGTGTTACTTACGTCTGCTGTTATGAACTGATGACACTTCTTTTAATTTGGGTCATAATTGGGGTAAGGTTAGGACGAATGGATAATTAGAAATGGAGGGAGTTCTGCTGGGAAGACAACGCTCTGGGTTTTAAGTGAGAAATTTCAGATGGAGGACAGTGGATCTTATAAAATTTATCGTTGACGTTTGACTGTAGCTAAGTTTCGATGTTTTAAGCGGACAAGCTTCAGAGAGATATGTTCTGACGGGCCTGGCAGAGCCGCGACACACTTAGACTTAAGTAAGGCGAATTGTGACACCACTAAGATAGACCGGGAAACTTCCTGGCATACTGCCTTATTATACTCAGAGAGAAGCTTCTTAGCCGGCTGGTTACAACGAACAATAAGGTGGAACTTGGAGAAGCTGAAAAAGTTTTATAGACAAAAATCATTGGGAACACCTATGATGCAGATATAACCTGATGATGCACAGTACTAGAGTTCCAGCTTTGGCCATCAGACACGTACTCCTTTAATGGACCCAAGGACTTTTTGTAAGTGTAGATGGCGATAACAACCTTGTTGGTGCGTTCTTAAATATTTTTAACTTACTAAGATGGCGCTACAGTTCGGGGTGAACCTGGGCCTCAACCAACAAGCTTCTTCAGTTAGTCCGGTCAATCACCTCAAATTACGCCCTCCAAGTTGGTTGAGGTCCCCTTTTACCCCTTTGTACGCACCACCTTAGGCAAGGTCTTCCGCTACTGCATTGTCCCTCCTAGTTGGATTTGAAGACTCTTCGAGCCGGAGCGTTGGTGTCCATTCGCTTTACATATCCTAGCCATCTTAAACGACCAATGCATAGTTTTTTTTTGACTAGGTTGATGTCGCTATACAGCTTGTATAATTCGTCGTTGAACCTTCTCCTCCAGAGCCCATCAACGCACACGGGACCGAATATCTTACGAAGAATTGTTCGCTCAAAGCGAAAGTTTTCACTAATTTTACTGTCTAGGATTAATCCTAAGTAGTTGGCCTTGTTTTTGAACCTAAGTTCGGTGTTTATAAGCTTTGATTGATCTATAACGGAAATTTTGTACCTTTTTGTTCAATGTCATCCGCATAGGCTACTACTTTTGCAAGCATAGTAAATAGAACTCTCCTCCCTTGTTTGGGCGTCGTTGTATGCAACGAAACAGAGAAAGAGAAGACCCTTTAAAACACTTCCTCTGTCCCCAACCCGAGCACTCGCAGTGGTATCACAATGTACTCACCTTTAACGACTTCTGCAGAGGCTGTGGAAATACAGACGTGGAAGAGAACACAACTCGAATGTCCCAGTCTACACAGAATAAAAAAGACGACACTCGGTGAATTCTATTTCAACGACCTTGGCGACCTGTCTAAGAAGCCACCAAAAACTATTCTAAAATTCACTACGAACTTAGGATGATTCAGGGAGGCCGAACGACGACCATAATCACGCTCACTCAGACCTTTCTTTTCTTTTTGTGTCTTTTCAGGCTGACGTTAGAGGAACACAATGGATCCATAGAGATCCGAGTGAAGGTTGTATCACGAGATGTAGCCACCAAACCTAATAACTAACTTTAGGGTGGATTATAGAACCACATTTCCCTTCAATCTTTGCCAAAACAAACCGTCTATAGCTATTCAAAACAAAAATACACCTTCTGAACATATTGTACGATTAATTGGGTCAAATACTGCTTTCAAAACATATCAATCGGACAGATCTACTTTAATGTCAACTTTTGGTCGCTTTGCAAGCGTTTCCACTCGGAAATTCTTCTGTCACATCAGAATATCATTTGACATTCCAAAATTGTCAACCCACTTCACAGCAAATATTATGCATCCAACTTCAAGTGTCATGTGTTCTCTTGAAAAGGTTTACATTCCAGTTGATGACACTTGATGGTCCATCAGTAAACTCTTTCGAGAAAAAATTCTAAAGGAATTCATCAAATCCACATGGTTGAACTAAAATATTGGAATTTGCGCTGAGAAGTAGATGGATGGATGACAACTGTCATAAGAGGATGAATCAGGAAATAGCACGTCTACGAAAGAAGGAAATTTAGAACTTCCCTAAATGTTGTACAAGGAAATGACTTGAAATGTATTGCAACTAAAACTCCTTTTAACTATCAACCAGCAACATACTCCTCATACCTTCTTTGAAAAGCAATAAAGTCCCTTTTATCACGTAACCAAGAACCTGACTCATACCCTCGTCATAGTATCCTTTCCATTAAATCAAAAAAATAGAATTTAAAATTTATTTGACTGTGCTCTAATTCGATAGAACAACAAAACCTTTTAACCTTAATTTGCTATTTCCAATCGACTGCATCCCCTCACCGTGATTTGTTTCACTTTCTCTCTCTCTATGGCAACCGCAATTCCAATGTGTTTTAAAAGGTCTTCATTTATAAAGGGTTAAACATTTACCCAAAAATAAGCTGATTCATAAGGTTACATCAAAATTGAACCAAGTTAACTCAAAAATATCGTCATTTACCGGATGAAGTTGACAATAAATCACAAAAATTTATTCATCATCCGTTGGGATTAACACGTGTCAAAGTTTCCCGCGTAAAATTTCGTAAATCAAAGCGCATGCTTGAATAATTTCCCTTATTCTCTTCAACTGTTATACAAATAATGTTGTGCAACATGTTGCTAACAAATTGTGTTTTCCTTTTTTTTTAATTGAAAATCAGATTAAGTTGATGCCTTAGGCAAATCATTTCAATATTTTTCTAATCAGTCTTTTGAAAAGGATTAACAACGCGGTTATTCAAGTGTTAAGGGATGTTAAAAACAAATGAACAAAGGACAGAGAGATAGAGAGAGAGAGAGAGACAATTTTCTAACGAATATCCTTGAGGTTTATTTGAAACATAATTTCGTAATTAATCATGGCACCGCAAAAGGACTTACTTTCCCTAACACACACCACAGGAAAAAAATAAAATGTGAAAATTAGGCAATAATTCTGTTAAGAAGGACCCCTGGACCGGAGAAAAGGTGAATGGGGATGTAGAAAAGGTTTAATTTTGTTAATTTCGGTTCGAGTTCAAGGACGATTTTATATTTCAAGTTAATAGGGGATTTTTTTAGGGACTTACAGTCTCTAACCCCTTTTTTCTTCTTTTTTTTTTTTTGTTTCCTCCCACTCCATATACAGTTGATAAGTGTGTATCCATGGTGTGTATATTCATTTGATGACGTCCATGTGAAATTCAACAGTTGCCGTGAGGACAATTGCTAAACAAACAGACAGATAGGCAAATAAAGGATAGAGGTGTGTATTCAATCGTTTACCTACCCTTTGCCGATGTACACAGGTGATAATCCGATTAAGCAATTAAGAAGGTCATATGGATTTCTATGGGGAATTTCACTTGAATTTAATTCTAACGCTTGATTGGAGTTTTGATTTGACTGTTTAAAGGCAAATTGATTGATTTATGCATATGAAATGTCCTTGAAGGGTGTAGCATAGTACAGCAGTAGTCTTAAGATCGACTTTAAGGTTAAATTTGGCATTATGTAAGCATTCATGTCATGCATTTCAGTGACACATCAACTACATACTCTGTTTCTGAAGACGGAAACATGGACTATCCTCTTCAAAGTTGTCAATTCCTTGGATAAGTGTGTTGGGCAGCTAAGCATTTGTAAAGCCACAAAAAATGTCATAAAAAAGCTTCACTTTCCCCTGAGTCTACCTATAGATGAGTGTCATTTCAGATTCAAGCAACGAATGCCACCTAGGACCTTCCCAAGACGTATTCATTTTGGACAACACTGATGTACTTTGTACGAATTTAAGAGCTTTGTTACCACACCAAAGGCGAAAAGTGGATCCTTGCGTCTTAGTTCAACTAGAAGAAGCGATGTCGGCTTATCGAAGACTGGTCACAAATCGAGCATGTTTCAATGTGGATCCACAGCTCTACTTCTTTGTCTATTTTCAGATTTATATGGATGATTTGGATTCTTACCCTCTCTTTTGAAGCTCTTTCACTCTTCCGTTGCCTGAAATAAGCCTTAGATAGTGTAGGAACGTTCATTTTGAAATCGATTCCACTTTGTTAGAAGTTAAAAATCCTGCACTGACACTCCACTGGAAGCGTACTCAGTAGTAATGGGGGATTCCCACGCACCAAAATTCCTTCACATTTTCTGGACTGTCGTCAAGCATTTCATAGCGCAGAAAGTTCCAGCCTCTAGTTTTCAACTTATTTCCATTCTGCTGCTCGGTGATTTTCTCTGTCGCTGGCGAAGCTGTTCCTTTATAATAAACGTTCCAAAGCTAATGCCTGTTTCCATTTTTCTTCAACTAATGCCATACTTCGTAGAATCCTAGATAAAAAAAAGCAGTCGACTTTTTTGTACCTCCTGTCCAGCAATGTTAAGCTGAGCGTTCGAGTTCGAAAGGCTTAGGGCCTTTGGCAGTGGTGAGAGTCCGCAACCCTGTTGTACCTCGCTTTGGACTGAAGTCTTCTGACATCCTTTTATAATGTATTTAGACTTTTCTAGAATTACCTTGTTGCGTATGATCAACAACACGAAGCGTTTACAGTACGCTGTAATGATCCGCAAAGATATTGATGTGGTCCACACAGGAGGATTCTGACCGGAAGCCAGCCTGTTCAACTTCAAAAGACGAATGTTTTTTTATTCCATTCTTCTGGGAGGTGTTCAGTTACTCATGTACTCCTTATGAATCAATATAGCAGCTCTGACACCTGAAAAAGCTCAGCAACGATGCCCACCGTTAAGCAAGGAAGTCTGATGCCAATTTCGAATCGAAATGCTGTCTCCATCTCCCGTGCTAATCCTCATTCGAGATAAGAATGGAATTGTCTAGACTCTTGATTGGGTGTTGTTTGAAGTTGCATCCACCCGCCAGTTTCTTAGTAATGCTCAAGACGGTCCAGGTTTCAGTTTCAGTTCTCTCTGCTCTAGACATTCCTTCTGTCAAACTTGTTTGCTGCATCTTCAGCTTGTGCTGCTAAAGGGTTGATGTGGCTGTGAGTATCACGCATATCCTAGAGTTAAATGATCCTTGGCTTGATGGCATACTACGGGAACCCGAAACCTATCAATATTGTACTAGGATTACGTGGATGCTCCTCCAATGACAGATGCATCATAACATGATGATCGCATACCATCCCGATGTCGACTCCACTCTTGTTTCAGACGCCGGCTGATCGGAGGTGGATGAGGTTCAGCCCTTGTACTCAAACAGTGTACCTCCAATGACTAGAAACACCGGAACATCTTGTCAAATCTCTTTATTGATTGTCCTTTACTAAGATTGAACGCTTTCATTAAATATTCTCATACGGATCAAGGGTTTCACTTAAAGCAAAAGATCCAAGAATGTACCCTTGTGGTCCACTGGAACTTGTTAGATGTGGCAGTTTAGCTTATTGACGTAAAAATCTCGTCTCGTCTAGTTGAGTTTCTTAGAAATGTGCAATCCAAGATTGGGTCTGCGAGATGCATGTCTAATAAAACTGGCTACCTCCCTCCTCTCATCATTCGACTCGAAAGATTTTTCTTAATTCAAACCTCTGAAACCCCATCGAATTGCAACAAAGGTCAAATTGTTGTTTGTATCCTAAAATCACTGTGCAAAATGTGAAGAGTCACAAGGTTACCTAAGTCATCAAAGATCTACCCATTGTCTCATACCACTAGGAATATGATTCCTCAAATACCAATAAAAATTCTTCCAAACGTTCTGGCCAAAGTTCAAAGAAATACAATCATTCCCTATCAACTTCAAGTTCAATGTTTAATTCAAGAACCAAATCCCATTCCTCATGGTTTAAAAGACGCTCACCGTCGTCCTCCTCTATCAAGTAACTTATGAGCCGGGGGCGACCTTTTCTCAAGATTTTCCTTCTAAATTAAGAAAATTGATGAAAAAAACTGTAAAAAAAAAGCACTCTTCTCGACAAGCAACAACAATTTATGAGCCGCTGTAATAGATCTTGATGGCAAAGCAATACTCGTAAATTTACTTGCGCGCCTAAAACGATACACCGCAACACTTCAGAAACACGGTACTTAACGAAAGTTATGACTTCTGAAGCCGTTTACACGCAAGACTACCCCGTAGCTTGGGTTGTACCTTTTCCACATTTTTTATTTTTTTTTTTTTCACGAGCAACAAACAAAATCAAAGTGACTTCCTGCGTCGTCCCTTAGCTAGGCGTTCGTTCAACCAACCATTATTTAAATTTCATTCTAGATACTATATTACATTTCATTATTCATGTTTCATTTATTATTCTTTCGACCACGACAACTGGGGGATGCTACCACTGCTATTGCCATTGCCAATGCCAATGCTACAGCTATTGCAAGGGTGTTTGTTTCAAGGTCGAAGACATGATATCCCCCGCTCCGCTCCATCTCCATTGACAAAGTCGTCGCACAAGGATTATGGGTGATATCTTTTCTTCTTGGGCTCATCTCATCCGAACGGGCAAAGTTACCTAACATAAATCCAACAATGTTGGTGCCTGAGTTTTGTATTTTACAAGTTTAGAGGCGCATAACTGAGTTTAGTTGGTGAAGAAAAATGACCTCAGTAATTGTGGATGGCAAGACGCTTCTGTTGGAATACCCGGGGAGTTGCTAGAGAAATATTTGAAAATTGTGTTAATAGGGGCGATGAAAACGGCAGGGAATTTATCTTTCTACAACCGAGGGCATACTCGTGGAAATATATTTTTAAAGAAGTCCTTTCTGTGGAAGGCGTGTGAGTAAAACTAACTGACTAATGGTATAATTGAGAAGAAATTAGACAGACGGAATGTTAACAAAGGGTTTGTGGTAGATGGGGACATCAATTTGGGGAGAGAGTTGAGACGCAGTGTGGGCAAGGATACCTTATGTTGTTTGAATAAGTTTAGGGAGGAATGGAACCGCATACTTTTGATGTGGATTGGGGTTTTTGACGGTTGAGTGGTTAGGCAGTGGTAAGGATTAGGGGTGTGTTTTATGACAAAGTCTGACTGAAAACTTTTGAAGGGATTCTCTCCGTTCTTTGTTTATTATAAAGCGGGCACAGTTTCCAGGAGTTGATAACATTCCACCTGTCATTCGCATTTTGTTCCCAACTTCATGTTCAAGGATACAAGGTGAGACTTTTACTATAGGTTCATAGGTTGGTACATCTTTGAAGTCGGGAACCCAGGAGAGTCTCCGTACTCGTAGTTGTTCGTGGCAACGACTCGCTTTTATGGCAGAGGCCGTTTTTATTACGCCCTGGTTGTCAATAAAAAAGGTAAGGTAGTGCCAGCCTCTCAGCTTGAAAAATGCTACTGTTGTCTGGGAGTCGGATTGTTCCTTCTTTCAATCTTTCTACTCAATGTCACTGCTATACTACGTTAGGTCACCGCAGAGCTGTTATCAAGCACAGATAATTTAATTTCCATCGACAAACAGACTTCGGTTGGATGTCTTGTATCCAGCACAGTGGCGTCTAGAGCAGTGAAAGACTGCAGAGTATTTATAAAAGAGATCCCCAAACAGTACAACGTTACACTCTGTTAAATTTAATTTTAAGTCCTAACGACATTTCAAGGAACTATACAGTTGGCAAACCAGCCAGACGAGGCTACTCTCTAGGGGGTACAGACAGAAGAAATGTTGATCATGTCATAGCGTTTATATTCTTTGTTGAACACCTGATCCTTTCCAAACAAATTTCGGGTTACATGGCTTCGACTGTAACTATATGGAAAGCCATCGGGACAGGCAGCTTCAGTGTGCCTGTTTTTGACTGTGCCAACCTCTTGTAAAGCCCAACGACTGAGGTGGCTGGGTCATGTAGAGCGCAGATGGACACCAATGCTCCGGTCCGAAAAATCTTCGAATTCGCCCCCGACGGACAGCGCAGTAGAGGAAGACCGCGACTCAGGTGGCGCACGCAAGTTGAAGGGGACCGCAACCAAACTTAGCGTGCGAAACTTAAGATCGAGCTAGCTTAAGATCGAGCTGGCTGGAGACGCTTGTTGGTTGAGGCCCAGGACTGTAGCGCCACCTTAAGTAAGTAAGTATGTAACCTCTTCTTAAGTCTTGTAAAAGAGAGTACTGTTCTTCGTTGACTGGATTTGGGCTTGGGTTCTCAACTTGCCCTATTGCTCTTCTATCTGATTCCCATTAGGAAGGTTTTGAAAGTGCTACCTTTACTCCTTCACAAAGCTCCCTGCGTTTTGGTGACAAGATCTTCTGTTAATTTTCTGTCTTCGAAGCCACCTGCTAGCTCCTTGGCTTCCTTGACGAAATTCCGGATGTAATTGATCGCGGGAGAATTTTCAACTTTCCTGAGAGATTGCGTTAGTCTTCTTCTTTTTACGCATCATTTTCCTCTCTTTCCTATTCACCTCAAGCGCTGCAGCACTTGTTTATGTATATCTTCTTGGCACTTATTCTCTTACTAAGGGCCCCTTTCGGTGGGGGTTTACATCCCAAAGTACTTCACGTCGCCTCCTACAAACAGTCTTTCTGGAGACAAAACATACAACAACTGTTCCTCACACGAATGGAAAGCTAGCGGCGGTAGCAGTACCACATTAGTTTTCCTTGTTCCGTGCCGTCTTGATGTAACCCTTGTCACCCAGTAGTTCAGTACCCTATGAGTTCTTCACCAGCCAGTAATCAGCTCCATTTTCATCGGAACCGTACCCAA
This sequence comes from Criorhina ranunculi, assembly GCA_951813785.1. Classification (NCBI taxonomy): domain Eukaryota; kingdom Metazoa; phylum Arthropoda; class Insecta; order Diptera; family Syrphidae; genus Criorhina; species Criorhina ranunculi. Next base: position 49,604,934 of record OX638382.1, on the reverse strand, counting down.
CAGCCAGAATACCGCAGTTGTTGTGAGTCACAGTTGAACTCACCCTAATTGTAGAATTAGAATTACTCGTGTGAGGCATCAATAGCAACCGCTACTGGACTAATGGTGGCAACAGCTTGCATCATTTTGTTCTCATCGCCTATGGGGAATATCCGCGAATCCCCTATCAGTAGGTCCAACCTGAGGCTTGCCAAATTGGCAGGAACCATCAACTCCTTGGTAGGGATAGGATATTTCTGTATCAATACCACTATTATCCTTGATATAACTGAAGGCTTGATCCATGAGACCACCACCACCATTGCAGCCATTTGTTGAATAATCGCCCAAATTCTGTCCGGAAAGTGAAACCAAGACTCCATTTTGATGGATTATGCTGCCACATTGGATATGATGGTATTTGGGGGTTGTGTTCCTCACTTTGGTACTCTCTACAGACTCTAGCTACTCCAAGGCGTCAAATGTTGATTTTCCTTTTCTAGCTTCTTCTCTTTGGACAGTCGAATATGGATGCAACAAGAAAATGGTCAGAGTCAACGTTGGCCCTTCTGAATGTGTAGAATTCCAGAATGTTGGATGTGTGCCTTGAATCGATGAGCACGGGTCGATTTAGAGGCGGAAACCTTAGCTATCACCGTATAACGAGTTGCTTTCAATGATCGATTACTCGGAAGCTGTTGTCGTTTGTCATATCACGGAGGCTATGATTTGATGGACTAACTCTACGTGAAAGATTCCAAAACGATTCAGAATGTACGTGCTATCATATCGCCTGCATCAGATCTATCCGTTTCAAGAAAATTCCTCAAAAATTGCACAATTCCCCGAGTGTGCTGCCATCTTTGGATTGGATGACAGCTTTAACACATATTGAAATGTCGCTGTAAATAAATGCGAAGAAGTTCGTTGTCCTTTCTCTCACATAGCCATTGTGATCAACATGAGATTTCCCTCCAAAATCTAAGGACTTAGGTATCATCCCTGACCTGCATACTTCATACAAAAGAATCTGATTTCCCCGATAAGGGAGATTACTCACAAAATCAGACTCGGACACGGGTTTCAAAAGTTTTGTTTGGAAATGACACCCCCAAAGGGGAGTTTTGACGCGTTGAAAAATGTTGGTTTAGATTTTGGATAATAAATGGGGAAACGCCACCTCACATAACTATTCCTCTCTGTGTGGCTTCTCTGTCCAGTGTTTTGTCGTTTTATGGTAGAAAATGGGCATGTGGTCACAATGCAACTGGGAGCAGTTGCTTCAATGTACTTCACAGGTAAATATTTTCTATGAACTGGATGTTATTCAAGCAATGACAAACTATTTGTTCAGTTTGGTGCTAAGGTTCCGGAAGAATAATATGAATGTCACTTGGAATGGGAAGGTTAGGATGTGAATAAGGGTAATAAATGTCGCCCCAGAAGTAGGGGATCAAGGAAAACAATAGAAATGTACAGAGTCGCGTTGGAGAAGTACACCCCAAACAACTCTGAAGTTGATGAAGGAAGCATATTGCATGCAATAAAAAAATCTGGAAGTACGTTGGAACGGAATCGTTCATCGGGTGCGATGCAAGCAATTTATCGTGCGTCAAGAAAAACTCTGAGATGAAATACGTAGCTGCAGTACTATGAAACTTGGAAACCTTTGCTTTTTCAGTTTGGCGATAGAAATCGGTTCAAAACTCATAACCTGGGGGAGGAAAAGCATGCTCTACTGGACCAAATCCGGACAGTTTGGCACAGAGTTCTGGATGATAAGCAGGAAAATAGAGCAAACATTGGGAATTGTCAAGCAAAAAATTTTTCATCTTTGATCCTGTGTACGATGTGGGCGAATGGAGGAAAATATGTCGATGTTGACCAAAAAGTCAAGATAAAGCTACATCGAGTGAACTGATAAGAATATCTTCCAATCCAGGTACCAAATGAAAAGGAAGACAGGACTTCCTGTTCGAAGACGAATTGATTGCGGATACCAGAGCGCTTGCCTAAGATCGATGAAGATGGAAGGCTGCCCTGTCTCATACGAAGACTCTTCACTGGTCGGGAGCCTGTTAAGTATAAAAGTAACAAACTAAGACAGGAAGTCTATAATAATACAGCACATCCTTCAAAGGATTCATAAAAAATTATGAACTTGCACCATAAGCTCCCCAGATTGTTGAACGTCCTCATCCTCATTTCTAGCTACACAATCCTATTCCTCCATTAACAAGTGCTTCAAAAAAGTCCTTCGTGCCAAAAAGTAATTCCATTTTGCTAATGATGACCCATGTGGTATGTTGTGATTCCCATTCCTTCCTAATAAATGAGTAATTTCTGTAAGAATCCAATTAGTCGACTAGACCAAATACCAGCAGCACTTCCGTAACCCATCAGGCAATCCCTGAGCACAATATTAAAATCAATTTTAGCCTTTGCATGATTAAATATGTGTCAAAAATCCACAAGGACACTCTCTGAGCACATTCATCATCCAACAATTAATTACTATACCTAACAACGCCCCTAACACCCACCCATACACACACACTCGTACATACGCCCCAGTTGTAACAGAAAGGACTATCCCTTTTCACACATAGAGTGTCCTTCGAAGCAAACTAATTTACTATTGCTACAAATTAGTTCTTTCTTCTTTCTTCGTTCTCATTGAGAAAAAGATCCTTAAGGAGAGATTGAGTTTAAAAGGGTATCACCTTAATGTCTAGAGTACACTTGGAATCCTTAAAATAAACCAAAGCTAACGATGGCATGCGAGTTAATGTCAAATCAATACTTCAAGGACATTTTCTTTAACATTGATTACTGGAGAACATAAGAATCTTCTTCAATTGACACACACCCCCAGCACACGAGAGCAATAATCAGACGGCACAGGGTTCGTGTTTAAAGTCAACCGGAACGAGTACATCAGGATTGGGTCAATATAGATTTATGGGCGCACTTAATTACATCTGTAGGGGAGATATCCAGAGGAAAGCCGGATAAATCCTTTCAATTTTATGACATTGTCGTAGTTTAACAATGTCGGGATGGAGTCGCATTTCTTTTTGGGGGACAATTTGTTTGCACGACAAAGAGGACATTAATGCTTTACACACAAGGCACCCGCTGTTAATGCCTCACATACATACGATGAAAGAATGAATGAACGGATGAGGAAAAGGATGTCGTAGAACTGGTGGGACATGTACTCGTCGAGGAAAGTCATTAATCGGTGGAAAAGGTTTTTTTTTTTTCGCTTCGAAATGCAGACGGGGAGAATATTGAGTGCTCACATTCGTAGGGATTTCAGTATCCTTTAATGGATATTTAATGGTCAATGAGGGAATTTTATAACCATTTAGTCATGCACAGGAGTACCAGGCACAAGTAAGTACTGGCGCTCATGCCGAATTGATGGGGTGAAACCCTTATTTCGAGGCCATGGTAATGAGTAGCAATCTATCATATCGTGAATAATTATCCTTGCTTTTGGATATCACAATCGGATATCCATAACAATGGCGCAAAGAGGAAGGAGTCAAATTATATTTCGGGAATGAGACGAGAAAATTTGTTGGCACTCTGACAACTGGCAAGGGAAACACGGATTGAATGGTGAGATGTATCAGCCGAGTATGCATGGGGCCTCCTTATTTTGTCCTTAAAGGCAAAGAATCAATGCCTTTCCTTTAAGTGTCCATTTTCTAGCTTCTGTCGCTGATAACATGCGTCACATGGACTTTCATTTCCCGATTCAATGGAATATGTGCGTTCAGTTCGGTACTACCATACTTTGGAAGCTTCATAATCATTCTCTTTCTCGACTACTTATAGAAGGTCTAGCTATTTCAAAAAGTTCCAACATTTCAACAAGCTAGGCTCAAGTCTCACGGATATATGCCGACTCTGCTTGGAAGATCAAGAAATTACGGAGGACATGTTGAGTAGCATGGGATTTATAGAAGGTCAAGCTGTTTCAAGAAGTTCCAACATCTCAACAAGCTAGGATCAAGTCTCACGGATGTATGTCGACTCTGCTTGGAAGATCAAGAAATTGCGGAGGATATGTTGAGTAGCATGAGATTTATTTCTCCAGAAACAGTCATCAATTCATATGCAAGCATGATCCTGAGATCCCTCCACGACGTCGATCTTTCTTAGGATCACAACGGTTCTTAGTTGTAGGTAAACTTTGCTCGGCATAAAAAATCTTTTATCTCGCTTTAGTCCTGTTGGTCCTCAACAGGTAAGGGAAGTCATCTTAGAGTTTGATCTTGATATCAAAGAATTGGAGAATTGGAACCTTACGGGTCGAATGGAGAAGAAGCTGTACAAAGCCTACCATTTCTGTTCGCTAAACTTTGTACAGTTGGACTATAATATCTTCAAGTTCTGGAGCTGCATTGAATTTGATCGCTTTGACCGCTTCAATGATCTCATCATTATCCAAGGAGTTTATCGTCTCAAAATGATTTTCCTCTGAGCTACCCTCTGTTTGGCAGTCCTCTTGGATTTATTGATAATGAATCCGAAATGTTTCTACAACTTTAGCGCTTTGCAGTCCAGCACCCAGATTATCTGATCGCTTTTAGATACAAAAGGTGCAAGAGAACGGCAAGGATGAGTCCGAATCTTGGATGTGTTGTAGTCTTTCATATATGCAATCTTCGTCTTTGGTTGGGACTTTAGGATGTTGCAATGATCATAGGGCTTATCCATCTGTACGCTCTAACATGATCGAAGGGGAGAAGGTGTCGGACATGACCGTATGGTACTTGTAGTGTCTTATCCGGCTGTACTTTGGTTTTCTGATGTTGTACGCTCTACTAATGTGGGCGATCGAGCTAGTTAAGTATAAGTGATAATTGGAAGTACCAGTACAAGTTGAAGACCCCACTTCTTGCCAAAGGTTGTACTGCAACCATAATCAGCTCCGTTGGTGAATTTCGTTCAGTGTTGACCAAACAGTTGGTGCGGCTTTGTGAATACCAAAGATAGCTCTACCTGAACAGTTTATATTCTGACGATAATGACTTTCTGTTGACTTGTCTATTCCCGGATATGTGGGTCCCAAATATAATAGCGGTTAGGCTGATCGATCTAAAATCCTTCGCCAACTAATGTCCGTGGTTTGCTTACACCACTCAAACATGTCTCGAAGAATGAAAGATTGTATTTCAATCGGATGCTACTCCACAGTCACCAGCCGAAGCTATCGAATTCTATAGGTACCATCCCTTGTAGCCGACATCAATGAAAACTAATTTAAATTATCTCAAGTAGATGCCCCCTTCCCCTCCATCAACTGAACAAATATTAATTGCATTTATAGACAATTATTGGCTTAACACATTGATTGGTCCAGCAGCGATGCGTTATTATCTAAATTTATCCTTCAAAATATACATTCGGAAGCACCACATTGCTGAGTGGTCAGTTCGTTGGTAGCTATCTAATTACCTTTCAAAATCCAGAGGTTCAAGGATAGAGAATATTATTACCGCAAACATATCGACAGAACCGCAAGTCAGCCAATTTCGAAAATCTCTCAAATGAGTCAATAAAATATATTAGGTGAGCTCCATCTTGTGATGGAAACGAGGAACACGTCATCTCCTTTCTCCTCTTGATGAGCCGTTAATGTTAATGCGCAATTTTACGCTAAGTGGTTGATTAATTTGTCGAACATTATGTGAGACTGTGTCGGTATTTTATTTGGTCTCTGCACTGAGACGGGGTCTTCTTGTGCCGCAAATTCATTGTGTAGGTACGCGTCCTTCTTTTTTTTTCTAAAGCAGTTCCGGAACGAAGACGAGGTTAAAGGGGAATAACAAGAAATTATATTTACTTTTGGATTTAAGGAAATTGAAATCCTTCATTAAATAAGGACCGTGCTTTGGTTGATATCCAGCTGGAGGCTGGCAATTTCTTTATATCATTTGCCATGGAAAAGGAAAATAGGTTACGTATACGCCTCGGCAGCTCAAGTGATTGCTTTTGTTTTGGGTGTGGCCATAGGGTGTGGGAGCATATAATTGCATGAGTTAAGGACGCACTTTAGGAGGATATTATGTCAACAAATAAAATAAAAATAAATAACAAGCACGTGACTTGTATTAAATTTTAATTTTCAATTCTACTTGCACGAGCTTCCTCAACATAACGATGCTGCTCATGAGAAGATGAGAGAGATTTGAATTATTTTTGGAAATAACTTTTTATTTCCTCTAATGAGGTTTAAATTTATGGAAGCTTAAGGTTATTTGGCAGGAGAAACACTTTGCAATTTTAGACATATTCGGATTCTCTTGATCCGGATTGAATTATTTATTTATGCCTGGCGCCGTATCGTCATTCGACGGTATAACTTTGTTTTTATTTAGAGGTTTCCTTACTCTTCTTAATATTCCCCGCACTCCTTCAAAGGAGCTGCCCACACACGATGCAAACCATGATCAACATCTTTAGAACAAGCTTCGCGTGTGGACATCTACCTAAGAGCTGGAAAGAGGTCTTAGTAAAATTTATACCTAAAGCTGGACGTAGACCCTCAGATCTACCAAAATCATACAGACCCATCAGCCTTACCTCATTCTTCCTCAAAACAATGGAAAAAATTATAGACCGGCATATCAGAGATGGGGCCCTGCATCTTAAACCCCTTCATAAGAATCAATATGCCTATCAACCAGGGAAATCAACTACCCATGCGCTGCAAAATCTCACCTCAAGAATTGCAAAATCTCTCAGAGAAAAAGAGATTGCGGTGGGCTGTTTTCTGGACATAGAAGGTGCATTCGACAATACTGAATACTCCCAAATATTCAGATGTATCCAAAATACAGGGGTAGACACTACGACCTGCCGATGGATCAAAAGCATGCTAGAAGATAGGAAAATCAAAATTACACTAGGTTGCGCCAAACTCAGTATCACTGCTGCGAAAGGTTGCCCTCAAGGAGGGTTTCTCTCCCCCTTGCTATGGTCCATCGTAGTGAATGAACTGCTGGTTATACTAAGTAATGAAGGATTTTATGTCCAAGGATACGCAGATGATATAGCTATCCTAATCAGAGGCAAGTTCGAAGAAACAATCTCGGATTGCCTCCAGAGGGCACTGAATCTGGTTGCTAGATGGTGCATGAATGTAGGGCTAAACATAAATCCTAAGAAAAGCACCATAATTGCCTTCACCAAGAGAAGAAAACTGGAAAAACTCAGAAAACCAACACTCTTTGGTGAATCAATAGAATTCTCAAAGGAAGTCAAATACCTAGGGGTTACTCTAGACTCTAAACTCACATGGGAAGTTCACCTCAATAAGGTCTTAGACAAAGCCAAAACCTCACTATGGACCAGCAAATGTCTTCTAGGAAAGAACTGGGGTCTTAACCCCAAAATGGCGCTTTGGCTATACACAGCCATAGTCAGGCCTATCCTCACCTACGCTGCACCGGTCTGGTGGGAAAAGACCATGCAAAGGACCGCACAGACCAAGCTCAATAAAATGCAAAGACTAGCCTGTGTGTGCACTACAGGAGCAATGAGAACAGCTCCAACCGCAGAAGATGAATCCAATTCCGCACTGATTCATTCAGATATAACTCAAGCATTGACAACAAATGAACTACTCGGAATCACACTATCAGACAGATGTTTGAAAAAATTCAACTTCAGCAAAAACTTTTTGGTGACATTTCCAGAGCGTAATAACTGGGAACAGAACAAACCAACATTTGCGAACGATTCTCATGTATGGTACACAGATGGATCCAAAACAGATGAAGGAGTTGGAGCTGGAGTCTATGAATTATATACCAAAACCTCTCTATATAGCAGCATGGAGAAAAACAGCTCAGTATTCCAGGCAGAGATTCACGCAATAGAATTATGCATCAGAGAAAATATAAACAGATCTATATTCAACAAGAACATCTATATTCTTTCTGACAGCAAAGCAGCCTTGCAAGCAATAAACGCCTGTGAAAAAACATCTAAACTTGTTTGGGATTGCCTTCAACTACTTATAACACTGGCTAACACAAACAGAGTTCACCTCATTTGGGTACCGGGCCATAGCGGATATGAAGGCAATGAAAAGGCAGATGAACTGGCCAGAAAAGGCTCTGCATCAACATTTATGTTGCCAAGACCATTCTGTGGCCTCCCAATAAGTACAGCCAAAGACTGTGTAAAAAATTGGTTAAAAGACGAAGCACAACATTACTGGTCAGAAATGGAAGGTAACAGACAAGCTAGAACCTTTATGCCAACCACCTCCCAAAAAAGAACGAAACACCTTCTACGATTAACGAGAAGTCAGATTCGTATAGTCACAGGCTTCCTAACCGGACACTGTCGGGTTAAAAAACATCTCATGACTATGGGAATAGCACAAGACAACTCTTGTAGAATGTGCAACGAAGACGAAGAATCAGCAGAACACATACTGTGTCACTGTAACTGTCTCACAAAAACACGTCATCGTTTTCTAGGTAGCCACTACCTTAGGGCGGAGGATATCACCACCAGTTCACCCAAAGACATAGCCGGTTTTATCACTCACTCCGGAATCATGGAGGAGCTTTAAATAGAGGATATCACAATAGGCCCACCTGTGGCCGCAGTGATAAGGGACTAGTGCCCACCTCACCTACCAATCTAATCTTATCTACTCTTCTTAAGGGCAAAGTTGTTTATTCCTGTGATGAACAACATCAAACCAGTTGAAGAAGATTATGTTACACTGTCCAAACCAGGATTAAAGCAGATTTAGACCATAAGATCTACTTCAAATCCAGAAAACTACTCAGAAGATAAACTGAACCAGCGGGAGCTACTCATTAAAAGTTGAATACCTTCGCAAAGAGCACCCAGATGGAGATGTTTTTTTTTTTTTAAACAGTGTTGAACAGATGCAGAGGAATAGACTTTTCCTTAAGTTCGCACCTTACAACGACTTCTGCCGAAGCTGAATGGATGAGGAAGAGGAAGAGACGATTATCCACCGTCTCTGTACATGCCTGGCCCTTTTAGCTCAGAGAAGAGCATACATAGGAGCCAGCTTCTTCAACAACCAAAGTGAACTGGCTGACATCAACATAGGCAGTCTCCATCGGTTCAAAGCAAGCTCCGGCTGGTTCTGCGGGTAGTATTTCTGGTGAAATACAGATCTTTGTGGTAACACAAAGGACCTTATCTGGTCGTAGTGAGGTTGCACCTGTAGCTTGCCACTTGTGACAGAACGCCCCTAGTCGCCCCAAGGCCATCTACATCTCAGCCAGTTCAACACCACAGTTCGCATCTCCCTCTCGCGCTGTCAAAATAGTTGAGTTGCCCGTGTGGCAGCCATTCATTTTACTTTGTCTGTCTCAACCGAAAGGGAGTGCGAAACTGTGGTAAGTGCGCAGTTTTTATTGTAAATTTATTGTAACGCAATTGTAACCATTTCAGAAATAAAATTGTTCCTTCAAAAACCATTAAATTTCAAGCACTGAGTCAGACACACCACTCCTACTTAACCTAGCCTAAGTTCGTTTTTTCAACTTTTACAAAAATAATTTGAAAAGGTTCCTAACCCAATCGGATAGTAATAGTTTTAAACGTTCTGAATTTGAGTGGTTGGCGTCGATCAACAATTAGATATTGGACTGTTTAGCTGGGTTAGTTTCGAGTTCCACCACCATGGATTCAAAATGATGATCTAAATCGATATCTCTCTAGAGACGTACCGACATAATATTTACGATCGCTGAACAAGGCCAATGAGGTTTGAAACATTTAAGTCCCTCCCACCTGCGGTTGTTCTATTCTAATTGCGTTCAATTCAAGATCTGGATTCTTGAGGTTGCTTCGTGTCAAGTAAACTCAAATCCTGCAGTATCATGTAATGTCTCTGTGCTCTGACTGGCACTACGCTGGAGTATTCAGACACAAGAGTAAACCAATCAATCTATCAACAGGTCAGAGGGGTATAAAGAGCTCGGGTTCCTAAAACTTATCACATCAAGTCGGAAAAATCTGCCATCTGGTCAGAGAAAATTTAGGACAATCACATAGAAAGTATTCTGCAAAATCGTCGCCCTCTCTATAAGCCTCGAAGGTCGAAGACAGTGGTGTCATATAAGCCTAACAGTTTGAGATGTTTGATAAAAACGAAGTGGCTTTTTCGGTGGGCTTCTTACAGACGTCGGGACATATCCATTTGGTCGGCCCACCCACAGTTGTGTTGCCCAACCATCGATGACACCCATCATAGGTGAATAGCCTTGGAATCTCCATGAGAGACAAGAAATAACCTGGAGTGGTCTTTGATGTGAGTGAGTACAATTCCAGGGACTTTACTGGTGCTCGGCTACTCCAGTGGTCTAGGGAACGGAAATAGATGCTCACATTGAGGTCTTCAGAAAAGGTACCACCAACCATTCCGCTTCCTCTACCGCTATTGGATTGAATCTATATACAGGCAAAGCTGCAGCATTTTTTCACTTATTGCCAGTAGGAATAGTTGCTCCAAAGAGAGTGTAGCCGTTGCTAAGCCCTTCAGAATGGTACCACTTCCATACTTTATGTTGTGAACTTTGCATGAGGTTAGTCAAGGTCAGTTCGAGATTGCCTCTTTTTATAATAACAAGGTTATTTTCGCATCCTTGGATTGATAAGCCGAAATTGTTTAATTCATTCAATAGTTGGTTAACCAGTGGAGCAATGGAGACTCTTTCGATGGAAGAGAATGACGTGCTTTGTGATCTCCAGGAATAAGCATTCAGCTCTTGCTATAGCACTCAGACTACACTCGATTAGCTGACTGTCAGGATGACTATTAACTCTAAGGCAAAGTCAGTCGTGTGAAACAAGGTTTAGTTGCACCTGAGGACATGCCATTATTTGAAGTCACACTTTTGCGTGCAAGCTTATTCCATCAGACTACAGATGCATATGCTAAGGAGGTTCTTATAATAACGTCCCAAATCCACTAGTTCTTTAATCGGCGACGAGCCTATGATTCATTAAAAGCACTCAATTCAATTGAAAGCAGACGACTTCAACTCCTATACACAACGATCAATCTCTTGATTTAGATTACCAACTGATTGTCCAGTTCCAATGGAATACAATTAGTCATTCTCCACGTGCTCATAAATTTTCAGTAGTCAACTTTTAGGTGGATGGCAAGAAATGTATCTCGTGCTGCTACATTCTCTTTTGTTTCACATCACACACGCAATAGAACTGCGGACGTTTAAAAGTACAAATTTACATTTTCAATTTATGGATTTTATGATTTTGCGCATCGGTCGATAAAATTTAAATAAGTTTGTATGTACAAACATTTATATACGACGATGATTAAACAATGAAAGTGAATTTCATCAGACTTTTGGAGCAATCTCGCAATAGTTATGAAATGGAGGGAAATATCATGACGCCTTCACGGATTAGTTTTATACAAAAGACTTCTGTTTAACAAATTTTTAAGCAATTATTTGTAGCGACATCTAACGTTTAAAAGTCGCATTTAACAAATGGTTCGTGGAATTGCTAAATCGGTATAAGTCACAGAGCTTTTCAAATACGGAGATGATGTTTAGTGAGGCGTATGCATCTACAAGGAAGGCGATTCTATATCTTGGGCCCATTATAGAGGCATATTTCTGCTAAGTGTCGCAGATTCCATCCAACGTGCTGTATGAATGTTTAAAGCGCCTCTACTACACATTTGACGGCATGCACCAATGTAATCTATGAGCCTAGGGATCGACGATAGATCAAATTTGCATGGAAAAGACCAACGAATTTCATTCGATGCTCACCACCACCTTTTCATTGACTTCAAAGCCGTTTGGAGCTTTATGGGGCGATGGGCTTTCATGAGGTACAATTTGAAAACAGCTCTACTCAACTTTTTCAAAATTGTTTCAGATTTCAGCAAGAGGATCCGTTACCATGTAATTTCTTCGGAGGGCAAGGCACGATTTTTAACAAATCTGTCCAGCTGTTGGAATACCCAGACGACATCGAATTCATTGGTCGCTCCCAGCGACATTTACGCCAATCAAAGAAGAGGCGAAACAAGTTGTCCCTTAGGTAAACGAGGTACATGCTGTTGGCAAACAAAAAAGCATCAGACCACGCTTAGCACAAAATGTTGACAACCTCGGAGTAAACATCAACTTTACGAATGACATCCTAGTGGAGATTTTAAGAAGACCACGGCGTCAATGACTACCCCACATCCAGCCGAGAGGATTTTTGAATCACAGCTTCTTTGTTCGAGACGACAAGGAAGACCGAACAGCACGGATGGCTAATCTGAAGAACTGCAAAAAAGGAAGCGTGATGTCAGTGGCGCTTTCGCGAGTTTTGAAACGGAGGCGGCAAAGATGGGTTTAACAGTAAATGAGGGCAAGACCAAGTATATGCTGTCAACTAGAAAGGACACTCAACACCGACGTCTCGGACAGAACGTCTCCCTCGACAGATATAACTTTGAGGTAGTTAAGGACTTTGTCTACCTAGGATCCGCTATCAATTCAGACAATGACACCAGCGCTGAGATCAGACGAAGAATAACCCTTGCCAATCGCTGCTTCTTTGGGCTAAGAAGGCAATTGACTAGCAAAGCCTCTCTCGAACAACAAAAGTGACCCTATATAAGACCTTAATAATCCCAGTCCTGCTCTACGGCGCAGAGGCATGGACTTTATCAAAAGTGGATGAGGGTGCTCTTGGCTGTTTCGAGAGGAAAATTCTTCGGGTGATTTTCGGTCCCATCTGCATAGACAGTGAGTGGAGGAGGAGATACAACGACGAACTGTACGGGCTGTACAGCGACATCGACTTAGCCAGAAAAGTGAAGGTCCAACGACTGAGGTGGCTGGGTCATGTAGAGCGGATGGACACAAATGCTCCGGCCGGAAAAATCTTCGAATCCACCCCCGAGGGACAGCGCAGTAGAGGAAGACCGCGACTCAGGTGGCGCACGTAAGTTGAAGGGGACCTCAACCAACTAAGCGTGCGAAACTGGAGGCAGCTAGCTAAAGATCGAGCTGGCTGGAGACGCTTGTTCGTTGAGGTCCAGGTCCACCCCGGACTGTAGCGCCACCTTAAGTAGGTAAGTAAGTAAGATTCAAAAGGATGAAAGGCTGCGGTGTCTCAGTCGGAAGCCCGTAAGTAATTAGATTTTGCAAAGATATTGAGGAAACCCCAAGATACCTGCTCGAGTAGTGTGGAGCACAAATCTACAAAAGAAGGAAACTCCTGGATGCCTATCCTTGAATCCACTCCAGATCCAAAAGGCAATTGGACTGGAAAAAGTGATCTAAATTGAGTATCGCATCAACTAGAACCTCTTTACGACTCAATACACGTCTATTGATCTTTTGCCATATAAAAATGTTGTTACAAGCCTTGAATTGTGGCTCTTCACTTTATTATGTGCTACATCAGCCCTTAAAACTCAAAGCAATATGATAAATCGTTTTCCAAAGTACTTAACTTCCGTCGTCATGTCCTTTTTATGTCTTCAAAATAAAATATCATCGTCATAAACCTTGAAAAGTTCACTTCATCAAATCGTCGAGTTCAATTACCCTCGTTAAACGTACCACAAGGCGTTTTCTACGCCAACCTCAATTTCAAGTCGATAAAGTAGCTAAAAATATAAAAATCCTTGTTTCCCTGGCTACACAAGTACTTATTTACATCCCAGGACAAAAAATTCAACTCAACATCTGCTGATCTAAGTTCTTGTAGTTGAAAATTTTCCAAAATTTATTGTGGTACTTAAAAAAAAACCGGGATTTCCCGTCGAAAAAAGGAGTTATTTTCATGTTTAAAAAAAAAAACGAAGAAAATCTACTACTTTACGATACTCGCAATCACCATCTTGGCAGTCTTAAATAAATCGTAAACTTCTCATGAAAGATACTTTGAAAGGAAAAAAAAAAAAGATCCACTGTCCCGTCCCGGCCGTACTATAAACTGAGTAAACGATTACCCAGGATGCTTTAAAAACAAACTTTATTTCATCAAATTCTCCTTTCGCAGGATGTGAAAGTATTCCCGGCACACACCCAAGGTGGGCAAAAAAGGATGATGTCGATGATGAGGTTGAGTACGCTGGGAAGCCTGCCAAACAGTGTAAAATTTATATTACAAATTCATTCTCTCTCTTTCTGAAGTATACAATTTGGCGTCAACCTAAAGCCCAATCCAGAAGCGTATTTCCCCTAAGTGGCATCCGAGGCGAATATCCATCGAGGTGGAAAATTAGATTCTTCATACCTAGGCGGCAGCAGCGTTACGTAGAAATGAGATTCGTATTTGCAGTTTGTACTCATCTGAGAGGGTTTGCGAAAAGTCGTAGTCGTATCTCTTAGCAATTCAATCGATACTTTTTTTTTTTTTTTCGTTTCGAATGATGCGGAATGAGGTTTTTGGAAGCAGTTTATTGGGATAGTTACATCGCTGGAAGCTAGGTTATGATAGGTGTTAGGATTCGTCAATAAATGGAATTTGAGTGAGTAATTTTTGGTCGGCTTAAGTTTGGATATAGGGGTTTTTTTGTATACAGTCGGAGTTGTGAGGTTATATCGGCTTTGGGAGTGAAGTAATAGGGTGTACCTTAATTTGGAATGGAATGCAATCAATTTGAAAGAAAGTAGACTATGACTTGCTGGGAACAAACACAAGTCGAGACTAAGAAGATTTATAGTACTTTGAAGAGTAGATTTTGACTGGAGAGTTGTACATTGACCTTAGTCCATCAGGAGTACTTCATTTACGCTCTCATGGTTTTGGTGTTACACTTTAAAAGAGGGAATACTTCTGAGTTGATTAGTGTGTTTTATAGGGTAGGACTACTCAATTGACCTCAGCCCAAAGGAACAGCAATCGGCAATAGTAATTCCTGTTGTGATAGCAGACCCACGGTAGACAAGATTGCTTACCACCTGAAGTGACTTTTTGTCCGATTTGTTGATGTTATGTGTTCCATCTTGTTGACACCAAAAACCCCTGGTCTTACCCCCGTTCAGCACTAAACCTTTTTGGTAGCTTCTGCCTTAATACTCGCGAATGTGACACATCGCCAATGCCAATGAAGTCAATATTCTCGATGGCATAGACTTTTGAATGATTGTGCTTCGGTTCCGCATAATCCGTTCAAGTAGGTATGATTTCAAAGAGCTCACGTGATTAGTCGTCACCTAGTCTGAATCCTTTTTCGACATCAAAGGTCCCCGTCTTTAAAAGAGCTGCGATCATTCTGCATCGTCATCCTACTCAGACAGATAAGTTTGGAAGGGATGCCAAAACTAGACATGGCGTTGTATAGCACGTCTGTGGATGAAGTAGGTATCGGTTTGGACTTCTTTGGTTTCCTCCAATCAACTGAATTGTGCTGTGGACTTCCTTCTCCTAAAATCACAGTAAGAGGTGTCAAACAGATTTATGAGGAAAGGTTTTCACACGTTAGACCTTGTACGCGATAATGAGAAGACTGATGCCTGTGTAGCATACGCAAATGAGCAAACGATGCTGAGATTTCACTCATTAGAGGTAAACTCGTCCGACCAAATCCTAGAAATTGGTTTTTATATGCAAACTCAGGTCCAAAAGCTTTTTAGATTTTCGTTTTGATCAGATGGACGGAAGTTTTGGCTATCCTCGTCTAGGTTTAGATGGTTTCTTTTGTCTGACAACAGGATGTTGTCGCTGTATAAATATTCTTTCTCAACATGAACTACAAATCTACTACCAGAAAAGGTAAAGCCTACGTACCTACTTTGTTCCTGGCGTTAGGTCACTCAAAACTCTCAATCCCGCACTTCTTATGCTCATTTTTCTTCTGAAGAAGAAGCTTATTATTTTCTCGCCTCTTTTACTCGCTGACATTGTTCTTCTTTGCAGCGCCGCTTTGTATTTTGCTGCATCAGATTGACTGTGGTTTCGTGGTGGGAGTTCTTAGAAACCCAAAACATAAGTTCCGGTGTTTCTGATGGCATCTTGGTTGCATTACCAATCGACCCTTAGTCACGGCGACATAAAACTAACATGCGTTCGGCGAAGGTTCTGACCTTTCAGTTTCACGGCGAATCCTGACCTAGTGCCCCAAATATGCTATGACTGATATTTCAACTAAATCGACACCTAAGTCCTAGTTTTCATCGTTAGGTTAGGTAAGGTTGAAGTGACTGCCGGCTATAGCCAGCACACTAAGACCAGTGATAGGTTCATTGTGATACCACATCGATCTGAAGAGATCTCCATACCTACTCGTTGAACCAATTGGAGCTTCTTATGAAGCGAAGGAGGTTTCTGATGTCCGTGTTTATCAGATCGCCTAAGTCGTTAAAGTAGACATCCCCTAAACGGAGTCTTCTTTTACGGGAGTGAGCTGGACAGTTATAAAGAAGGTGGGGAATAATTTCCTCCTCTTCGTCCATGCAGCTTCTACAGAATACAGAAATCATTTGAATGGACGCCAAGCCTTGTTGCATGCTTGCCTACTAGACAGTGTCTTGTGATGACACCTATTAAGGATCTGATATCCGATCTGTTGAGAGAAATTAAATTCTTAGAGCCTTTCAGAGCCAGCCGTGGCCAAATCCACTTTGTCGCTAGACACGTTAAACCATTTGTCCACCTATAATTTGTTTTCTCGATAGCATCCAGCTTGAGTTTAAGTTTACATATACCCAGCGTGTCTCTTTCTTTGAACACGGAAACGGTTGCTCCATATCTAGCGAGTTCATCAGCCTTGCAGTTCCCTGGAATATCTCTATGCCCCGGCAACCAACAAAGGTGAATATTTCATCGAATAGTTTCCATCGTAACAGCTACTGAATATCACCGCATAAATGTTAGAGCACAAGTTCATAGGCAAATGGTATTCTAAAGATGTCTGGTCTACATATCTCAGGTCTGCACATTGCATGCAAACATGCAAACATTGCATGCAATTGTCTGAATTCCACTTTGAATTTGTTCAGCCGCTCGATTATTATTATCTGCACCTACAAAGGCTAAGTTCAACAAGTTTCATCGATGTGAAACTGCGTCATTTAGACTACCGACTTATAAATTGAAAGCTTGATGCCAACAAACTAACATTTGTTATGCAAATTATTTAAACAATTCACTGGAACGTCACTTGATTAAACATTCTCTTCAAAGCCAAACAAAACTATCAACAAACAACATGACTCATCAAACAGTCGGCTCTTCCAGTACTTTTCAAAACTAGCTGTCATCAGTCATGCGAAAGAATTTCATTAAAATGGAAAATACAATTGATAAGGTGATAAGATTGACTTAAATTGAAATGAGTCTTATTTTAGAACGATCTAGAGAGAGCAACGCATATTTTTTCCAATCAACAATGACATCAATGATATGTCATACATCATGAAAGTTCAAAGGTCCATTCGAGGTCAGTTTTGACAGTTACGACCAAGGTCGTCTCTATAATTAAATGACATGTGTGGCATTTCTTACTTAACTCGTTGTAGGGTGTATTAACCTTATTCTATCGGCGAAAATAAAACAACAAACAAACAAAATAAACAAATACATAATAATTATACAATAGTCAGCTGCTCGTGTGTTGACAAAAGAGATGTGCGTACGTGCTGCTTTTGGCGCGTCTAACTAGTTTGTCTGTGGCTGTTTTGCCTTCTTGTATAATTTTCAACAAAAAAGTTTATACATAGTCTTGGATCTTCTTGATACACACGAGTTCTTGTTTCCTCTTGTGTAAACACATTCGATATGCCAAAGTATCTCAAGGCATTTTTGGCACCACGCCAAAAGTACGAAAAACCAAACTCTCTCATGTTCGAGGATTTACGTTGTTTTTCTTCGTATTTCTGACAAATCCTAGGGTAATGTGTGCATGTTTTTTTCCACCTTGAATTGAATGTGCATCGGTTATTGGGTCACAGAATCAAAAGAGAAGACTAATAGCTTCCGATTGGACCAAGGTTAGATTGGGTGTCAATTGCAAAATGCATGTTAGAAACTAGGATGTGGTTATACATCTATCTAAGATAAAGGATATTGATTTCCTTTTTCAAAAGTATATTCTGCATCCTTTAACCTTCAAGGATTCATGGGATATCCGATATGTGTGGGTGGTTGGTATTATATGACCATGATTTGATAAATACGGTGTGAGGGTAAAAAAAAAAAACGTGAACGATGTTGTTCGCCTGCGAAAGTTGAAGAAAGATTTCAACTTAACGGTTTTGTTGGTACTTATTCTTTGCCTGGACTTAAAAATCATGAGAAACTACAAAGATGGTTAAATACTTACCATGATCCCTCAAAGACTGACCCCATTACTCTGTAGCAACTTTTTCCGGCAAAAGTTTCTCAAATATTCTGAGCTGTCATTGCCTGCTGTCTGATAGTATAGATGTATTAAATCCTATGCATGGAGCATATGGTGTCAACAATGTCTGCCTGGAAGAATCTGGTGTTATGGAGACCTTCATCCCAAAAAAGCCGTAGAGATTTCTAACATTCCAAAATTCTATCATTGTTCTTCTTCGATAGCCAGATAACCTCAACAAAGTGTAAGTCCATGTTCGAGACTTGTTGTTACGTTTCAGAGTAAAACGATATTTCTGGCAGACTATCAAACATCCTTCAAAACCCCGATCCACAAAAAAGGACCGAAGAATGAAATAATCAATTATCGTCCCATTGCTAAACTCTTCCATATACCCAAACTCTTTGAAAGTCTCTTGTATGAAGCTCTTAGCTTTCATTGCAAATCTTTTATTTCCCCTAGACAACATAGTTTCCTGAAAGGTGACCAAAAACATAATAGAGTTTATATCCTTTGCCCTCTCAGTCCTCGAGAATGGTTACGATACAACGATACAAAATTTTTCAAAACCATTTCCTCATCCCAAGACTCGATAGTTCTTCGATCTGGTGCCTCAAAATTGCCTGGAATTAAATATACCCAAATGCCAATCCATCACCTTTTCTCATAAGCGGCACCAATCTCCTCCCCGACTTAACCTTCTGCACAATCAAACTGTCTCTTCCGTTCAATCTCTTTGCGACCTCGGCATTTTGTGTGATAGGGAGCTCAATTTTCGTTCACATATTCTGTATTAGGCTTTGTAAAACGGTGGTCTAAAGAATTCACCAACCCATACGTAACCAGGTCTCTCTACATTACCTCTGTTCGCCCCATTCCTAAAGTATGCCAGTCAAATGTGACCCCCGTACCATCGTGTGCATATCTCGAGAATCGAAAGCATCCAGAGCCGTTTTCTTCGATTTGCTCTCCGAGGTCTGCCCTGGAACGACCCTTTTATTCTCCCACCCTATCAAAAACCGCCTCAACCTCATTAACTTAAGAGCCCTTGAGGAACGCAGAGATGCAGCCGACATTCTCTTCATTCATCGACTACTTGCAGGTCACATCGAATGTGCGTTACTTCACAACTCTGTTTTCTTCAACACTAACCCACCACACATCCTATTGATCAAAAGAACCGATCTCCCGTATGCTACGAAAAATTAACTCGAACCTTACCTTTTTTGACTTCAACCCCACCACTACTTGCCTTAAATCCGATCTCCCCCACCAAAATTAAAACTAACCCTTATCATATTTGTGTCGCAAAAAACTCCCCATTTGTTCTCAAAGTTTCTGGAAAAAAAAACTCCTCTATGTACACGCAAGGAAGCGTGGTTTCGGACCTTCCAGCAGAGTTACAAGATGTTAAGAAAAAAAATCGCTGATTAAGAACCACTCAGAGGTCCTTCCACTCAATTTTACAAAAGTCCTCAAGCTTTGTTAAGAAGTATTCAACATTTTGAGTTCTACAGGACGATGGCTGAATTCCAGAAAACTAATAAAGTTACGCTGCTTGACGCTGGAAAATACGTGGTGTAAACGTCTAATTTGGAAACAGCTCCCAAAGTGTAGTTTGAACTGTCAAATCGAGTGACTTTCCCCCGAATTCCTTCGCAATAGTTCCATCAAAATTCAATTTTCCAAATCGACTATTATTTTTACTAAAAACTCTGCCAAAAGAATTATTATTAATTATCACGAGACTTATCTAGAATTAATTTCCTTTCCAATCTTATCATCTCAGATTAGGTTATTAGTCACTAAAATTCAATCTAAAAGTAGAGGGTTGTTATTTGTTCGCAAATTGATAAGTCTAGTACGATGTGAAAGCAAAATTACTTTCGACCCTGACCTACATTTATAGATTTCAAATTAAGCGTGTACCGAAGAGGATTCAAAATAAACAAAGAACGGAGCGTGCTCCTACGTCAAAGTTTCCACCTACGTTAGAAAAATATTTTTATTTTATTTTTATGTTTGAAATTGTTTGTATCAGAACGCGGAAGTGGCCCAAAAAACTATTTAAAATACGACTAGACAGCGGTGATGATAAAGCTTTAACTAAACTGTGTGGGTAGAAAATTTGTTCATGGACTTTATTTGATAAGATAAAGTCTGGTATGCTTTCTACCCTTAGAACATAGCTTCTGGAATATGTTTTAAGATGTTCACATGATAAGGATAAGGATGAATTTAGATAAGAGTATCAAGAAGCACAAAAACCTTGAAGTTATGCGGTAGTTCAACATAAATCTCGTAATCAAAGTGTTTTGACATCAATCGTGCTTAAACTGTGAAAAGCACTTTTTTAAAAAAAAGATTTGAAATTCCTAGACAATTTGTGCCTCTAATTTGTTTATGTCATTAGCTGTGTAGAACTATGTTAATAGTTTTAGAGATCATTAATCAAATGTGCTTTGGTTATGGCCGACGGGCATCATCAATCATTGAAAAGCGATTGAATTGAATAAATAGAGCAGCAGATCTTTAATTTGAAAATAATCCAATCGTAGTCTTTCGAAGATCGCCTTAAAAGTTGTTCATAGACTTTGAAAAACTTAGCAAAATTATGGAGACAACCGATCTCTAGATCTTTAGAGAACCTTTATTTGATGTCTTTGTTAGAGCGAATACCTTCCAAAACCTGAATACATACGTCTTAATTTTAAACGGATCCTCATCGTTTGAGAACTATGATCTTCTAGCACAATGAGCACTTAAAGTGTTGAATTTAGGCAAAACTTCGCTGTGATGCCATTTGCTATTTTATAGTGAGCTAACCTCACTAGGCCTTTCGCACGAAAAACTGAATCACCTTTACTATGCATATAACCTGAATCGAAGGAGGCAATAATCCTTCTACTCTACAACTCCTGGCGTTTGCAGAACAATTCTGCAGATAGAATCGATAGTGTCGTCAGAAACTACTCCAACATACTCGCAGCTTTGTTCTGTAAACAAGCTTGGAACGGAAATAGACTACTCTCTAGAATGTGCGAACTTTGAAAACTCCGACTCCGAGGACATAGTAAAAAATAGTAGTAGTAGTAGTGAGTATCTACATTGCTGATGAAGTAGCTAGAACGTGGTCAGCTAACGCCCTTTCTCAAGCCTGTCGTTCATCGTGGCAAGACAAATGCTGTCTAGAATTATTGATGAAAAAGCAACGTCTACTAGCCTACTTTTCCATAATATAATTGTTGTCTTCTCCGATCAAGCCGGAAGGTACTTACCCATTCTTGTATACCAGAATTAGGCTCTGAGGGGCCTCCTACTTGCCTGGCGTAGATCAGAAATCCAATGTGACCTGAAAGATCGTGCCGAGTAAGTACAATTGGAAAATGACTTAACCGTCAAGAAACATAAATGCCAACGACCAGTTCATCCACTGTTGTACCATCATAAGGACTTTTCTCTCGAACTTGGCTTAGAGGCCGGAGTGCTTCTTCCTCAGTCCTACAATTTCGAACTCATACATGAGAACCGATAATACTTACAATTGTCTTCTACAGTAGTAACTTTGATGTAAAAGCTAGGTTTCTTAATTTAAAGAGCCTTGTCAGATTGTAGTAGATTTTGTTGGCTCGGAGCAGCAAGTCTGATGAAGCGGGGTATTCATGTCAGCCAAATCGCTTCCTGGTGGAGCAGTCTTCTTTTAGACAAGATTAAGCAGGTACAAAGAAAGTGAATGATTGTTTCCTCCTTCTTCTTGTGTTCGCACCTCCTTCAGAAATCATTAGAAAAACGAATAGAATTTTAGCTGTAAACTTCTAGGGCAGTGTCTCGTGAGGATACTAATTTCGTTTTGATCTTATTAAGGTGCCGTGCTCTCATTTGTTATTGGCTTTGCTTTGGCATATAGTGCGTGAGGCATTCACGTCATCTGCAAAGAAAATGAAGACAGTAGGTCTTAAGGCGCGCTGCTTCTAAAATGGGACCAATAATTAAAAAAACAAGTCCGTTTTATAGACAATAGAATACACTTTATTGATTATACGTATGTGAGATATAATAGGTTATTGAGTTGATGTTTCTTCTTAGAGACGCGAATGGACTGTGTCCGTTTTGAGAAAGCAGCACAGCAGGGAAGGCATGCCCTAGAGAAAAAGAAAGTGTTACCGCCTCAACATTTCGCCCGTCAAATTATTGTATAATTTCCGAAGACTACTCAACTGGAAGCTTGCAAAAATTATAAATTGCTCTATAAGCAAGCTGATCCGGTCCAATGAAGACTTCTGCCACTCTTCCTGAATTCCATTGGAACGGAGGACGATTTTCATCTCTTATGCGGACCATGTCGCCAGCCTTCAGATTTTTGTAGGCCATCTGCCATTTTGAACGAAGATAGAGTGTAGACAGGTACTCCTGTGACCAGGGCCTCCAATAGTGTTGACTCACCTGCCATCGTGAGAGTCGATTAAGCCTAGTGTCGATATAGTTGAGCTCCGGGATAGTCATTAAGGATTCTCCGATCAGGAAATGTGCTGGGGTCAATTGTTCGTGGTCGTTTGGATCCGAGGAAGCAGTTGTTAAAGGACGCGAATTTAAGCAAGCCTCTATCTGGGTGAGCAAGTTACTGTATTCCTCAAACGTGAAGTGGTGCCCATACGTGATAGAATCCGTATCGTGAAAGTGCCAGAGAATTCCCTGGAAGCGCCTGTCCTCTTTCTTGACCCAGACTTGTCGAAACATTTTCTCAATGTCAGCAACCACAACTATGTTGTGGGTTCGAAAGTGAATTATAATGTTAACCAAAAGGTCCTGGCATGGTCGTCCAACCATTTAAGCGTCGTTCAATGAAATATCGGTTGTGGCGATTGATGAACCGTCAAACACTCCTCTTAGTTTGGTCATGGAACTGATATGTGGTTGATAATAAAAGTTCTCAAGAACGTCCCCATCAAAGTTTCGAATAAAGGTCATGTGCGCAAGTGAAATGTATCCTTTCAAAAAGTTCGAATACTCCAATTTTATGTAAGAGTGCCACTTGAATCTATAGTCCATATGAGATAAACTTCTTAGTGATTGCAGTTTTGAAGGTCCTAGCTTTGAAATTCGCAAATTTACCGTCCGGATAACGATGGGTGTTTTGTAGAAAGTGTCGTTCACATTCAGCTTCCTTTGTCGACAAAGATTTTCCTTCTTCAATGTTGGAATCTAACTCCTGATTTGAAATAACCCAAGAAGCTTCATTAAGTGTTTTGATTGGGTCTAGCTCAATGGAACATTTGCCAGTGACAAACCAGCCGAAAATTGAGTTTTGTAGAACTGGGTTACCTACTCCAAGGTATAATCGCTCGGATTTTAGTACGTCATAAAAGAATTCGGCTCCTATAACCAGATCGATGCTATCGGGTACATTGAAACAAGGGTCTGCCAAAACTAAATTGTCAGGAAACTTCAATGGCTCAACATCTATTTCAATTTGAGGTCTTTGGCTAGTGATTCTATCGAGTACGTAGAACTCCATGTTGGTTTTGAAAGCTTGGCCCTGGACACGTGAGCTGACTGTTATATCCGATTTTTTATTGGCACCTTTAAGAAGTTCTTTAATACCTTGAACTGATAAAGTTGTTGTTTCGGTCGGAATCCCTAAAGCTGTTACAAGTGATGATGTTACGAAATTGGTTTGCGAGGTTGAGTCCAATAAGGCGCGATAAGCGAAAGGTGAGCCGTGATTGTCGTATACTAACACAATAGCCGTCGATAGAAAAACGTGAGATCGACGTATAGTTGAGAGCGCGATCGTCTTAGTGGAGTTTGAGTAATCAGCCATAATGGCAGCGGAAGCGGTTTTGCTTTCGAGAACGGAAGGTGGTGAAGCATTCTTTTGCGAAAAACTCAGGAGACTACTACAATACTTCCAGTTTGTAGATTTATATATTTTGATGTTATGGGATTCTCCGAGACAGTTGAGACAAAGGTTCAGTTGTTTTGTGTGTTGGATTCTGGCGTCTATATTTGAGGAGAGAAATTTCGGACAATGGTATATTCCGCGATACTCCATACAACCCAGCTTGCACTTGTCTGTTTGGGCTACAAAAGCCTTTGAGATTTTTTGATCACTGCCATGAAAGCTTGACGGGTTGGAAGTATGCGGTTTTCTATCAACTAATAGAATTAAGCCAGCGGACTTAATTCCAGGACAACGCAACGTTTTTCCAAAAACGCCGAAAAGGTTTTCCAATTGTAATCGTTGTCCCCATTTTCATAAGCCCATAGACGTCTTGTTTCGCTGTCTAGTTTCTGTAGCGAGATGTGAACTAACCAACCATCGCGATCTTCATCCTTAAGAGAGTTTAAAGCCCTAACTACTTCATCAGAAGTGTTGTACATTCGACGCAAAGCTAGCGGATCATGAGAATCCTTTATGTGCGGTTGATCTAAGAAACGCTGAATTTGTGTTGCTACAATGGGAATTTTCTTGCTGTAACGCTGGACCAATTTTTCCCATGCTTCGGTATAATTAGCATCGGAGACTATTATATGTTCTAATAAGGCAGCCGCTTCATCCTCAACGAGTATTTTCAGCAATTGAAACTTTTTGATGTTCGATAACTTTTCATTCTCATGGACGATTTTTGTATATAGAACATAAAAAGATATCCAATCTTCGTCTTTGCCGGTGAAGGGTTCAATTTTGACCTGGGATAACTTGAGCTTAAAATCAGCCTGAGATGTGTTTGCAATATGCCTGGCTGTATCATTGAACTGCTCTAATATTCTATTCTGCTGTTCTAATATACGAGATAATTGCTTATTCGATTCGAGTATAATGCTATTATTTTCTGTGGAAAGCTTTTGGTTGTGTGTAGGCGATAAGGGAACCGCAGTGACTGCATTTAACTGTTTTAAGAGATTTATTTTGACCTCGAAAAACTTTGTGTCAAACTTTGTTTCGATTGCAAAACTCTTACAAGTCGAGTAATAACTATCAAACTCTCTGGCTACATGCAACTGAAGGTCATCGAATTTTATCTTAATATTTGACACATGCTCTAAATACACTTGAATCTCTTCCTTGAAAAGTCTACGATCGTCCCTATCAGCTTGCGCCAGTATATTGCTAAGGACAGTTATTTTTTCAAGACATTGTTCTTGTAGCGAAGGTAAATTGCGTCGGTGTACATCCATTTCGAAAAATCTAGATAAAAATTATTGCTTACTTCAATTGTGTTGCTTATAAGCAATTTCTTGTGACACAGACTGTGGTGTGTGGTACTTACAAACAACTCAGACCTTTGAATCTGCTTGTTAAGCGAAATAGTTTTTTTTTTATATGCACTTTCTTATACGTTGAAGTTAGAACTGTTTATAATTCACATGAGAATCAAATGTTTAATTAATTGAAAACTGATGTTGATATGTAATCAAACAATATGATTGAATTGCTTTAACGGATATAAAATCACTACACAACACAGAATCAAAATCAAGTAATGTTTAAAGTTTCTTTCTTATCACCACCATCAATTATTATTCACCAGCACCGAGATTCGAGAAACGAGTAATGGGCGATCGAGTTTTCACAATTCGATTAATCGAAATCGATACCCATTCAGAGATCCGTAAGATGGAATCAGAAAAAATGTGCGAACGCGAGCTGATTCTGAAATGGGATCAATTATTAAAAGGAACAAGTCCGTATTGTATACAACAGAATACACTTTATTGATTAAACGTATGTGACATACAAGAGATTATCGAACTGGTATTTCTTTAAGAGACGCGAGTGGACTGAGACTGAGTCCGTTTTGAAAGAGCAGCCCAGCAAGGAAGGGCATTTAGGGAAAAAAGAAAGTGTTGCCGCCTCAACAGACGCTATCAACAAACAAAAGCTTTGTTTAATGAGAAAAAATGCAGCACAACTTTGTGAAAAATGTCAGATCAAGTTAGCAACAGAAAAATACAATCACAGTCATATGTCACTTGTCAAAAATAAGAACATATGGTTTTTCGTCGATTGCATTTGAATGGTAGTAATTGAGATTTATAAAGGTAAGATTAGACTGCTTGCCAAGTTGGCAATTAAATGACCACAGGCGAATGACCAAATTATCTGTCAAATGACCAAAATGCCAATGTTGTCAATGTTCTATATTACACTATGTGACCAAATTTGCCACTGGTTATTCAAGGCATTTTGTTATATTTTTGAAAGTGAATTGTGGTAACGCTGTATGTGTCAAAGGGCACAACAGAAATAAAACAAAGCAGATAACAAAAAGACAAACCACTAATTTTCACTGAACTGAACAATCAAATAATAAACAAACAACGAAAAAAAACAATAAAAACCAAGAAACACGAATAAAAACATAACAAATGCAACAACGAATACCGATGGCAATTGAATTATTGAATGCCAGAAATGCCATCACCAAATTTCAATGAATGGCAAATGGCAATTTGGTCATTACGCTGGCATTCGTACTAATTGTCCGATTACACTACTTGCCATTTGGGCAATTTCATCTGTCAAAACGAGTGTGGCAATTTATGGTCAAATGGTCATGTGGTCATTTGGGAAATGCCCATTACACTGCATGACCATATTTTGCCAGGAGAACTGTCAGAAATGGGCATTCAATTGCCAACTTGGCAAGCAGTCTAATCTTACCTTAAGACATTATGCATAGTAGCACTACAGATGGATTTTTTAAATTATATGTCAATTTTAAACAAACAATTTGCAATCACAGCTGATTTTGACGTTTCACACAAATCTGTTCTACCTCAGGAGTAGGTAGGTAGAAAATCTGCTCAGAACAGAGTCATGGAACAGTCATGGATAGACAGAAGTTTCTCACATTGGACACGAACACTTACTTCGTCCTCTAAACTAGTTGAGCAGTGTAAGGAAACTTTAACGCAGGCAATCACTCTCTTCTGGGTTCCCGGCCATAGTAACAAAGACGGGAACGAGAGAGCCGACGCGTTAGCCAGATGTGGTTCTACCCTGGATGTCTCCCTTGCGGAGTCAGTCTGCCCCCCTATGGGACTCATCAAGGGTAACATTTTCCAACACTTTCTCGCTATTGCCAACTCTAGGTGGAGAAGTTTACGAACCTGTACCATATCGAGACAAATATGACGAATGACCTCATTAATAGGAACCGCATTGAGACTGCAAGAATCACAGCAATTAGCACGGGTCACTGGCCAATCAGTCCACACGCTGCCAAGTTAGGCATCCCGTCCAACCCTCACTGCCGAAGTTGCGGCAATTCTCACGAAAAGAAAACCATATTTCACTTCCTCTGTGACTGCCCAGCACTAGCCAGGGCTAGGCAGCGCACACTCGGAAAACCTTTTTTCAAGGAACTATCCGAGATCTCTAACACCAAATTCTGTAATATCATTAGTTTTCTTATCTCCACAGGATGGATTTGAAAACCACACTCTTAGGCACGCCCATCATCATCCAGGTCACGTGAGTTGTGGTATCAAGACGGCGCATCCGAGCTACTTGTGTCTCTGGCAAGTTTCACCAGATTCAACCACTTCTACCTACCTACCTAGAGTCATCGAACACAGAGCAAAGCATAGGTGGACAGAAATTTTTAACATTGATCACGAAAACCTATAATTCTCTTGCTTAAGACTGAGCTGAGCAAAGCTAAAGAAGCATTTTGTCCGCCGCTTAGGACAAAATGTCAATACAGTGCTCCCCGGAGTTATTCTGATTTGTTTGGGCACTTAAGAGGGGAAGTTACCTTGCCGTATCGGCTTATATTGCTGACAATTTCTGAAGCCTGAAATGTTTGGTTAGCAATGCAGCTAAGCGAGGGAGCACATATCCGGGGATTACTGTATTGACAGCAAGTTTTAGGACATGATTTGCAAAAGAAAGAAAGAAATCTCTTCAACTGCACAAGGAAGTCATCTAGTTACTGATTGCAGACTATTGCAATCTTCAGAGTTCAGAGTTTCTACTGTTGCAATATAAACAAATAATTACTTCATACATCCATACTAGTGGACGTGTAATTTAAATTTAATTTGAATTACTGACACTTTGTTGATAGAACCATTATCAGTCTTCAAGCTAGCGACTACGTGACAGAATCTATCTGTAATCCTAAAAATGAAATGTCTGTAGAAAAACTACCCTCGAGTTGTGAAATTACAAAGATACATTGCATCAGTGGGTGGTTTGGGTATCTCTTGCTCAAATGGTTTTTTTTTTGTACTAACTTTGTTTTTGTTTTTCTTCCTCATACCTACTACTAAATTGCTGATGGCCTCGTAGGGACAATCAATAAATTAAAAAAAAATATAAGAACTTCTAGTTCTTTCGATAAGAACCATCAGTGGGAACACGACATTCTGACTCACGATAAAATTTCATGATAACCCAACACAACAGGCAGGCATTTTTTTTTATTGATAACAAAACAAAAAAAGCAATAACAAACACAAAGTTGCCCTGAAATTACGCGGTAAGATCAAGTTGATTTGTTTACACAAAATAAAAACAAAAACAAAAAAATTGCTTCACATGCATAATATTACAAAAAAAAAATGCATACGATACAGGAACGTCTATTGCGACTTAAGTTTTGGATTCCAATTACAGTTCAGCAACTTACTATCGATGCAATAGCTTCTTGGGGTGAGGTTACATTCATTTTGTTGTAATCAACACAAATTTGTTTATTTGTTAAATAAATTTTGCAAACTTTGTATGAAATTGAATTTTATTGCAAGGTCACATGTTCTCGGTCCCCTTCAGTCAGTTGAAGATATACGTAAACCACCCCAGACATGGGGGTGAATTACTGACCCACCTAACGTACGAAAGACAAGTTGAAAGTGAAATTGGAATAGTGTATAGCCTACCTTCCCATCACTGAAGCACAGAAAAACCGATAAAAGGGATACGCTATACATATCCATACCATATCTAGACTGATGTCCTTGTGTCCATTGTCTGGAAGGGGCAAGACAAGTGGCATGTCTTCTCCATGCTTTCGCACCTAACAGAGCATCGAATACAATTTGTTTATAAACAATGAATTACTGTATAAATAGATTTCTTTTCTTTTTTTTGTCATAAGTTGCTAAACAAAGCGTTTTGTTGCTTTTGTTTGGGAACAGTTTATCGGAGTGAGATACTTTATATGATTCCATAACGGTTAGCTAGCAGACATCTTTACAGTTGTCATTGCCGCCGCCGCCGGCCGCCACCGGTACAAGAGAAATAAATCACCATGAAACTTTTGGATGAGGGGCGGTTGACGCATTATTGCGGATTTGCGGAGAAATGCAATGGGAGCACATTTCAAAAAATTAGACATTAGTTTTATTTTTAGATTTATTTATAGCTGCAGCAGTGGTGGCAGTTGCAAATACATATGACTAGGTAGAGGTACATACATACATATGTTTCTTTTCCGTGGGTGGTTGGAGTGGAAATTTTTTCGATACCAATAAGTGTGCCACAGATATGTACATACACAGGCCGAATCGATACGAGTAAAATAGAAGCTGGTGATTGAGTACGAACTGATATGGTCGGTCCAATGCCTCATTCAACAAGCTTGTATAGTTTTGATTTTAGAACAGCAGACTTTGCTAAACTCAAAAACCTGCTTAGAAGTGTAGATTACAGGTCTTTTCTGTTTCCTAGGAACGTCTGAGTCATTCTTTATCGTTCCAACTGTGATACTAAGCTTTCTCACCCACCTTAAATCTTGATCCTGTTTCGACTACTTTACAGGCCTGCAAAGACCAGCTACGGTATATAGTGGTATATAGTGCTGAGGATATGCGATTTATTCATGCTTCAGAGGCATTATGGAGAGTTCGTGACAATTACTCGTATAAATTACGGGGTAGACATAATCGGCGATATAGACGTTATAAACGTTCTACATTGACCTTTCGTCCGAGGTTGGGTGCCATTTCTTTGTTAACAGCGTCAACAAAAAAAATGTCACCCAAGGTGGGATGAAAGGTCAATGTAGACAGATATAACTTTGATGCAGTTAGGGACTTTGTCTACCTAGTCTCCGCTACTTACTCAGGCAATGACACCAGCGCTGAGATCAAACGCAGAACAAATCTGTGCAATCGCTGTTCTACGGACATCTTTAGTCCCGTCTGAATAGAAGAGAAGTGTCAGAGGAGATACAACGACGAACTATGGAGATGCTTGTTGGTTTAGGGCCAAACCTACCCCGGCTGAATCTGTACCACCATCATAAGTAAGTAAGAAAGTAAGTTTCGAAAACGGAAATGTAGTTGATTGACTTTCGTAAGGCCTTTGACACAATTTCTCATGACATTATCTCTTTCAAACTCACTACTCTCGGATTTCAACCTAGCTCAAGTGACTATATTTGGACTCATCTTCTAAGTTAGTTTATACCGATAAAATGAAAAATGTTTGGTAAGAATAAATTTCAAGCTACCACCTTATTTTCGTGAACGATTCCCCCCCCCCAAACCCTGCACTTACTTTATTAACGCTAAGGCAGTTCCCTCTGTATCCTCTTTGTGTGACTTATTCATTCTTTGTTAAGCTTTCGTTCCCAAATTGACCACACTTTCAACAGAGCTATGATCTTAAGAGTCACTTACGTCACTAAATACGTTCATGCAACATTAGTTAGGCCCCTTCTTGAACATACTTTCCAAGTATGGTCACCCTATAAATGATACCCATGCAAAGCGAATAGAGGCTTTTCAGCGTAGGTTCGTCCGTTTTGCCTTGCCTGGTCTTCTTTGGGTAGCCCTTTTTAGATCATCTGAAACTGATTGACCTACAGTCTTTTGTAAGCACTAACATTACAAAAGCTTGAAATGCCATAAAATAGTTAACCAATTGGTATATAGTTTTATGACCTAGTCAGCGATTTTTAAATGGAACACGACAGAAAGTTCTTGGAATGCTTATTGACATAATTAAAATGGGTTGTTAGATCCAATTTCACCGTCTTATTTGCATTCAACATAATCGATAGAAAATTCTCAGAATATAGTAATTCAACACAAAAAATAGTCCAAAGGCGGATGATATCAGAGGGAACTTGATCCTGATGTCACCGTTTTGGGATACCAACCTTGAAATGTTGGCATAAGAAAATAAGGTCCATCCAAACAGTGCTCACAAATATTGACTTTCGAGATGAAAAGGACAAAAGGACAAATCCGACAAGTTTACTTGTTCAATACTATTTCTGTGGCAAAAGTCAATCGTCTTTCCTGTGGGGCATCTTACCTACTCACATAAGTAGAAATGAAAGCAACGACAACAGACATTGGACTTAGTTTTCTGACAATGCAAGGCTGCCGGTTTATAGACAACTGAAATAAATGTTGCCTACCAAAGGCTGACAGCTTTAATTTTGAGGAAATGAAGGAGTTTATCTAACGAAGGATAACCTAAGATCTTGGGATCCTTCAAAAGAAAATGTCCTACGTTGAATACTTGGCCTTGAGCTGTATAAAGATGTGGATGTAGCCCAGAAAGTAAAAATCCGTCGACTGCACTGGGTCGACCACATCGAGCGAATAGACGAGAATGCTCCAGCTTAGAGAATCTTCGAATCCCAAAAGGAAGACCGCATCTCCGGTTAAATAAATCGGTTTCAGTCGCAGATAATAAAAGACCTAAAATTGTTTTACGTTCTGATCCAAAAAAAATTGTGCTCAACCTTACACCAAGCTTTACCTTCTAATAAACATATTGAAGGCTCTTCATCGATTTGTGCTACGCTTAGCTCATATTATGATGCTCTAATTTATTTTGTAATTAATAATTAAAATATCTACATACATACATATATTTTCGGTATCTTAACACGACTAAAACCAGTTAACTTCACACTTTCTTATCAGAGGTGTGTCTATCTTTAAGTAATAATTATTTTGTTTGTTACTCAATCAGTAAAGTAAAAAATAAACGAGTATTTATGACTGATTTTTAAAATAAATATTTTCAACGGATACATCAAAATTTCGATTGCTTAAGTCGATTATTTGATTATGATCTTAACTGAAACAAGTTAATGCTAGAAATATGTAGGTATGTCTAAGTGAATATTTAAAATATGTCAAGCTCAATTGTCAGTCATGATATTACGGCGCAATATGTATTTGATGTCGAATGTTTCCTTACTAACAATGCCTAAATAATATTCTTGTACTAAACGTGCTTGTGCACATTTAAATATTTATCGTTTGAAGCTGTCAGTTAAGAATTGTGACTATTATTCTTAGAAATTCGATCCCCTTTTCGATACGCTCAACCTCATGAATAAATGTTTTCACATCAAGATATTGTATAGTGGGTTAAAAGTTCTTACCTACTCGATCTGTTTAGTAGACTACTTCTTGTGTTATTAAAAATATTCGTTAGACATTGTGTCTGGCAGCAATATGACTTAAAACACACAAATACTCGTACAACTTAGACCAAAAACTGATTATTTAAAACGCGCTTTTTGGTTTTCTGGAACGCGCGGAATGATTTAGGGGCCATTTAAGTGACGCAATATAGTGGTGACCTGATATATGTCACGTCGATGTTGGGCTATTATCAAAAAATTTCAGACTATTTCTCACTTAATTCGTGTTTTTATAAAAGTTATTCGAAAGTAAAAAAATGTCCACACGTGCGTTGAGTCTCAAGTGTGTATCGTAAACTTTGCGTCACTAATAGACCAAATGTCACATCTTTATATTCACTTTTCTAAATGTGTACTTTTTTAAAGCAACATTAGAATTATAAGGAAAATGAAAAAGTCATAATAAACCTCTGATGCACATGGTTTTGATTGGGTTCAGACAGGTATCCAAGGTATAAGGAATGGGACCGAATATGGGACACATTTTCGCTCGAAACGGGGAATATTTTCATTTTAGTTGATAAAAAGTGATGCACAGTAGAGTTATAGTGGGGAAAGTCCCTTATTACCTCAAAGTCGTGTCTATACACTGCGATGTTCTCTTCGAATCGTCGATATTGAGTGTCCCCTCTTGTTGCCAGCAAGTGCTTGGTTGTGCCCTCATTCGAGTTAAACCCATTTTAGAATACTCACCGGTGCCTGATTTCTAATACCATTCACGTCGACGTACGCAAGTATGTAGTTGTAAGACTTTTGAAATATTGTTTAGGTGGTAGCTTGTCAGTTTCGCACAATTAACATGTTACAAAAGTCACCTGATAGCACGTTTAATTGCATGAAACCTTTTCTGATATGATAACATAGGCCTCAATGAGGTCGTTCCTGACTTTGATGGAGCAGCTAGCAGTCTTCATCATTTCCCGGTACCAAAACTTGACATGGCTCTTCACAGCTTTGTCACATGCGGACATAAAATCAATGAAGAGATAGTCGGCAACGATTTGAAATTTTCTTTAGTTTTCTCCAAGATCTCACGAAAGTTGGAAATGTGTTCGAATGTGGACCTTCTAATACCAGAGTGGCGATGACGATACCAGTGTTCACGATGCTGAGAAGACTGATGCCTTTGTAGTCGGCGCAACTGAGGGGGCTTCTTTCGTGTCAATTAAGCAAACGGAGCACTCGTCTGACACAAAATGAGTTGTTGTATGTCACAGTTCTAGCTGACTTTTTCTTTACTTGAATGTTGCTATCGTCACTTAATTTTGATAAGATGGACGGAAGTTTTGGTTATTATCGTCTAGGTTTATTGATTCCATCTCCTTAACAGCTAGATCTTGGTCTACAGAAGTAGTTTTTCCTGCATTATCAACACTCAACTAAGGGTAGAACTTTCGTAGCATCTTTCTACAACTTTTGAAATAACCGATGCATGTTCCTCCCGTTTCTTGATTTAACAGCTCACAAACAGCCCTCGTCCTTCCTTGTGGTTTGTATGTGTGTGTCGGTATTTTACGTCAAACCAGGAAATTTGTGAGTAAATCAATGTTTTTACCAATTTTTAGCAAGAAATCCTTTTACTGGCTTTCAAATCAAATTTTACGTTAGGAAAGTTCGACATGGACAACACATCGTTTAAGACCTTCCCCCAGATGCACTTTATTAAATAATCTTCACTCAAATACTACGGAATACAAACAACAAAACAAATTCAGATATAAGCCATGAAACCATACACAACACAAGCCCATCGACATCAACACCACACACACAAGTCGATTAAACCAAATCGATTTCTAGATCACCTTCCATTGAAATTTCAAATTGAAAATTCACATAGCCAAAGCGACCGGAAACCTCCGCTGTGTGCTATCGCTAGTGCCCCTCGGTCACAAGCACCATGTTTATGTGTTTCTATTTCCACCCCTTCGCACGAAACACCTCTTCGCCCAAAAGCACCCTCTTCTCTTTTCCTTCACTGCCCATCTCGTTCAAGTGAAAACTGCGCAGTAAACAACCCGATTTGTTGTTTTTTTCGTTCTTCTTTCATTCATTTTGCTTTCCTCTTCTTCTTCTCTGTATACATACAACGATATAAAAATAAAAAAAAAATAGAAAATACACATTTTTGCCGGCACTAACACACATATAAAAGCACAACGTAGTTCGTTCGCAGCTCATTTCATATTTCACCTTCGTTGAAGAAAGTTCATCCGAACACGACGTGAAAAAGGAAAGGAAGTGATATTTTTTTTTTCTTTTTTTTAATTCAAAATTGTGTACTCTACACATAGAAGTATTAAACCAAAAGAAAAGTAACTGTATTCAGTTTGACTTATAAAACGGAAAAAGAAAATTTTCTATATATACCTATATATCGTGTGATAAAATTCGCTCAGTGAAAGAGAGTAAAGGAAACTTGCAATCAAAAAAAAAAAAAAACAAAAGTTTTGTGATATTCTGTCCAGAAATTAACGCCAAAACGTCTCCAAATCCAAACGCTAATAGCATCATGTCCGAGGCCTATTTTGACGAGTACGAACACTACAACTTTGATCATGATAAGCATATCTTTTCGGGGCATAGCGGAAAGCAACGCTCAAAGAAGGAGGCCAGCACTCACACCAATCACCATGATCCCAGTGGACATTCCAGAAAGATTCTCACCAAGCTAATGAACACCAATAATAACAAGAAGGGAAAGAACTGAATATACCACCGCCCTAATCGTTTTTTTTTTTTTCATTTCTATTTGTTTGGGCATTGCTGGAGCATTCCGCCCATTCTTCCTACTAATTTAATTATTAATCGCAACTTATATTCATCCATCTTTTCTTGCATCTATAACAACTACACATAGACGATTTCCCTGGAGAAAAGGAATCGCCCTGGAGACGCTTCTAATTTTTTTTCGAAGTTTGAATTTTGGAAGGAAAATTTGAATTTTATTTTCGATTTTTGTTGTCATAATCTAGAACTTTAAGGACCTACATACATATGTTTTAAGAGAGGAGACTTGATGAAGATACGTTTTTTTTTGTTTCTGAAAGAAATGAGCAAAAATAAAATGAATTTCGTTTTTGTAAAACTAAACAGAAGAATACAGAAAATGGGATTTTTCTTTGATCACGTAACACTTGAGGAATTCTTTTTTGTTTTTTCCTTATGTACACGATGTTCATCGATTTTGTTGGAGCCGAAGTCGAGTACGAGTATGTGCAACAGTGTAACAAGAACATGCCCGATTCAGAACTGGCATATAAAGTGGGAAGCAAAGAGTATCCAATTCCTCGTCTATGGACATTTTCTATCCTAAGGTTCTTTTTTAATGGAAAAGTTTCTTATTTTAAGTATTTATGGGTCGTTCTCGTAATTACCTTTACCACTTCCTCGATTGCCTAATGTTCCTATTTTAGATTTTAATGTTTTTCTTTTGGTTTCCTCTTTGGTGGGTGGGGGGTGGGCAGCACAGATGTGTTTTGTTTGTTTTTCTCTGACCTCGGATGGTTTTATTTGTCATGAGGTGTTTTCCCAGCATTGCCAGCATGAAATATTTGGTGATACGAGACAAGAAGCATGATATATTTACGATTATCAAATGAAATAGAGTACGAGAGTGACTCCAGTGTCCACCCGCCTCGTGCTGAAGCATGACTTCGTCAAAATCGTATGAAAGTACACTTGGAATCGAAGAGAGAAAAATTCTACTTGAGTGTTATGGTTCTATCTTTATTAGCAGTTCATGGAGTAGAAGATAAAACCACGAACTACATGCACATAAGAGCGTTTAGTCATATAAAGGCGGTTGCTGCTGGTAAAGACGAAAAGCTGCTCGCAATCGACAAAGACAGCAGTCGTGGACAACGCAATTTAACAGCACGCATTGGAATAATTTCCAAGCCTGTCATAGCACAGTCGTGCGTAAGCACGTAGATCACCTACATACAGAGACTCTTCTCAAAAGGAACATAACGCCATGCTTACATAGAAATATCTCCTGGGGCCACATCGTCTCTTCCGTGATCGTACAACTCGTCACATAAAAACGAGCATTATTACATACAAAATTATCATTTCTACGTCATAATGCTCGTTTTAACGTGACGAGTTATACGATCACGGAAGAGACGATTTGGCCCCTGGAATCCCACTTTCAAGAACACCCCAATCACCCACTTACAACGTTGCCATTTCTGTTTTTGTTACAACCAGACAGACACAAAAATATAAATCGAGAACTAAACGCCCGAACATAGCCCCCCTTCCATTGCCAGCGAGAAGCGGTAACTCTTGCCTAAAACTAGGATGATCCTAGCCCAATTGCGTTTAGGCTGGTGCGGTGTTCTCAACAGGTATCTGACACGTTTCGATCCTAGAATAGAGGACATACGTCCAAACTGCAGGAATGCCTTGCATAGCACACAACACCTCTTCTATTGCCCAGCCAAACTAACAACCCATCGATGTGGCCCTCTTTCTGTCTATAAAAACCGACCTGACCGCGGAAGAAATGTATCTGCTACAACAACCGAAGAGTCTGAAAATCGCCCCAAGGGACTATGCAACCTCTCGTCTGCAACAGGAGACAGTTAAGGGATCGTACGAACTGTAACGTCATGAGGAGTAAATAAGTAGAGAATGTCACCTCACGATCACAACGAACAGTCGGACTACAATTTCATGATTCTCGTCATCACGATACGCACGAGCAAGATACCAAAGCTGATATATGGAATCAACTACTTGACAAGGGGAACGACAAAAACTAGCGTTTTTAATAGTTATAAACGCGAATAAGACCCTTTTACAATGACAAAGCCAAAAGATCTATAGCTAAAACTTCGAGGTAATCAAGAACTAAGTTTGCCTGAGTTCCTCAATTAATTCTGCCAACGGTATCAGTGTGGAGATCAAACGAAGGGTTACACTGCCATCTTTGTTTCGTTGAGTTTAGAAGGGAATTGAGTAGAGAAACTCAGTAAAAAAGTGTTACGGAGACGCTTTATAAGACGCTCATCCATACCTTTTCTCAATTAGAAACGAAGTTCATAAAATCCATACAAAATGTCCGCTTTCGAGCAATCCGATCTTTAGAATGGCAATACACACCCCTATCGTGGAATCCGCCGGATCGGAGTTTCACTTCACTTGTTCGATTCACTTTCACTTTACGTGGGTATTGTAGAATCCGCCGGGGAAGCCTCTTTACCGACGAGTGTGTCGAAAAGGCAGTGTCGCAGAAAGACAGCAATTTTTGTGATAAGTGACAGAAGCAGCATTTATTTTTATTTGATTTTTTTCAAAAATTAGCGAAACAAATTAAAAAATGGATAGTATTGTTTTATTTTCGCATGATTCAGACTCATATGAAGAGCAAGAGCAGCAAAAGCCATTATGGAATTACCAAATGTATTTACTTGAATAAAATTTTTTGTTGAAATTGGTTCCGGTTTTTCGTTTTTTCCTAAGAAATGTGTTTTAAATTACTTATTTGTTGTGCAAATTATAGAATTTGAGTATGTACACTTAATTTACTTACATTTTGAATACAAAAATACAGAAGTAACAAAAATAAAAACAATCCGCAACGTAATCCGCAACTCTTGAGCTGCGAATAGAAAGTGAACAATTTTGTATGGGTGAGTTCCACCTAAACGGTTTCCACAATACTGTGAAACTCATTCACAATGCCGACAAGGGAATAGTTCACTTCAGCGGATTCAACGATACCGACGGTCAAATTATAGTGAATCTTTCCCCCCGACGGATTCTACGATAGGGGTGACAGAGAAGGGGCCCAGGACTTTATCGAAGTAAGATGGATGGATTCTTCAAAAGGTACTGTCTGCATTAAAAGCATATGGTGGAGTAAATCTAACCACAAACTGTACAAGTCTTCCAGTGACATGGCTAAAAACATGGTTGCAGTACACATAAAGAATGGTAGCCAATGCTTCGTCCAAAAGGGTCTTTGAATTCAGAATTCGGACTACGAAGGTTGGTGGCCTACATTGCGCATTGAAGACTCGCTCGCTAACGAAGGTGAAGATCGGTTTATATATTGTTGATAACAACGGGCGTTGACAGGTCTCGTCTGTAAGTGTGTAGACTCATTACGTGGTTCAGCAAAAGTTTTTACAAGAAGAAGAAGAACCTGCCATAGAAGCGTCTCATAATTTCGAGTGCGTTTCTTACCTCCTTCATACAGAAAATCTTGCTCAAGATCTTTCGATGTTTGTATCAATATAAGTACCTAACTCTTGCACAATAGTACTTACATAAGAATGTACATATTTCCGTCTACGGATTGTCAAACTTCTAACTGCCCAGGGCACGCTGCTTCCAGTTTACTAGACCAAGGTTTCTGACCTCTGCTATTACCTAATCTTTAAACCGGAGGTTCGGTCTTCCTTTTCTTTGTGAACCAGGTCGCTGGGATTCGAAGATTCTCTTAGCTGGAGCATAAGCATTCTCGTCCATTCGCTTGATTTTACCGAGCCAGTGTAGTCGACGGATTTTTGCCTTCCAGACTACATCCACATCTTTATACAGCTCGTAGAGTTCGCGGTTATATCTTCTTCTCTATTCGCCCTCCTCACAGACAGGACCAAATATTCGATGTAGAATTTTTCTTTCGAAGAAAGGCTGCTCCGTTGTCTTTCTTATTGCCCAGCATTCAGCTCCATAAAGCAAGACTGGTAAAATCAGGGTTTTGTAGAGCATGATTTTAGACCGTCGAGTTAGGAGTTTGGACCCTAGTTGTTTAGACAAACTGAAGTAGCAGAGATTGCTTAAGGTTATCCTTAACCCAACTATTGGTATACGATACAGTACCAGTAAATGGTTATAAAATTCCTTCGTATCTGGCAACATTTCGTGCGCCAGTTGCACTATAATCGGTAGTCTCCCAATTTACAGCTGTTCCCCACTTGTTTGTATTCGTTTACCCTTCAATTTCCCACACTTGTTTAATTTTACGCACACATGTACACCGTTCGTGATGTTCATGTATGTGTTTACTGCTCCACAAGCGCGTTCTCAACTCAACAACAAATGCGGGTGTGTCTGTTCTGTTGTTGTTTTGTTCTTCTCCTTCGTCTACTTTTTCTGTCTCTTTTGCGTCGTTTTGCGTATCTAATGCTTTTTTTTTTCTTCATGAACTCATACCACAAAAACAAATCTCAACAGTTCAATGTATTTATTTACATTTTTATATTTATATCTCGTCACAGATTCTTAGGTAACATGGTCGGATCATTGGTCGTGATGGGACGGAGGGCGGTACTGGAGGGTAAGTGTGCATTTTCTGCGCTTTAACGTTCGATGAAAACTGATTAAATTGAGTATCACCGCACCAGTACCACATTTTTGTATTGTTCTCTGTTGGGTCGGGAGGGGTGGTTATGTGATGGAGTAACATACTTGTTAACAACGCTTGACTTAGTAATTAGTCGCTCTAGCGAATGGTATTACTGCTTGTTAGTGACAAGCACGGGATCGCAGCAATCTTGTATCTTAAGAAAGTTATTGAGAGGTTAACAGCTTTTGGATATCAACAGCTTGTTTGTTCTTTTTTTTTTAGAAAGGTTAAGCGGAGCTTTCACCTG
Organism: Criorhina ranunculi; assembly: GCA_951813785.1. Taxonomy (NCBI): domain Eukaryota; kingdom Metazoa; phylum Arthropoda; class Insecta; order Diptera; family Syrphidae; genus Criorhina; species Criorhina ranunculi. The sequence goes on along the minus strand of OX638382.1, from coordinate 49,564,603 downwards.
GAGTGTGATAATACCTGAATGTCTGAATGCCTGCTGGTGTCAGCACGTGGTAGAGTGGACTGTAGAGTCAGTGTCACATAATTGAAAAAGATCAAAACTCGCTCGTGGAATGAACTTTCGCTAAAAAGTGCCTAGGGGGGCGAGCGGTCGTTGTATCGGAGTTTTTCTATTGCATACACTTAGGCGAAAGCGTTGGAATGTTTAAAGAAACGTTGAATGCGGAAATTAAGAGCAATTTTGCATGCGTATGCCTCAAGGACGAACTGAGTTGTAGAACGGAAGCCCGATGTACTTAGAATGTTAAATAGTATTTCAGGAAATATGTTGTGGCTGGTGGTATTCAACTGGATTGGAATGCTTAAATTCTCTAAACAGAGCTGGCAATCCAGAGAAACTGTTAAGAGTCCATTACATCATTCCAAGAAATTGTCATCGCATACGGAACCTATACGTTTAAGAAAACACAATTCCTTATGCAAATTTACAATCGCCAGGAGGGAGCATGATAAGATAATTCCATGTTAGATATGTTTTTTGAAAAAAAATTTAAATCTTGTTTGTTGTTTATTTTTGTTTTCCTTTGAAGGATTCCAATTCAATTTCATTTAACCAAAAAAGAAAAAAGGAAAGGGATGTGAAATCAGGAAAAAGGTAAAATAAGGATTTTTGTATAAGAGCGTGTTAAACTGATAAAGGTGTGATGTTAACATAAAATTGGGTTAAGTTATGTTTAGATGTTAACATATGTTTTTTTTTTTGGGGTTTCCTATACAATTTAAATTTAACATTAAAGGGAGAAGGTATATGAAACCAATTGAAAAATTAATAAGACTTTTGAAAATCCTTTTTTTTTTTTTTCTTGGAAGGTGAGAAGGCAATGGAAATATGTAGGTCAATACGACGGAAGTGATCCTTTGATGAATTAAATTGGTTAAGGGTGTTTTTTTTTTATTCATCCTTTCCCTTTTCTTTATCCTGTTTCTCATCCCCATCGTTGATTGAACTTTTAGATTTTGGGGCTTAGGAAACATTTTGGAAGCGGGCATTGGGTGTGATAGGGGAGCAACTTTTTTTTTCTACTAAATTTGAACTGCTTGCTTAAGATTTCGACAAACCCTCGTCTAAATTTCTCCGTTGACCTAACTGTAGGCTTTAAAAAATCGGGTGCAAGTGATTGAAAAGGTGACCGAACTACGCATATCAGTTGCTTTCTCGGGCTTGACCAAGTACTTCAATTTTAAGAGTTTTTAGTTGCAACTTACTACACATGCTCTCATCAAACAGTAGAAAAGTTGTGTAATTAGGTCTTCTATGTTCCTGGACTTATATCAGTGTAATGTGGCAATCGCATTCTACTTTAGACTGTTCTATCAGCTCAAGGAATTAGCAGAGATTTCTGGTATTCGATTCCGCAACAATATTAACTTTCTAAAGTCCACCTGTGAACCACGCTCTCAACAACACATTTTAACATCCGGATCACGTGAGTTGTGGTATCAAAACGGCGTACCCACCCTAATTATGTTCAGATACTTCCACCAGATAACCATTTCTACCTACCTACCAGCTCAGAGATTGTGATCGTCAAGCGTAGAGCCTTGGCTTAGTTGTTCGTGCAGAGCTCTAGATTTCTTATGATTATGTCAGTGTGAGCGTCTTTGGCAAGCATGTTCTTCACACTGCTCTGCTAGCTAAGAGGTTATGAGGGTCGCGTCTAAAGCCTGGATAGCGTCTTGGTTGTTCGAAAAAGTTTCCCTGGACAACCGGTATAGGTCGTTCTTTGTTGTCTGTTTGAGTGCTTTTAGATATTAGCTTTCCTTTTGCTTAGGGCTCTATAGGACGATCCCAATTTGCCTGCTTAACATTTTCTTATAGCCCATGTTCAAAGTAGAAGTTCCAGTCACCATGGCACCATGTAACGATTAGAAGACTCAGTTGGCCTTTGACAGAGCAGCGTTAAAATTCATACCGAATGGATCTCGGAACCATCAGCTGAAGGTTAAGAATCTGCATTTTGCAAGTTCAAAACAGGTGCCGGTCCGACTTCTAATTTGAATGCTGCATCAACAATCTATTGACCATATTGCGTTCAGAACAGAGACAATGAACAGTGCCATCGAGCATAAAATCGCACTAGAATGGTTTGAAAAAATGCATTTGTCTCTAGGCCAGAGAGAGTATGCGTTCACAGTTAGCAGAAGAAGATCTAAAGTGTAGGGCATAGAAGTTAGTTTGAGTTTTGAAATAGCTTGAAGTACGCGGCGTAGTGTCATGATGAAAGAAACAATATAAACCATCTGGTTTTCAGCCAAGTTGTAAGTAGATGCGATAGCAGAACCGTTTAAGGAATCATCAAAGAGCTGATTGGTGGTCACAAGTTGCATCAGAGCTAAGTGTTTAGTGTGAGATGATCGGAATAAGCTATTCGACGCCCCAAGTTTCAGAAATCACATGTATATTGGGCGGCTTCCTAGTTCCTCGCAACCATTCGTCTTGTGCGGCAGTAACTTACAGTCTTACTGACGGATTCCAATGGCAGATTGAAAAGCTTTTTCATGACAATTTGGACTCTCTGAGCTTTGTTATGTCCGCCGAGAGGAGGTGCTGCAAAAAAAAAGGTACTGTCCGTGCGGTTAGCAGTTGAATGCACTAACCACTAAGCCACGACGACCACATGACTTCTTTACAGAAAAAGGGGCAACAAATGTACAAAGCTTTGGTAGATCTTCTCCACCCACTTGTAGGATGGACTTGAGAGACTGCAATCGTTCTGAACGACTGAGGGAACAGAATTTAACATCAATAAACATAAGCATAAGGTTTACTCTCTCCACGTGGCGATGGAGTCTTGTAACTACAACTTGACTCTGATAATGTTTGTCCACTAGGATTCTCAGCATCAATAGCTCATCCTCAAGTTCCAAATGACTTACTAGGACAATCTGTAAGATTGACACTCCAAATCAAATTAATAAAAGTCGAACTGTTCGCTTGCGAGTTAACATAATTTATTTGCATATGCTTCCATTCTTTAGCAATGTCATCCCGACTGATTTATTTATTGTCGTCCACTTCCTGGAATGACAGAGAATACTTGTTCCTAGATGTATTTCTGATGAATTAACCGGCAGCACGAGACAACATACATTCACAATGTAACACAATAGGGCACCCTGGGTATAGACTTTCAAAAGCCCTACAAGCAAATGAAGGGAAATTGTATCACATTGAACGTTGGTCCTTTCCCTTTTGGGGAATACAAGGCTACGACAGACATAACATGAGTAAAATATGAAATCTTATCCGATTTATAGGATTTTTCCTTGCATGTACATATGTATGCACACACTCTTGGTCTACTACAATGGGATGTCTGTCCGTTGACATAATGAAACTCAAGTGCAGAAACTAACTTTGGTTACCGGGTCAACTTGGGTATTGGGGATTTTACTTAATTTATTCAATAGAAGCAAAGCAGCCTGGCAAATTTATTAAGCTTTAATCCTAAATTGTTGTTACATGCGTGTGTAAACATGAAAAGGAGATAAATTGTAGTCCCTTACCTTTGGGCCAGCCATGATACCAGATTCGTTAAAGTATTTCCGGTTTTCGAAAACAACTGGTTGTTTAGACTTCTCTTCAGAAAGGATTTTCATCCACTTGAGTGCTATGCAACCGTACACTGGATAGGTGCATTCAAATGGAAATAACAACGGATATCCTCTATTTGATGTAAAACGTGGAAAAGTCCTGTGAAAGTTTTCATTTCGAAATGGAAAACCGCACAAATCTACGAAAGACTTAACTCCTTCAGTACCTTTCTCTATACACTGACGAAAGCAAATATCCTTTTCAATGATATTTGAACCGCTTGAATCCTTATGCGACAGCAGATACCATCCCCAATGATGTGTCCTTTCATGTGAGAGAAGCTAACAACATTTTCGTTATAAAATTTGTCAAAATATCCAAAATCAAATGTGTCGCAACAAAATTCAATTTCCTTTCCAGAACGGAGGCAAAAAGTGCCCGAATGGATGTTTTCTAAATTTATATGTTTCATCGTGTGTCCTGTGTGGATATTCATTACTTCGAAAACCAACAAAACGAGGCACAAAAAAGAAAAACTTTTCAACACTCTGCGTAGCACTGCATAATTAATTCAATTAAATGTCTGAACAGTCGATCTGACACTCTTTGGTAATAAATCAGACGTGTCCCTAGCGTCTGTCCTTTGCCATTGGAATTGAGTTTTCCCACTCAAAAAATGTTTTTCTCTGTGTTTTTGGTTTGGAAAAAGGTTCAGATTTTTTCTTTTTTTTTTATTGGTTAACGGCAATTGGGAGTAGGATTTTAGATGGAAAATTCAGGCTGTTTCCGAATGGAGGGTTTAATTGATTTTCAGTTTTTTTTTGGCTCTTTTTTTTGGTAAGCTGACTCCAGAGGGATTAAAAAAAAAAAGGATACCGACTGGGATGATGTGGGGTGGACACGCTAATTTAAATTAGGGTCGACTTAAACTCTACTTTGCCGAAAGGTCAAATTGTCGGTTTCATTTACTTTGAAGCGTTTGAAAGTGTTGCTATTTTTGTGATGATCCAAGAGATGAGAAGAAGTCTTAGAACTTGTTCAGTTTGAAGATGGCAAAATGCGAGGATTAATAGTAGCGTAAAGTTGAATACCATAAAATTCCTTGAAGTGGTAAAGATGTGAGTCATGACAAGTCCAATTGAATCAATGTGCTCCCGCTGCAAAAGTAAGGGAAGCAGCAAACATCCGTAGTGAAACAAGCTTCGAATATGTAAAGACTTACAAAGAGTGTAAGCCATTGTTGATATCCTTTTGAAAAAGGCATTGCTAGCCCGAAAGTGTGAATAGTCAACTGAATTGATGCGAGGAATGCCGAAAGGACACCTATCGTCAGCGCAGCTATGAATATAGCTAAACTCTCATGCGTACCCAAGCTCTTTGAAAGTGTCGTTTATGATGTAATATTCTTTCACTGAAAGCCAATTTTTTCCCCAAAGCAACATAGATTCCTTAAGGGCAGATCAACGGTTACTAATCTAACGGAATTCGTGTCTAGAACTCTGTGCACTTTGGAGGATGGCGATGAAATCGATGTCGTGGCTACTGATTTCAGTAAGGCTTTTGACAAAATCCCCCACCAAATTATCCTTTTCAAACTCAAAGCTCTAGGTTTTCAACCGCGGTTTATTTCATGGATCAAATCGTACCTTGTTAGCCGCCACTATGTGGTCACATTCAGATCTTCATCATCCGACCCTATAACAGCCACCTCAGGAGTCCCTCAAGGCTGCCACCTCGGACCGTTAATCTTTATCCTCTCAATTAATGATGCAGAGACCGTCATTAAGGACCCCAATCTATCAGTATACGCGGACGAAATGTAGATCTCTAGACGCATATCATCCCCGGCTGACTCCAATCTACTGCAGGAAGACCTGAACAGGTTCTTCAGCTGGTATCAGAAAAATTTCTTAGAGCTTAATATCTCCAAATGTCACTCTATCACATACTCTCGAAAGTGCCTCCCACCACCTCCCAGGGATTACTTCATAAACAACGAGCTTGTACCCTCAATAACTTCAGCATGCGATCTGGGTGTTATCTGCGATAGGGAACTCAACTTTCGCTCACACATCGACAGCATCATTCGAAGAGCCAACTCTGCACTAGGTTTTGTCAAACGGTGGTCAAAAGAATTTTCGGATCCATACGTTACAAAAGCTCTCTATACTACCTTCGTGAGGCCTCTCCTCGAGTACGTCAGCCAGGTTTGGTCGCCCCATCACTCTGTCCACTCTATGAGAATTGAAGCGGTCCAGCGAAGGTTCCTTCGATTTGCTTTACGCGGCTTACCTTGGACTGATAACCTCAACTTACCCCCGTACGCTGATCGCCTCAAACTCATAAACCTACAATTTTTGGAATCACGTCGTGATACTACAGACATACTTTTTGTCCACCAACTCCTATTTGGATACATTGACTGTCCCGCGTTTTTGGAAATGATCTCCCTTAACACCAACCCCCGCAACCTTAGATCTGTCCCTCTCTTTCGTCTCGCCTCACACCGTACTGATTATGGTCACTACGAACCAATGGCAAGGATGCTGCGCAAAGCAAATAACGCTTTACCGATTTTTGACTTTAATAAGAGCAAAAATTCACTCCGCACGGTCCTACACAACACCTATTCTTTCCTCTGATCCTACCACTGACTATCCTCAACTCACCTCCATCTATCCCTGTTTAATTCAGTAAGTCTCCACTTTAATAACTCTAGTTTAAGAAGATGCTCAATAAATATATAAATATACTCTAACCCCACCATCTTCGACCGCAACCGCTCCATGCCTTCCCCTCAATTCGATCTCCTCCACCACTCCTACTAGTCTTAATTTTTAAGTTTAATTTTACGTTAGTTCTAAGTTTGTTTAGCTTGTATTAAGCGTAATAATAATAATAATAATATAATATAATGACAAAATGCAAAAGGACAACGAGATACATGCTGTCGTGCAAAAAACCTTTTTTAAACTATAGACGAACAATTCAATTAGCCCTTAAGTTCCTACAAAGGCAATCATAAAAAGCAACAAAGGAATACAAATGTTGCACAATAAGTGCAACGTGGTTACATTCCCATCGTATACCTAAAAATGTCAACCAAACAACTTATTTAAATTCTTTTCAAGTAAACTTAAGTCGAAGTAAAAGAAAGAAATCCTCATTTTCTTTTTCCAATATGCCAATGTATCCTTTATTCGCTTCAATAAATCCACAAACAGCTCCCAGGAGTTTCTAAAGAAAATATAAAAAAAAAAAAAATGCGAATAGAGCATGCAATCAAGTTGCAGTTGAAAAACTTTATTATTTCCCATCTCGATGAATTGTATCCCTTTTCTCTTGTAACATAATTCCCTTAGTTTATTGGTTTTCAGGCGAATTGAAGTGCATAAGACGTCCATTAATTAAAACTTTCATTCCACGTTTTACAATCATTGAAACAGAAGGGTAATCATGACGAGAAAATATCCTTCGGGATGTAAAACAGTAATTCAAAACAGTGATGTAAAACAGAACTCAGTTTCTTGTTTACAAAGTTGAAAGGCAAGGATCCTGCTTCGAAACTCTTGTAAATTTTGTATTTCAGCCGATTTTGACAGATTTGTTAAGGCACCTACATATGCATACTATTTTGGTTTTTGGAGGGCAGCCTTGTAGGATCTGCAAATCAGATAGAGGGTCTTGATGTGTCGTTCCATGTTTTTTTAGGCAAAAAGGGAATAGTCGCGTTCGCTATCTTGCCATAGCCTGAGAAATACATAGCATACCCTCTTCGATCCCGGCCATGTCGTCTCCCGTTTTCTGAACACAGTGCTCTGACATCTGCCATAGTTTGGTTCTTAGAACCTTCCTTGTCATCTAGAACCTGGGGGCTGTGATTCAAGGATCATCTTGGCTGGAGCATAATTGTCAATTCGCGCGTTTTGGACTACATCCACATCTTGCAACACCTCAAAAAGTTCGCGGTTGCATCTTCTCCTCCAAACGTCCTTCTCACATACGTGATCAAATATTCCACGAGCATTTGTCTCTCAAGAGTGTTCAATACCTGCTCAGATTTCCTGCAGTCCTCACAACCTTTTAGCAGAGCCGACATCACCATTGTCTAGCCGACGCCGTTCCGGACGTTCGTGAAATTAAATGAGGGGATCCATCGGTATCCGAAACTTAACTCTCTCATAACTATATCTTTTGTACGTGGAAAGGACTTGGATCACCAGTTCAATTGTAGAGTGGCGTGCTTTTGACAAAATCCCCCACCAAATAATCCTCTTCAAACTGAAAGTCCCAGGTTTTCAACCGCGGCTCATCTCATGGATCAAATCGTACCTTTTTAACCGCCAGAATAAGGTCTGATTTAGCCATCTCGGGAGTCCCTCAAGGCACCCATCTTGGACAGTTAATCTTGATGATGCCGAGACTGTCATAAAGCACTCTGATCCTTCAGTCTACGCGTACGACATGAAGATCTTTAAACACATATCACCCCCAGTTGACTCTTATATTTTGCAGGAAGACTTGAACAGGTTCTTCGTCTGGTATCAGAAAAATCTCTTAGAGCTTAGTCACCAAATGTTACTGTATTCCATACTCTTGTTAGCGCCTCCCATCACCTCTCAAGGATTATTTCATTAACAGTGCGCTTGTACCCCTAATCACTTCTGCACGTGATCAAGGCGTTATCTGCGATAGGGATCTCAACTTTTGCTCACACATCGACAACATCATTAGAAGATCCAACTCAGCACTAGGCTTTATGAAACGATGGTCAAAAGGATTTTCGGATCCAAACGTTACAAAAGTTCTACAAAACCTTCGTTAGGCCTCTGCTCGCGGATGCTAGTCAAGTTTGGTCGCCCCATCACATTATCCACTCCACGAGAATTGAAGCAGTCCAGCAAAGGTTCCTTCGCTTTGCTTCACGCGGTTAACCTTGGACCCACAACTTAACCCCGTACGTTGATCGCCTGAAACTGATAAACTTACAAGCTCTGGAATCACGTCGTAACACTGCCGATTCACTTTTTGTCCACCAACTTTTAGGTCACAGACATTCTTTCCTGTCACCCAAACGTTTTTACAAAACGTATGTTCCACTTACGTGGGTTAAGGTCCTTTTGTTCCTTTCTTCCAAAACAATCACAATTAAGTCGTGTATTGTTCTCAACTTTACCTATTAGCACACAAGCCTACGGACTATTAAAATTCCCAGCGACACGATGAGAACCCTTCTTTTTAAATGCCAAACTACAACTTTGCATACGGTATTATCCCCCTCAACATCATTCAATTAAGGACTTTAGCAAAGATTTACGCGTCATCACTTTTTGCTCCAGTTCAGCTGTATACATACATATACAATCAATGTGAATCCCTTAATGAGTTTGACAATTCCCCAAGCCTGCCCGTCGTTTATCTATTCAACCCATCGCAGTTCCTTTTGAAAACAAAAAGCGATCACTTCATGAATTATTCAACACTGCCATCGTCGTCGTCTCTATTCAACGGATTTTCGTCTCAATTTTGTGGATTTAACTTTTCGCAGGATGTCTGCTCGGGGTGTTATCCTTATTCTATTCACTTGAGCCACTCTACGCTCTATGCGTTGAGTCAGGTGGATAGATTCCAATTGACTTATCGTGCTGTGAAGTGGGGCTAAATGAAATCAAGGAAATTCGTTGCAGTACATGCCGCGGTAAGGTTTACCACACCCTACCGCCCATCATCGTTCGCGTACGTCAAATGCGCTGTCAAAAGCTATACTCACCACGACTCAATTAGCTGACAGAGACTGCCAGAAAATTATCATAAAGCATGCGGAAAGTGTCAGTAGAGTGTCGAATTAATTAACCAAAATTGAGTCGTGGGAATGTTAATAGGCGCCACAGTGGAGCGATTCGCAAGGAGCAAGGCGAAGGCAACGTCGGTAGTTTCTCATTAAAGCCACACATGTGGCATAAACGTTATTGGACGCTTTTTTCGCCGTAAATTTATGTGATTGCCATGCTTTAATGGTGGCTGGGGCGATTTATGAACGTTCGACTGAATGGTTTATTTGCTCGACGTTCAGGGTGAGTTAATGGCTGGCTGGCAGGAAGTAAACACACACAAATACGTCACACATGTGGATGGTCCAAGGACTATTTGTTGGGATTTATTGGAGAAAAAAATTGTGAAAGCTTGCCGAATGGCTAGAGGAAATATAAATCGACTTATGGCGATTGGAATATTAATGTTGACGGTTTCAATTCACCGACATCTTGGGCTGATCAAAAACTTATTTACCACAGCAAATTGATGTTTTGAGTTGTGAGTGTTGAAGTTCATTGGTTGGGTGTTTTGAAAAGGATTATGGTCTTATGTTTATGTTAAAGTTAATGAATAAAGTTTGTAACTACTATTTGTTGAGTTAATTGCGGTAGTTTCCTATGATTTAGAAGTAGGTAAGCTCTGGGGTTAGAGTGTTTGAGGGGAATTCTATGGAATGAATCAATTAAATAGACCTAAACTGAGTTATACCGTTGTTAGCTGTTAGCTAATGTTTGACATTTGACGTCTGGAATTTGTAATGAGACTATGTTCGATTCGGGGACATGTCACCATTTGAACAGACTGATTGGTCACGAAGGACTTTTTATTGGGTGAAAACCTTGAAGAAGAATTGCACAAGAGCAATCTGGAAACCAGTGAATAATTGACAGTGGACGTAGTAGCTGAGGTTAAGTCCCTTTCGCTGTCTTGTACCTGCAATTAGATGGTGGAAGTTCCTATCAAATTCGTCTTTCCTCAAATTTCCCTTATGCACATACTCTAGTTTGAGGGTAGTCATAAACCCTTTAAGGCGAGCTTAATATAGAAAAAGACCACTTCGTCGGAAAGCCCGTGTTGGTTACGGAGGGTCTCTATCCGGAAGAGGAAGATTTCGACGGACATGGACAAACTGAATCTCCTACTTGTGTAAGTCCACTTGTTTCTCAGGATATTGGGGGTTGCGTTGAGTGTGCGGTTGTGGTTCAGTGGACTGCTAAGCGAGAGGACCTGGGTTCAATTCTCAGTTCCAGCTCTTTGGACGCATGACAAACCTGAACAAGCTTATAAATCCGCCGTTCGAAGTCGGCAATGTCACTGATAGGTTTCTTCCATTCGTGCCAAAAACATAACACGCACAACATGAATGGTTGTGAGAACCTAAGCCTTGGCTCTCTATGAGCTGTCGCGCCAAATATTAGATCCTGAGTCGAGACTTTGTCTTGGAAATGGTGGCGTTGATTGTCTTCGTTGGCCGGTCTTTTCCTGTCGTTTATTGTGTCCAAGTAGTTTCCTCTGCTACAAGTCTGATTTTAGTTTACATGTTTCTCACCCTGTCTTGGGAAGTTGCCACTACTTTGTTATTGTTCTTCGCGAAAACGGTGCATTTTTAGCTACGGCATAGGAAATTGTCTTCTTAAAGTAATAAGCAACTTGTTAGTCCTCGTTCCATAAATTCCCATAAGTTTCTGCTCTTCCTACAACACATACTCAACCTGTTTTGTTTCGATTGGCGAGTTACATATCGTTGTCCATATTGGACTCTCAAATCGTGGCCTAAAAATGCTTGAGATACCTGTGTTTGTTTGGTTGGTACCCACAGGACATTACTCTAGCTGACTGGCATCCAAAAGAGAAGATTTGAGAAGTGATTCGCTACAACAACAAAAACCCGGTTCGATTCTCCACCAAAAGGTAACAACTGTGCATCATCTTATTTCAACCGAATCGCAGTCTCCAAAATTGATTCATTATACAGCGTGTTCTCTAGTCATTGTCCTTCAAGAAGGCGTTTTGCAGATATAAAACAAAATTTACTTAACTTTTGACAATGTTACCAGCATTTCGACACTCCATCACTACTTCAAAGGACTACAAATCAATGTAACCCCATCCGGAACAAATCATTAAGTGTAATGCGTTTGAAAAAAATTCTCACAAATGTTTCCTTATCAGTCATCCTTCATGCCAACACTCCACTTCAAAAAGTTAACAACCCTGTCTGGCACAAAAAAAAGAAGAAAACAGACCCCAATTTAAGCCAAGGACAAAGTTCTTATACTGATAGTCGTATGTTTCAATTCAAAAATGTATTCCTTTTAAGCAACAAATAACAAATCCGGTCCCAAGTTACAATCATTGTTACGGCTGTGCCTTCCGATATGGGTATGAAGCGGTCCCAAAAGGACGAAGGGTGTGTAACAACATTCGAATGTTTGTCAATTCAATTAAGTTAAATCGGCTTCGCATTTCTGCATCACAGAGTCGAACAAAAATGCTTTCACGGCAAATCTTTTTCCTCCTTCCCTTCACAACTACATACGTCACGTCTGATGAATAGCATAGAGCTACAGGAAATATCATTATGAACATATTCCACATCGTTGGTCACAGAGGAGATGGAATGTTGTAATGCATCCTTTCAACATTTTATATCCACGTGTTTTTGTTTTTTTTTTTGTATCAAAACACAAGGACGAGATTCTATAACTTGGTCAGAGTATTGATATCCTTTCCGCAAGTAAACTTGCGTTCCACAACAAGCTGATTATTTTAGACAGAGGGTACGTTCTCGATTTACTTTCGCGAAGTTTCAAGGAAAAACTTTTAGTCTCTCTGTGTCGAGGAAGAGGGACGCTAATTTGATAAATTATTGTAGTTACTCTTACATTGAAGTTTTTAAACTTAATTAAAATTAATTTTGAAAAGGAAGATCCTCGAGGTTTATTAAATTCTTTTTACAAAACAGAGTTGGAAACTGTTCGTGTATACGACAGATTTGGTGGGTGTATCGTTGCAACAAAGTGTATTACTTATATGTACTCGTTAAGGGTTTAAGAGTGTGAAAATGTCAACTTTAACTTAAAAAGGTGAAAGTTGGGAAGTTGGGTGTTTGAATTACATGAGAGTTAGTCGGTGGGAAGTCTAATTGACAATGTTGACTGCGAATAGATGGTAGGAATCATGACCATGTCAAAATGTTAAACACCTGATCCACATCGATGCACTTTTGAAAGTAAATCATTAATGATAGCTCCTTGGGCTGGGCTAGGCTTATTTGGTATTTCCTCAACCTTAAAAGATCGACAACTTTGATTCGACTTAGAAGATGCCATCTTTTGAAATCAATTAGTTCTTCGCAGGGGCAGGCTTGACATTTCGTCACATCTTTCTCAGCTGCTAGAGCTAGCAGATCAAATTTTTTTTTTATAATAAGCGCGCTATAGGGATTATGACTACCCTTAAACTAGAGCACGGGCATTAGGGAAATTAGAGGAGAGACGATGGAGATACCGGTGCACGTTGGCTTTAAATGCTTGTGGGCTGTAGTGATGAGGAAACACATTCGTGTGGTACAGCTAAAGAAAGAATCTCTATATTTGACAGTACGTCTGAAAGAAGACTTAAGGGCAAACTGCTGTGCATTCGAAGCATGACGAGTATTGCGGGTACTCAAGCTTTGGTCGAATAAACGCCTTGTAAATTGAAGTCAAATCAAAAGAGCTAAAGTATTTTTTGCATCGTTTGAGGAAACCTAAACATTTCGCAGCGTTCTTGGCGTCATCGAATGGAAAGTTTTTCGGTTTCGGCGATGCAGGTATCATTCATGGATAATAGTTCGAGGTTTGGATTTCGCTTGAGAGACAGAAGGCAGCATTGAGTTTGGGAAGAATCAAATTCCACTCTATTTGTAGAACCCCATTTTATTATGCTGTCAAGATCGGAATTTAATGAGTTTAACATACGTTGCCGTTCCTCCACTACGTCCGAAGAGCAGGGACGTGAGTTTGGGAACGAATATGAAAAACTGAGAGTACTGTCATCGGCGAAGGAATGAACTGGCTTAGAAGTTGCAGACAAGAGATCATTAATAAAAATGAGATAGAGAGTCGGAGACAAAAAGGAGCCTTGTGGAGCACCAGCATTTATATGTTGCAGACTTGAAACCTCTTTTCGACAAAAGAGCTTGGTGCCAAACTCTGTCGAATGCTTTTGAAATATCAAGCGCAATAGTCTTACTTTCACCAAGGTGATGTAGAGATTCGTTCCACTTCTCGGGGAGATAAGGCATCAAATCACCAGATGGAAAAGCTTATGCAGTAGTTTCGCCAGGATGGAAGAACACCTCTTCAGAATTATGAGTGGATTACCATTTGGACCAGCGGATCTGTGTATGTTGAGACCTCTAAGTACTCCTGCAACTGTACGAGTGCGAAAGTGGATTTGTCCCATGGAGAATTGGACGCTCTTGAGTACAGGTGGATACAATGCACAATCTGGGAGCCTTGAGCTAGCTGCAAAGTGTGCAGCAAGCAGATTGGCTTTGTCTGAGGAGCTGACAGGTGAAATGTCATTGTAAATGAGCGTTGGAATTCAAGACGAGGCAGAATTCTTAATGTCTTTCACGAGAGTAAGAAAGAGCTAGAGAGCCCAAAGCCTTTTCCGGACGGATCCGCACTTATGATCGTCCATATACACGCGCAATCAAATGATTCAAAATCGAATGTCCTATGCGAGAGTGAACATAGTGTGATGTGTATTCCTGGAAATCAAACCAACTGGTTGAGTTCTGTTTGAGGCAACAACATACGAAGAAGCAGTATTTCACACAGACCAACCCTGATGTCATCAGAAATGAGATTATATGACACAACATCAGCAATTCATCAGATACAACATCATCAGAATGTAATCAGTGTCTTTCCTTTCGCAGGCACTTAGCCAAAACACCCAAATCTCTTTCAATATGAAAGCCCTTGATATGTCCACCCAAGTCTCTAGACTCTTTAATTTTAAACCCTTTCCCTTCCTCTAAATCCAATTCCTCTTCACATTCAACATGAGAGATCTGGACTTTGGAACTACAGGCGCCGCATTTCGAGTTCCGCAACGGATTTCACTAAGCCCAAGCTCTCCGATTTTAAACCGACGATGCCAAGCTTGGTCTTCTAATTAAGAAAGTTTTTGGGAGTGACTCACACTTTCTGAATTCTGTTGAGAAAGGCTGTTCATATGGACGATGGCTGTTAGGTTGAGTTTGAACTCATTCGGATTAGGCCTTCCCTTCGGACGGTAGGTGAGTCAGTGTAATTGGATACTGTTTAGAATTGCATTGCATATCGACGATAGGTGAGTCTTCCTAGAAACTTGAATGTTAGTACTGAATTCGAGTGTAGGTTACCCAGTATGCCAAACTTCAGAAGTACGCAACTTGTGCGATCTTTAGCGAGCTATCTTTATTTACATGTACTGAGTCGGTTTAGGTCAGCCTCCACTTGCACACGCCATCAAAACTAAGGTCGTCGTCCTCTTTTGGGTAGTCCCCCAGGGTGGGAGTTGAAGACTTCGTACTCAAGCAACGGTAAATCTATTTATGTAGCTGATGTAGTCCCTCGCAGTCACTTAGGGGACGATCTGTAAACCGTGAATGCAGATAAGACTATAAATCGAAGATTTCAAGTACACCTTCATTCACTTTTGACAAAGTCAATGCTTTTGTACTTACTATACAGCAGAACGGAGACGATGAGGACCTCCTATACCAATAGCCTCCACTTCTTCTTAAAGTGAAGCTTGCTGCATAACTGTCCCTTAAGGCCAAAGTAACAAAGTATTGTTCCACATTGAATCCCTGCGCTGATTTCATTGGTAGTATTGACCTGGGAATTTCGGAAGAAGCTACATTACAGTTGTTGGCCTTGTCTTAAACCTCTAGTGGCATCTTTTCGACCTAGTTTAAGGAGCAAGTGAACTCGAGTAGAACTTGATGCTTCTACTTGATCTACTACTTCTATAAGACTTATCCATTCACAACAAGCTAGAGTTCGAGGATCCTCAGAACCACTTATGTGGGTTATTTAAGATTAGGTGGGTGTTTTCCAACCCACGTCTTCCTTTGCCAGCTTGTCCCCTCTGCACTTGAACTGAATGCTGAATCTGTCTAAGGGAAAACGAAGGACATTGAAGAAATTATGTCTCCTGACTTTTTGTTACAAAAGATATTTTAAGTCGCAGTTTATTGTCGCTGGGTGGAGACATAATCCTCAGATAACAAATCCTTCGTAGGTCTCCAATGATGGATCCAATTTGTAATTTTTTTTTTTGCTTCATTCTCCATTTTTCATTAAAATTCCAAGATCTTCATTTATCATAGAAACTTTCACTCGAACCACAAATTTTTTGAGTTAATTTAATGCCAAAAGGATTAATTACGGGACGCCTAGGCTTTTGGATTTAACCCTTACTACACAGTCCGTTCTGTCGCGCTACAAAATCTTAACCACAATTATTATTTCCTTTTTTGGCAGCACACTGTAACACCCTTCCATCATGGTTCAATAAATCCATTAATCTTATTTCATCAGTTACCACGACACAGACAATTTCTCAAAGTCAGATTTAAGAAAGGATTCGCAGAAAGAAAAAACGAAATCCTACACAATATTGGCAAAACAATCGGTTGCCCATTGATGCGAGATAATAAACGTAAAAATTATCGAAAGCTATAAATTTATGGAGACTCCTTTTTATTTGAACAAGGATTCCAACAACCAACAAACAGAGACACAGAAAGAGAGAGAGAGAGAGGAGAGTGCTATAGTCCTTGCTTAAGTTGTTTCCTTTTGGACAAATAGAAAATGTTAAATTAAGGAAACTTGGTCGTTTACCAATTTCATAATTAATTGTGGTTTTTCGATGGAGACTATCCCGTCTCAGGGATTCAATTAGGGGTTATGAATACAACTCGATTGTGAAGGGAGTCGACAAGGATCGAGATGGGATAAATTGAAAATGTGCTTCAGAAAACTATTTACAGAGTGGAGGAAGATTAGTGTGCTTCTGATAATCTACTAATGAGGTATGGGTAGATGCTTTGGAACGATATGTAACTTGTTATGATATTGGGCACGTGAAACCACTCAAATTGTTAAGTGTTATGTACCATCGATACAAAATTGTTTCTAAAGTAAAACAGTCGAAGGATATGGAGTATAACTAAGTATTGACCTTGAAATGTCTGATCAAAGTGGACATCACATATTTTCCAAAATAATAAGAGGAGCCATTACAAATAATCGTCTTGTAGCTTTTAATGCTAGTCCTATTTACACGTGTTAATACGTGGACATTTTGCTTGACAACAATGTACATCTTGGTATCGAGAACAGTGTAGTTTGTGGAAAAATATAAATAAGGCTTCAAAGGACGATAGTTTCTCAATGATGTAGCCTTTACCTAGTAGATAAGGACTGCATGGATCTAGGTCTTCGTTTGTTGACCACAAGTTGTCGATTAGTGGAGATTACAGAGATTGTTAGATCCATACTCATGAGTTAACCATTTAAGGGACTTCACCGACTTGGATGGTGCTGAACATTGGAGGACCAAATGTATAAGACGATTGCTCTAAACAACGTGCAGATGAACTGGCCAGGCAGGGCTCCACACTACATGGCTCACTCTCGGCAAGGATCCATATCCCGGTAGAAGCTGTTAAAGGACAAATCCACTCACACTTCCTGCGGAAGGCCAACCTTCAATGGCAGGGGTTGACCAATTGATCAAGGAAGATAAGGCCTGCTCTACGATAAGAGCAGAACAAAAGACCTGCTAAGCAGAGCCCGCCCAGGTATCGCCAGAATCACGGCGATAATTACGGGGCATTGGCCATTTGGAAACCATGAAACCAACCCTCACTGCCGCAGTTGCGGGAACGAATATGAGAAGGGAACCCAGCACTAGCAAGAGCCATTCAGTGCTGAGCCGTGCAGTAAGCCAACAATTCTTCGACGACCCAAACGACATCTTGGCTAAAGGGATACGAGATTTTATCCGTTTTCTTAACTTCAAAGGCTGGATCAAGGCATTGACTGTCTCACATCCTCAACCAGGTCACACGAGTCGTGGTAACAAAAAGTCTCATCTAGTACAGCTTGGGTTTATGTTGAACTACCACCTACCCTACTCTAAACCAAAGTTGCAAGCGTCGATAATGCTGAACAGCTATCAAATCTGTACCGGGGCTAAAGAAAACAAACGTCTACAGAAGGAAAATGGATGTAGCTCCCAATCGAATCAATGCTTTGAGAGGAAGAACTGCCTTTGGAACATCATCAATCGATGGTAGTTAGCATGGTGCCAACCGATCTCATTGCACAAAGAAGCACGAAGAGGAGAGTACCTTGTCAGCAAAATAACGACGAAGCTAGGCTCTCATAAAAATACTAACCACCATAATGTGGAGAGATGGACTACAACAACGGCAACATTGAGCGACACTCAAGTTTGACTAAGGGTAACAAGCATAAATGCTCGCAGAGATAAGATCACCTTGACAAAAAATGGACGCATACAGCTATTCCCAACATGGACATAAGGTTTCAACATGAAGCATGAAAAGTTCAATTTCTATTTGACTGGCTACCGGCACTTAGTTTTGGGACATTGTATACATGTTTTGGCAGTTCCTTTAGTCTCTAGCTACATAAAAGAAATATAGCATGCAGGGGAAGGCATTCACCATTGCCCACGATACGGGGATGAACCAAACCTAGGTTGAAGTGGCTGATAGGTCCATTTTGAACAACACTAACTGGAGGAGAAAGTGCGTAAGAACTTAATCTCAGACTGTATTATGAAGTGAATGATAGACAGAGATGGTAAGGAGCAGCATTGTCAAAAGCGGCAGAGGAAGGGAAGCGAAAAAGGTAAGTGGACTAGAGGTTGAAAATCTCATCGCAATGAAATGCTTGTAGATCATTTTAAGCATAAAAACTCAATCCCTCCCGTCCTTATGAGTTAAGCAGAAATAAGGGCGCTAAAAAGCGACTTCGAAGGTGACTTAAACTTCCTAAAAGTTGTGAACAAAATGTGTCAATTTTTGTGAGTTTTCTGCGAAGATTAGACAAGCTAAAGCTACAGATAGAGTAGAGGCTGTCTATAGATTACTTACCTTACCGAGTGGTGTGCTATAAGCCTTTATTTAGCCTTGTGTGCGAAGAAGACTTTATGTAAACTGTGGTAAGATCACCGGCAACAAGAATGGCTTTCAGCCTATAGACTTGCTCTCCAACTTGACTCAGCAAGAGAGTCCACAGATTTACTTATTCGTGAGACGGCGAAGGCTACTCGAAGGTAAAGTCGGCATGAAAGTTGACTGTAGTCTGCGAATCTACGTGTTTGAAAGATCACAAGTAGGATACTAGAAAGTTTAGTTGACGGTAGGTTATAACCCTCGATTAATAGTCCAATGGTTCATCTTCCAAACCAGAAGGTAGCGGACAAGACAAATTTTTATCCCATTCCATTCAGTTTAACATGCCATCGCTTCCTTCGAGAGATGTCCCTTTCCCATTTGCTTTTCCTTTAACTTACAAAATTTCCTAAATCAAATAACGCTCAACTTATGTTCATTGTTGCAAAGTAACTCAATTTAAGGTCGCCGGATTCACTTAAGTTTACTTAGCTTTTGGAAAAATCTTTGCTGTTTATCTCCCCACCACAACTTCATCTGTGTGTTGAATGCATTGTGCTCCTTGAACAGCTCACTGCCTAACAAACTGTCACAAAAGGGAAAAGAAAAAAACGTTTCCATCTCACTGAAGTTTCCTGTAAATCACAGCTGAACCGCCTTCGTGTTCGAATATTTAAACCACAGACTTGGTTGCCATTGAAAGGGTGTATTCACCCGCCAGCTTTTGTTAAGAATTTCATTGAATTCAATCTTCTACAGGAAAATCCTTTTCCCATTTGCATTTCTCACCCATCGTCGTCGGCTATTTGAAAGGATATCTGGAAAAGGATAACTTCATTCACCGTAGCACAGTTTTGGAAGTTGTTATTTTGGAAAGTTTGTCTGAAACTATTGCAGTTAGCGTAATTGCACAGTTACGGGTGATAGTAAGTGTCTGACTATCATAACGAGCTTCAAATAGAAGTTTGACAGTTTAAAACAATTTATGAATCCTTGTAAAGGTACCATTAAAGTTACATCTAACAAGTTACATCTCACATGGTGCCCCTCAATGGTGTTGTAAAAGAAGGATGACTTCTTTGATCAATATGAAACTTACAGATTGGTGAGGGTAGTCTATAGCTTCGGTGCATTGGTGAACATGAAACAAGATAGGCTTACTATCGGCTGTGTAGTGCCTTTTGATTTTATTGAAGCATTTCATGTTGCTCCAAATAAGGGATACGAAGCCTCTTTAAGTCTAGTTTATCTGCTTTAAACCGTTTTTGTTACTCATGATTCCAATTGGAACTCTTTTAAAGGCCAATTTCGAACCTAGAACGTACTACGTCCTTAGGTCATGTCTATCGGTAATTTATCTACTTCAACTTTGAATAAACCCTTTTTTGGTGTTTTTTTTTAAACCTTAATCTCGGTTATTCCGTGACTAATTTAAAAAGGACGCCTCTCTTATTTTATGGCACGTATTTTGCTCCTCATTTGATAAGTTTTAGCGACCTTTTCTAGCACATTTCTGTCATGAATCCTATTAAATAGATAGAAGTGAACATTCTGCCCATGACTTGAGGATGTCGAGAATTATTCCTTCGGTTTTTTGAAATCCCGTTCAAAAACTTTGCCTAGTTAGTCATTTGGTATGACTCCCATTACGAGTCGTACTGAAATCCCACTTTTTTTAGGCGGAAGAATGGTTTGATAGTACTCCATGGCCACAGGAGGATGAAAGACCTCATTGAAGTTGGTTTCTCCTTCATTCAATTTCCGACCTCTTAGAGGGCATTCTATTTGGTTTGTCGATTTAGGTGTCTGTTCTTGTTGTCATTTACCGCTAAGCCTGCTTGTAAATGACAACTCGGAAGCATACCTCTGGTGTTGCTGATGTCAAAGGTGTCACATGACGGTGTGCTACCTTGTTCAATTCCTTTTTCGACATGTCAACGAAGCCGTCACAGATCTTGATGGGACAACGAACATTTCCCTTCGTCATCCTGCATAGAAGGATGAGTTTTGCAGGTATGCCTGGACTTGACAGGGCTCCACATAGTTCGTCTCTATAAATCCTGTCATGGATGTCGATTTTTACTTTATGGACTTTCTTCAGAAGTTGGCGCCATTTTTTGGTCGATTGCGGTCTTCCTGGCCGAAAACCGCACTGATAAGGGCCAATTGACTACAAATTTCATTCGTTCACACAATCCTACAGAGAAGGTCTTATACGTTGGGAGACTTATGCTTCTGCAGTGGGCTCAGTTGAGGGGGTTCTTAATAACAAGTTCAATGCATCATCTGTAGCGACTTGACTTCAAGTTAAAGGTAGTTTCTCAAATTGTCGAACGTTTTTTTTTCTCTCCAAACAAATCACATTCAGTTGCAGCTTTGCTTTCCACAATCTTCAATAGTTGTGACCATATATCCTTTCGACAGTATCAAGATAAAAGGTCTCCAGTACAAGCATCGTATCTGCGCAATATTCCATCCTCTCGTAACATTTTTTTTTCTTCTTAGCACTTGTATGTATGTCCTTAACCTTGAAGATGTAGGGTCAGATCTTTACTTAATACCCTCTAGGAAATAAAAACCCTCTTTAGTGTCAAAAAATTCTCGAGACTGTATTCTTAAAATTAAGTAGATTGCCAAAGCAGCAAACAACGGTCATAAATTATTCATCTACGGAATAGAAATACAATTTGATCCTGTCTACATGTATGTATGTGTCACTATAGACACCAAACACACTTCAATGATGTGTCTGACTGTTCCTATAGTCCAATTGACTGTGCCTATAGGTACAAGTGGAATAAAATTCAATTCACAGAAGTACCTGTGTGTCCTGTTGGTGCCGATACGTCAGTGGTAAGGCGATAATTTATTCATCATTTGTTTCTAGGACATGCTGGGACAGTATTTTGAGTTCGGTCATATTTCCATTGAAATCGGAAGACAACGAATGAATGCTGTCCTTGTGCTTAGAAGAATATATATATGTACGTCATAGGAGTTTGGTACGTGATGTGGATTCATAGAACGCGTAGGTGGAGCTAAAGTGAATTGTTTTACAAGAATTAGATGGATTTTGGACAGATTTAATAGTCCTTAGAATTATGCAACACAGTAGAGAGGATTTTGGACAAACTATGGCAATGTGAAGTTATGTATAGTAGAGGTAAGTCCGTTTAGATGTTGATGGCGACCAGCTACCGCCATTGATACCTCTGTCAATCTAATCTATCGCCACAGTAACTGGGTCTTTGGGGATTAAAACCTTCAAATTCAGCCCTTATTGTCTTGGTAGCCCACATTGACCGAACCATGGAAAAAGCCAATCGAGGTCTGGTGATCTGCTATCGCGTCTGTGACAGGAACTAAGTCTCATCTTGTCACACCTACCTTACCAGCAGTGGTTTTGGGAACACAAATTAATGAAGAAACTAAATTAAGAAAGCTGGAACATGTCCAACGCTCGGCTGGAATATGTATGACGGGCTATCTGCGCTCGACTTCCCAACGCATCTCTCAATACTGTTCTGGGTTTACCAGCAGAAGAGGAAGCTCTGGACATCTTCATGATGATCATTTCAATTCGCTTAGCTCTCTGCTATAAGGAACGAATTCAGCGTTCTATTGGACAACATGCTGCCTAAAGATTGCAGAATTACTCAGATCAAGAACGGTTCAAACCCTGTCCATCGGCGTACGACCTAGTACGGTATACGGATGCCTCCAAAATGGACAACGGATCTTGATCTAGACCTAACCTCTCAGCTAGCCTGGATACGTCCTCAACCATTTTCAGGCAGTCTAGGTTGAAGTGGCTGCTAGCTGTTGTCAGCACACTAAGACCAGTGATAGGTCCATTGCGAACCCTTGTAGTCTAATTCCAGAGGAAAAACCATCATCCGGCAATGGACTCAGCCACGATAAACTCGAAACAAGGTCTGGAAATAGTCAAAATGCTTCTAGAACTATTGAAGGAAACCCAACTGCCGTTCATCGTTCAACCACAACATTCCCTGCAAGCATTTCTCTACAACCACCCCATACTTTTGCAACAAATTGCCATTGCGTGTGACCACTCTCATCAAATTCTCAATACTGCATCACACTCCATCTACATGATGTACACTCTCCCTATCAGAACAATTAATTTTCAAACTCTACTCGTATCCTTTCACCAATGATATCACCTCCAGCTAATCACGAAACAAATTAAATCCACCCCACCATCCACTCTATCATTGATTACAATTGCAATCGCACATGCACGTGTAATGAATTTTTTGTAATTATTACACTTTCCGATTCCGTGAGCATTCGTAAATGACACTTCCCCACAGCACAAGGACTGCCCAGCGCCACTACAACTATCGTCGTTGTTGTATCCTTTTGTTTACCAAAAATAATTTATTTTGAAAACTCCTAGTGCGGCAACAAGTCACGTGTTGTTCCACAAATAGCAATACGTTCCACAAAATTTCACACTACCATCTGTAGGGGTTGGGAAATTTTTCAAACTGTTATACACTACGGCGTATACGCAACATTTTGTATGTGTGTTTTATTTTTTTCGTTTTGTATTGTGTGTGGGGTTGCTCATCTTCATTTCATTGAAAGATTCAGTGAACCTGGTGTTTTGTAACGACAGGACTCGAATGGTAGTTCTTCGAATAGCGGTAACTTTAGTTCGGAAGGATATTTCAAAGCGGTTGAATGTGTGTCTCTGTTCGGTGTTGGAAGATTTCTCTTTCTTAAGAAGATCGCTGTACGAATATTGTTCAATTTTGTAACAACGCTGTTTCGTTGATTGGTGGTAATTTATTTTTAAGGAGAAAGATAAAAATAAATAAATAAATCGTATTCTTTCTTCTCCATTGTGAACAGTAAACTAATTCTATGTTAATGTATTCACAACTTAGGTGGTTTCATCAAGTGCAGCATCCTTGTTGAAGGAGTGCTTTTCTTTTTTGTAGATTTTTTTTTCTGTAAAGTGGTTTAATTAAGTGGTAAAGTTGGAAAATTTTTACATAATTGCAATTAAAAAAAAAAAAAATGTGTTGATGGTGGTAGTTATACCTACGGTGAAGATGTACATCCAGTTTATGCAGCCAATTAAAGGGACGAAAGTTAAAACGGATTAAACTTAACAAAACATTTTAAACTTGTAAGTGGCGTAATAGACGGTGTGAGTAGTGAGTTGAACAAAGTATTTTTTTTTAAACACAAGAAATAACAGTCTATAGTTGGTTTTACAAATTCTAAAGAGGATGTTACACTTGTTTTTTTAATATGTGAAGAAAGTTTTAGAGTTGGTTAGAGGATTTAGTTGTGACAGCGTTTGGCATTACTTGGTTTTCTAATTTTTATTAAAAAAAAAATTTATATTTTCAAATCTTTGTGCCCTTTTTTTATGTAATTTAAACTTTACAATGGTTTTGTAAAACTGATTTTTTACTTAAACTTGAACCATTGTTAATAATTAATTTACACTTTTAGACAAGTATTACTAAATGTGATTGAGGAAAGTTTTTTTTTTTTGTCTTCGAATTAGAATGGGCGTGACATTACAATGTATCGTTACATGTTTTGTGTAGTCTTTCGTTGAATATAATTCGAGTGGTCTTTTATAAAAGAGTTACACTTAGATGAAATGTAGGTTCATTGTGATACAATTGTGAGTACTTACTTGATTACTTACAGTCCGGGGTGGACCTGGGCCTCAATCAACAAGCATCTCAAGCCAGCTCGATCTTTAGCTAGCTGCCTCCAGTTTCGCACGCTAAGTTGGTTGAAGTCCCCTTCCACTTCGTGCGCTGTCCCTCGGGGCGGATATGAAGCTTTTCGGATCGGAATATTGGTGCCCATCTACTCTATATGACTCAGCTACCTCAGTTTTTGGACCTTTACTCTTCTAGCTAAGTTGAGGTCGCTGTACAGTTCTTCGTTGTATCTCCTCCTCCAATCACCGTCTTTGCAGACGGGACCGAAAATCATCCAGAGAATGCTTCCTCTCCAAGTAGCAAAGTAGACCCTAATCCATTTTTGATTAAGTCCATGCCTCTGCGCCGTAGAGCAGGACTGGGATTATTAGGGTCACTTTTGTTGTTCGAGAGAGGGCTTTGCTAGACAATTGCCTTCGCAGCCCAAAGAATCAGCAATTGGCAAGAGTTATTCTTCGTTTGATGTCAGCGCTGGTCTCGTTGTCTGAATTGATAGCAGAGCCGAGGAAGACAAAGTCCTTTACTACTTCAAAGTTATATCTGGCTGAGACGTCGGTGTTGGATGTCTTTTCTTGTTGACGGCATATACTTGGTCTTGCTCTCATTGATCGTTAAACCCATCTTCTCCGCTTACGTCACAATAATCGTGGAAGCGCCACTGACATCACGCTGGTTTCTTCCGATTATACGAGTCATTTGACGGTCTTTTGAAAGATTGTGCCCCTTGTGTTGGCGCGTGTATTTTGCACTATTGTTTCAAAATCGCATGGTAGCCCATCGCTTTGTCTAAATCCTTTTTTGCCATTAAAGGTCTCAGTAAGTTCTGTACCGACCTTGATGGAGCAGCGTGCATTCTTCTTCGTCAGCAAGCACAGACGGATGAGTTTGGCAGGGATGCCAAAACTTTACATTGCTCTACATATATAGCTCATCTCTGTGGATGCGGTCCAAAAATCGATGAATAGGTGGTGTGTATCGGTTTGAAGCTCATGAGTTTTTTCCAAGATCTGCCATAGTGTAAATATTTGGTTTATCGTGGACTTTCCTGGCTTAAAGCCACATTGATGTGGACCAATCAGGTTTACAATACAGCAGATGGGATCTTGTAGGCGATGTTAAGAAGACTGTTGCTTCTGCAGTTGGCGCAGTTCAGAGGGTCTCCTTTCTTGAGGATCGGACAAACAATTCTGAGGTTCCATTCATCGGGCATACTTTCGTTCGACCATATTTTACAAATGAGTTGGGTCATGCATATAACCAAGTCATCGTCTGCCGCTTTGAAGAACTTGGCAGACAGGCCGTTGGCTCTAAGGCTTCGGTTCGGTTCTAAAAAGACAGCAACACCTCGACTGTTTTAAAGCCGTCCGCAAAAATATAGAGACATCCTCATTAAATAGGACCTCACGCTCACTCCAGACGCTGCTGTTCTATATTGTGTGTTTAAGCCCATGTTGAAGGCAATCATTTGATTCAGATCCTTGTGTGGCAAGGTCTTCAGCAAACTTGTTGTTCTCAATGCTCAAAAGGTGGTAATTTTGTTGTGATGAGCTACCTGTCTAAGAGTAGCATAACATGTATGATTGCCAAAAGCTAGGCCCTGTCCTGGCTCTCTATAAGTTGTCGCGCTTAATATTTGTAGTTTTGCCATCGGACAAGATGACAATCGGTTTTCTATAGAGATTACGTCCAATGCCTTCCCTGGCACATAGCTTGATTGCATAAAATACAGATGTGGAGCTGTCAAGAGAGACTGTTAGTTTGAAGTTCGGGCTATAGCCAGTCGTGTGATATTTTAGTGACATTGATTTGGAATAACTTGTGATGGGACTGTTACTGTTCATTCAAGGACGATTGAGTTGAACGGGCTCGTGGAGTTATAAAGTCCAGGACTCAAATAATCGGTACTATTTTGAAGAGATTTAGACTTCCAACCAAGTCTACCGGTTCGAATTTGAGCGGAAGATGAAGTATTATGGCACAACCCACCACCTGATTTTCATGTGTAAGGGAAGGTCTAAGTTGGCTTTAAAGGTTGTAAGCCCGCATAGGACCAATAGGGTCACTACAGAAAAGCCTTTGAATAGCGTTTTGTGTCAATATTTGCCCAAGTTTATCCCTCATGCCCTACCCAAGAAACCTTGAACTATACATACATTTGCTTAACTAAGGCTTTAAACACAATTTGTGTTCGGTTTTTGAAAATACCTAAATAGCTGCCTTGAGGTATGATCTTGCCAACATCTTAGTTTTTTTCTTAAAAAAAATTGGTCTGCTGGCTTAAGTGCTGTGGAAAGAGAGAAAGAGATCGAAAGGACCCTAATAATTGCGGACTGTTTCGATAGCCCTCCATATCCATGCTTCGAACCGATAGCATAAATACAAAATGTCAATATCAACAGACCCCTGTTCTGTTTTTTGAATTTCGACATAAGCAAATACACCGAAGACTGTTTTAAAAAAAACTTTTTATCTAAACATTCCCTTGACTTAGAGCCACATCACTTTGAAAACAACACTTTCCTTGTTAAAATAGCAATTTTGACATTCCCCATGTCATGGGGCTAAAAAATATTAAATATTTGTGTAGAAATATTCTTCACAAAGTTAAGTGACCAATAAACTTGAATTGCTTTTCTGTTCTTTTCATTTCGAATCCAACAAACTCAGACACACTTACCTTCTATTTGTGCTAAAACAAAGTTTTACCTTTAAACAAACTGTTTTGCTCCCCCAAATACAAGGGGAAATTTCATATTCTTCAGAATAACATTGGGTATCCATAAAATGTTAAAAGGAACTTTTACTTGGTAAGGACACCCATATCATACTTTGGTTATTAAATAAGAAAACTTTTTTTTTTTCGTTCATGTTTCACAAAAAAATGTTACATATGTTCAAACTTTTTTCACTGCACGTTAAGAACTGTCAGTTGGGTTGGAATTACTCGTATGCTTTTCTAATGAATTCAATAAGAAGATGTTTGAGGTTATTTGTGTGGTATGAGGAACGCTTTAAGGATAAAAAGGAGTCTAGCACTTAACAATGTGTTTTCATTTGAATTGGCAGCCTTGAGATCAGAGGCCATTAATCACTGTGGTTGAATATAATTCTAAAAATAGAGTACCGGTCCTTGAAGCAGACTTATCTGAACATGAATTAGAAACCTTTGTAGTTAGTCGTAGGTATATTAAAAAGAAATCGTGATTCATGTCTGCAGTTACGACATACTTAGTTTTGGAACCTAGAAGCAGTGGACAAAACCCACAAGACGACGACTTACCTCAATCAGATATTTATGTAGATCCCAAAGTTTGTCGAAAAGGAATTATCTTAGAGAAAACACTTACGGTACGGTTGCCTCAGACACGGCAGTATGGGATAATGAACGTGAGTGCTGTTCACTGTTAAATAATTTGCAGCGCTGAGGTAGACATTTTCTGGATACTCCCTGTAGCGCAGTGGTAAAACTTTCCTTAACGATTTGCTCCTGGCAAAGATTCGTAGTAATCATGCTCTGGAAGCGCTGTTACACTGTTTGAAGGTGGCAGAATTGCACACTCTACTTCTGAGCTACTCCTCAAGCTGATATGTACACGTTAAGAGACCCTTAAGCAAAGTAATATGGCGGAAGTGTTACAACATACCAAGCTCATTGTTTGGGATGAGAGCGCTTAAAAGGAGTTTGATGTTTTTAATAGAATCCATGGACATCAATGAAATAATGGATGGAGTCACAGTGTTGTTGGCATCATATTTTCTTCCAGTATGACTAGGAGTTCTGAGATTTGTCAATGAAGTCAAGGTTGCTTGCTCGAGAGTCATCACCTCAGCCAGCAGCCTAGTCATTCTGGAACCAAAAAAGAAAAGAAAGAAACACAAACGTCTTTTATTAAGAAGGGTTCTAGTTGGTATAGCGAAAAGATTCCAAATGTTGGCACGGTACCACGGGTAGTATAGGGAAAAATTCGTGATAAAAATTTACATTTTCAGTCGGGTGCTGCCTTTGCATAATGGGCAAGAGCGTATGGGTCAAGATTCCCGTGGATGTGAAAAAAAAAACCGGCAAAAGGTCCAGGTCGGTGCTCTTTTGTTGTCACTTCTTCTCACAAAAAAAGTGACTCTTTCACAGAGCAGTTCATGTGATTCTTAGTCCATTACAGTTCCATTACAGTCTTTTAGTCTTTCCGCTCACTTCTAGAAGACGCCTTCAAATAATCGAAGACTCCATCACAACATTCATTTTCCAAGGATAAATTACGTTATTATCTTGAAGAATGGCCTTGCACTTTCTGCCACAATGTATCTTATGACTCTTTACAATGGATCCTGTCGCTTTGTACTGAGCTATAATCCTAGCAACACTTGGCTTATATTTGTAACTTGGAGCGCAAAAATTACAGTCTACTTACGATTATGTTTAAAAAGGTCTTAATCCCAATCATTTTGCACAATCCAGGCTATGAACTAAATTGTATGCAAGATGGACAAAGTCTAAGGAGAAACAAAACATCAAAAGCAACAGCTCCTTCTATCGAATGAAACACATAACGTGGGCAAAGCGGGAGATAAAACCCATCATCAAAAGTAATATGGACTTATCGACTTATAACAAACATTAAGACGTGAATAAAATGCCTAGACGGAGAAGTAGGTTTCTATATAAGTCCAATAATGACCAGTTATGAGTATTCCCGTACACAGATTCATACAGGCTGACTCCACTTTTAGCATCAGTTGTGGCACATGTACATGAAAATGGGGAATGTTTTCATTTCTGGTGTCTGAACTTTAAGTGAAAATTGGACAGTTGCCAAGTTTAGGTAACAAGGACTTTGTTGCATAAGACATTGAATTCAATAAAAATAACAAGGGCATGGCTACTCTTGAACAAACTGAAGGACGCAAAACTCGAATATAATCAAAAATAAAGGAACTCTAGAATCGGCAACAATAAGTATCGGGTAAGATGGGAAAACAACAGGAGAACGGCGGTCACTGGATATCTTTCTGAACATTTCCTCCTTCCATGGTCAAAAAAATGGTATAGGCTGGTTTGAAGTAATTGCAATGAAATCATAGCTACTCAAGCTACATAAGTGCTGGAACCCCGAGGTGTTTTCGAAACTTTTTCGATGGCTGCTTCATTGCTTTTAAAAAGCTTTCACTGCACGCTTATTTTGTTTGTATAACTTAACCTTGGACAGCTCTGACGAAGTGACTTTAATCCTGTAGGTCGAAGGCAAACATATTTCATCTGCTCATGCAATAGAGTAGAGAGTGTCCTCTATCTGTCCAGGTCAAGCCTTGAAATGAAAAACTGCAGAATCGATAAAAGGTTTAAGAATTTGATAATGAACAAGAAAAACCTTTATTTGGTAACGACAGAAGTTCAGTCGATCAACAGCTTGAAGTGACAACTAACGTGGGATGGTTATTAGAACGGATGGTCTTTGGAAACAATCAACTGGATCTTTTGAGCTGTCTTTCTTAATGAAGCTCTGAGAGGTGACAGACAGTATGCTATGAATAACGAACAACGACCCAAGATCTAGAGATAGAATATTCGTACATAAAAATTTGGCCACAGATGGTTTCAAAAACTACAGACATGGATGGTCTAGAAAGTATTACGCTTGTCTACTAGAAGCAACCGTCAATGCTCGAGAGCTCAATCGATTTGATGTGGAGAATGGATCCTCAATCTTTTGAATCTTTTTTTTTCCTCTCGTTAGACAGTATTGCAGTCCAAGGTGACTGTGGTGACCTGTGGCTTGAACAATAAACCTCTACAGCCAGTTGCTCTTAGTTTTACACACCGAGTGGGTAGAGATCCATTTCCACCTACATGCGCCATCATAAAAGAGGCGATATGTCACCCATCTGGCAAGGATGCACATCCTTGTATTCTTATTCTTTTCCCACTTGTTAGATGACATTGAAATTTACATCTTCTTATCTACTCATCTACTCAGTGTCTATGCAGAGGAAGTCCATGTCCATGACGTGATCAGTGCATTGTGCTTGAAAGAGGAATTTTCAGCACTCTTTTGAGTCTATAGACATACCTTGGAAAGTGCCCTGAGAGACGTTTAGTTTGCTTTTATTTTTAGAAGGCAGTGATTTATAAGCGCTGGTGATTAGTCAAAGGATGTTCCTGTTCAAGGACATCAGGAACTTCAATTTTTTGGAAGAGAGAACGACGTATATCTTACAAAATGTTCTGGAACCAGATCTGTCTTTCAGTTTCAGAAAGAGACTGCTTCTTAATTTGATGTGTGTTCAGTTGGCATTGCACGAAACAGTCTCGAAAAATGTTGAGGGTATAGTTATCCATCTGTTGAACCTGTCGAAATCGTCTAAGTTGCTGATGGATCTTTTTTTTCTTTTACTTATTCTCCCTTTATACACATAAGATCTCTACTTACAGCATGTCGCATTCTCATGGTTATGTCAATGTCATTAGTGACTTTTAAAAATTAGGGACATGACTTTATGTCGCTGAACTTCATACGTGGTCATTCAAAAACACCAATATCAGCGCGACTGTTCGTAAAAAGTGAAGGCCCAGCTTATTGCAACCGACCATCTTGTGTTTGTTTTTTTTTTTTTTTTTTTGTACGAATGTTGGGGATCCACGGTTTAAATTTCCGACTCTAAACAGTGAATTGAATACCTTTTTCATGGCAGTTTACACTTTTGGAGGTTTGCCATTGGCAGCCGAGAGATGGCGCACTAACCACTTAGCAAAAGCGGCCACTATGCCTTAAAATCGGATCCGCCAAAGTCAGTCAAACAAAGAAAAATAACTTTACCCACTCCTAGAGTACACAAGCCAGCGTCTTGCAAGCGATGTTTAGAAGAGAGTAGGGTTTTTGCTTAGAGGTATCTTATGGTGAAGCAAACTGATATTCCTCACCCATCATTTCAAGTCCTTTACCCATTCAAAATCTTGACAAGAAAATCCTGAGATAGGTTAACATTTCCCGTGTGCCTAATTAAGGCAAACCACCCAAAACAGTTGAAAATACATTGCCTTACTTGAATTTGACACCTTTATACCCATTCAACCCTTATCCAAATTTTTTTTAGAATATTAACACAAACCTTTCTGTCTCGTCAAGCTGCCACCTTAATTTATTCAATCAAAAGAGTCCCTCCTTTACGTTAAAAAAAAAAACGAAACGTATCCATCAAAAAACAAGCTTGCACTCATTAGCAGCTCCTTCCTTCTTGCCTGAACTTGAGGGGAAAAAAACTACACCCTACATCCTACACCTTTTGTTAAGGTCAAAATTATGTAAATTAATAACTTTACCACAACCTAATGCATGCTTCCATGTTTCTAGGAAAAGCGGTCATTACAAGGTTTTTTTAAGGCTTCTCCACGAGGGTGTTCTTACCTTTAAAATGTAAATTTGACGGTCGCTTGCTATTCAGGATGAACAAAAAAAAAAAAAAAAAAAAAACGTAAAGGACTATGATGTGGCATTCATTAAACAATTTTTTTTCCTTTCATACACCATAAACTCCATGCCTGTGCCTGGAGGGGGAGTTAAAAAATAAAACACGCCTGTGGGAATATATTTGTTTGAAGTATCCGTAAAGCTAATTCCAGTTTTTTTTCCCCCCCGAATCCCGGTAAAAGCCAATGGTTTAACAATAATCCATTAATGGGGTATCACCGTTTTCACATTGAACAAGTTTAATTAAAGAAAAACACGTATTTATTTAAGCCATTAAGCCGTTAATTATAAAAAATAATTGACCAAGGGTTTATGCATTAAAACGGATTGAATTGGTGACGGTAAATACAGTTTATTTAATCGACCGACGCGTCGTATTACATTCAATTAATTTATGGAAATTTATCTGTTATTTATTAACATACGTTGTACAACAGGATGTGCAAAGGATACATGCTTTGGATATGTGAAAGGAGGACACACTTATGGTGTTTGGAGAACAGATATTTTCACTTCTGACAAACTGCACTATCCTACGTGTACACAAGTTTGTATCTTCTTCACGAAATGTCCCAAGAAAAGTTCAAAACAATTAAATCGTGACATTTTTGGAAGTCAATTAATGTCGCCAAACTTTGGAATTGCGTGACCAAGTAAATGTTGGAAAATACAAATTGCTTGCTATTTTTGGAATCGCATTGGGTCACGATACTGAGCCAATTTTAGTACAGCACTGAAAAAGTTTTGTAATTATTGACCGAGAGGTGGACCACGAGGAGGCTTTCATTTAAATAAGGAAATAGGTCAATAGCGAATCCTTGAAAAGGAATTCTTCATTACTGAAGTCATTGACTTTGTACGAAACTCTTCTAAGGTTAAGCACACCACCAAATTGTGGTTGGTCACACGATAGGGGTACTAAATCTCAGGAAACTAAAGCATTTATATACGGCGGCGCAGTTACAACTATTTAGGGAGAAATCTCGACACAATCTCATGATAGGAACAACATCCGAAAGTTTTATGAAAAAGACATGCAACGGGCTAGAGGCTTCAATCCTTGAAAGCAGACAGCGACATCTCTCCGATTAAGGCAAAATGTCACTATCGGGAGCTTCATATAACTTCGAAGTGGTCAAGGTTATTCCACGAGAAAAACCCTTGGAAACCGCTGCTACTTCTTTTTAGCAAAACAGCTAGAGTCAAAGCTCGTAACACGAAGGAAGTGTTAAGTGTGCTAAAGTGTTAAGGTGTTACTTCCTACTCGGGATATCACAATGTTTACTGATAGTCAGGCTACGATAAAATCCCTGGAATCTGTCGCTTTCAACTCAAAAACAGCCCTTAATTGTCGTTTGTCTTTTATTGAGATGGCTGAGCAATTCAAAATTCACCTTATATGGGTGCCGGGGCACATAGACATTCCAGGCAACTGTATGACTGATAAACTTGCCAGAGAGGGCACAACTCTACCAATTCTTCCGGAAAAGGGGAATTTAAGCATGCCTCTCGCCATCTGCGAATTGCTACTTAATAGAAAAGCGATCAACATCGCCAATCACAGAAGGACAGTGGGTAGCACCTGTCTCATCACCAAGCAGACTTGGCCAATGATGGATCTCAAATATTCTCATTGTGTCATCAGACGTAGATTGCTAATAAGCACCTTTGTAGGTGTCATAACGAGACACTGTACCATCGGCAAGCATGCCTATAGGCTGGGCATCCTATACAACCACTTCTACAGAAGCTGCATGGACGCGGAGGAGAAGGAGACGGTTCTCCACCTTGGTTATCCAATGTCGTTGAGTCAATTGGTCCAACGCGTATAACAGTATCAGTATGTTGGCTTGATATACTGAGGTTTTTATCTCCAGACTAAGATGGCAGATTAGATCTAGATCCTTTGAACAGATTTAGCCTTGAAGATGGTTAAGCCTCCTCTATTTTGTGGTATATTTCGGTAACTCTTAAATTTTTTCTACCATCTATAGACATGTCAAGATCTCTATTGTTACAAGATCTAAGCTCGATCCCTACTAGTGCTCGGTTAATGGCTGGGTGAGGTAAGTTCTCTGTACCTCCTCTCCACTCAATCCGGGTCTCTCGGTCCATCTTCATCTGGTTTCTGTTCTCAAACGCCTCTATGAGCTTTGCTTTGTTAACCGATTTTCCATTTCTTTTACTATTGCAGCTTTGCTCTCCAAGATGTATATTCTTTCTGCTTCTATAAGATTGACAGAAGTTCCGAAACTTTTCGAAGTGGTCCCACTCTTTCGTTTTCGATACTTTTTCTGTCTGAATATATCAAACCTCATCTCACCGCTGTGAAGGAAGATGTAGCTCGTGGTCGACTTCAGAAATCTTAGTTTCCTAAAAGCAGGACTTCCCATGTTTTCCATTAGTCTGCTTAACAATCACCTTTGCAATGGATCCAACATATTGATTACAGTCTTGTAAAATTTAGCTTCAATCTGTCCCTTCTCAGCTAATTTTCTCCGAAAAATCCTTTTTTTTTTTTAAAACAAAAGCCACCTTTAAAGTCTCCTTTTGTAGACAATATAGACACATCATCCCAGCATTTTCCTTTTATTAACACCAGGGAAGTAAGGGATGTTATCCCGAGAACCTTTCTTGGAATCTCGTCAGTCATTGATATTAATTAGGATTGTTTACACAGACACCCATATTGTTTGGACAATCCTAGAAACACCCTAATTGGACAATATTCTCAGATGATATTCACCCAATTGTTTACACCTGAATAATTTACAGTAATATTATTAGATAGACGCTGTGTAGTGATTGGTTGTGGATATCCATTCTCATTCCACTAAAATAATTCTCTAATTAATCTCATTAAAGGACTTCCTACAGGATTAAGGATTAAGATGCCAGAGTGCGGCGTCTTGTGTTGTTTAAGTGGTGAATACTGGGCGGTTTCGAGAGTTATAAGTAATGCAAGTGAGATCCAGTTTAAAGAAGTCTTTAAGACTTGAAAGACCAACTGAATTGTGGCTTTAAACCGAACATAATCTGGTCTATCTACTTGTTCTAGGTGCCTGTAGTGCTGTTCATAGGCCATCATTTTTGGCGGTACACTTTAGTTAGCCTGACAGCAAGTTTCACCTTTTCTATGATATTAAAATTTGGCACTGAGGGGAGGTCGAGCATCTAGGAGTAGCTCTAGCTTCCACAGTTTTATGGATCTGTCTGAAGCATTTTGGTAAAAAGTGGCATGAGACCAAAACCCACCTTAGTATCACAGTCCCCCTTATCCCCTAAACATCACTTTAAATTTGGAATAATATAAAGCGGTTTTGCACCGAGTTAAAGATTATCTCGTTGAACTTGTGTGGGGTATTAAGGCACTCTGGACTAATTGCCGATCGTAATGTCTTGGTCACAGATAGTGGTGTTACTTAAACCTAACACGTTGAGATGTTTGACAAAGGAGAAGTGTCCCGTAACAACGTAATTAGTTTTCTGCGGTCTTTTCTGCTGAGAAACAGCAAGAATACCGCAGACTTCTTACAAACTTCGGGAAGGATCTGTTTAGTCTGCCTGTATCCTGGAGAGTCATGCCACTTACAATTGTGTTTGCTAAGAACCCAACCATTGATAGAAGCCCTAACCGAAGATATGGGCAAACCTAACGTGGGTTCAGCGCCGGAGAAGTTCTCCTCTGAACCCTGTCTGGCAAGCTCATCGAAGAAATCATTTTCGGTAATCCCGCTGTGTCTAGGGACCCAGACAAAACTTAGCAAATTCAGCCTTCCAACCGAATTCAAACTAGACATGCGTTCTCTAACTATTTTGGATCTAATAAGAGGATTGAGCAAGGCCTTAAGCGCAGCCTGACTGGTAAAAATTCGACTACATTCCTTATCCGGCTCAAAATGGGGTCAAAAGCACTCCTGTGCACAGGGAATGTCCTGCTTGCAATACTGTCAAAGATAAGTTGAGCCCACTTTACGATAGTTTGTCAATATCCCGAGTGTTTGCTTACACACTCTTCGTCCCTTAGATGCCTTAGATACCATACGTACCCTATTTCATCTTGGGTCTTGTGGATAAACATTTTTGATTTGTGAATCCATTCCATTAGCGAGATCCTTGACGAATCAATACCTTGTTCGACAGATTAAAGTAGATCTATTCCTTTCTGTTAAATGTATCTGGCATCAGTTGCTTGATATAGGAGTGTCAAGGACCACCTCCAATGCTTCTATAGAACCGCGTTGACATTTCTTTATCTAAAGTAGAACGTTGTATACTAAGATTGAACTTATCCCGTTCGTGCTTAAAGTATTACTCGTTGCGAATTATGAAACCCCGATGGGTGACTTCCCCTTTCGACTAAACTGGTAAGGTCTTGATATCGCCAACCTTAGATTGACAAGTGGCAGCACCTGTCTCATCACTAGGCAGATCTGGCCGAAGCTGGATCTCAAACGCTCCTATTGTCTCATCAGACGAAATAGAATGATAATAAGCACCTTAGTGGGTGTCATCACCGGACACTGCACCATCGGCAAGCATGCCTATAGCCTCGGCCTCATCTATAACGACTTTTGCAGAAGCTGCATGGATGAGGAAGAGGAGGAGACAATTCTCCATCTTCTTTGTACATGTCCGGCCCTTTCAGCTCGAAGAAGAGCACACTTGGGGGCCAGCTTCTTTGTACGACCTAAGCGAACTGGCTGACATCAATATAGGCAATCTCCAGTGCTTCATAGCAAGTTTCGCCTGGTTCTGCGGGTAGTATTTCTGGTGGAATACAGATCCTGATGGTAACACAATGGACCTCTTTGGTCTAAGTGTGGTTGCAATTGCAGCCTGCCACTCCAACCTAACCTTACCTAGCCTAGGTCTTGATACTAAAACCCACTAAGTCTTGAGAAGCCAAAACCAACAGTTAAGACATTTCTGATGTTCTTGGTATTTTTCTAGATTTTGCTGTTACTAGGACCCTCCTTCTCGAGACATTGGACGACAATATCTTAGTAAAGATTCTCGACGTCTCTTGTGCTAGCAAACTTTTAAAGTCAAACTTGTAAGAGATCTCTGTACCCACTTGCTAAGGACGCCGCTATGGTCTGGGTCAACCTGAGCCTCAACCAAGCTAACTCGATCTTTAAATATGTGCCTCCTGTTTCACATGATCTCTTTCCGTTTTATCCTTACACGTCTTATCTGCGGGCGAATTGTGTTCTATTTCGATAGTAAAGCCTTGTTGATCAGAACCCCATTTTCGCCTCAGACTGACTTTATTTTTAAAGGACGTGTCACATACTTAGCCTGTGCTGCTGAAATGCTGTTGCTTGAGAAACTCTAAGAGCCATCCAAACGTCATTAAGGCGTTGCGACTTTATAAGACTAATGGTGAACAATTAACTCTTGAATGAGACTATTGTCTACATATCTGCACCGCAAAACCACTTGCTTTCTGCATCTAAATGATGTCAAATAATTTATAATCAAACGCCCATCCCCAAGGTTCTCTTTTTCAAAACGCAAGTGTCCGTTTAAGAAAGTTTTGAATTTTTTGGAACTACATTATCCGAACGAATACTTTTCTTCAAAACTAGGACTTTCCAAGAAAATGTCCCCCAAAAAAAATACGTGTATCTCCTCCCTACAAACCTCTTATTCATGTGAAAAAATGTATGAATTATGTATAAGTAAACAATAAAAGGGTCAATTAGGGTTCACCATTGTCATCGAATAAGGGACCAATGTTTAGTTTCAATTATTTATGATATTCCGTAGGGGAATCTACCCTCTATCCCATTTAACAAGGACTTCTTCAATTCTCATTGTTATCACGTTAGGTCCTCCTCCCAATGGTAAATGATAGCCTATTGTTGGCAAACACCTATAAAACCATTATAACATGTGTTATATATTTCTATGTCTTATTCCACAAATAAGGGTCAATTACCGCTTTAGTTTTCGTAAAATCCTTTAAAAAAAAAAAAGGTTTACTATCATTTCCGGGGTGAACTAACCGAACTTTGTTTTATTTTCCAAGAAGTAGAAGCCACAAACCAATATTTTTAAATAAATATGAGGGTACAGGATACAAAAGACCATTCGATGCCTTGAACGAAACAGATGACAGACTCCTATAAAAACAAAAGAGTTTTTAGCAATTCCCTTTAAAACAGAGATACGGAGGACATTGTTTCACATCTTAAAAGCCATTTTGGTGTGGCAGATCCTTTAAAAAAATTTGTTTGAGACTGACTTACTGCTTGAATGCCAAATGAATTCGTCTAACGTTTTGCATAAGCCGATTTAAATTGGTCTACTTCACCTTCAGAAGCTTTGTTAAAAATACGAAATAATTCTTTTGTTGTCCTTTAACGGGTCTAAGGATGATTTGAGTATCTGATTGAATGGTTTGTGATTTCAGTGGCTTGCAACAATGAAACATATTGATGGGATGGAAGTTCATCAGACTGGGTGTAAGGCAAAGCTGTATTCAAATGATTATAAGACAGTGGACTGGAAAACAGGCTTTGGAATATATTTCAAGTGAACTTCAGTTGAATAGAGGCAAGAGGCACAGTCATCTTTATCAATTGGTTTATGAATAAGAGATCAAGATACATTTTGAGAAAGGAATCGCACACGTCTTTACTATTCAATCGAACACATGCCAATAGTTTTTAAAGGGTAAAAAGGTTTTAAAAGCTGTTGAAAAGGTCGAGAAGATTTTACCAGATTCGTAGGCTTGAAGTAGACATCATCGACAATAACTTCTACTACTTTGATAGTTCTACAGTCCGGGGCTAAACCTGAACGTCAACTAACAAACTTCTTCAGTTAATCTTATATTCATCGATATGCAGCATGATGGGAGCATAGTTAGTAAGCTTTTGGAAACCTATACCTAGGTTGGGGTTTAGTTCCTTCACGAAAGTCGTAAGAACTGAATATTTGATGCAGTTCCGACCCTTTTCTTGATACTTTATCGTCCCAGATCCAACAGAGCAAGACGTTGAATATAGGATATTTTGAATATAGGATTTGGCTATTGCTTAAGGTAGGTAGGTAGAGCCGCTGGTCCAGCATGAACCAAAGTAGCACTGTACATACATATGTGCCTTTTTGTTACCATGGCTCGTGGTTGGTGATGTGTGACAGTCGGTGCCTAGAACCAGCCTGTGGAGTTTAGAAAGCGGATTAGATCTCTTATCCCTTTACCAGAGATGTCATTGAGGTCTTCTGGCTCTTGCTAGTGCCGTACATTTGAAGAGGAAATGGAAAAGGGTTTCTTTCTCATTTTCATTCCCGCAACTGCGGCAGTGGAGGTTGTATAGTGGGCACAGTGTACTTTTCAATCATCTTCCGAACACGCCACAGCTTCATGTTGAATAATACA
This sequence comes from Criorhina ranunculi, assembly GCA_951813785.1. Lineage (NCBI taxonomy): Eukaryota > Metazoa > Arthropoda > Insecta > Diptera > Syrphidae > Criorhina > Criorhina ranunculi. The sequence continues at coordinate 49,525,441 of OX638382.1, read as the reverse complement.
CATGACAGGATTAAAGTCATCCAGAGCAATAAGCGTTCTGGCACAGACGGACGAGTTTGGTTGGGATGCCATTTAATAATCACCACCAGCGTCCTTTTATTTCAGACAAATCGGTGTAACTTACTCATCTCTCGATCGAAGGTGTCGCGAATAATTCTTGTCTCCCTCTGCAGTAACCGCTTTGTTGGTGTCTTTGAGTGTAGTCGAGAGTCTTGTCCAAAGTGTATAAGAAAATTCTCTGTGAGAGTGTAGGTAGGTAGGTAGGCGGAAGCGGTAGCTGCATCTCGTTGTTGGCGGCTTCTAAGACAGGTCGCCCAGGTCTACCTTCTTACTTAAGGTGGCGCTACAGTTCGGGGTGGACCTGACCTGAACCAGCAAGCGTCTTCAGCCAATTTGATCTTTAGCTACCTGCCTCCAGTTTTGCACGCCAAGTTGGATGAGGTCCCCTTCCACTTGGGTGCACCACTTGAATCGCGATCTTCCTCTACTGCGCTGTCCCTCGGGGGCAGATTTGAAGATTTTTCGGACTTCCATCCGCTCTACATGACCCAGCCACCTCAGTCATTGGACCTTCACTCTTCTGGCTAAGTTGATGTCGCTGTACAATTCTTCGTTGTATCTCCTTCTCCACTCACCAGAGGCGACCGAATATCATCCGAAGAATTTTCCTCTCAAAGCAGTCATCCATTTTCGATAAAGTCAATGCCTCTGCGCCTTAGAGCAGGACTGGGTTCATTAAGATCACTTTTGTTGTTTGAGAGAGAGCTTTTCTAGTCAAATGCCTTCTTAGCCCAAAGAAGCAGCGATTGACAAGAGTTATTCTTCGTTTGATGTCAGCGATGGTGTCGTTGATAGCGAAGTATTCACGAAGGTCGTTGAAATTCACCGAGGGCCATCTTTCTCGTTCAGTGTTGGCTGGGACATTCGCATAGGAAGTGAGTTGTTTTCTCTTCCACGTCTGTATTCCCACAGCCTCTGTATAAGTCAAACACATTTTTCTAAGGTCAGTAGGTTGTTGCCTGTGATAATCCCTATGAAGAGTGTTAAGTTTAGCACAAGGATGTGTCATGATTGTATTTTGTTACAAGATGAGAGTGTGCTCTATCTCTCGTCAGCTTGTCTTTGGAAGTTAAGTGTTATGCAAGATTTGACTAGTGCTAGGGGGACAGTAGTAGTGACTAAAGCCGGCGATTTCCCATCAATTCCTAAGAGGAACGTGCGATTTTGCACGAATAGAACGTCTCCGCATGAGCGTTGGGCCTCACAGACTCCACCAGGTTCTCGGCGTAATTTTTCCACCAAGCTCTCGGAGGGTTAAGTAAAAACACGTCAGATTTCATATGTTTAACTTTTATTGAAACTTAAAGGCTATTTGTCATCTAGATTCATCATCATAACAAATGATGATGACTATTGTGGCACTCTATAGATACTATGACAACAATCACGTCTAAAATGAAACTTTTCAAACTTTTATTCACTCCCATCTACTTGTAGGATAGGCGCAGCCTCCCCAAACACATTGTTATCCCATCCACAATCCCTCAGTTCCTATTTTAAGTCCTAGATCACAATCTTCTTCAAAGCAAACTCGTTAACTTAATAAAATACAAAAACTTTCCGCTTACCTCAAAGCCTTGATGTTTCATTAAAAGAACTCTGGGAATTCACTCACTTCAAAGGATAGTTTTCCTGAAGCCAAACGAGGACTTTAGTGTGTCAAAAGTTTCACCAATTCCCCTCCCCCTAGACAAAGGCAACTTGTACAATTTTCCGAAACTGTAACTTAATTTTAAACAACATACCACAAACTAACAAATTAGTTAATTAAAAATAATTGCAATAGCATTCCGGCATTCGCAAGGAATTCTCTCGCATCTACCTGTACACACCCCGAAGAATGTCCTCGTTTCATCCAAGGTATCCTTTTTTTTTTTCAAAAGTTCTTGCTATCTTAGTCGCCGAAGGGTTGTATACCATACTTCTGTTCGGATTTTTCATAGCAACACGTGCAGAGAGACCTTTGATAACTTTTTGTATCTTTTTGAGTGTCCCCTGCTCCTGGCAGTGATCCTTCCAGCTAGTGTTAAAATTTAATATAATCCACCTGTTGTGACATAAAAAAAAAGGAATTTCTCTGCAACACTTTGGGCTTGAATGGACAAGGAGCTATGAAAAATCAAGAAAGTCTCTCAAAAATACTTGACCTTTTCGTTTACACATGTGTGTTCCTCAAGGACATCAAAGAAAGTCAATACATGGCCATTGTGAGCAAGAAATTTTTGTTTTTCATGTCACGACTTATAACTGCACACAGGTGTTGGCCTAGGGGGATGATCCTTCGAGCTGTAATCGAAAGTTGTCCACCGTAAATGTATATATTGAACAAAAAATATCGATAAAAACTTGGCCAAGTGTCCTTCTTTTGGTCACCCACACAAATGGAACAAAGGAATGGAAATTGAATTTCTTTTATTTTGTTTTAAACACACACATACGAGTAGTGCTTTGTAAAACACTTTATCTCATGCAAAATAAACCAAGGACAAGGCTATAAGCATACACAAACAAGAGTGTCCTGGAAAATTATTGATTCTGGCATGGCATCGACAGAAGTAGCTTACGGCGGCGGTGGTCTGGGGGTATAGTCTTTTGTTTTATGTTCTGCTGCTGCTTTGTGAAAAGTTAATTGAATTACGATGCTCCTTCGACTGGGATGAGTTGGAAGAAAAATTTACTCAGAACGTGTGATAAATGATCGCACGGTCCATGAGGATCATGTAATTGAGTGATGACAAATACCAAGTTCAATTGCATCCCTGACTGGAGACTGATTTGAGTGAGAGGGCGCTTAAACGACCGAGGTGTTGTTGTGGAAAATTGATTGCTTGCAATTGGATTATTAATGCATGATGTAGAGAGGGACACTTTTTGAGGTTAAATCGTGTCATAGGTGACAACTTGAGTGGAATAATTTTGAGATCGAAAGTTGGGGTTGATTTGGAGTGACATTTTGAGGAGAAAGACCAGAGTATGATGGAATTTTTGGAAAAGGAAATGTGGTAGGAATATCGCGAATGTTGCCAGCCTTCGTCCTTCTAGGCAACGCTGCTTTATCTGTCTTGTCTGTCAGGATGTTTTAGTGACGGTTTGGTTTATCTCTTATTGGCAGTGTTGCCATTGAACTTCTAAACAGATTAATGGATAAGTTTTAGACTCTGACCAACTAAACCCTCTCCATATCCAAGCAATCCAACCCCGGAACTGGATCTCGCATTATTTTAGGATAACGTCTCTTTTCCGAGCTTCTATGAGGTTGGAATCTTCTATCGTTTTGAAGAATTTGTGTCCTCTTCTCATTTGTTACCTTCTTATGCTTCCTATACGGGAGCATACTCGGTTCCAATTCTCTTTACTTGTTTGCATCACCATAACGAAGTTTGTCCGCTTCATTCGAAGAATATGTGTTCGACTGTTCCTGAATCAAGTCGTCATACTGGCATGCTGGACGTTGTATTTTTCCCATAAAAACACCTGCATCTGGTATGGAATTATGTGAGGTAGAAGTTCACTTCCATATACTCTTGATTTCTTCCCCTGATCTCTCTGCTCCGGCGTTCTTGTCAGTCTTACATGGTGATCTCCGAAGCCTTTTTTTGCTATTTCCTCCCCTATTTTTGCTTTTTTCTCGCCAAGCTACTCTCTTTCTGCCGCTCAAAGATCTATGGGGATAACCTCCGCAACTATGAGGACGACTAGTACTGACACGGTTCTGATCTTTACAATCGAAAGCAAACTTAATCTGCTGCCAATATGTGAACTTTGTTTCATTATTGTCCTCAAGACTAACTGCATCTCAAAGATCGTGAGAATCTGTCTCCTAGTCAGCAAACCTATCTCCATCCTTGCATCAGTGTTTCATTTGGTAATCCCCTCCATGATATCATCTGCATCACCAATCGTGGAACTCCACCGTAGGAAATATCCTCGGAGAGTAAGTACGTCTGTATAAAAAAAAAAAAAACGTTTGACAATAATTCCGAAGGCAGACACCGAAACCAAAGCCATCCTTTTCCCTCTAGCTTCTCTCGGGGAACTACTTTTTTAGCCAAATCAACAAGTCTGCAACATGTGAATTCATAAGAATGAGCTTGTTGTCACAAATCTTACCCTACACCCTTGCTTAAGTACTCAAAAGTATTCACTCTTTGACAGACCTTTAACCCATAAGAAAAGTAAATATTTAACTTAACTACACAACCACACATTATCCTCTTGAGTCCTTAAAAGTTTTCCGCACCCAGCCACCAACGTGCTAACTTTAAACTTACTTAAGCTCTGTGTACACTGCACCAACACTATCAATATCTGTCACAGTTGTTTACCAAACATTTTGGGTTTGAGTAGCATTCTTGGATATATCCCCTCAAGTGGATAGGACGTGTCAGTATCAATTTAAACTCGTTCCTCACAACTTGATAATTTATCATAAAAGTTAACTGTATGCAAACATATCTTTGAAAGGGTGAAATTGGAGAAGAAACTTTACCCATTTTTTTAAAAAAAAAAGGTTGTCATGACGAGTCTTCACTCAAAGGTTTAACATTCTATTCGCCTACACGTGAATTTTTTTTCTCCAGACAAAGGTTAGAAGGATAAGTCAAAGGTACTCCTGAGAATTTCGTTAATCGTGCATCCAAATCCAAATCCAAATCCGTAACACAACACAACCAGACAACAGAAGAGAACATTTAATTTAATTGATTTGGTAAATTCCTGAAATTACTAGCAAAGTTCTTGTGAGACAAAAGGTATCCTTTCATTGGTGAGGAAAGATATTTACCAAAGTAATTGCATGATTGTGAAGAAATGAAAACAATTTCAATCTAACTTTGGTTTTCTATAGAAAATATAATTTACCTACCCTCTGCCCGAAAGCATTGACCGTCGGTCGTGGCATGTCGAGGTGTATAACTCTATAATCACTGTGTATACTCATTTCATTAATATTTTACGAAAGTGACGTCCAAAGTTAGACTCCATTTGGGTTAAGGGCTAAATTCCATTAAAATGGAATAACTTGACTGGAATGGAAGAGGATTTGTGGTATTTTTCAAGGAGTTGTTGTGGAATGTAAATTCCCTACAGTCTGGAGGCAGACGATCAGGTAAATCATAGAATTGACTTTCTCCCAAGAGCCTTTAAAGAAAAACGCAGATGGTGCAAAAGGTCAGCGTAAACACACCCAAGTGGGAATTCGACGAAGGATATCCTTAGGCAACTGCTGCTACTTCGGTTTGTCCAAACAACTAGGGTCCAAACTCCTAACTCGAAGGTCCAAAATCATGCTCTACAAAATGCTGTTCTTGCCAGTCTTGCTTAGTGGAGCTGAATGCTGGAAGATAAGTAAGACAGTGGAGCAGATCTTGGGATCCTTCGAAAGAACAATTCTACATCGAATATTTGGTCTTGTTCTCCGAATAGAGGAGAAGATATAATTGTGAACTCTACGAGCTGTATAAAGATGTGGATGTAGTCCGGAAGGCAAAAATCCGTCGACTGCACTGGTTTGACTACATCAAGCTAATGGACGAGAATGCTCCAGCTAAGAGGATCTTTGAATCTGGTTCACGAAGAAAAGGAAGACTGAACCTCTAGTTTAGAGATGAGACAATAGCGGACGCTAGGAGCCTTGGTCTAGTAAACTGGAAACAGAGATTGGAAAACGGCATTAGTTCAGGCTCAGATCCTCCAAAGATTGCTGGCCTGATATCCTTGCTATAGCATCCCATTCGACACATAGAATTGAGGTCTAGGTCAGGCTTTTGTTATAGTTTCCCTTTAAAACCAACTGAAGGTTCATTTTTTTTTGTATGAGGACTAGTGAGTTTTAGAGACTCCTTTTCGATCAGACTAGCAGTGTTGTAGACTAACGGACGATGCCATCATATCTGCCCTCTTGTGTTGACTTTTTAAAGGAACAACAGAAGGTAAGTGAGAGGAATTGAGGCAGGGTACGTAATAATGCTGAAGATACCCAAATGTCTGGAGATATGGGCTCCAATTTTACTTACTTATGTTCACACTACACTCCAGGGTGAACCTAGGTCTCAACCAACAAGCGTCTCCAGCCAAAACGATCGTTAGGTAGCTGCTGGTTATGGTCCCAATCTCTTTGTGATTGCAACCCAAATTGCTGTTTTAGTATCTTTGAAGTGATTCTCTAGAAAAGAGGTGTACTTAGGTCAAAAGGAAGTCCAAGTTGGGAGTCCAAGCAAACTTTTGAATCCATTCAGATTTCCGAACGCATCAGTTTAGATCGGTTGTATTGACAATATTCAGATCGTTTTGATCAGTGTGGTCTCAGTCTATTGCGGTTTGCAGATTCTCTAATTTGGAGCGCTGGTATGTCCCATCCATATTTGAAAGGATATCTGGATTTCACTGAACGTTGGAACGATCTTATATAGAGTTGTCTGAGTTCTTCAATGTGCTAAACTTATTTGTTTAGGCCCTAAACTTAAGGGCGTCTCTCCGTCCACGATATCGGTATTGGATGTCAATTTTTGTTGACAGCATATATTTTGGTCTGTCAACGACATTTAAACACATTTTCGTCGCTTCTTTCTCAATACTAAAGTACGCGCTACAGACATCAAGGGCCCAGAGCTTCTGAAGAGCTTACCTTCTTAACAAAATGTTGTCTTTCAATGTGTCAAGACTTTGTGAATATCTGGCGTGGGATAAAAATAAGAGCTGGAAATGGATTACAGAAAGGATCAGTGTTGGCACCACCCTAGGAGCAAAAAGCCTGAAACCCAATTCCACCTGAATTTCAAAATCACTACACCAACACTAACGCTGTGTGAATAGCATCATAAGGGTATTCTTAACCCCTTTAGCGCTAGTGAATTATAAAAAAAAAACTTCTTTTCAACTTTTATTTCTGCGACCTTCCTCTGAATGATTCAAAGGAATTTACATAAGTCGATGCAATCGACTGTCGAAAGCGGACGTTTTCTACTTCAACTCCCAACTGGCGTCAAACAGATTGAAAGCGAACATCATTGGTACACTACTGAACCACAATCTGTGCTCTAAGCACCTTGGAGTCAGGACTCTTGCAGCACTGTGGGGATCTGATGACCAATCCAGCTAAACTAGGTAAAGCCTTCAAGACACATTGCCACAGTTTTAATGATGGAAATCATATTCCACTTCTTGGATAGATAGCCGGCATTAGACGACGAAGTTTTGATCTGTTTTCTGAAGTCCACTTGTTGAATTTAAGAATCTGAAACACCCTCTAAAACTTTGCACTCATTTTCAACAACTAGGTCATGTGTGAGTGGTGGTAATACTCTTCTTGACCGGGATGCATTTAACGTCTACCTCTGCTTACTTACTTCCTGTCACTGAAGGCTTGCTTAAAGGTCATTTCAATTTGGGTGATCATCATTTTAAAGACCTTTTTTTCCAGAAAAAAATTTCCTTAAAAGATGAGTCCTTTCTTAAAGTGTGACCTAATTTTTGTAAAAGAATATTGTAAACGTTATGTCCACGTATTTTCCTCATTCAACAACTCCTTACAGAAAACTCTCACTTTCATCATAAGTATTCCTGACACACCCATACCATTTAATGAATTTTATAACTTCTATTCCATCTTCCCTTCCAACTCCCCAAAGTGACACTTTCATTTAGCGTCACTGTTTCAAAGATGTCTCCTCCTCCTCTCTTATTCGCACCAACTTCAACACACCGAAAAACTTACGATCATAATAATTCAAAAACTTGGACGCAATTTCAGCGCAAAAAAACAAAGTTTACCAAAACGATATACACTTGAAAACTTGAACGGATGTCGTTAGGAAGGACGAACGGAGAAAAAACTTACACCATGCCCATCCTGGTTCACATCCACATTGAAAAGTTGAATTGCCTGAATTATTTACAAAAAAAAAAGGAGTGCGGAAATAATTGGAAGGACTAACTTCAATTGAAAAATTTCGAACATCATTTTCAGAAGGATAATAATTGTCGGCAAAGAATTCCGCTTTTTCCTTTTTTTTCTTCGTAAAAGAAGGACAAACGGAGAGAGTTTGAATTTTACTTCCAGGATAATGGTGACTGTTGTCATTGCGGAGTTTCATGGTTCAGTGAAAATTTCACTTTGAATTTGGAAAATGCAATTCGCCGAACTGTTAAACACGTTTAACCGCTAATTCTCAAAATCATTCGGCTGGTGTAAGAGAAGAGCTTTAGAGAAAATCCTTTAGAATATACGGATAAAGTTTGTGTAAAGAAATGAATGCATCACTGGCGGAACTAATGGGAGTCCTTTGAACATCTGGCACACACACAAGGCAAATGTAAATGGAAATCTTTAGCTAATTGGATGGACTTGTGTGGTATTTAGTTTTAGACTTGCAACAACTCGGAGGAAGTTGTAAATTGTATTTTCAATTGCATTGCAGATGAAAAGTTCTAAGGACAACTACTGCATCTTAATACACATTTGGAGCATGTCCTTGCTTTAGACCTGTTTTGACTGCAAAAGCGTAATTCCTTATTACCATCAGCGTCTTTAAATTCTTCAATGACGAAGAAAAATCCCGGAATAAATCAAATAAGACCTTGTTCGGGCTGCTCCGACATATTTGGAGCTTAGGTCGGTAAAAATTTCCAAGTCAGGGTCTTTGAAAAGAGGTGGTGGCGGATGAGCCCTTAACGGACCAACATCAGTGCTCACTTCCCCGAACGGGTTATTGGCTTTGGTCTAACCGACCCCTCGTCCTAGGGGTTTCTATAGTGGAACTAGAAGGGTTGGACCGCGGAGGTAACTGCCTGGTCATGGAAAAAGTCTTTAGTTAAGAAGCAATAGCAAGCCTCGGATACGGACTTGTTGGTTGAGGCCCAGGTCTACCCCGGACTGTAGCGCCACCTTAAGAAAGTAAGTACGATCAGCCATGGCGTAAATTTTTTGTCAACTGTGGTTTTCTTGGTTAGCATCTTGCAGACAATTTTAAGGACACTAAAGCCTTTGTTGTTGGCGAGGCATATTTTTTTTTTTTTACTGCGGATTGGACAAATAACGCTTGGATTCCTTTCATTGAGTGTGCCTTCATTGGACCACAATTTAACAGATGAATTGGTGCTAAAACAGCCTTTAGTTTCGACAGTGGTAACCTCTTATTGTCTTTATCAGGCCGCACTGAAAACCTCTTGTTTTGCTGCCTATAATGTCATAGACCCGAACGACGTATTAAGGGTGAATTCTGCATTCCGTGTTGAGAGCTGGCGCCGGTAAAAAAAAAAAACTTTTCTCTTGTTTCTCAGATTCGAATGAACCTGAAGCTAAGGTTGAATTACAGCGAAGTCTAACCAGAAACGTGTCCCGCTCTCATTTATATCCACAGAAACACATTTGGTGAATATATCTTCAATGATCTCAACAGGCCTAGTAACTTCTATGCAACTCCTGTCACAGGACGACGATCTCAGATGCTCACATTGGAAGTCTTAAAAAGCTTTCATTTCAAATCAGTTTAACAAAAAAATTTTCTGGTGCCACCCATCTTCAAAATCAGTGACAAAAAACCACCCACTGTAACCGTAGACTCACATACTTTATTGAAATCCCAGAACTAAAACATATCGTGACACATTCGTATTCTCATATTTTCTTCAAGGGCACACCCACCCCTGTCTGCACCAGCAAATATCATGACCACAATGGTGAAATAGCACTACAAATGTCACACAATGACATCTCACGTATGAATTGTCCTTCGTCTGAAAACACACTATGTTATCACTCAGTTATCACGAACACCATTTAAAATGCCCACACATGTTCACATCAAGAAACATAACCTCAATAATGAAATTAAAGCACAAACGAGTGGCATTTCGTTACACACATACTCATAGTTTGTCGGCATACCATCAAAATGTGATAATTCCAATTAAACATAATGAATGTCCTTTCACACCAAGGAATGTACTGCACTTTACATTTTTTTTTGCTATCCCTCTCTTGGGAACATCGGGCGTATGGAATTTCCTTTCCAACTACAAGGATCTGATTATATGTCTATTAATTCATGGCCACGTATCCTTTTACGAAAGGACACGACCCACGAAACGATAAAGAAAGTGGGTGCCACAAATGTCTTTCTCTAATTGCGGTTGTTTCCTTCTTGTAAATTGATCTCGAAATGGATGTGTATTTAATTACTGCACAATAGTCCTTCCGTTCACTCTCAGTCTCCCTCTCTGCTGTGTCCTTATAAATTATTCATATTTTTGAAGTTTTAATGCAAACAGACAACTGGTCTCACTTAAGGTCCCCTTAATACGTCACTCAACATCCATTAATTTAGTTGTCATGGATTCGGACACACGAATGTCCTTTTGAGATTAATTCAAAGAAAATTATCTGTTTAAACAGACAGCGTTGTCCTTGGGGCAGTTGTCTTACATAAAGGTTAGATAATCTTTCATTTAATGAAAGGACCAGTGTGTAGTGTGGTGGAGAGTCCTGGATTTGACAGATAGGTTGTCGTTTTTTTCTTCTCTTGGTCGCATTGACACATTCAATTTGCCAAAAGGATATTCGAAGGAAGATTGGCAATGTCGTGTTGGCGACAAAAAAAAAATGGAATGCTCGAAGACTAAAAATATCTCACAGAGGAATGAGAACATGTAGATACGACACAACAGGATACACCGGTTGTAGGTGTTGAGTGTTGAGGAAAAAATTTTTTTTTTTTTTACAAAATCAAGTGCCAAAGAGGAAACTGAGGTACACTTCATGAACATTGAGTGCAGAGTGCCTTAAGGGATTTATTTTGTTTTCCAAAGTGAATATTTCACGCTAAGGAATTTTTGAAATTTTATTTCCTCACTACCAGGTGGGTTTTGATGGGGGAATAATGTCAATAGCTTTAAGGACTTGGACATTTTTTCGGGTGTCTAATGGAAAAACATTAGGGAAAACATTTTAAAATTATGGTGAGGACAAATTTACATTGTTGTGGAAGGATATTTTGGTCAGGGTTACCACTTTTGATTATTTTGTATCTCTGTTCAAAAACGATAAGGGATGTCGTTAGATTCACTAAAGAAAACGATTGTTCCTGACTTCAATTAAATAAGGATCAACCTAAACTAAATCAATAGTTCTAAGCCGACATCGATGATCTCATTCTTGCTGAGAGACAAGTCAGTTTCAGCCTTTTGTCGCTTGTTCTTTGCAAGAGAGACAATCTTGGTAGGTAAGGGGAAACTTTCAAAACAATTTTAGATCTTAAGTGTGACGCTATAATCCTGTAATCCTTCCATACTATAGGAACGAATATGCTTAGGTTTTCGAGTATGTAGCTCACGGCTTTTGGTTTTTGGAGAAAGGACGAAGGAAAGTCAGCTTTCTAGAGATGGTTTTAAGGTTAAGTTAGAGTGGCTGTTGACACGTAGGACAAGGATCTACATATTTCCCCCGGGGCTACCCGCAGAGTCAGTTTAAGCTTCCGATGAAACGTTGGAGATTTCCAAGATTATCAAAGAAGTATGCTCCCAGGTGCAGTTCATTTCCAGTGAAAAGCTCTGGACAAGTATAGAGAAGATGAAGAGTGGCCTCTCCCTCCTTCGCGTCTCCACAGAGTTTGTGAATGTTAAACTGCTCATTCATTTCGTCGAGGGACAAGTTGCATTCTAGGGCTGTCTTCGGGTTGAAAGTAGAAAAGGAAGACCCTTGCGTCAAAATACCGGGAAGTACGATGAACAAATTGAACTTTGAAAGTCTGAAATTGCAAGGCACTGCCAAAGCATTTGCTAAGAAATCCAGTGACACTGTCCAGCCCCCTGTTGCACAGTAAACTTTGTGCTGGAACCCTCTAGGGCTGCTCATCGACCTAATATGAAGAAAAATGCATATAAGTGACTTGAAACCAAGCATTTAGGTGCTGAAGTCGGAGTCTATAGAGATAAAATCCTTAGCGACTATATTAGGGAGCAGAAGAAATACTAAAGACTCTCTTTCTCGTAGCCCAAGAAAGCTGATCCAATATCTTGAATCAACTATTGAGGCTTATCCCTGCTAAATGTTGCATAAAAGATCCTATCCAACTTAGTGTGTAAACGTCTGAAGCCCTTCTGCAGCACCCTAATCGGTGAGTACCAGTGTGGCTACCGCATCGGTAGACCAAATCTTTACACTAAGGTAATTCTTTAAAAGATCAAGTCGAGACACTCCACATTTTCAACGACTTCAAAGCCGCAAGAGGGCGATGGCTAAATGCAAGATCCCGGAATAGTTGCTTCAGCTGTGTCGCGTAAGTCCGACTCGCGATGTAGATTGCAGTGTGGAAGCAACTTTTCTAAACTTTTCCAAACATTGCACAGCATTTCGAGAAGGAGAAGCACTATCATTATCCTCACCATGAATATAAAATTCTTAAAGTTAGCACAACCACAGGACAAGTAATTGAAACTGAAATAAAATTTAGGGCTCGTAGGTAACGAGTATCTACGAACGTCCTTGAATGTGCATGTAAGAGTCACTCATTCAGTTCCAATCCATTGCTTATAAGTTCTGCAACAAGTGGTTGAAGTGCTGTACAAATCCAAAGGAACAGTAGTAGTCTGCCCTCCAACAAGTAGACGTCATCGATTTATGCAAAGTGGGCATTTAAACAGGTGGCATGCAGCCAGGTAGAGCGTTTCACATTCCTGCTGTGGTTGCAGGATATTGTATTTAAAATGAAAAATTATGTTTCAATAAACCGGGAAATTGTACATAAAAAATTATGCAAAACTTTGTACACATACACTGTGCTGATGCCAAGTTTTTTTTTTTTAGAAAGGACAAGGGCAAGGACACATGAAAAAGGTGGTTTACCAATTCAGCTCAACTCTGCAAACTGAAACACATCACCTGTAACTCAATAAGGTCAACATTGAATCCTTTCATTTACTTTCAATTTGTTCCAGAAAATCCATATACACTCATCAAAGGATCAAATCAAAGGATACACCTTTCAATTTGTTAAGCTTTTCATCAATTAAGCTAAGGTTACGAAAAATCCAAAATAATTCTCATATTTATCACACTAACGACCCAGAAGGTGAATTTCCCAAAAAGGACTTTGCCAAAAAAAACAGAAATTCAATAGAGAGTCTCTCTCTACGAAGGAGGAGGTTACGGAAGTTCCTATTGAATAAACTTAAATTGCCAAAAGGATATTGGTTTCGTAGGATAATGATATCGTATCCAATAATTTTAAGGGTAATCAATTTTTGGTCATTTCCCTTAATAGACTTTGGTCGTCTTGGATCCTTTTAATCCCAAAGGAGTAGTAAAATAAATTTGTCATATGGGTTATCTTAAAAAAAAAAAAAAAAAACAATCAAACTGACTATGACCCCTTCTGTGATCCTGTTAGCTAAGACATTTAATTTATCGGAATGGAATCGGAAAAGTGTAAACTTGTACACACGCCCGGTGGATTATTGATTTTTAAAATGGTAAGGGTTGAGTTGGGATAGGTTTAGAAAGTGTTTTGAATTATTACTGAGACATTGTTCCAGAGAGATAGAATTAAGTGGAAACCATAAACTTCAGACTTTTGCGATAGTGACGCTGTTAATTGGAATTCTTCTGGCTTAATGCACATGTTGGATGCGGCTGATGGATCTTCAAACACTCAATTCCTATAGGGTTTCGACTACACAATTCACTTGTTCATTGATTGTGAGTTGTCAAAATTGATATGCACTGATTCGATGATCTACCGCTTTTCCATTTCAGGATAATCCGAGGCTACTACTTTACCAACAACTTCCTTATAGCAGGGAGGATTGGAAGGAATACAAGGTAGGTAGGTAAGTGACTTCATATGCTTTCCTTTGATGTAAAATATCCAGAAGTATGCTGTATTCTCTTCTATATAGCTGCAGCATCTGTATTTCTAACCCCAATAGGTTGTGGTCTGTGGTAGTCCCTACGAGAAGCGTTAAGTGTGATCTATTTATTGCAAGAATGTGCCTTATTTTTTTATTTTGTTTTAATTTGACCAGAGTTCTCTCGAGACTGCGTTCCATCTCTCACCACCTTGTCGTTGAAAGTGTAGTGCTATGTTGGATTTAACGAACTAATTTTTCGACCGTTGTTTTAATGCCTTCCTTCTGCATTGGTTCATTCACCATTTCATTACCGTGAATACGCTTGAGTCCCGGGACCCACTCGAGTGTTACATAGTGATTTGAGGTCGTCTCAACAATGTTTCATAGGCGTAAACTTGGCTTTTATAAAGGTTTGACTGTCTATGGCAATGACTTTCCCAGAAGGAAGTTCCATGAATAAAATCTCTGGCCGTCTCGACAATTGCTACGACTTCTACTTGGATCACAATGATTCAGAAGGTTGTCAGAAGGACAATCTGTTTCTTTGATTTTCGACCGTTTTGATGATCCCTTGAGGGGTGATTGTTTTTATGCTCAGGCTATGGCCAGGACATGGTATGAGATAATCCGTATCTATTTCTGGTTTCACCGATCAGTGCGAGTATATTTTCAATGGCTGCAGTTGGAGTGGTTTTAATGGCTCCAGTGGTGCCATATTTGTGGTTAAATAGTTGTAAGGTCCTGCAGATTTGTGACCTTTTCTTTCCCAGGCCATCAGACTAGGAAGCCGTAAGTTAGAATGGTTCTCACAATGGCTATGAATTATGGCGGGTATAGGTCTCAACTGAACGCGCAAAAGCGATTAATGCTTGGTTCTATCTTCCCATTTTAGTTTTCGGTTGAGCATGCACCCAGGGCACTCATCTTTTTTTTAGACTTGGAGTCCATGGTATTGGTCTTTTGTTATTAAATAGAACTACCTCTGTTGTCCACATTTTTCAGTTCAAAATTCTAAGGCCATTCAGTGATGGTATGGTTATGAATTTTTGGAGTTTAATTCTTGTGGAAGCACTTCTTATATCTTGAGAATTATCGGCTTGTTTACTGAGGATTTGCAACCTTGTATTATATGGAGCGACAGATCCACAGTTTCATCTTCATCTAGGCAGTGTCGGCACTCAGTTTCTTTAAATTTTTTTAGGTGAAAGGAACCCCAGAAGTCGTCTGATATCATCACTAAATTCGACGGTATTTTATGCATTTTTAACAAAACGAATGACCTCATCAATAGGAATAGCATCGAGACAGCAAGAATCAGGGCAATTAGCACGGATCACTGGCCAATTGGTCCACACGCTGCCAAGTTTGTCACTCCATTCAACGTCCACTGCCGTTGTTGCGACCATTCATACGAAAAGGAAACGCTATTCCGCCTGCTCTGTGACTGTCCGCACTCTCGGAAAACCCTTTTTCAAGGAACTGGTAGCTCTTTTAACTTGTCTAAGCCTTTTGAATGTTTTCCTAATGTTCCTCTCCCACTTGTTAAGAATTGATTTGAACGTGGATCCAAAAATCCCGCACAAGGTTTCGGGTCCTAAGTAAGTCTTCTCTTTCTCTTTCTCTTTCTCTGTCTTACCTTCAATGCTTTCATGTCCTGCTGCCCCCCAATGGACATTTTTCTTAAAACAAACCAAATACTGGGCGGCATTGGAACAGCACTCTTCAGATTTTGAATTCTTCAAGTCGGAACTTTGAACTCTAAGAGCCGCTTGGACACATCTTTGAAGAATGATTTAATGTTTCTATGGCGTGAAGTTGGATCTGGAACGCATTTTCCAAGTAGTTTCGCGATTCTTTGATTATGTCCAAACACGCTTATCAGGATTGAGAATTGGGCAGCCAGAAGCGAGGTATTACGGGCTGCGATCTCAATCCCAAACCTTCTGCCAAAGCAGAGTTTGGTAAGATCTATGAGTAAGACCATGTAATCCACTTATTAGTCAGGTATTCTATAATAAGATAAGTTATAGAAAGGACACACTAAAATATACTCATACATGATTAAGGAATACAACCGGTCCAAATCCCATCTTAATTATAAAGAAGTCTGTACACAGCATTAGTCATATTTTGAGTTTTCTCATTTCAGGAATATATGACTATGACGGCTCACAATGCTTTGGATTGTAGGATCATAAACTGGGCTTTAAACTTAAATCCAAATACATTCCGATCGAAACACGTTCCCAATATTAAAGCTTATTCCCCGAATCTTTGGTAACGTAAAATAATTCTTTATGTGGTTCCTAGTAGATGCAATTTAAATGAAATCCAAAGAATAAGGCCGATATCACGCTTCAATACATTCCAGAGTGTACAGCTTCACGCTTTTTAAAACGATGTTGATATTTCAATTTGTTTTTTTTTGAAAGGAATATAAGAAATATTGAAATTGATTGGCAAACATCCGCCCTTAGCTCCGTTGGAAAACATTTTTTTTATTCTCTCTGTGTGTGTATCAAACAAATATTGACGGAGTTTTTGGTTTTCCAAAAAAGAGGATTTTATAATGCCTATAGACTGTCTATCATACATCCTTTGTGTATAAGATAAATTCAGTACAACTTTCATAACCATTGACTGACGACTGCTTTCAAACTTATCATCACCACTTAGTTGAATTACACTACAAACGTGTAGATTATATAAACCAATCCCCTCCTCAATACCGAACCACAAAAGTTACTAACAATTTCGACAAAGTACACATATAGATTCCCGGAGAAAAACTCGCTCTGGAATGCGGGACCATCAAAAAGTGAAAAGAGGAGAAAAACTTTTCTTTTTTTTTGAAAACCGCACCAGGTTCGGGTGTATCTTTTTTGCCATACGGATTTAAATGGATTTTGATTGTGTTTTTCGTTTTTTTTTTTTTCAACTTTGAGTTAAACCATAGGAAACTTTATTTTCCACTTTTTTGTTAAATTTGGCTTTAACATGGCTTCTGTGTACATAAGTAACACTTTTCGTTAAGGGAAAAGTTGAACATTTGTTTTTTCACACAAAAATTTCAGTGGAAACCATTTGTGATGAGGAATTTGTGGAGGAATCACTTTGTTTGATGATCCCGACGTGACTCATGAAATTGAAAATAAAAGTTTTATTCAATAATTTGTTTGGTTAGGTATACGTTTTGTTTTTTAAAAGCCAATTCTTGCAATACGTAGGCAGAACATGGAATGAATAACAACATCGGTCTTCTGTTGGTTAAAGTGGTTTGGTGGCCATTAATAAAAACCCAGCGATTAGTAAGCATCTGTACATAGGAACAGCCTCTAAAATGATGTACATTTCCAGACAGATGTCAAAATAGACCACACTGTTTGGATCCCTTTTAGTATGTCTTTCCACAGTAATTGCGTGAAAATCTTTGATCTTTTCTCGAACCTAATGTTGTTCCAGTAACCACAGCAACCACGAAGTGGCAATATATGTATTATCCACATCAGGCCGTGAGAACCAAATGTGGCGAACCAGGGACAGAACAAAACCAACAACAACACTGACAAGGGTCCCGATCGATGGGAAGACGAACCTTCGACCACAAAAACAGTCATCCCCGCCAACCGAAAGAAAATGGGTGGAAGACGTAACAGGGAGTGCGAATCTTGACGGCCAATTACACGACGAAAATCAGACAGTAGCAGACTTCCTGAACCTGATGCTGGATGAAAACCGGGACGCAGCACAATATTTCCAGAGGGTAGTCTCTTCTGTTGTAGCGAAAAGCCAATCCCACACTTTATCCGTGTTCGCGAAGAGCATGGGCGAAGTTATAGCGACTTTCCAGGATCATGCAGGCCAAGATCTGCGACCTTGAAAGGGTCGTTGTCGAAGTCGAAGTTTAATGGGACGTCCAAGTCGATGCAAGTCAAGAGCTTTCTTTTCCGGATAGAGACCCTTCGCAGACAATATGGGCTATCCGACAACGAGCTCTTAAGGAACTTCCACCACCAGGTGACAGGGGTCATCGAAGAAAGCAATAGTGCTTGGAGCTCCCCAGTGGTGCTGGTGAGAAAACCAGGGAAAAACACATTGTGCCTGGACTCTAGAAAGGTAATTGCGGTATTGAAAAAAGATTTGTACCGGCTTCCCCACATCGAGGGTTTGTTGAGCAGGTGGTGTATGAGTGAAGGGAGACAAGAACTCCCCCCGTACAATGAGCTTTGCCGTGCAACCGCGAGCGTGTTGCCGTCCCCCTAGCATACATCGAAGATGCTTCCGTGGCCTGATCCTGACTCATAACAATGTCAGAGTACCGCGGGACTCCTATCCACTTAACCTCTCATCCACAGTCGAGAAAAATAAAAAGGTGTCACTATGAGCTTGATGTCCTATGCTTACTCTGTTAGATCACGGAGCAATAGAGGCCTGAAAAGACTGATAAAGTGGCAACAGTAGAACCAAAACTGAACCAAACAATGGTCAATCAATTCAGTTCTGATCCCTGCAAAGGAACTTATACAAGGACTACGTAAGATTATAAGAATGATCTTGAATTCAGGGTGGTTTGAGTAGACGAACCAGAAATAAACAATCAACTAACCAGACGTACTCAAAAGAACCCCACAATCATGAAAGAGGCAGCACTATACATCATCATGCCACCAATTTCATCTAACCTAGTCTACTAACGCCAAGGATGAGCATATCATTCACGAAAAGTAGATGACTGATCTTGAAGTTTCTCAATATGAGACATTTCTCTGTCATTTACCCGAATAAAGCTCCTGCAGTCCTAAGCAGGGAACCACCAATTCCACACTCTTGTAAAGCAGTCTTGAATTCGCCTCGTGAGATTTGATCCTATGACGTCTACAAATCCACAAAACAGCTGCAGACAAGTTTGGCATACTCCCAGGCCTTCCGAAGTGTCATTATGAGTGTTATAGTACTTCTGCCAAGACAAACGCCACATTGGTTGCGTGTATATGAATTGTTCTCATGAATAGAAGGGACCTACAGTTTTTTTCCCCGACTTTCAACGACGGACTGAGAAGCTTTTTCTTTGCAAGGGTTTCATTTCCTGCTGAGAGGTGGTGGCTCCTTTTGCTGATTCGAAACTGTCCTCATTCAGCAGTCCAACGCACTAAAACACGGCGACAACGATTTAAGAGACACATACCCCTATAATTGGCACAATCATCCTAGTTTTCTGGTTGCATTCCATTGCACTTAAGAATGCATTCCTTCGATATATGTATTTACAGCCTCTACCATGTTTCTAACCTCAATTCGATGGTCATCCAGCATTTTTTGATGCTATTAGTTCTGGTCAGAGTTGTTGGTCCCCAAAGTTCATCGTCAACCAAGCTAGTATGACCACATTGACATAAGCTGATACGGATGCCAAATAATATTTAAGGGTTCAAACTGGTTGCAGAGACAACTTTCAAGGCATGTTCAGTTGAAGTATTAGACCTTGACTACGCAAAAACTTTTGGAACGACTATCGTAAGGCTATTTCCTTCTTTTTTTTCTAATTTTGTTTATGAACCACAAAAAGCGACATCTGTGTTTATTTTAAAATACTTTAAAAGGAGTTCCGTGATTCAGTTTAGTTCACGTGCACGGCGAACTATATAAACTACACTCTCACTTTCGAAATTTCCTTGAATTAACAAGTGTAGTGGCAAATATTACAAACAAATTCTCAATGGTGCTTCAAAGTAGGATACAAAACCATACTTGTACAGGATATAGGTACACTTGAATGTAAGTAAAATAATAAAAAGTACATTCAAAACGATTTGCACTTCAATTTGCAAATTAAATCACTTGAACTGGTAGCAAATATCCGTTCGCAGAAGTGGAAAATGTGGTATTTTCCATAAAACAAATAATAAAATTGGAAAAGGAAAATTCATCAAAAAGTGAATTTTTTTGATGTAAATGTAAATAAAACGTTTGGTTTTCCTCGAATTAAGTTACAAAATACGTTCCACATTTAGGAACTCACTTATCGCTCGATTAATTTAGAAATGTATGCGTGTTTTTGAAAAGGATTTTCGAAAGGAATTTCGGAAATTTCCATAGAAAAATTCCAATTTTTAACATTTATTCGCGTTAAAAATGTTTGTCAGGTGTGACAATGTGACTTGTGAAGGGATATGTGACTCTGCGAGCATTCACAGTCTCCCCTGCTATGGGACGATGATTAAAGACTGTCTATACAAATGCCATACAAATACGGATTTGGTCAATCCAGTGCTAAAGGCTTAGTCTACGAGTAGAAAACATGAAAGGCGCTCTGAATTTCCTGGCAATGTAAGCGGGCTTTTGGCAAGACTCGGGGCTTATTGCCGTAGATGGTCAAGACCTTTGTTTAGAATATGTGACAGAAGTTTGGTGGAAGGGTCATCCACGTAAATATGTTACTGCTCGTTACGCTTCAAGGAACAACTTGTCTCAGCTGCACAGAAGCTTTCTCGAATACGCCTAGCTCTGCTCTTGATGCACTCTGGAGAATCTACCACCTTAGACGTGATGGTTTCTGATATTATCCACACTGGAGTTTTGATGATCTTGTGCGACGCTTATTTTTAGACTCAAGATAGAGGTTGTCAACCCCTTATTCCAAAAGATGCGGCAGAATACAACATCTTTTTACTAGCAATGCTACAAGCTTATGACAGGTTACGTAGCTTTAGCTCGTGCATCCATATGAGACAGATTTGGCTTGAAATGAATCGATGCAAAAAAAAACTCAAGCACTTAAACCGCTTAAATGAGCGCACATCAATAGTTTTGCCACGAAATGTTAATCCTTTAGAGTTTTTCAAAGGCGTTAATTTAAAGGTTAACAAACTCCAAACTTCTGTGTCGCACACCTATGACTTCCTATTAGGCAATAACAATCAAAACACTAAAGATGTCAGGTGTTGATATGTGTCACACAAAGGTTGTTTGGACATAGAGCAGCAATCTCAATGTTGTCAATAATATATCCGTGAATGTCCTTGTGTAACTCATTTCCATGACGTGTCGGACATTTATCGTTGGAGTTTATAGGCTCGTTGTTGTAATAAAATGCTCCTTGACACTGTAACTTTGACCTCAGCACGTATGTCTGTATCTCAAATATTTATTTCTATTAAAGGATTTTGTCTGCCATCAAACAGGCAGGAAGCCTTCGCCAGAAGGGCAACGCGGTATAGGAAAGCATTGCCTTAGGTAGCACTAAAAAGTAAATAAGAAGGCGGCAACTATGTCCAGCTGTGTCTTTAAATCCTTCTACGTATCGTTGGCAAAAAGGACTCTAAGTTCCTTTCTCCTTATGAAATCTAAAATTCAATCTTTTATCAAAAACGTTTTTTTCGATTCGAATATCATTCCTTTGTTCGATACTTTTTTTTTCCGAGTTAAGCTTCTTTTAAATTTTGATACTCTATTGTCGGGCGTATACGTAACATTTTACCAACGAGCAAGAAATTTCCATGACAAACTTCAGACGAAACCTGTTTGCTAGGATAACTTCGTTTGATGACCCCATCATAACTCACGTAATTGGAAATAAAAGTTTTATTAAATAATTGCTTGTGTAGAACTTTCCTTCATTATGTTGGCCGAGATTCAATTATTGTACTGAAATTGTTGTAAATATATCGTTAAGGAATATATATATGTATATGTTACAAGTGGTTATTGAGTTGAATTGAGTTGGTGTTCAGGGAAAAGTTAGTTCATCTCAAGCTCTCAGACACATTGTGGTACTCCTACCCCGAAAGGGATATGGACATGGAATTTCAATTGGATTAAGTCCATTCTAGTGATATTGACACCCAAGATGAGCGGTCTTCATCTCTCGATAGGTTTCCAAACAGAACATAGACGTTAGGTTGGCAATGATTACTCAAATTTATTGTGTCCAATGATATGCCCGACCACAGATCTAGCAGAATTTTGCAGCGTTGTTACCAAGCCCTTTCACAAATTCGTGGTGGTTCTACAGCTTCTCTCTATGAAGCCGGACTATATGAGAGTCGATTCAGTTCATAATTTTTGCTGAACTACTACCAATTATTGGTTTCAAATTTGCAGGGGGAATCGCTGAGTCCCGTTTCGCTGAAGAATCTGACATTCTATTGTTTGCAGTTCCCCTGTGATCCAGAACCTATACGAGACATTTAGAAAGCCTAATTAGTTTGCGCTCACATTCTAGAATAATCTGCGAGTGGCAACATTGCAGCCTTACTATCATAACAGAAGTTCTAACCACGCCATCTCTCTCTAATTATCCAGTTAGCTACTCTAAATACGGAGAGGAGTTGTGTTTGGAAAACAGTCTTTGATTTGCCCAAATTGCTGGCGTATTTGGTTTCGTTATTCAAATGCTGACCAGGTGCTGGAGCCTGTGACTGCTATTTGGTCCAACGTTAGAAGTTTGTGGTGAAACCCTCTACCTATCGCTGACGAATGACAAACAAAATCGATGACTGTTCGTTACTTTGCATCCTAAGTCACCCTGAAGGCGTATACCTTGGTGATTAACGAGCTCTGAGAAAGCTATTAGTGCTAAGAAGTTTTGAAAGTGGAAAACGTGTCAATAGACTTCTTCAGAAACTGCATCCTACCCAAAGTTATAACAGCTTGGTTAGAGAACTATCACATTCTTACTCAACTTGAGCCGTCTATGAGCAGGACGTTAGTGAAAGCTTAAAGAATATAAGAAGATGCAATTTTTTAGGATAAGTGAGGTTCTCTCGTTCGTGGGTTTTAGGATTGATAGGATCGGCCATTGTCAAATCCATCTCAGAACCCATTCTTGCTGGCTCATCCCTCTTTTCATTCCTATGTTCCGCGACCCAAATGAGTGTGATGTTGTAATTGGCACTAGTGCCTTGAGCTCATCGTGGTAACGTTTCACTGTTCTGGATCTGATTGTTGTAGATGTGATGGCTTTGATGGTTGCTTGACTATCTATGTACATATATGTCGGTGTGACTTCTTGGGAGTGTCTGTTGTGATAGTTCTCGCGACGCCTCAGCGATGGCTTCCGCCTAGAACACGCTGTTGTGGTTTGTAACTCTTATCGTCCGCGCGATGCTAGGTTCCGATGCATAAATCTCAGAGCCTATACTCTCATCCATTTTTGACCCCTCCGTGAAAATCGATATATATGTAGTTGGAGTTAATGACTTCTCCGTTTGTCCAGTTCTCTCTATAGGGAATTTCGAGTTCGAGACTTAGGCTGAATTTTGGCTTCAATGTTCATCCACTTGGTTATTGCTTGGTGACCTATCAAGCCTCTTTTCCAAAGGCTGAATTGTTGTAGGTGAAGCGCACGTTTCGCGGCCACTTCCTTTGTAAAAAAATCGACAGGTATTAACCCCAGCATCATCTCGAGGGCTGCAGTCGGCGTTGTTCTGATAACACTTGTGGGCTTCCTATGCAAGCCAGTCGCTAAATCTTCGTCAAGATGTTCAGATTTGTGGTTTTTACTAAAATTCTGTTTTTAGACTTTAGATGGAATTTTTCTTTCTTTTTCGCTGAATTTGGAATGTTAATGCCTGCGTTGATTGCTCTCTGTTTAAAAAACAAAAACAGTTTACTAAAAAACTACACTTCACAACATAAAACACATGTTTTCCCTCATCTTCACCTACAAACCGAAAGTTCGATGTTTTTTTTTTTGCGAATTTTATTTCACAAATGTATTTTATTCGATTTTATTTCTTTTTTAACTTTTTGGTTTGGTAGCCGTCTTATTTACATTTACTCAGAGTATAGCCGCATATACAGTAAGATATCGGGATATTGGTGGCCTGAATCCAATGGTCAATGAATTAATTTAATTTTTCATGGAATGATGTCCAACATTTCGGAAGTTTCGATCGATAGATTAGTAATCACGTGGTATAGTGCGGGTGTTGTGTGTTTAAAAGTTGAGATTAACACTTTTTTTTAAGAAAAAGAAGAGAATTCCAATTTAATTGCGGAGTTCTCGTTGTATAAAGTGGAAGTGAAGTTCATATTGCATTGTGGCAACAAGAAATAATTTTTATTTAATTTTAAGTTTAGTAAAGACGATCATTTATGGAATTTTGAGTAAACAATACTTTTGTGAGTGGCGCGATGTAATCGAAATAGAAAAAGAAAATAAAAAAATCATTTTATAAGTAATTAAAGATACCATATGTATACAAACGTTTAATGTAAAACCTGTTCCATCTAAGAGTTTTTTAATTTTATAAATAGAATCTAAATTTTATTCGTTATCGTAAAAATTTTATTGCGCATCTTAGAAGTAAAGTTCATCGAAGAATTTGATCGAGTGCTGCTTACCTTAAAGCTTCATCAAGTCATCTGTGATTGATATTTATTCATTTTCTTCTTTGAAAGTTCGGAGTATTTGAAGACTTGTGTATCTAGTTACGACAGAAACGTGCAAAAAAAAAACGAGGAGCTTCTTCATGGAGCTAGAGAATGGGCACTCTTTGAATTAGAGAAGAAATTACATAAAGAGTTGTAGTATCTACCATGTCCTTGGTGAGTGTTGCTTACAACACCTGACCCAACAAATTGTGTAAATATTTTTAAGTCACTTACGAACGTGCCAGTATAGCTATTAGGAGGCAGAGTCGACAATATTATTCCAGATTGCCATACAAGCCAGATTGTCTTGGAGCTGCATAATTACGACGGTCGATTGAAAATTACATTACTATCCCCAAGGTTAACTAAGTTTGAAATGGCTGCCAGCTTAAACCAACACACTTAGAACCCATACCGAGACAGCAAGAACCACAGCAATTAGAACGGACAGTTGGCCAATTGGTCCACACGCTGCCAAGTTAGGCATTCCGTTCAAAACCCACTGCCATAGTTGCGACAACTCACATAAAAAGGAAACTCTGTTCCACTTTCTCTATGATTGACTGGCACTAGCTAGAGCCAAGCAACACACACTTGACAAACCCTTTTTCAATGAATTATCAGAGATTGCTGACACAAAATCCTGCAACACCATTAACTTTCTGATTTCCACAGGATTGATTTGAAAAACTACGCTTAACCACACCCATCAACGTCCAGGTCACGTGAGTCGTGGTATCAAAACAGCGCAATGGTTTTACTTGTGTTTCTGGTAGCACCTTACCAGACAGCCAATTATACCTAGTCACCTGGACCAATGATAAGTCCATTGTGATAGATGGATGTTTGAGAGATTCTCCTTGTCTACTCGTTGTACATATTGGAGCGTCCGATAAAGCGTTGTAAATGGGTTTTCAATAAGGACATAACAATTTTGTATTTAAATAAAACACAGAATAGTTAAGCTATCAGGCTGAAATTTGTTTCAGATGTAGTACATATGTCAAATTTATGGAATTGGATCTGGTTCATATGACCACAGCAAGCATGTTTGCAGCAATTGATTCTTTGCAGCCAATTTTCCGCAACTCTTCTACACATATCGGCTGGAACGTTGGTAATTTCGCGTTCGATATTGTTCCTGAGCTCCTTTTACTTTGTTGGCTTGTTGAAATAAACGAACGCTTTAACGTAACCCCACACAAATAAATCCAACGGCGTTAAATCGCATGAGCGAGGGGGTCATTCGATGGGACCATTTCTCGAGATTATACAATTACCGAACTTCCCCTTCAATACATCAAGTGCTTGACCAGCTGTGTGGCATGTGACACCATCTTGTTGGAACCACATATCACTGATGTCAAATCCATCCAATTCTGGCCAAAAATAGTCTTTCAACATGTTACGATAGCGAACTCCATTGACGGTAACATGGCAATTATTTCCATCGTCTAAAAAACACGGTCCAATCACAAATCCACACCCTCCACACAGTCACTTTTTGTAGATGTAGTGGAGTCTCTTGAAGCTTCTTATTGCTGTCCAATGAAATTATTGCTGTTCGATGTAATTCAGGATTTTCTTCAAACTTTTGCAGAGCCCAATCGGAGAAGTTTCGGCACTTCAAATGATCAATATGCTTCAGTTCTTGAGTTAATCTGATCTTGTAAGGATGTAGGCCAAGATATTTACGCAAAATTCGCCACAATGTGGACTGAGGGATTCCCAATTCCTGTGAACGGCGTGGAATCGAGTGATTTGGCTCATTTTGAACTCAAGCACTTATGGCTGCGATATTTTCGGTACTCCGACCGGTGCTTTGTCTCACTGGCACAGGAACATTCAATAGTGAATATGTTGACTCGAATTTATCCACACAGCCTGTCTGATGGGACCTAAAGTTGCAATCACCGACTTAGAATTTCGGTAGTGATTTTTAATAATTTTCAAACGTTGCTTGTTCATGAACTTTTTTATGATAAAAATGTAAACCTTGCTTGACGTTTTGACATTAACAGATTATAAAAAAAGTTTAAGGGTGCCTTTGCATCAAAATACAAAATTGTTATGTCTCTATTGAAAAACCTTTTATATTTCTTACAACTGTGTCCATCAGATCGCTTAGGTCGGTAGATAGAAGGCTCCTAAGTGAAGTTTTCTTTTGCAGGAGAATAGTTTCCTTCTCCTCTTTGTCTATACAGCTTTGTACAAAAAAAAATGGAGTCTACGCTAAGACTTGTTGCATGCTTCTCTCTTAGACAGTGTCCACTGATGACACTGATATGCAATTTGTTTAGGGAAATAAAATTTTTAGAGCTTTTTAGTTCCAGCTGCATCTTTTGTAAACTTGAGTTTACATGTAGCAATCGGTATACCTAAAGTACTTTTTTCTGGAAAAAGAGGTTTACATAGCTGTTCGTCAGCGTTACAGTTCCTTGGAATATCTCCATGCTCCGAGGCCCAACATTTCTGTGAGAGACGATCGACAAGAAAGGGTTACAAAAGAGTTAAGAGAAAACGATTTCAAGGACTTTATTGCCACTTGACTGTCCAAAAAGATGCGAATATCTATGGAGGATTCTTTAACCAAGATTAGACTTCTTTAATCGCTAATATTTCTGATTTCTAAGACGGAAAGTGTGGAATGGCAGCAGGTTATTCCATTAGGACAACCTCACTGCCAAAGATTTTCTTTCTGAGTTGAGAGAGGGCCAGACATTCTTTGAGGATGTGTAAAGAGGTCTGTGCACTCAAAAGACAAAGTCTACAGCTTGAGTCTGTTAGCAGGTGCGATGTAGATGTTTATTCGAGAGGAAGTGTCCGTTAAAAATGTCAATTAGGACTCTAAGGTAAAAACAGAAAAGTATTTGTGTAATAAGACCTTCCTGCACACCAGCTTTTAGTTATAGAGGAAGTTCGGACATGAAATTTTGTACATATGTTGGCAAGTCTTATGTTTAATGAAACATGACTTCGAGAGTATATACTTCGCTTTCTCACCGCTTATGAGAAGACCTATCTTGATAGCTTTCCATTCGGTGGCAGAGATGGCATCAGCACCCACTTGCTTCGTTCTGCTAATGATGTAAATATTGCACAGAATGCAATGTATTGCCTTTTACCACAGCAAAATTGCATGATAGCAAGTCGCCGTTTGTTTTACTGAAGGACCTTGGAGTGAACGTGAGCATGACAGAGAATGGTAAACCAAACGTGCTTTATAATTGCCATAAGCTGCTTAGAAATCAATAAATTGATGCTGGATATCCCTCACTGCAATTCGGCTACATAGGAGTTTTGACGTTCACACATCCTATAGACAATGCTTTGAAGACTAGTGCCTCTGTGCTTAACGATATCCTTTGCTGTGAATCAATCATACAGATGCATGATTTTCAGTTTAAATTCGAAAGCCATTCAAGACTATAGAAGCAAAAGACCCCACATGTGCATACATATCTCTCTTCAAAATCATTTTCCGAGTAATATCCTCAAG
The DNA here is from genome assembly GCA_951813785.1 of Criorhina ranunculi. Lineage (NCBI taxonomy): Eukaryota > Metazoa > Arthropoda > Insecta > Diptera > Syrphidae > Criorhina > Criorhina ranunculi. Next base: position 49,497,663 of record OX638382.1, on the reverse strand, counting down.
GTAAATCCATTCAAAGAGTGATCGCAATAAAGCCGAGATATATCATAAAACCTGTGTCCTGTTGCAATTCCCCATTTGTACAACATAACCCAAGATATTTATCGACCCTTAAATGAAATAACCATTTTCAGTTATGATTTTCCAAGAGAAATACCTAAAAGGAAAGATTTCACCATTCATACAGGAAAAACGACAAAACAAACTATACACAACCAAAAGGACGAGGACTAGGCATACAAGTCTGTGGCAAACACTGTCCTGAATGAAATACATGTATCACCGATAAAAGTCAAAACCATAAGCTGTGAGGCATGATTCTGGACCGATTCAGTTCCTGCCCGCAGTGTTGCCCCATTCAAAGTGTAACTCCCTAATTGTGTGGGAGAGGGACCGGGTTAGAGTTGACTTATTGTATAATGGCACGTATTTCAGGAAAATTTCCGGCACCAAGTTATGAGTACTATACCTATGTGTTGCCCTGGTGTTGTGGAGTCAGTTATTGGAATGAACGTTGTTTCACAAAAACTCACATGAATTCTGGTCCTTTTACACGAATAGCACTCTCTGTGGGTAGGGATAGTTGTATCTTGTTACGATTATTGACAAAAAAAAAAAAAACAGAGAAGACATGTGTGGTAAGGTTATATGCTTTATTGGTTTGTGAATATGCTTTTGAAGGGTGATGGAAAGTATTTAATGAATAAATCTCTTAGATGAGGGGTTTGTGTCACCTTGACTTGTCAAAACATGGAACTAAAACCAACAGAGGCAGAAAAGAACTGTCACCGGTGCACTGGGGGGTATTGACACAGAATTAGCCACTTCTGGGGGGCAAAACTTAGTTACGATTCATCGTAGATGAATCTAGCAGAATGTCACAGTAGACAGCTATAACTTCGAGGTAGAAAAGGACTTTGTCCACCGTAGATCTGCTATGACTTCTGAAAGCGACTTGTCATGAGAAATCAGACGAAGAATAACTCGAACCAATCACTGCTTCTTTCGGATGTGAGGACATCTGAGTAGTAAGGCCCTATCCTGAAGAATTAAGAAGGTCTTTTACAAGACCTTAATCACCCCAGTCCTCTTCTATAGCATTGACTCATGGACTATATCGATGGCGGATGAAGATACGATTAGAGGCTTGGTCTTGGTCGTAAGATATTCGGTCCCATTTGCATTGACTGGCCTTGGAAGAGAAGATTCAAGGACGAACTATATAAGCACGTCGACTTAGACATTGAACAAGGTAATGGACGTTTGAGATGACTTTGATTTTTAGGGCAAATGGACACCAACCAAATGGACTGGCTCCCAAAGTCTTTGAATCTAACCCGCTGGGACAACACAGAAGGGAAAGCCCTTGCCTTGTGGAGTTCGGAGGAAACCTCAATGTACTTGGCCTCGATCGAATGACGCTGTCCGAAATCAAACTTTCTTTTTGCAAATTCTTTTGTTTACTAACTTACTTATCAGGCCTGAACTAAAGCCGTTTTCCATTCTTCACGGTCAAGGGCACGCTGCTTCCAGTTTACTGGACCAAGGTTTCTGTCCGCGATTGCCTGATCTTTAAACCGGAGGTTCGGTCTTCCTCTTCTTCGTGAACCAGGTGGCTGCGATTCGAAGATGCTCTTAGCTGGGCCATCCTCGTTCCTCGTATACTCATTCATTCGCTCGATGTAATCGAGCCATTACAGTCGATGGATTTTTGCCTTCCAGACTACATCCACATCTTTGTACAGCTAGTAGAGTTCGCGGTTATACCTTCTCCTCCATTCGCCCTCCTCGCAGATAGGACCAAATATTCGACGTAGAATTTTACTTTCGAAGGATCCCAAGATCTGGTCCGCTATCTCACTTATCGTCCAGCATTCAGCTCCATAAAGCAGGACTGGCAAGATCAGGGTTTTGTAGAGCATGATTTTGGACCTTCGAGTTAGGAGTTTGGACCCTGGTTGTTTGGACAAACCGAAGTAGCAGCATTTGCCTAAGGTTATCCTTCGTCGAATCTCCATTAGGGTTTCTTTTGTTTCGGGATATCGGCAGTCTTACTCTGGCTACAACGATGTAGTGTTTCTAATAAACGTTCTCTATCCGGAATGTTCGGATATCCATTGTACCTCAAGAATGCCTTTTATATACTAAAATGGCGCTACAATTTGCGGTGAATCTGGGCCTCAACCAGCAAGCCTCTCCAGTTACTTACTTCAGTTGATTGTGTTCGCCACATGAGGCGAAGCATTTTGCGTTGTCTTTTTGGGTTTAACTTGAATCTTTTTTGAGATCAAAGGTCTCGGTGAGGTTGTTACCGACCTTGATGGGGTGCACGTTCTGTATAGCTTGTCTCTAAAAACGCTGTCATAGGGATCAAAAAATCAATTTAGAGATGATGCGTATTCATTTGGACTTGTTGGGTTATCTTTCAGGATCTACTGAGGTGTGAAATTGTAGTTTGACTTCCAAGGAACAGGGACCTTGCGAAGTCAGCCAACTCGCTGGAACACAGGAGAAATCTTTCCTGTCCCTACTAAAGTAGCCAGTTGTATTCCATCCCTTTAACATTTGATCCACTTTACGCATCATGCTTCGAATGCACATCGGTTAAGCCTGCTTGCGAATAATCTTCATAGCTCTGTGTTTCTGCATCACTACAACTTACAAGCATTTAAAACTAACTAGCATCGGTACCTCCTTCATGTCTCCACTAATTTCCCTAATGCCTAGGCTACAGTTGAAGGCCCCGTAATGCACGCTAATTAATAAAAAATAAAAACTTAACCAGTCCACCCACTCAATCTCAATCTCGTTTATCAATTTTCTGTCCGCTATTAGAAGAATACTTTCTTTAAGTAAATATAAACAAGTTAAGGATAAACTCCCAATAGTATCCTTGCTCATTTTAATTACAAAACTTAACAACAGCAGTTTTGCTATTTTTTGAACAAAATTTTCCCAAGTCAAACAAAACGAAAAATTTTCAGATCAGTTATCTAAAATTTGATAGAACTTTCTTCTACTTAAGGACATTCGTCCTTAAATTGAGTCAAGTGCTGAAACGCGTTAAATTTTCAAAATTTGATACACAAAAGTGTAAACGTGTCTACCTTTCATCGACCATTTATGTACATTTAAACTTCCTTTTCGGATTAGCATCGCAATATTAAATTAAAAAAAAAAAAAAATGAAAATGGAAAGAAAATCATGTCCTTCTTCAGATGCGTTCTCAATAGAAAATCAAATTAAATGTTCAGGCATTTAAATTGCCATTCAGAATCACTTCAACAGGCATTCAGCTTTCATGCTATTCACCAAAGACCGCTCTGAATACTTTGCAAAGAAATTTCACAAGCTATTTCTCTCAACAAAACGAAACCCCTCACCCTCTAACAAAAGGGGTTATTTATATTTTTTTTTTGTGAGAAACCCTTGTTAATATAAAACGACACTACTATTCTGCTACGCGTTAAGAAAACATCTACATAAACAGAAATAGGACAACAAAACAAACATAAACAGTCAGCTAGCTGCACGCGCCTTGAAAAATCAAAGCAACAGAATGAAAGTGAAAAAAAAGGGAACAAATCCTGTAAGGACTTGAAGGAAAGCGAATGCACTGCCACTTGAAAGTCAAAGGAGTACTAAATTAATTTTGCATTCGCAGTTGCAATTGCGATTGAAAATTTCCATCCCGATAATCCTCCCTTGACAGGAAGCTTAGATTCTAAGAAATTGGAGCACTACCTCTATGAAATCGGGTGGAACAAGCCCATGCCATCGCTCGGTTGGATGAGTGAGAATAAGGAAATGAAAACAGTGAGAGGATGAGCACACACACACACAAGTCTATTGGCTGATATGAACAGATTTTTGGCATATTTCATACACCTTTCTGCTTTGCCGTCTACGTACATCACCTGCTTCGTGTATTGTTGTCTAGCTCTTATCACTTCACTGGCATGCATCGCATTAAGTATCTATTAGTACGAGAGATACTCTACCTTCGACGACGACGGTAGAGAATAGCGCTCAGGAAGAGTGGAATAAATCTATTTTTGAGATAAAAAAAAAAATGCCACGTCGTAGAGGTGGTGCTTTTGTATTTTCGGGTTATCGTTCCGTATTATCCTTTCTTTTGCTTTCCTTTATCTTTTTTTTTGAGATACGAATTCTTTTATCAGAGAAGAATTGGTTTTCCCACTTTTATCTGTCTTCCATCTGTGATGGGTGTCGACAGTCGACATATAGAAAATATTTTTCTTCAATTCAATTGGAATAATTGAAATTGAATCCTTACAAGGATTTTTTTCTTTGACTTTTTCATGTGTAAGAAAAAAGGTATTGGCCTCTTGAAGTTTGATCTTGAATCATGATGCTATCAATCTTGGTACTCGTTAGTCTGTCTGCATAACTGTCTTTACCTCGAGCTATTGCCTTAAAGATTGCATTTCAAGGGTCACTTGAAGTTTCACGCTTTATCAAAGAAGGTACTTTACATAAGATAAAAGTGTTGGCTTGTGGGACAATTTATGTTCTGCTGAATGGTATCTACCCTCGTTTGGTGAAGAGATTTGTAGAAAAAGGACATGACACTCTCCAAGAGATGTGAAGAGAGGCAGACACCAAGAGGTTGATTTAGGTTTTCTTTAATTCAGGGTTCAATGGCCGATCTAAGTTTTGTGACAACGATTTTATAAAACGAGACTAACCTTACTACCCCTCTTCACCGGGCTACCGAGATTTATTTCATTTCATTCGTTTTGTTTCAGTGGCTTGCATGAGCTTGGTCTCCTATTGAATAGTTGGATATGGTCCTTGGCTGTTGGAATGAACTTGGCTAGAAGAGTTCATTTGTAAGCAATTTTTCTAGAAAATCATGTTTGAGTTGTGCCCCTAAGGCTGAATCCTTTCATTCTCATTGGAACACCTTACACTATGTCACACAGAGCTAAGATTTCATTTAACTTACAATCTAGTCTAGGAAGTGTTGGTCTTTTTATTTTTACTTACTGTCCCTTAAAGGCTTTGGTAGTCGCTATGGCTTAGCGGTTTGACACAAGTTTGAGCCTCAACAAAACCAAACAGAGAAATGATTGGAAGACAAACTCAAATGAGCGATATGGCTGCGTCATAAGGCCTGAGTGAGATCATATGGTATTTAGCAGGGACTTGACAAACAGACTTGATTGGAGGTCCTTATATTTTAACCTTTAAAATTCAGAGGAAGTCCCAACTGCAGAATCATTTTTCTACAGATTTTCCTCAGTTCGCCTTGCTACCTTAAACGAGACAGCTAAGATACCTAGTTGGCCGCTCGTACTAGACGGCGATGTCAGTTCCCCGAAAGGTTCATAGATGTTTGTGGCTCTGACGCCATCTGAGTCAATTTTGAGGCATTCCCTGCTTGTTTCGAATCAAAGCTTGACTGAAGCTGCCCAAACTCCTTGAAGCAACTAGCTTTTGATAACATAAGCACCATCTACTGGTTTCTTGGACGCAAAGTCATTGGGGGCAACAAGATTGCCCATGAGTTCGACAAACAAAACAGCTCATAAGAATCAAGGCCTAGCTTCTCGCAATGATTTATGTTGTGCGTGTTATATTTTCCGCGTTCGTGGTTGCGTACGGCTGTATTCCAAGACAGCAAGTGTGGGATGCCTTGAAAACTGAAAATGCCCCAAAGAGACTCATAAATGCAATGAAAAGTGCTTATGGCGGCCCGGTTAAGAAGGTAAGAACAGAAGGAGAGAGGTCAGATATGTTCAAGATAGAAAAAGGAGAAAGCCTTAGCCCACTGCTGTTCAACATATTCCTTGATGAAACAGCAAAAGTATAAAAGAAGCGAACTGTCTGTCGGTGGTAAGCACCTTAGTGAGTGTCATTACGGGACACTGCACCATCGGCAAGCATGCCTATAGGCTGGGCCTCCTTTATAACGACTTCTGCAGAAGCTGCATGGATAAGGAAGGGGAGGAGACGATTCTCCAGCTTCTTTGTACACGCCAGGCCCTTTCAGCACGGAGAAGAGCATACTTAGGAGCCAGCTTCTTCAACAACCTAAGTGAACTGGCTGACATCAGCATAGGCAGTCTCCAGCGCTTCATAGTGAGCTCCAGCTGGTTTTGCGGGTAGTATTTCTGGCGAAATACAGATCCTGGTGGTAACACAAACGACCTTATCTGGTCAAAGTGAGTTTGTACCTGCTGCCTGCCACTATTACCTAACCTAACCTACCCAGGGTGCTGCGTGAGGAGCTTGTCTATTCTTCGCACCTCATCGTGAAGGAGTAGTTTGATCAGCTGAAGAGAAACGAAATGACGGTGAATGTCTATAAAAGCAAAGTTATACGGGTCGTTGGAGAATCTCAACATGCGACAGAAGAGAAATGGATTGAACTGAACCTTTGAAAAGTTAGGAACCAAAGTAAGATGTAGTGGAAGGATTGACCAAGAAGTGGTAAACTGAACCAAGAAATCAATATCGACGAACTACCAAATAAGCAAGAGAACGGTAAGTAAACGTAAGCTTAAATCAGAGCTATACATACGATGTTGTAGCTCTATATGGGACTGACTAACTTAAAGCCACAGAAATGACACATGTGAGAAGAGTCACAGGAACAACTAGAAGAAACAGGGAGTCAAAAGGAAGCCATTTTCAAAGAAATTAAGCAAAGATACCTAACATTTTCCGGACATCTGGAAGAGTGGAAAGCACTGCACCGACAGAGAGACCGTAGAATACATGGAAAGCATATGGGGAGACCACAAAAACGAGAAACGAGAGAGTCTAGACCAAGTCCAATAAACAAGTTGAATATTTCCAGGTTACCCCAACACAAATGGGGAGTGAACAATAAGAAATCACTTTCGTATTCTTCATTCCAAAAATGTATCCCAAAAACAAGTTCATTTTTTACCAATCGCTACTTACTTTCAAAAGAAAAACGTACCCGTATGACTGCGAAAAGTAAACATGAAAATAAATTACATTCAACATACAGAAGTACATATTAAGGATGAAGAGTTTTCCTTCGAAATGAAATTATAACTTTATTTCTTTTTTTGTTGGTCCTTCAGACAATATATCTGTATACAATTTTTTCTTATTTTTTTTTGAAGTATGTACTACATACAAATTTATGAAAGAATTTTTATCTTATTAAATTACTTTATGAACTGAGTGATATTATATTTTTTTATTTAGCTTTTCTAAAGAAATATCTCTCTCGTGAGCAATAAACATTTTAAGTAAATCAGAAAATACCCCAATTGAGGGCAATTTGGTTTGGAGTTTTTTATCTTGAAGTTGCTTGAGGGTAGACTAAACAGCAGAAAAAAAAAAAAAACAAACTTGTGATTGAATTTTGACTTTATTTGATATTGGAACTCAAATGAAAGAGAAGAGGGAGATCTGAGTTTTTAAAATAGAATTTGAGTTCCTAAACAGGGATATATGTATGTCGATAGTTTTAAGATTCATGTTTTTATCAACTGGAACAGCCTCATAACCAAATTCGTAGACAGAGGGCTTTGACTAAGCAAAGAGTTTGGGCCACAAATTTTAGACTTAAACAATCGAGTAAAACTGAACTTATACTATTTACTACCGACTCTCAAGCCTTAATACCTTAACAACCAAATAATTTCTTGATTTTTCCTTGGCGTCATCCTTGACTCGCAGCTAGAAATGTAATATAGAACACAGAGTAAAGAAATTACCTGTCACTGTCTACGCTTGCAGTAAAATCTTTAGTAAAATTTGTGGACTGAGCCCACTACAGTCCATTCGACTCCAACCTTAGATGGTTTTCTTGATGTAAACTGGCATATTTCGTCCCATTCTTACGAATGGATCATACTAAGAGAAGCGTCTATACAGGGTCAACTTCAGGTTTTCAGTTTCTGATCCTTTTGTTGCTAACTCAGGTGTTCCCCAAGGTAGTCATCTCGGTCCTCTTATCTTTATCTTAACCATTAATGATGTCAGTTCCATTTTAAAACACTCCGATCTATCTATCTACGCGGACGATAAAAAAATCTTCAAGATTATATCCACCCCTGCCGATTCACTCTTATTACAAAACGACTTGCACTCCTTTTATACTTGGTGCAACAAAAACTTCTTAGAACTTAATGTCAGTAAATGCCAAGCCATAACTTTTTCTCGTAAACGCCTTTCATCCCCTCCCAGAACCTATTTTTTTCACAATGATCCTGTCTGCTCAGTTTCCTCAGTACGTGATCTGGGTATTATCCTTTCCGTTCCCACTTAGATCACATTATTAGCAGGGCAAATTCTTCTCTCGGCTTTATAAAACGTTGGTCTAAAGAATTCTCAAGCCCCTATGTTACTAAATCTCTGTACATCACCTTTGTTAGGCCCCTCCTTGAATATGCCAGCCAAGTCTGGTCCCCCTATCACCTCACCCACTCACTTAGGATAGAGGCCGTGCAGCGAAGGTTCATCCGTTTCGCCCTTCGTGGCCTTCCCTGGGATGATAACTTTACTATGCCCCCTTACGAAGATCGGCTCAAACTGATTAATTTACAAACCCTTAGTTAACGTCGTGAGGTTGCCGACATACTCTTCGTTCACCAACTATAAATTGGTACAATCGATTCTTCCGCACTACTGAAAATGATCTCACTCTATACCAATCCCCGTAACCTTAGATCAGTGCCCCTCTTTCGTATCCCTTTCCACCGAACAGACTATGGCCGCTATGAACCAATCTCTCGAATGCTACGTTTCGCCAACAACGCGCATAATACTCTCGATTTCCATTCCAGTTTAACATCCCTCCGAAATTCTCTTTTCACCTTATCTTGACCTCTACCAATCATTCAATTCCTAAGTAGTAAACAAATTCCCTTCTCCTGATCCCTCACCTATAAATAAAAACATCTACCCTTAATCAACAATTAAATATTAGTTTTAAGTTTTGGTCTTAAGTCTTAGCTTTAAGTTCCGCTTGTATTAAGCCTAAATAAAAATCATTTTATAAACAAAGCAGAGTTTAAGGGACAACTTGGATCAGATCGCGTTACGATCAAGTCCAACCGAAGCACTTAACGTGCTTCTAAACATCCTGCCTTTGGACATGCACATCAAATTCGTCGTTTCGAGTAGAGAAATCAGACTCAAAGAATCCAGGTTTCGGTCTGCGAAACCATAAGATCTGCTAAATAGGGTTCTGGCCTCATGACTGACTAAGTACACAACACCTAATCCACTCTCATACACACTCCGAACAGGACGGAAGGGAACAATAGCTCAATCATTTCGAAATACCAAGTATCAATCTTTACCGATGGATTCCCGGGAAAGAGAGAGCTGTCGCTAGATGTGGCTCAACTTTTGATGGCTCACTTGCGGATTTGGTCTGCTACAGCACTTTTTCACAATTGTCCTTCTTACTTACTTAAGGTGGCGCTACAGTCCTGGGTGGGCCTAGGATTCAACCAACAAATGCTTCCAGTCAGCTCGATCTTTAGCTAGCTGCCTCCAGTTTCGCACGCTGAGTTGGTTGAGGTTTTCTCCCACCTGAATCGCGGTCTACCTGTACTGCGCTGTTCCTCAGCGGCGTATTCGATGATTTTTCAGACCAGAATATTGGTGTCCATCCCCTCTACATGATCCAACCACCTTAGTCGTTGGACCTTCACTTTTCTTTCTAAGTCGATGTCACTGTATAACCCGTACAGTTCGTCGTGGTATCTCCTACACCAATCACTGTCTATGCAGACGGGACCGAACGTCCACCTACAATGAAAATAGGTCGCACGATCTGATCAACAGAATCCGCACCGAGACAGGAAGAATTGTAGCAATTAGCACCGGCTACTGGCTAATTGGGCCACATGCTGCCAAGTACGGCGCTCGGCTTCTTTTCGACTTTATGTGTGACTGCTCGACACTAGCTAGAATCAGGCCCACTTGGCAAAGGCTTTTTTAAAGCGATCTCTGACATACAATTTTGCAACATCATTTACTTTCTCAACTCCACAAGATGGATTTGAAAACTACCCCTCGTACTCGAACCCATTAACAGTCAAGTGACGTGAGTTGTGGTATCATAAAGGCACGTTAGTTCTTTTTCTGGTAGGACTTACCAGACAGCCTTTTCTACCTATCTACCCACTCTAGCTTAGTGGCACAGAGGAGGGCAGCGTTTTGTTACACAGCCAGCTGCATAAATTTAAGTCGCTTTACCTTGCGTTGCAAAGATTAGCTCAACAAAATAAATGCTAAAAGCATGCCTATTTAATCCCACGGTCGCCTTTTTCGTTTCGGTCATCCACCATCGGGCCATCGTCTTTCTCTCTCTTTATTTCTACTGTCCCTTCCTTCATCGGAAGCGGAAAGTCGAGTTCAGGTAGGGATCGGATTGTGTTACATTTCATCGCATTTTGAAGTGCTGAAGAATCAATAAGCTAGAATCTATTATTTTGTTATTGTGTCGTGAGTGCTTGCTAATGAACTAGCAAGGGTGTTTTCTTGGCAAACTTTTAAGCTCTTAGAACGATTTCGACATAGATTTGATCTCCATTTATACATCGGGTACCTACTAGTATTGATGACAAATTCATATCCAATGACAAGCTGTCAAAGATGTCAAATTGTGTTCCACACCATTCCCTTAGCATTCTAATGTTCAAGCATTCCACATGTGTACCCTTGTTTTCTTTTGTCTAGGAATCTAGTTAAATGTGTCCCCCCCTCTCTCACACAGAGACAAGCTCATTCCATTTCCCTCATGTGTCACACCTAATTCACTTAGCAATTATCAAAGTGTTGTCACATGGTCCACAAAAGATGAAATGAAAATGAAACTCCGACGCAATAAGAAAATGTCCAACATTCGTCCAAATGTATCTTTTTGTTTAACTTTCAACCACAAACTCCATTAAAGAGAAAAAAAGTAAAACCTCCTCAAACAAAACCGAAGGATACATTGTTTATCTTCTGCTTCAGTTGCTCAACACATTTCTAATTTATAAAAATTGACATAATAACAATTGTAACCTGAATAAAAAAAAATAGAAGAAGCACAGACGTTAGAGTTCACATCAATTTTTTTGTGAAACTTGTATACCCCCCAGTCACTCAGAGATACATTCATCTAATGCTTCTAATGCTCAGTCTACCAGAAGAATGTATTTGAACTTTTTGTTTGACTGGGTGGGTGAGGATGAAGTTAAATATTTGACGCCAACAAAGGCAACAAATAGATACGAGTACCAATTATTTGAAACCGAAAAAAATCGTTTGATTTTCTTGAAAGTCGTCTTTCAATCGTCTTGTCGTCAGTGATTCAATTTTCCCCATTCCCCAGATTGTATTGTGTTCCAAAATGTCATTCATTCATTAAATTACAGTTAAAGTGATGGAGGCGATGGATTTTAAGTGTCAGAATGTGACCAACAAATTTTGAATCTTAATCGTGTTTCGGAATCGTGCCGTGATGGTGTAGTGCTCTTAGTATTAGTATTTGTGTCACTTATTGGTTTTCCCCCCCGAAGAGACATTGAATTCTATAAATATCCTTCAGAGGTTCTCTACAAATGACCGGATAGTGAAGGGGAAGTAAAATCAAGTTCACAGGACAAACGGAATTACATGTTCAGGACAATTGAATCGCCTCAAGGAAAAAGGAAACCGAGGAAGTTGAAACGATTGCATGGATGGTCTGGTGGAAGGATAATAGAAATCCGCATCCATGTCCTTGATTCTGCTTATTCGTGAAAGTCGAACAAAAAGAGGGAGAAACATGAAACGAAATAAGGACGACCGACGACGGAAAAACCACCAGCTTAACCTAATTAGAAATTATTCACCCGATTAAATTTATTTATAGTCAATCCGTTTCCTTTTGTCAGACTATAACAAGCAATCCTCTGTGGAATCCTGTAAGCATTTTCTCTTGTCTCTGTGCTCCAAATGAACTCTTAAATATTTACAAACGACAAATGAATGGCGGTCTTAACGAAACGTTCTTGCTTACTGTACTGATGATGTGCACTTAATTGGTCTTATCTAGCTAACGCTAGTCAAAAAAAAAAAAAAAGTAAATCTTCGTGTGCAAGGTGAGTGCTGACGTCAAACAAGGCTTCGCGATAAAACTGGTGTGTGCTTTGAGTAGGAGAAAATATTTGCACAACACTATGGTCATTGTTCAGTGCGGAATTTTGCGGATACGCGTGACATACAAATGTTGGGAATGTTGACAGCTTGTCTAGATGATAGCTTTGATTGATCTTAAATTAGCTCAGGTGGTTTATAAATACATTTTCTTACTTTCATGACTCACATTTCGAACTCACATGACTCACAATGCAGAGAGGGGTGTAGATGTAGAGAAACGAACAAAGAAACTGACATGAGGTCATGTTTTGTCTAGAAGATGAAGTGATTGTTTTATTGTTTCCGTTTAGGGAATTTATTTTAACAAGTTTGAGTTACATTCCTGTCATGTTTCCTTCAATTGAATTTGTCGATTTACTGAAAAAAAGAAACACGGTAAGTCCTTTGTCAGGATGATTACCTATAGTCTTGTGAATCTCTGAGGGTGAGGGTGAGAAATGTCGAAACCATTGAAAGGTATTTCAATATCCTGTTGCCTGGTTGTGGAATTTATTCGTCTAAGTTGGGTGAAACTAGAGAATTTCTCATTAAAATCTTTGAACTTGACACTCCATCACCTCTTCATAAGCACTAGGGCTCGTGCGTGATGAAAAAAAAAACATCTTCTCTGACAGTCAAGCTGCTTTAAAACCGCTTGACTCGCCAGTCATCAAATCCAAGTTAGTCTACATGGTGATCTCCGACCTAGCTGGGAGCAGCATGGTCCTGCCCACAGGGGATGTGCGGGCAATGAACTCCCAACCGCCACCATACCCTGAGCTGTTAATGGCTCATCAAAAACATTCATTTAACCAGAACCCTTCTGAGGGCTAAACAAAAGAGCTTCGGCTGCAAGAATCCAGAGAAGCATGACTTGAAACAGATTACCGCCACCCACCCAGAGAAGTTGCTTAACTTCCTGATATATGAAGTGAAGGTTCAGCATGAACTCAAGTAGCACTAGATGTGCTTTTTTGTTACCACGACTCGTGTGACTTGGTTGGAGAAGTGTGTTGTTGAGGAAGTGAGACAGTCGGTGCCTAGATCTAGCCTGCGGATTAGATCTCGTATCCTCTAACTCGAGATGTCATTAAGGTCGCCGAAGAATAGTTGGTTTAGTGCACGCAGTCTAGCTCTTGCTAGTGCCGGACATTTGCAGAGGAAATGGGAAAGGGTTTCCTTCTCATTTTCGTTTCTGCAACTACGGAAGTGGGGGTTGTACGGAATACCTAGTTTGGCCCAATGGTCCCCAATCGGCTAATGTCTCGTGATTGTCGACGTGATTCTGGCGATATTTGGGCGGGTTCTGTTTGTTAGGTCTTTTGCTCTATTCTTATCGTAGGTAGGTCATAACTTCGTTGATATGGCGCAGCTGGTAAACCCTCTCCATTGGAGATTTGCCTTCTGCAGGAAGTGTGAATAGATTTATCCTTTAACCACTTCTAGCGGGATATGGACCCTTGCCGCGAGAGAGCCGTGTAGAGCTGAGCCCTGCTTAGCCAGTTCAACTGCACGCTCGTTTCCTTCTATGTCACTGTGCCCTGAAACCCAGAGCAGTGTGACCCTGAAGCGTTCACCCAAGCAAGCAAGTTCGTTCCGGCACTCCTGTATCAGTTTGGAGCTTTGATGACGGATAGCAATGTTTTCTTTGTGTGTTGTGTCACGTCCGAGTTGCGTACATCCCACTAAAATAAATAAAGAATTCTGAGGATAAATCACAATGTCAAGCGCCGAGGGCTGTAAAAAATCCTTGCAAATATACTATACAATTTGATGTATTTTACGCCTCATAAGTGGCGAAGGCATTGACTAGGTTACGACGTCATACTTTCATAGGCTTCAAGCACTTTGAATGCATTACGAGCTTCGATCCACCTTCATATCATGTGATGTGTTCCAGTTGAAAGAAAGGTCCTCACAACTCACTAGGGCTCAACCACATTCACGTGCACTGAGCTGTTGGTATTTGTTTCAACTTTGTCCACTGAATGCAGTACAAAGACGTATCATTCCGAGATCAGTTCCGCTTTTATTTCGAATATCGAAAGACAGTTTCCAAAGCAATCTTCCTGATCTTGTGGCAGGGCTTATGTTCAAACAGGTTTACTTCAGTGATAGGACGAGTTTTATTGCATAAACTCGCAATAAATTTTTCGGTCTTTTAAGCCATGCATGCATCTATATGTTTGAAGCAGCAGCCATTGTCTAGACTCAAATCAAATCGAGCTTGTGGTGTAGAAGAGTTGCTTTTTCATCCCCTCTTGTCACAATTTCCGAAACACAACTCGGGGTAGATATTTATCGGTTGAAGCTATTTCCTCGAAATCTTTGTTGTGTCAGAAGGTAGTGTTCCTCAATCAGATCTTCATAAATCCGTTGTGGTTCTCTTTGTATACAACTTTTTCGATGCATCTACCTAGTCGCAGACCTTACGACTCAACTGATTAGTGATACGTTTCCTTCAGATATACATTTGTGAACTTCCTCTTGCGATAGGGCAACCAAACTCTTTAGTACTAGTTTCATCTTCCACAATCAACTCAGTTCATCTTCGAATTCGCAGTCCCAGATCACTGACATATCGTCAAACAAGCCTTCACTTTGGAATTCCCTAGACAAAGGCAATATACCAAAACCTTTGTTGTATAAATTAATTAAACTGAGTCTCATGTCTGATCTCTTGACGTCTCTGAAACAAGTGCATATTTATTCTGGCTGCTTATCAAAAAGTAGGTGTGGTCTTTCAAGAGAGATAGTACAGTCTCACGTAGCTGAAGCTGTCAAAAAGTTCTCAGTTCTTCGATTTAAAATACGAAATCCCTTAACCACACGACTAAAGTCATAAAACAAAACATGTTCCGTGTGTCAAGCCATTAATGCCACACTTCACCTGACCCATAAAGATACAGAAGTCCCTCCATAATTTTGGAACAAAAACTTTTCCATTGTTGAGTTTTCTATCTAATTTTAGCAATACAACATGTCCATCCTTTAATCCATCCACAAAAAAAGAAGTCTCCATAAACTGGGTTATAATTCAAGGTCAAGCATGGGATTCCTTAGAATTGTGATACTGCTACCTTAGTGCTTACCACTGTCACTATGCTGTTTCCTCGTACCACGAGTTTTATTCCTCATTTTGTATGCAAAAAGAAAAAAAAATGAACTCATAAACAACTGCCTACCGTTAGTCTCCCCTAATAACCATAATCACTAATTATATATTTACCATTCTCTTCTACTTCACAGACAGATAACGGTGAGAGATTAGATAACACCCGTACAGATGCTGCACAACAACAATTTGTATACGCGTTTGCCTGCTCCACTGACATGCGTTCTTCCACGAAAGTGAACATTTTTCGCAACCCCCTTCCACCCACCCGGCAAACACACACAGAGAACAACAATAATTCATCTTCTCGGTTGCTGCGAGATAATTTCACTTGTATCTTTGGATCCGTATCGCAAAAGTGATAAGCATCGCCACAGCATCAAACTTTGGAGTCCCATGACATGAGAAATCTTTGGGATCTTTGTCTCCAGAGTTCGGTGGGTATGGTGGGTCATCAGTTTATTAGACGGTTCCATTAAAAAAAAAAAAAAAGTTTTACAAACGAGAAAAAGGCAAGACATCCTTGGAAAGTCCTGGATCAGTCACAGTATTAGCAGCGGTTGTCGTGACAAATTTGCTCGCCTCTTAATCTGCACGCGGGTGTTGTAAAGTAACATACGCCGAGGGGGTACACAATGTAGAAAAGTGTTTTCCATTCAAAAATGAAATTTTAAGGAAAAAGTTTTCAAAGTGTTTGTGAATTTGTGATACAGTGGCAACCCTTTTTGTCAAGTTCTCACCCTTTTTGTGGCAAAATGATCGATTCGAGCTTAGTGCCCGGTTCTAATCTTACTGCAAACATTTCAAGCTTCGCAAATGTAACGACGACGGCGTCGATTCTGGACGTTGTCAACTCGGAGTGGTTTTCAACGAATTTGGCTTCAAATTTGTCTCTAGATGGGACAACTTTTACATCGTTGCTGGGCAATAAGACAGTCTTTCGAGATTACGGCTACGATGGATCGGGTTCTGGTGAGGATGACAATGACACGTATGAGTTCAATCGATGTGATCCAAGAGCGAGCCATTTCAATTGTTCCAGAGATGAGTTCCTGGAGTTCGCCAGAGGACCGCAACAGTTGCCTTTGATTACAGCCATGCTGGTAAGTATCCTTACATCTGTTTGTTTAGGAATTCTTTTTTAAATTTGTATGCTCGCCCCCTTAATACTGTTTAACCGTAACAAGGTATCAATTGGAGAATGTTTCATTGCATATCTACACAATAGATCTTGGTTTATAAAAAGTTCCTTTCGTTATTATACCGCACCAAGTCTAGGTTGAAGGCGCTGCCAAGTTAATCCAGTACGCTTAAACTAATAATTTCCTATTAACGATCAACCTGGACATCAATGGCCAGCTCTTCTTTACTGTCTTACGGATGCTTCTGTTCATATTTCTTTCATTTGCCGAGCAATTACTCCAATGGAACGACCCCCAACCTAGAGAGCCAAGTCAATAGATTGTTTTGCTAAGTCGATGGGCTGGATAAATCTGTCCTTTTAGTTCCCCGGCTCCGAATGTGTCTAAGTAGTTCGGCCTTACTCCAACTATAGACGCAAATCGCTTGTGCTGTTAAGTGACATCGACCAAGTCAGACGAGTCTACAGAAAACGACTAAAATGGCCGTGAAATATAGACTGGATGCAGACCATTGTTGTTTCCCAAATAATTTTCGAAGATCACAACTTAGGTGGCACAAGAAAGGGTAAAAGGGACTTCAATCATCTTGGCGTCTAGAACTGAAGGAAGCTAGGTATCGATGAAGCCACATGCCCACCCTGGACTGTAGTGCTGCTATAAGTTAGCATGTAAGTAAGTAAGAATCTTCTTTTCGGGCTTGAAGCTAGCTTCCAGTTTTAGGACTTAACACTCTCCGATGTCTTTATGAATCGTAATCTGAATTGAGCGCTTGCTCCCAGGTGTGCATCATTTTTCGTCCTTGGATTGTGTATGGTCCACCACGGTTTTTGCTTTTAGTAGTCTCTAGCTTGTTGTAGGTATTGAAAATTTACCTATTCCTGCGGGAAATAGGTCACGCACAACCTAGGTCATGGCCCTCTACGCGCTATCACGCCAAATATTTGTATTTGTAGCGCAGCCAAAAGAAAACTTCAAACATTCTTACACAGATCCAGTTGGCGCCTACAGATATGTGACAAATCGGAAATGTTTCACTTTTCGTTACGCTCCCATCTCATAACATTCAAAATTACACTACCGTGCCATAAGAAGTTTCAAAAATCCAGTGTCCAAAGCCTTGGCATTAGAGAATACCCTTCCTTCTCGCAAATATCATGGACAAACAAATGTCGTCTTAATTGTCGTCTTCTTAAAAATTCAGTGGGATGTTCTTGATGAGCTCGGCATTCTAAGCTCGAACGTCGAACTTAAGAATATCGGGCCCTCCTTCAACTAAGTACTTTCCATTCCTTTAACGCAACAATCCTTGCTTGTTATTTCGCATCACGTATGTTATGTTACGTGATTTTCTTTAACAAGATTGCCAATTCAGTCATTGAATCGATATCCTCAATTACCAAATGACAATGTCAGACTTCTTCAAAATTTCAGGTAACATTTCAAAGGCAAGGATTTGTGAAGGATACGCTGTAAATAAGTATTCCACGTACACATACGAATGTCGATTGCTTTGATTTCTTCCTTTTTCCCCAAGTAACAACTTTGTAAATGAATTCACAAATTGTTATGCAATTCTTTACCGGAAAAAAAAAGCACTGTTTCGTTTCAGATAGAGTTGTCACTTAGGATAACTCAAATGACTGGCTTCGCTTTTGCCTAAACAGAAGCTTTATACGAAGGCATTTTGTATGTGTTCTTCATTTCATTGTTCAACGACCAAAAGATAAATGATAGTTCGTATTGTAATAACGACACGTATAGCTTTAAAAATCACTTGGACTGAGGCATACAAAGACTGAGGCTTCCATCAGTTTATGGGGGTCTACCTCGTGCCACATTTGACACTGCTGGGGCCACAAGGCTGGCTATCTGAGGACGGAAGTGGGTTTTTCTCGAGTTTGAACACTTTCCGAGCAGGTCCGGGGTCAGTGGGAACAAAAATCTTTTTTTTTAGGTTTACCTCATGCCACATTCGACACTGCAGTGCCAATCCCCATATAATAGGTGATACCATGTTTAAGGGCAATACCTGCCACTGACAGACAAGCAATCTCCATTCAAATTGGACATTTTTCAGTTGCCATTTTAAAAGAAGTCTCCGGGACGTCCGAAACAGATTAGTACCCAATAAGGGCTTAACATAAGATCACCGCTTTATGAAAGCTACACTAAAACGGGGTACTGCCGAGGTTCAAAGATTCAACCACAACACACGACTGTCTAGAATCCCTAAGTTCATCAACAAAAAGGAAGCAACTTCTTTTTATTTGACAGTCAAGCTCTGAAAAGATCCACAACCAACAAAGGATCGGAATGGATATCAGAGAGAATGTTGGATGCACACCGGGCATCTGCAAGCACATAATGCATTTGGCTTCGATCATTTGACGAATATCAGCTTGCTGTGTGGATCCTTTTATGAGGGAACCTAGTGCAACTTATCACCGTACTTCGTGCTGCCGCAAAGACGACTATCTGACGTCGTGTCATGGTGAACATACTTTCCGATGAGGCTCCCGAAGGCAATAATCTTACAGATTTAAGCACGGAAGTCGCCGAGTAAGTTTTTTTTTAGTTAATACTCTTAGAAGGCTTCGTTAACCTCGTTCAAGGGGTGATGGAATTTTTTCTTGAAAGCATCTTCAATCTTTTCGCTTGAAGCGTGGGCACATATCAGGATACTAACTTACTAATCAGGCCGACGACCCTTGGAGGAGCTGAGCCTGAACTAACGACGTTTCCAACCTTTTTGTTTCCGAGCACTCTGCTTCCAGTTAACTAGACCAAGTTTTCTGGGGTCCGCGATTGCCTGATCTTAAAACCAGATGTTCGGTCTTCCTTTTCTTCGTGAATCAAGTCTCAGCCACCTGAAGATTCAAAGATTTTCTTAGCTGTCGCATTCTCGTCCATTCGCTTGATGTGGCCGACCCATTGTAGTCGATGGAGTTTTGCCTTCCAGACTACATCCACATCTTTGTACAGCTCGTAGAGTTCACAGTCATATCTTCTCCTCTATTCGGAGAACAGGACCAAATGTTCGACGTGGAATTTCTCTTTTCAGTGATCCCAAGATCTGCTGCGCTCTCTTACTTATCGTCCAGCATTCAGCTCCATGAAGCACGACTGGCAAGATCAGGGTTTTGTAGAGCGTAATTTTGGACCTTCGCGTTAGGAGTTTGGACACTAGTTGTTTGGACAAGTCGAAGTAGCGGCGATTGTCATTTGTTGAGTTTATATTTACCCCGAGGACATAGCAGCCTAATGTCGCGTCGGTATTTCCTGGATCACAGTAATATCTTCCTTTTACTGTTCTGCAGCCAGAGCAAACAACCTGCGTATGTTCCAGCAGGACATTCTGAAATCATTGTCCGTTTCTGGGTGTGTGGCACATCTTAACAATTTAACGTCCGAGTATTTCCCCGCTCATTTATTTTATTATTAAGGATTTCATTCCATAGAAACGACCTCTGAACGAATTAATAAATTTATATTGCTCCCGGCCGACTGTACATCAAATTAAAACCATCAACAAGTTTACTACTTGAATTTTCAATATAAAAGTCCTTAAATGTGAAGGCTTTTATGTAAATTGGTAATAAATACCTCATGGGTTGCTCTTTCCTTTGTGTGGAAAGCTTCTGTCAATTAAATTATCTTTAAGCACCGAATGTTGACATATGAGTTTATTTAACCCAAAAGTGATTGATACCTTCCAAAGCAATTGAGGAGCTCATTGAAAGTCGAATCATATTAGTATGACGAGTATATGTAGCCTTTGATGTATTGAATTTTAATTGCAAATCAATTTTCACCTTCGAAAGTCCTTGGGGAAGTCGATTGTCGATTAAGGATGACAGATGGAAGAAGTTTAAGTTGAATGCTGGGCTAGAGGGTTTTATAGCAAATCTTGGTTAAACAACATTTATTAAGCGACTTTAGATTGTAAAATTGAAGGCATAAGTAACGAAACTTAGTCGTGTGTAATGCCTTTTGTCAATTGAATCCTAGGGATGCAAGAGAAAGTATTGTACGTTTAAAGGTGTTCTAGACTTACACTTCTGTGGCATGTTTTCAAAGAATTTGAAGGCCAACACCATCTTTCATTATTTCCTAGAAGCTCAGTCCTTAATTTATCGACAAACCATTCAAATACCACAACGACATCCATCTCCTCAGAAGATGACCTCTACGTCGTAGTTTGCATGTTATTTGATGATTCAAAAGCTGTCAGTTCAGGTATTCATCAACAGATGACACCCATTTGTCTTTCAATGAAAGGTCACCTGTATGCTGCTAGAATTATTGCCCATAAAATATGTACTTCCATTCCCATATATTCTCATACACCTCTGAAATTAGAAAGAGGAATGTTTTCCCTAGAATAATGCTAATCCCTAGCAAGTCTCCCATGTGAATACACATCTCAGGACAAACCTTCTACAAATACATTAAATAATCCTCTTAAGTACAACTAATGTCAGACACGCGTTTCGAGACTACATTCGTAACCCTGCACCCAAGGAGAATTGGACACAAATTCCAAAAAAAAAAAAACTTTCCCACGTTATATATTCGTCCCCAAGGACACTCACAATTCAAGGAAACTCATGTAAACTCTCTCTCTCAATATGCCCAATGGACAATCGAATCGTTGGATATTCTATTTTCGATGATGTCTCCCACGAAACCCATCATCCTGGTGCTCTCAAGTGACGTACTTAATTTAAGGATCCGTGATTTATGTGAAAAGTTCTCGGTTTCCATTGGCAGGGATATTAATAGGAAAACTTATGACTGCTAGTGGGATAATTTTTATTCTCCCTTAAAATATCCTTATGGCATTTAACTTTCCACGTTTAATAATCAAAGTCGTAAAACAAAACAAAAAAACCGTCGTAAAGCTTAAGCTGTCGGCAATTGTCGAAAATTGTTTTTTTTTTTTTTTTAAAGCTCGACAAAAGGCTCAGTCAAATGTTATATTTCGCTTGACATTTAGTTCGGTTATGACATATGTGGAGAATTATTACCCTAAACAGGATCAAAAATATGAGACAAGCTAAGCTGCTGTGTAGACAGGTTTAAAGCTGATGTCAAATAAATTACTTAACACGATGAAGACTTGCTTTTATTTGTGTGTGTGTGTGTGTGTAAATAAAACAAAACAAAATTATATGTAAGCATCATGTTTTGAAAGGCGTCGTTAAAATTTAATGACGAATCCCTAGTCGTGACAGGATGAAAACCGGTCAACCAGCTATATTTTTGCAATGATTTCAATGGCTTTCAACGCCTTTTGACGACATTAAAGGTTCATTAAATGGACGAGTGGCGCCATTCGATGACATTAAAAATTACTTTTTATAGGTGTCCTCGGGACTGAAGTGTGCTTTTTTTTTTTGAAACTTGGGATTAACTAGAAGGAAGTCAAGCTGAAAGAATTTATTACGAAATTTTATTACAAGTGAAATATGATGATGTGTTTGGAGAATGAAAGGCCTTAGAACAAAAGCGTACACCACGAGTATCCAGAGCGATGCGGAAATGGATTGCAATGAGAGAAGTGTATTATTTTATTCCCTAGAGCTATCAAAACGTGGTTCGCAGTTGAAGGAAGTTTTTTTTACAGTGCTCACTTGTCACACAAGTGAAAGTGACATCGGGTATGAAGGCCATGACCTCCAGGAAGAGGAAATAGAAGTAATTTTAGGCTCGTGGCATTTAAGTTCTTTTTTTAGGCAGTAGAGGGCTGGAGAGAAACGTTCACAAGGAACTGCCTAGAGATTCACACACATTGCATATCGATTTCAAATACTTTCATAATCAGCGTCATGCTTCGAATGCACATCAGTTTACCCTTAAGTCTACTTTCGGATCTACTGCCAATTATAGGGCAAGCTGTACAACACGAATGTTGAGGTCTGTATTTCCACATCACTACAACTCGGTCTAACTAGTTTCGCAGATAGTGCGTAGCAACAAGGGGTCTGCACCGACAAGACTACCCACAGTATCTTTTTTAAAAAAGAAATGAAATCCGACATGCAAGGTTCCTGGTGCTGGTAGTCCCGTACACTTCCTACATTCTGTACTAAGTGTGCTCTTATCGAAGATAGCCACCTAACGTAACAATTGGAGTGTGATTCAATGCACACGACGATCATTATATGGCGATCCTGCCAGGAGGGAAAAGCATCTCGCGCTTCCTACAGCATAGAGGTAGGCTCCGAAAGTGATGACAATAAAAGACGATCATAACTCAACTCGAAAGCATTTAAAACCAACCTGCGTCGGTACCTCCTTGATCTCGCCACTTATTTCTATTAAACGGACGTGAGAACCGGTTCTAGCAAAAGGACAGTCATAAACTCTTAAGAGAGAAGAAGCGGTAGCCTTTAGACTGATCTTGTTGTCAAAGCTCTTAGCAGAAGGCTGATGAGCTGGGTAAGTGTGGTTCAACAATGCCAATTTCACCAGAGAAGTAGAATCAAGGCATGCTCCTTGCGACATATGCATGAGCTTTTCATTAAGACGTATCAGACTACAAAGCAAATTTGGTCCAAGCCAGATCTGAAATGCTTCAAAGCTTGATCAGGACTATAAAAGGTGCCATTACCGGACACTGTCTTTTCAAATGATTTCTGTAAGAGCTGTAGAGGCTTAGAGAACGACAATAGTATCCTTCAACTGTCCTGCCCCCTTCGTTATAAGGAATCTCCATTTGGGAGTATTCTTATTCAAGACCCATTCTTGGAAGAATAATGCAATTGTTCGGGTAATTTTCGGTCCCGTCTGCACGGTGAGTGAAGAAGGAGATACAATGACGAACTGTATGGGTTGGTTGCACAGCGACCCCGACCTAGCCAGAAGAGTAAAGGTGAAGCGACTGAGGTGGCTATGTAGAGCGGATGAACACCAATGCTCCGGCCTGGAAAATATTCGAACCGCGACGCAGGTGGCGCGCACAAATAAAAAAGGACCTCATTCAACTTTGTGTGCGAAAGATCGTGCGTTAACGATCGAGTTGTCTGGAGAAGCTTGTTGGTTGAAGCCCAGGTTTTCTCTGAACTGTAGCGCTAATTGAAGTAAGTAAATAAGTCTACTTTGAGGGACCGAAGGAATGAAGAATGTTAAGGTCTTCCGAAAAGGCACCGCCATCTAGTTAGAAAGCTGTCCGTAAACATTTAGACAGACTCAGTTAAGAGGACTTTGCTTTGACTTTAGGCGCTTCTATCTGGTATTCTGTGTTTGCAAGCCGTTTGAAGTCGTTTTCAGCGGACAGCATATGAGTTAGAAAGGCTGCGGTGAAGCCATCGAAGATTGGCATGGCCCACATTGTACTCAATCCATTGATGAGTGTGCTTCTGATACCAGCGCAATCGTTATGCTGAAAAACTTATGTGGCAACATGTTTCTGATTTTTACTTTTTTTTTGTTGCAAATGTTCCTTATCCCAAAGCAAATGTCAGATATGAAACAATTAAATGGGTGTATCTTAGGACTTTCTGAATACACTTCTAGATTCTTCTTAAATGTGATTCCAAACAATGGGCTCTACTTTATCACAACCACGACGCACAATGCCATTGTTGCCAAATTTCAAGCACCCACCTCCATCTTATCTCAATTGATCGTTACTAATTGCTAAGATACAAATAGATACCGTTACACAATACTGACAGTGATATACTCTTTCATATATCTTTTCGAAAATCATTCAATGTTTACACGAACTGAAAACGAAAACTGTCCCATTCTCCAGTTCAGCCTAGGACTACAAAGGACTACCCTCTCTGTCATCCCTTTTTTTTGAATGATGAATTTCTATTTACAGAACACAAACGCTGGAATCACTTAACAAGACTGCTCGCTCCTGCTGCGGGGAATTCAATTAATATTTACGTTACAATGAAATGATCAAATCAATATTAAATAAGGCACGAGGCGATGCCGTTACTTCAAGGCAAACCTCGACAAGGACGTAATTGAATGGACTCGGACTTGAACTTGGAATTTAAGTTCAGTCAACAGGTATTTTTATGTTGACTCATTATACAAGAGGATACACAACAACGATGGGAAACACTTATTTAATTGTTAACTGTAAACGAAGGAGAATCACCAAAGGATGATGGCCATGAGAAACCGATAGGAATCCTTCTTAATTCCATTTAATGCTAGTGCTAGTAATTGTAATGATTAACACCGGGATCACTCGTCTGGAAGAGACATTATGACTCTGAACAGGGAACACTGGGTGGATTTTTCATGCAATCAATCTAGAGTTGGGTCTCATGATGAGAAAGGATTCAAGGAATTATCTTTCATTGTGTGGTGATAATTAAGGCAGGCTACTCTTTTGATTGTTGGGTTACGATGTGCAATTATCCAGTGCAAAGTTTGTTCAACAGAGATGATACTTTCTTTGGCAGGTTTCACGTTGACAGTTAAATTGTATGGGTGCAGCAATAGACTGGATCTTGTTTCGTTATACCCTTCAGATGGTCCTATTAAGAGAACATGAGAAATAAATTCAACGTTACTCCGGGAAATATTTCTCGAGAACTCAATAGTGTGCATGTGGATTTATCTTGGAAAATTGTATCTCCAGCCTCCTGCACAAAGCGGACACCATTGTGAGATGTGTATTGTACTCTGATCCTTCCATTTCAAGAACTGGTGCCTCGAGGAAAGAATCAAATCATTCCACTCAGCCGAAAGGTCACCCTAAATTAGACAAATTTTCCCTCAATTCACACAAATCATTTGCCGCCGTGACTTAGTGGTTAGTGCGTTGGACTGCTAAGCGAGAGACACAGGTTCGATTCACAAAAACCACCAAAAGTTTTTTCGCGGCACCACCTCTTCGCAGGCATGACAAACCTGCAAGAGTACAATCTGTCATGAAAAGCTTCTCAATTCGCCGTTCGGAGTCGGCATTAAACTGTAGGTCCCTTCCATTCGTGCGAAGAATATAACACGCACAACATGAATGGTTGTGAGAAGCTAGGCCTTGGCTCTCCATGAGCTGCCGTGCCAAATATACATACACACATACACACAAATCATTAACATTTATGAGCCTAATTTCTTTTTGTACCTATCCACCCGCCACATAATGTTGCAGCTCAACCCTTGTGAGCACAAGTTCTTTAAAAAGAACTCTCAACCAAGACTTCGAGAAGCTAAAATGTCAAGAAATTCTCGCACTAAGCTTCTCACGAGCTTCCTCAGTAGACACTGTACACTCAACTACAATTTCAAAAGCTGGTCATAAGTTCTTTGACCTTGTTTGGAAGACCAAGAGACTACTGAGCATACATAGCTCAAAACATACCAAAACACTTCGGCAGGTATAGTCAATCATTCATCTGCAAGGACAATCTTCAGGTTCGTCTACGGGTACACAGGATTGGCTGTTCTTTATAAAGTATAGTCCCACCTGGATCCCAAAGGATCCATTGCGTTTATAAACGAAGATTATGGAGTTTTAATCGTGATTGGCTCTCCCTAAACCATTTGGAGTTCTGAAGCAGTTTTGGGATGGTTTTCAATGGTTTGTTAGACAATTCGCCCAGATCACTGAAGAAGTGTTTTCCTGTGTCTTAAAGGACGTTAAATGTGTCCTTCTCAGCATCAATATCATCACATCCTCTGTATAGATTCATTGTACTCATATGTACTCTTTTAAAGTGGGCCGCCAGGGAGTTGTGGCCTGTCAAAATGCTTGGTTCAGATCACAAGATTCTCGACATTTGGAAGGACTTTGTTTGGCACAAAAGATCTTTTAGGTCGCAGTGTTCTTCCAGCCTCCAGCAGGATAGATGAAAAAGGCTCTCACAGAGCATAATCATCATCATATACATATGATACAACAGTAGAACCCGATGTGTCTGTACATTGAAGAAAAAGTAATAAAAGAGAAAGGGGGTGACTAAAGAAGAGTAATAGAACACAAATTAGGGATTTTTAGAATTCTTTTCTGTCTGTCTGTTTGTTTGCTTGCGCACATCCCCGAAACTACTTAACGGATTTTCATGTAGTTACACAGGTGGATAGGGCATCATTTGGAGCACCATATAGGCTTTATTTTATTAAAATCGGATATCTGAAAAAAAAGTTCTCGTCATTTAAAGATTTTCAACGCGTGCGAAGCTGCGGGTGGACTGCTAGTTCAAGGATAAGTGCCTTCCGGCTTAGTTTTTGAAGATTCCCATGCTACATTTTCTTTAAGGAAAGACGCCAAGTAAGGCTTTGATCGCTTATGATAAAAGCAGAACGAATGACCTCATTAATAGGAACCGCATTGAGACTGCAAGAATCACAGCAATCAGCACGGGTCATTGGCCAATCGGCTCTCACGCTGCCAAGTTAGGCATCCCGTCCAACCCCCATTGCCGTAGTTGTGGCAATTCTCATGAAATGGAAACCAAATTTCACTTCCTCTGTGACTGCCCAGCACTAGCCAGAGCTAGGCAGTGCACACTCGGAAAACCTTTTTTCAAGGAACTATCCGAGATCTCCAACATCAAATTCTGTAACATCGTTAATTTTCTTAACTCCACAGGTTGGATTTGAAAAACACACTCTTAGCCACGCCCATCAACATCCAGGTCACGTGAGTTGTAGTAACAAAACGGCGCATCCGCGCTACTTGTGTCTCTGGCAAGTTTCAGCAGATTCAACCACTTCTACCTACCCACCTAAGACTTTGATCGCTTATTCGGAGCCTCTTAGCTTGAAAATATTGAAGAAATCAAAAACAATCTCGACCGACCTCATCTTCGTCTTCAGTGAGGATTTTGTAAATTATCACAAGGCCCGCCGTTCGACCTTAAAGTCAAAACTTCATGCTTCGAATGTCAAATTTCATTCCTTCTTCCAAACACTTCTCGCTTGACAATGCCTACATGAAGGAAGTCTGGGGATTTGATATTCTTGTGTAAGACGATATCCTTTGCTATCCAAAAGCTGAGAAATTTTAAGTGTTATACCATTAAACGCATGATTATGGAAAATTCTTCATGTCGGCGTACCGTCAATCTTTACATTTCCCAACCCATTCTTCTGAACTCTTAACTATCATAAACATCCTTTCCACCATTCGCCGTTCCATATGCCTATTGCAAGGCGATTTACTTGAACTAAAAGTGTCATCTCCTGTAGAGAATAAGGAATAAAACTTTAATCAGATTTCATTTCCATCGCCTACTCAAGTTGTCCTGACAACACCTCTTAGAAAGAACTCCGCACCAACAGAGAAAACAAATTCCAAAATGAATGCCTCTGCAGAGATTTATTCCACTGAACAGGGCGGCCAGTTCCCAGAACTCCCAGAGACAAATCAAATTCCGATGAAAACTTATCTCTCGTATTTCACTTCACAATGCAGATAGAGATAAAAGATAAACACCCGCAGTCTGAGTTGAGGGTTGGGTAAAACCCCGTTGACACAATGCCTACGCAATATCTGTGGATAGAGGGATCTGCAATTCGTTTTGGCTTAGACAACAGCGTATAGCTCTGCCCACTCGATTTATTGCAATCCAGAGGCTGAATGTGGATTTTAGTCGCCCGCAGTCGTCCTATGGACGCAATTCCGATTGCTTTTATGATATTTACAAAAGTGTGTTTGCGCGTGTAAAGGAGCGCATAGGGTTGTAAATAACGGGTATTTGAACATAAATACTCGTCTTATTCTGCGTGGAGGTTCGCTTGCATCTACGTCGTCGTAGCTGGAAGCACGTGTTTTCTTTTTTTAAATATTTATTCTGGTTCAAGTGTTTGCCTTCACAAGTGATGTGTTGAGTCATTGTAGCGCAATGATTTTTTTTTACATTCTGTATTTGCTTCCATAAATCGAAATTTAATTGCTCCCCCCTCCCCCTTAACCTTTTTAACTTCAGAATTTGAAAAAAAAACATTAAATTTGGTAAATTTCCTTCGTTTCGATTACTTCCTTCCGGACTTCATCGACATTCTTTAAGCATGGCGGAGGGTATCAAACACAGCGTGCTATGAATCAACTGCCTCAATGGCGGTAATTTATTCCAGACTAATGGCACTCCCCATCAATACAACAGAACCCCAACAATTTGAAAATGTTTATCCTGCTGTCTGAATCCAGGATCAAGAGTGTGAATAAAATATTTCACTTCCTTAAAATCTGCCACCTTTGTCAGAGGGTGTTAGAGTGCAGTTTAATAAATAATTGTGAAGCAATCACTTTGCATCTACATGAACTGGTGACAGATAGCTAGACACAATCATCCTTTGATCAGTTATCAATTCTTTCGTAACCAAAGTAACCGTCCCTTTTGTCGATAATGACGTGTGAAAGGCAGAAGAGCGTAGGACGTATACGTAACCTTTTTTTTTCTTCTTTTTTTGCGCATTGAAAGTGAAAATTAATGATGATGAAGGGCCATAAATAATACTTCATTTTGTATCTTTCACTTTGATGGTCTCCTTGAATGGGATTCTGTGGGGGCGTTTGGACTTTTCTGAAATTCGATTAAATTGGATTGATTTAACGAATGCTGTCTGTGTTTAAGGCAGAGCAATGGGCTTACAAATTTAAGTCTTTTGGCGGTAGACCAATCTGTATTTAGGCACCATACCATCTTTGAAAGCACACGGTTGGAGCATGCCTCCAATATTTATACCTGATAACATCGAATCGTATTACTCCCTTGGAGAATACACTGTCGACTGGCTGCAATCTCACAGAATCGCCAGAATCTTCGCTGAACACGTATTCCAAAATCAGTGACAACCATAGCAACATGCCATCAGAATCGAAGTCACTCATGTGCTGGGTTTCATGCAACTGCCACCACGAAACCTCTGGCTTGCAGAAGAATGCCGTCAAGGGTCGCCGCCAAATTGGACGAGAGTTGCATCGTCGAAAGGAGGCGTGAAGATCAGTGGCGTATTCAAAAGAAGAAGAAAGAGCATGAGAAGCACTACACCAGGATGGTGTATAAATGGAAATTTTGCCAAACGGTGAAAAGGACTTTTCAAGTGAACAAAACCCCTACAGAAACCTGAAGGAAATCTTGTAATAGAGTCCATTACTTTATTATTATTATTGGTTAGGCTCTGCGACATAATGCATATGGCAATGCGACCCAAAAGATCTATTGTGCCTTGAGCCAGTTAGACAAGGAGTTCCTCTATCTTCCAAATGAAGTTGAGGATATCTCCAGTCGAGGCATTGCGAATGTCCTCCCGTGTTAGGAAGTCTTCTGATATCTTTCCTTTTATGATTGAGAATTTTTTTAGTGGATTTGTTCAAGGGTCGGATGGCCCTTTTAGCCTGTCTGAGTCCCTGAGTGTTGTTCCAGTAGGATAAGAAGATTTGTTTTTTCCCAGCTGTCCAGACTCATACTGAACGCTGAAGTAGGGATGTCGCACAAGGATTCGGCACCTATGTACCTTTCTGAAGAGCATTTCCTTGCAAGTTGATCTGCAATTTCGTTGCCTTCAATGCCTCTGTATCCTGGTACCCACCATAGCTAATAGAGTCATAGTATGGAAAAACTACTTCTGTAGACCATATAACAGCAATGACCAGCATCTCAAGTAGAACAAACCCTTCAACCTGAATCCAGGGAAGATGGAAACGGAAAGCCTTAAATCTTTTAGACCTGATGGCTAATCGGCCGACCAACTTATTTCTCATGAATGGAATCTTAGCATTGTTTGCTCGATCCACAATAAAGAAGACAAAAAGGGCATGGGGTTAATGAGGGAAAAGCTAAGTATTTGCTGTCATTATCGACATTGAAAACGCAACATTTTATCAGAAATCATACTTAGAATGACTACAGGGACTGTATCCTAGTCCTTCCCTATAGCGCGCAGGCATGGCTTTCATCGAAGGCAGATAGTCGTTTCGGGCAAAAACTCTTCGTTTAATATTCGATTCCTTTTGCTTCAATGACGAGCAGCATAGACCTCATCAAAAATCTGCATATTGCACGTTTAAAATGGTTACGAAACAAAGAGTGAAGGAACACCAACCTTCCAGTCCACAAAGTCATCGAATCGAACCGAAGGTACAATGCAAATTGTGTCCCACCAGCAGTTCTTGTAACAAATAACTTTCAAAACAAAAAGTCTAATTTCAAAGATCCTTGTCCACAATTCTCTACACGTACATTTGTAGTCATCTACTCGTTAAGTCTTTAAAGAAACAAATGTTTCCGATCATTGACACCCGATCAACCGCCTTATAACTGGCGTGTGTAAACAATTTAAAACAGAAACGACTTCCCATCCTACACGAGCCCCATGCCCAAACAAAATCGGATTAGAATTCAACATGTGACCCATTGAACTTTGATTTCAAATTACCCAACAGTATTCTCATCCCAAACTACAATCTGCTTTTCGATTTGCAATTTTCACAATCTGCCAATCTGCTCGTAACAAACTCTCAAACAGACATCCGTTCATGTCTTCTTCTAGGCGAAGCAACATCTTGATTTGAAAATCCTTTTTCTTTTTCTTTTTTGATTCCCTCACTCCGACCGTACTTGAAGTCAAAATCCGAAATTGTCAAATCGAAAACCGCATGGAATACGGATTCACTAAGTGCCTCTGTTCTGTCTCTTTCCACCATTAGGCACGAGGTCTTTACTGGGAATCCACAAGGTGACACAATTCTTGGCAAATTTCAAAGATTAGCCAAAAAAAATAACAAAAGTCGGATCCTTCCACTCTATATCCATCTTCACAGTTTTAAGTCACAACAATGCGAAGAGCATTTATAAACCACAACAACCAAACCAAAGGAAAACTACTTTCATCCGGTGAAACAGTGCGGTTGTGTTGGTGGAACAGGAAGAAAATAACCTTCTCTTACACACTCACAGCTTGTTTTTGTCCATGTATTGGAAATACAATACATAATGCAAATGAGAAAACGTTTTGTTTTGTGAACTTAAAATCCATGGAACCGTAGCATTCGTTATCGTTGTGTCCTTGAAGGATATGACTGTGTCGCTGTACAATGGAATTTCAATAGTCTGACATTGTAATCAAAGAATGCGACTGGCTCTATCCAAAACTTACTACATTGAGAGAAAACGAAAATAAGGACGAACAAAATATCCTTTTTAGTCAATTCTATCGTTTTATTCCATTGTCGCACATTTGCAATAAATTACTTCCTGTTTCTGTCTTTTGTTTGTTTTTGTTGAATTTTTTTTCTTCTCTCATTCAGGATACACATACATATATACAGAGAGATAGATACATTATGCTTATCGTTTACTATTTTTGTATTTTTCTAGGTCACAATCATATTTGGCGGAATCTTCATCACTGGCGTCCTGGGGAATGTCCTCGTTTGTGTGGTTATTGTTCGTCATTCCACCATGCACACCGCAACAAATTATTATTTATTTAGTTTAGCTGTATCGGATCTCATATTCCTGTTGTTGGGTAAGTTACTCATTATGTAAAACAATTTTTTTTTCTTTTCCTCATCCTTTTATCCTTTTTCACTTCCTGTGTTATGTTTTGTGAAAAGAATACAAAATTTACATGAAAAATGATAAATGAATGCAATAAGTTATGATATTCAATTTTGTTGGAGTAACTGGGGAGAGATACAAGGATACACTTACAAGATAGTTGTGGAAATAATTCACAAGGACTCTATCACTGATTGCTAGTTTCATATTCATGAAATGTAACTGGAACTGGGGTTATATCGTTATTATGTATGCGCAAGGCTGTGATTTGAAAGCGATCCAATTTGTTGAATTTACAGATAACGCAATGGAATCTAGAAGCGTGTCCTCATTTATCAAACTTTTTTGGAGCATCCTCGGATGGGAAGCATACACTTAATAGATAACATGTGTTATTGATGACGATAAGAGAAAAGTACTTATGTCGATAGCACACTTCATGAATTTGCATATCCTGGCGGGGAGTAAAGCTCGTTTAAAGGACAGAAAGTAGTTTTCAGTGAAAGCTCGAACGGAAAAAAAGCCCTTACTACTAGTTGCAGTGTCCTGCTCGCTCCTAATGATCCAGGAGGCATAACATTTGAGCTATTTAGCTGTAAACACTTGGCCTTCCCCTCAATCAGATAGGTCTCTCAAGGCAACATTATCCAATGTTAGGGCGGCCATCGGTTTCGGGTTGAATCACTGAGTTTCGGTGAAAGCGTTGGACCAATATGTAGCTCTACGGCCTTGGTGTCCACAAAGTTGATTCCAAACATAAAGTCCTTCATTTTAGTAATATTCATTTGTCACTTCTGAACGGAAAAGTTATGGAAGATACTTTGAATAAAGAAAGCACTCGAGTTATGAGCTTCAAGTTGTAAACTTAATGATAAATTAGGCTCGATAACTGTCCCCGATTAGGTAGGGACATTCTTTCTAAAGAAATAACTACTATGGGTAACCGAACCGGTTTTAGACCCTTTTCGCTCCACACTATGTATGTGCAGAACTGCTAAGACTGTATCGAGCCCAGTTAGTTAGGCAGAAGACCTGTGTAGAGGCTGCGGAGATGAGGAAGTCCATGAGAACACAACCCATTTCCTCTGCCACTGCCCCGACCTGTACCATCTAAGACATAAATTCCTCGGGCGACATTTCTTCCGAGATCTAGAGGAATTATCAGGTAAACCGGTGAACAATCTGAACGGCTTTATCAAATCCAGAGGATGGTTTGTACCACTAACGCAGTAAGAAGTTTCTAGTACTCGTTTTATGCGGGTAACGTTTAAGGGTAAAATTTCCTCCCTATGGGTAGCACAATAGGTTTTAGAGACCTGAGTATAGCGCTGAGGAACTCCTCTTCGCCGGCCCACATTCCTATAGCCCTTGTCTCTACAGCATCTTTGGCTTAGGCATTTTCCATTGAAAGACAGAAATCTTACCGTTCCCTTACCGTTAAGTCAGATCTGCTTGGACGAAAGACATTTGCTTCCACCTACTGGTTGTCATTCTTCTGGCAACTAATTTCACTTGGCTCCAGGACCTACCCCTGAACTCGAGCCGAACCTTAAGTAAGAAAAGTGAATCAGTGTGTGAGTCCTTCTATCCTCCCACAATTGCAAAACCAATCTTAGCAAGCATTGAAACTTCAACCAAAAATCACCTTAAAGATGCAAGTGACCTTAACTTCAAAGGGTTCAAAGAATCATCTTTGAAAGATGGCCCGAGTCTGTCGTTCAAGCCCTGAAAAGCCTTCTTTAAAGGGTGTCTGGTGAGATAATTTTACAAGAGAATCAGTGAGTTCAGTCTTTCTCCTGCACTCAGGAAAGGTCTTGAAATCCCTAGTAATTTGAAACCAGCTGCCCCTTCAATCTTACTCTTCACAATGTAGTCCATAGTCATTAGGATATCATAAGTCTACACTTAGAAGACACACGGAGCAGAAGCAGTTCTTAATATGATCGAACCCGTCTAACTTTAATTGATCTTGGAGTCCTCTGAAAATTTGAGTTAAAGGGATTCGGCTTCAGAAGGAAAGTCGGCTTTAAGTTTGCACAACAGGCGAAGTTCTAGCTCTAATACATAGTTCGTTTCATAATTCAAGTATCAAGAGGAGAAAGGGTTAGCCACGAATGAAGTTGAAGTTGTGTGAAAGCAGCCGAAGCTAATCGACACATGTTCAAAGAAGATTCTTATCATCTTCACTTTAGTTCAAAGGACACTCTTCGATAATTACCAGGTATTGACATTCCTAGATAGATTTTTTAGGTCTTTTATGAAATAGGTGGTCCATCGGTTCTGTGTTTGTGGAGGACTTTGTAGATAGCTATGAAGATTGATTCTCAGACATTTCCAAACGAGCTTTAACTCTATGCAGGACGAAGATATTATTGGAGTAGTCGTTGCTTTATTCGTCGTAGTAAAAGCTTACTAAGACACCCAAGTCCACCTCAATGAGGTACCAAGTTTCGGTTGCATTGACATAACAAGCATATAATTTACTCTTCAAGCAGATTTGTAAGCGATGCTTCTTTTGCCACTAGTCTTATTCTTAGGAAGCACAATGACGAAAGAGCATCAAGGGACATGAAATGTTTATAATGAGTAGGCCTTCCATAAAGTATTCCAATGTACGACTTCAAAAAGACCCAATACTGGTCGTTCAATCGATATACCCATCTTCATCAGGACATGGGCTGATGTCTAGGTCTACTGTGATCAGTGAATCACTTAGACGCCTAAAAATAGACATTCGTCAATAAATACCGCGAACCACTCAACTATACATCCAACACCACTTCATCCCACGTGGAATCGTAGAAGATGAAAGTGGGAAAATTGGAATCAAAGCTGAAAGTAAGGCTCCCTTAGGTATGAGTAAAGGACTAAAGTACTAAGAAATATGCCACTAAGTGGTACATCTCGAACTCTATAGCCACTTCTGAACATAAATAGAACATAATTTCGATTTGCAAAGATTGGACAATACGCCACAGGACACATCACAGAAACAGTGGTATTTTTAGTTAAACTCATCCCTGAAGATGGCAGCCTACTGCTTCAACAAAAACTTTCTCATTATAGTCAATGAAAACTGGTAAGGAAGAGAGAGCTCTTTACAAAACTACGTGGGCTATTGTCCAAACAACCTATTAACAGCCCAATTATATTATCATGCTCAATAATTATGGCACACTCCTTCTCGCTCCAACGCTGATGCTATTTTTAACAAGAATATCCATGTAACCATTCATTAACAGCAACACAGCCACAGCCAAACAGCCAATTTAAAAAGTTTCCTTGTAAATTGATATTCTCTTCTCTGAAAGGGTAATTTCGGTCCAAATCGTCCCACATTCCTTCCCACACACCCATAATTTTATTAATGGTCTAGGTTAAGTGCATCACCATTTATGTGTGCTGTGGTTTGACAAAATAATTTCCCTAAGAGGATTCAATTTAATCACAAATCCACAAAGGATGTCTCCTAAATCGATTCCAATAATATCATCCAAGAAAATATATGACGCAGTCCTAATGGAATGAGAATTCTTTTATTGCCATTCGGCGAATGGGTTATTGTTTTTTTTTTTTATGCGAATATTTCCCCAGGACAACCACACACAACATATTGAATGTTTAGTCCTCGATCATTTGTATCCTTTACGACTTTTGCACTTCACCTACAACTGACGGGTAGAGACATACACCGTCTTTGATGTAGATTGACGTGGGCGATATTTTATGATCCCCATATCCGATGGGAGAGTGTGTTTAAGGAATTTTCTTTATTAAAATCTAACGGTATACGGGTGCAAAAGACATTTCGTCCCATTGAGGTTATATAACTCTGCAGGCACTGCGGGAAGTTTATTTTATGATATACACATGCAAATATTTCTTAAAAGAAAAAACGAAAAAAAAGTTCCTTTTTTCACTTTTTTTCCTTCGGCAGGATGACATACGAGGAACGTTGTCATCGTCTAAATCATCTTTATGGCAACTAATGGCATGAAACATCTTTGACGAAGTTTTGAACGAAGTTTGAAATCTTGTCAAGTGGGTATTGTTGCCTTAACGAGACATAGGGGCCATGCCGTCACGCTCATAAAAATGAACATCAAGTTTATGTCTTTATTTTATTAGAAAGTAGGATGAGGGACTTTTCTAATGGCATTTGGAGATGGTTTTGAACTTGTTTAAAGGTTTTTTTTTTTAACCACTTTTCTGTTTTAATTTTATGTATATCTGTGCATCAACTTCTAGCTCACAAACAGTCAAATGAAAGTTAATTCGATCACTATGGCGTATACGTAACAATTTTATTGCAAACAATTATGGTTCCTAATAAGACTGGGACTTCTCGTCCAATTGCAACCATGTTATCCAAAAGGCTAATTCCAGTTGCAAATGACATCTCAGTTGACATCCTCAGACAATCCTTACAACCCCCTGTTAACTAATTTAAAATCCACTTACAATCTAAAAAGCTGTTTTCAAATTTATTACTTTACGGTTTTCTGTTTTCTACTTTCAGGACTTCCATATGAAATAAGTTTATATTGGCACCAGTATCCTTACAACTTGGGTCTTCCGTTTTGTAAAATTCGAGCACTGATATCCGAAGCGTAAGTGTAAACAAAACACAAATCCAACATCATCCTGAACTCACTTTTTTTTTTGACATCACAGATCGACATATGTTTCCGTCCTGACAATAGTGGCATTCTCAATGGAACGCTTCCTGGCCATCTGCCACCCGCTGCACCTGTATGCGATGAGTGGATTCAAGAGGGCCATCCGTATCATAGCCGCACTATGGATAATAAGTTTCATCAGTGCTGTACCCTTTGCTATTTTAACGAAAATCGATTATCTGATATATCCGACCGGTAGGATACATGCATCTAATATCTCGTCTCAGTTGCACTACAGTGTATGCACAAATTTTCGTTCACAGATAACAAGACGATAGAGAAATCAGCATTCTGTGCGATGCTTGACAATCCAGAGGGATTTCCATTGTGGGAGCTATCCTCGTGTTTGTTTTTTGTTATTCCGATGGTCCTTATTATGATATTGTATGGCCGCATGGGAATGCAGATACGATCAAGGACTACACAACAACTGGGTAGGTAGCATATATTACACATGCCAGTGGGTGGTTGGCTTCTATACATTTTGTCCTTTTTTTCGAAATTCTATTCAGGAGTTCAACAAGGATCAATGCACAAGGAGTCTCGACATCAGCAGTCACGAAAGGCTGTGATACGAATGTTGGGTATGTAGTATTCTATTTCTTATCTTGGTTTCATTGTCCTTACAGACCACATTGGCAAATGATATGCACCAGTGCTGGTATGTGAATGCATTTGCGATTGAATTGAATTAGAAGTGAGATTCCTGGAATAGCTTGTAACAACTTTGAATGGATTAATCAGGAAGTTGCAGGAGAACGTGAAGTAATTTTGATGGGTTTACTTGGCATTGACTTGGGATTTGTTGCAAACTTAAAGTAACAGATGTCTTAAGTCCTTATAATGACGGAAAAGGAATTCGCGACAAATTGCATAATTAGCAAAGTTCTGGTGACAGGTGGGTGATGAGGGAGAAGTTCCAATTACCGTTTTGGAAGTTTCAATTGAAATTACGTTACAGAGCTTGAAGCGAGAGACATACTGAGCTCTTAGATTATTTGTAAGTTTTAACAGAGAGGGGAATGAGAGGGCCGACGAGCTAGCTAGACGTTGATGGAACCCTTGCAAACGTAGTCTGCTCTGTGATGGGACTCGTTAAGGGGAAAGTCTTCCCGTACTCTCTAGGTGGTGTCATAGCCTATAGAATTGCTTTTGAATTCCCTCTCGTAGGGTATACATTTTAAGCTAACAGTCTTCCTAAGCTGTCCCTCTTCTCTTTTTAAGGAACAGGTGTACGCAATCGAGCTTTAGGTTAGACGTGATTAGTTACCATCTTTTCTGACAGGCAAGTAGAAATATAATATTTCTTGGACTCAAGGCTCGCCAGGAGCTGCCTGAAGCAGTTAACTCTTCATAACAAAGTCACCAGCTATTAGGTTTCGTGCCACAAGGGCATTGATGGTACCAAGAATGTCAATACTGAGCTCACCAGACAAGGATCTCAATTAACTTTTATGGGCCTATTTTTGTAATTCATCCACTAACCACATTTAGTTGGAGCTCAACTCAAAAAAGGTCTAAAATAGCAGCACAACGACGGCGTATGAAACACATCTTTAGCAAATGTCTTGCCATACCTCGAAGCATCCTTCGGCAAGAATTCATATCTCTAGCAACAGTGCACCACTTACGATACTGAGATTCTTTCACGACCTCGATTTTGCTTACAATGCAGTTGAGAGAAAAAGAGGGTCTGAGGTTGTGTTTAAAAGGTGTCTAAAGCTCGATCAACTAATGAGTCTATTGTCATTTATGCTCTCAGAAAGCTCTCCCAGATATCCTCTCAAAGGAAGCAAATTAAAAGTTGAAATAGAAAGAAACCGACACGACTTCGATTACATCGAGGACATCTCCAAAAAGTTGTTCAGCACTTATAAGCATTTTTGAATCTTTACATTTCAGGTGCGTTAAAGTCTAATTAAAAGTCCGTATGTACCCTCCAAACACCCACATCCTGTTCTGTCATATTTTGTGTTGAAATTAAATTTTAATTACAAACCACGAACCGCTACCGTCACCCAAGTGAAATGTTTTACAATGAAAACTTTTTCGCCGCAACAGCTTTCGGGAGGAAACACGAAATTAATTCTGCCGCATGCGTTGAGGATCTTTTCACCTTTTTTTCCGCACGCGAACAAAGCAGAATGTTTTATCCTCCAATTAAGGATGTACAATTGCATCGGGAAACCTAAGACCAACAGTACCAACAGAATTAAGGTGCTCCAAGGTCTCCCAGAAGATTGGTAACGAAACATAAAGAGGGGAAGAATATTAATGAAATCCTGTAAAAGAATTAATTCGAAATTGGAATCCTTGCAGCAAGGACCGTGCAGCAAAATCCAAACCACATACATCAGTTTCAGCACGACCATCGTCGCCCCAATAACGACTGCTGTTGATGGTTGTGTTTTTGGGGTAACACTGCAAAACAAGCTGTCAAAATGGGAGGGTATGTGGAAAGGATGTAGCGAAGGATAATGATGATTTCCTGATCGATACCCAACCAAAAAGCCATTGCCTAAACACTTGGAAGGAGCGGACTCCATCTTCCTCGACTCCTACGTGATGTGATATTTGGTCCTTCGTCTTGGCAGTTTCTGGTTACTGAATCGCAAATGCATTTCACATGAAGATACCATCTCTTCTATCGTCCTTTTGGCTTATCTTACTTCTTTTTTTTTCGTTTTTGTTCTCTCATCCCTAGCTGCTGTTGTCATCACGTTTTTTGTTTGTTGGGCTCCTTTCCATGCTCAACGTTTGCTGTACTTATATGCCCGGCAATGGGACTATTACCAGGATGTCAACGAATGGCTGTTCTCCTTTGCTGGATTCAGTTATTATGTTTCATGGTAAGTACTCACAAAATACGGTACAAGAGGGGGACGAAATAATGAAACCTAGACAAAGGGCGAGAAAGGACTTCATCCTGCCGATGGCAATTGATGGTTTTTTTTCATTCATTTCATTCATTTTGTGTCCTACAAAAGGAGTGATGACTTGAAAGGGAAAAAGTAAACCACTCCTAGAGGTGGCCTGAGGGTCACTACCATAAATGATTTGTTATTCTAAAGCAAACGAACGAAAATGTCCTTTTTTTACATTGAATTTGGTGTTTTGTTTGTCCTTTTTTCAGTACGATAAATCCCATTCTATATAATGTGATGTCACATCGATATCGGGTGGCTTTTAAGGAGACACTTTGCGGCAAACGAAGGGGTTTCTATTCCAACAATGGATTCGCCCGGGATCAGTCGAGTTTTCGGGAGACAACAATAGCATCGACCGGTGGGGGAGCCTATGATCGAGTTTACTCTGTAAGTATAAATAGATAAGTTTACACAACTTTTTTCTATTGATGAAGGTAAAAGGTAAAGGTGGCAACTCAAGGGGGTTTCCCAGTGCGTCAAGGAAAGTTGAAGAAATTGGGAAGACTGTTCAAATCATTGTTCGCCCCATCAATCGCCAAAATAAAATTAAATCTAAGACCTGAATTGCACATTCATTACCCTCTAGAGTTTACCTCAAGCTTCCACAATAGAAGTATACCTCAGTGTTTCAACATCGCTGGTAACTTGAGGGCTGGGATATAAGAACAAACTCACTGCCTCAGGAAGAAGAAGAGAACCTCGGAAGATTCCTATGTCACTGTCCAGCTTTAGCGGGGATACAACAGAAGATCCTGGAGTCTATGTGGATATTGGACGTGTAGGACTTGATGCATAAAGTATGGGTATTAGCATCAGATACCAAGAACTCTACTCAGGAAAGACAGGAATTTTATCACTAGCCGGCACTATACATCCTTACTAAGACGGTGCTTACGGTTCGTAATGAACGTGTGCCTTCACCAAGAAGCGTTTGAAATTAGCTGCTTCAGTAGTTGGAGTCATCTTCTACTCGTGTACGTCCCTTAGATGAACCTTCTACTAGCACACAGTCCCTCCGGGTTTGTCTCGAAGACTATGCAAGCCGGAGGAAGCATTTTTCGCTCGAAATGACTAAGGACATCTTTATCCGCGATAGATAGTGTCCGCTCTTTAACGTCATAGAACGGAACTGGGATGGAGTCTCCTTCGTTCTACGGTAGAGTCTTACTGTTCAGTTGTCTCCAACGAAACATCCATTGGCATGAGTTACTCTTCGTTTGATTTCTCAATAGATTACGTTGTTCGAGTGAAGGCAGAGTGTGAGGCTATCTAATTCGTCCTGAAGTTTCCCTATTTAATGACAGCAAATACTTGG
Organism: Criorhina ranunculi; assembly: GCA_951813785.1. Lineage (NCBI taxonomy): Eukaryota > Metazoa > Arthropoda > Insecta > Diptera > Syrphidae > Criorhina > Criorhina ranunculi. The sequence continues at coordinate 49,456,883 of OX638382.1, read as the reverse complement.
TTTTACCCTTGTTTATCGCTAAACCCATTTAGATCATCTCCTGAGTTCTGACAATGATGACAATGTCGTCGGGTTTGACTTTCAAAAGATTGTATCTCTGGTTTCGTTCATCGTTCGAGTACGATGTTAAAGAAAAAAGTCAGATGACAGCTCGTGTCCTGATCTTAATCCTTTTTTTTTCATCAAAGTTCTCGAATGAGTCTCTTCTGTTCTTGATAGAGAAGCGAATATTCTTCCCAATCATCTTGCACAGAAAGATAGGGATGCTAAGACTAGACATGGCTCTGTTTATACAACCAAGGCCGGCTTGCCTTAAAAAAGGTGAGACTTCTTGAATCTTCTCCAGGACCTGTCGAAAATTTGTTCGATTGAGGACTTTTCTTGTCTTAAACCGCATTGCAAGAACTCACTTAGATTATTGACGAAAGGTTTAAGGCATTTACATACAAGATCTTACACGCGGCTGTAAGGAGGCTGATCCCTCTTTAGTGACCGAGGTTGAAGTGAACGATCCTAGGATTCAATTCATTAGGCCATACACTGTTCTGGCTAAATCCTAGAAACAAGTTTCTCTTTCCAGTCACCTAACTGATTTGAATAGCTCAGCCACTAAGCCTTCATTTAGATCAACTGTACGGGAGTTTTACCGAGCGTCGTCTACCTTGAATAGTTTATTCTACCGGACAGCAAAAGATTGGCCAAGTTCACCTTGAAATTCGATAAATAAAGCCAACAATTCAGTGGTGGAACTCTGGATAGCTTGTAGGCATCGTTGTCACTTATTAAAGCGTACTTCGATGACTTGTTCCCTAAAATTTAACAAACACAGAGGCATAAAGGTTATGAAATGTCTTGTCTGTTTCAAAAGAACTGAACAGTCTTTAAATTTATTCTGAAGGAACAATCCTGTAAAGGAAGAACTCAGCTGAAGTTAAAGTCACTTTAACTTCTATTTACCTGTAAGCAAAGCCAATTGAATAAAGCTTCCTGTTACCTGAAGCATTTTTATAACCCACCCTTCATCTCAATCCCCTTAAATGGTCTTTCAAGATTCTCAGTACCGATTGTTACCCTACTTTTAAACAGAGATTCGCTTCTTTAACACAGATTTCCAGCACGCCTCCGGATAGGTCTCTATGGTTTGGGAGGTAATTTGATCCTCCTCCTCCTAACAGCTCCACCCTTTAACTAATATTTTCTCAATTTCCAAATATCAATACAGCCCATAGGCGACCTCATTTCAATTAGCACAGGAAACTCAACACCACCATCCTTACAGCCTATCCTTCCCACACTTCCAATTAAACAAGTTATTATGCCAATTCCTACAGATAATTGGAATTCTCTTGTCTAATCTCGAACAGGCACCTTCGCTAGCAGGTCTTTTGTATTTTGGTGTTTATCTCCTGATAACCTCCAATTGACCGTAATTTAATACAATTACCACGAAAATACAAAACGCCTGTGTCCTGTGCACTGGCGTCTTAGATAATTTCAAATTATTTATACGAACTGTTGGATGGTTATCGTCAGTGTTGGCTGTTGTCGTCATAATGCCAAACCGCATTTGGACTCTACCCTACATCCGTTTGCATGGGGAAAAATTTATTCCATTGAAAGGACCCATTTTGCCGTTTCATTGGACTTAGTGGATTACCATCGTCGATAGGGGGAAACTGAGGCAGGAGAACTCAATTCGCCAGCAGTAACGTGGCACCTTAACCTCAAGGATCTAAAAATATACAGTAACCGATGGGAAAAGTTGAACGTTCGATAGTTTGTGAAACAGAGATTGTGCTTTACAAAGCACGTGCCTAAATGAGGTAATAGTGGGGCTCTCAAGAGATTTGCATTTCCGACTGAAATAAGGATTAGGCATGCATGAAGAGATTTCGCAAATTAAATGGCTAATTCAAAGGATCTATACGTGCAGGTGCTTGAGACTAACTTTTAATTAATTTGTCTGTTGATCTGGAAACAGAAATCAGAAGTGGGTTTTTGAGCAAAGAAATTTCAAGGACATTGTGGGGTGGTCTTTATCGTATGTAATTAGACGGTTTTATTTGTGGATACCAAAGGAATTATAGAGCTTGTAGGTATGTTTTGCTTAATCCTTCATAATCCTAGAAGGTAGACTCTTGCCTCTAGACTTGGTCAGAGACTGAACGTATGGCGCATATCTTCATCGGATTTCGAGCGCTATTACTGTTTTTGTTTGGCTGCTGACTAAAATGATGTCCGTTTCCAAGACGTTATCTTTAACTGACTCGACGTTCACTTGAAAAGTGTTGTCCTTGCTATTATACTCGTTCGCTTGTTTAAGAGAAAAATCCACAAAGACGGCCGCACTTTAGCGCTGAGTTTATGCTTCTTATATTCAAACGGAAGTTCCTCCATTACTTTTTCTTTTGTCACTACAGAGCTTTCTCTTTACATCACCAGGATGTGAGAACTTGCTCTTTCATTGAGGTTGGAGTACAAATCTCTCGAATTGTGAAATAAAGTTCTTATTGCAGGTATTTCAACTTCTACCTGGCTAGTGATTAGCTCAATCGGTTGTCAATGACGGCTTAATGCGTTCTTCTTTATCAAGAGATATCTTTGACATAGAAGTTCTCTACACACAACTTTTTCAAAATGATCTAGCTGGTCCCCGCTTTGCCCACGAACAGGAACCATGTATCTCTCCATATGTTGGTCCGGACAAATGATCCGGTGTACAATTCATTTACTGTCAGGTAGGTCATCTTTGCCTTCCACAGGATGGATCTGAAAACTACACTCTCAGCTACGTCCATCAACATCCAGGTCACGTGAATTGTGGAATCAAAAGGGCGCATCCGTGCTACTTGTGTCTCTGGCAGGCTTACCAGTTTCAACCACTTCTACCTACTTACCTACCTACCTAGGTCATCTCTGCCAGCGTTTCATAACGTCCTTAGATATGCGCTCTTTTCGTGTTTGAAGAAGACCTCACTAACTGCGACGTCGTGGGTCCTTGCCTATGTGCGTTTACTACACTCATTCAGCAGCATTCAGAGCTCGCCGCCACCTGAAAAAAGGTATTGGTTGTGCCCTTGTCGGCGTGGATCCTCTCTCACCCACATAGAGTACAATTTTTTTTTTCTATAACTGAATCGAACTTCTTTTTTTATCCAGGATCTGTTTCTCATCTTTTTTCCTCGTCCAAACCACTCTTCAGTAGATGAGACCACTCTTAGTCTCCCTTTTCTTCTTTTTAGTGGTTTCCTATCTCGAATGTACTTTCTCACCTCTCTTTGGTAGGGCAGTGCTAGAGTTTTGATAGATTAACCTTCTTCTGTGCAGTTTGTTCGTCATCTTTTCAGCTTTAAGCCTTCTCTTTCCTAGTTCTGGCAGAATTTATAGTTTCGAAGCTTCTTGATAGTAGCAATCGTCTCAGTCAACTCGTCGAAACAAACGTGGCGAAAGCCTTTCTCCCTCTTCATCTTCACCATCTTCATCGGATTGTGACCGGCGTATAATGTCAGCGGTAAACAAAGTCTGTCCACAAGTTGGCCTTCTATCATCCCTGCTATGGTGCTTGTAGGTTGACACTATCGATAGTTCTTTCTACTTTCAAACATGCACGGATAATGTTTCGATCCTTTCTGTCGGACCATGCCTAGAGACTGTTTGTATTAACGTACCGGCAGACCTAGGAATGGCCTTTCAGCCAACTCTCCCAATACTAAGGGTGTTCTTTCCACGAGAAAAAGATCGGTTTGACTCAGTCAGTGTCACCATCAAGACCACCAAATATTTGGGAATAATCGTTCTCAGGGCCAAAAACTGCTTTGGTTCTCCCTGAATCCACGGTTAGGACTTCAATTCACGATTGGGTCTCTTACCAAGACAATTCTGTATAGCGTGACTCTTCAGAATGCAGGCGAACTAGACGGATACTCCCGAACGTCTGTTAGAAATCAGCGAAATTCTTACCACTCAGGAGAAAAGTCAGCAGACAACTTGTTGGCGTCCTTTTGACGAGCATCCCAAGTGAAACTTGTGACACTTGTGAAGAAGACAACTTAGGTAGCTTTCATAGCACCGACATCTTGACATTCCATTCGCCTTCAGAAGTTTGTCGCTATCTTTAAAGTGTCTTCCTACGCCTACATGGCTTCTTATAAGCTTTTCACTTCGAGCTTAGAAAACTAAGAAATATGTACCTATCCTACCCAACAGACGTACATCAGAGTTTTGAATTGCACTTTTATTTCCCCTAAACCTTGTCTATTGACCTAATCTGACCGCAGTCACCCTCGAAAGGACATTCTTCAACCTTAAAGTTGATGTGTGATTAAGATTGTCCAAAGGACACTTGAATACCATTACCACCTTTCCTCGCACCCAACAGCCAACATAATCTTCCTCCTGTTTCGTAACCATACATCTTTGACCAACTAAACGTAAGTACTTTCCAGCTGCCTCTCATAATTACGGTAAATGTCTCTCCTTGGAACAATTGTGGCTTAGACACAAGTATGTAACAACTGTGACTAATTATTCCAAACAATACTCGGGTATAATTTTCACACCCACACACATACAATTTTCATATTTTCCCTGTAAATTGAATAAAATTTCCCTCTCAACTTATCCTTTCTCCTTTTTTTTTTTTGTCTCATTTCAGGACCGCTTTCGATCTGTTCGCAATATTCATCTTAAAAACAGGGATTCAATAAAATCTTGCAACAGTACATGGATCAAGAAGTCTGAATACAACAAGGCGCCACAAAAAGTAAGTAAGAACAGGTTACAAACAGGATCCCCTTGTTGGTTGGTCCTTAAACCATTTAATGGTGTCACTGCCTAAAGTGAATTTAATTAAAAAAAATAAAAATAAAAATTCAAAGAATTTTCTACAAAAGACAACAGAAAATAAAAAGGACTACACCGTACCGAAGAAAGGTTTTTGTTTGTATGTATCTACGTCAGGGTTATTGTTATCCTTTAAGAAAGTTTATTTCTGCGGATAATTGAGTTATTTTTTTTTTTCGGCTTTTGTTAGAGTTACCGTAATTTATGGTAAAAATTAAAGAACACACCCTGAGGGTTACCATTCCATACAAAAACACACAAAAGCAAAGTTAGGGGCGTTGGAAATCCTTCCCTAATAGGGGAATGAGAAGTATTTTCTCATGGGATGAGAATAAAATTATGAAAATACATAATTAGACAATTAAAAGGGGATAAAGGCGGCAAGGACAACCAGTATGGTGTTATCCCGGAAAATTTATATTTTTTTTTTTGCGTACAACACTTCCAAAGGCTGGCACAGTGATGATGGATGGCTTGTACATATTACTTTTGTGGGTGGACAGGGATATTTTTAGAGTTAATTCAAAGTCCTGTTTATTGGGGTTCTAGCTTAGGGATTTGTTGTATTTTCTTGGGTTTACGAGGATACTCTATTGTGGCGTTGTAAATTTGGGTTAGTGGCAAGGCAATGACAAGAACCCTCTGTTCTGGAAATTTACTTGGGCTGAGGTTATGAATTTATTAAAGTTGACACAATAAAGTTGGGGATAACTAGGCTGATGTTTATGGTGTCAGGACGATTGAGTAACCAATGGTTGTAAACTGATGTTCTCTTTTATGACATGATCGCAACGGACAGTGAGGAATTGGTTCCAATTTCAGGGAACTGCACAAATGTTTCATCGTTAGGCTAGGTTAGGTAGGAGGGGATGGGTACCTTGACGGTGCTTACGGGGTTACGCTTAGAGTTGTGATTACATTTCTAACACCGTTTCTAGACGGTTTGAATCAACCTTCGTTCTTAATGAATGGTATCAAGTTCATCAATGGAATTTGCTTCAGTTCTTCCAAATCTCTAATCAGTCTGCAATAGCAAAGGATGGATGGATTTGGGGGTTTGGGTAGTTCCGTACCAAAAGTTTGATGATCTCAATATATTTTGCCTCATAACACCAATGAGCTGGTGAACATACGTCAAGTCTAATGGGCAATGGCGTAGTCCTTCTCTCATCAGTTATCTCTTTGTGTTTTCGTTTCCGTTTCTAAGTTGTGTCACTGTTGTTCTTTGCATTTATTTCATCAAACTTGGAAGAAGCCTTCGATGACAGGTCTGATGCACGAGCAAGCCGTCATTGCTTAACCCCATGACCATCCAAACCTCGATTTCTGAATGAAAGCATGGATGAGACTCAAGATAGACCTGCTGCATCTGGTGAGCTCAAGGATTATGGCACCAGAATTTCCTAACCGAATGAAATGCACTGATATCCTGGAAGAAAGTCAACGCTCAATTCTAAGTCATTAACTATATCCCGAGGGTTCAAGATTTGATTCGAAAATCTTGTGCGATTAGCGCTACTTTTTCATGAACCTCAAGCATTAACAATCTTTGGTACTAAGCTGTTGCCGGTGCGACTTTTGGTGTCGGTATTCTTAACGTTTTCCGTCAATTCACATGCCTCGTGTGTTTAAGTTTAGGAGCCTACTCTTGACCTTATCCAAACCAAAGGACAAACCCCCAGGGCGAATCTCGCTCCCTCCTTCAAAACTTTAACACAAATCAAAGCATCTTCATCGCGTCAAGATGCCAAATCTTTGAATGACAGCTGACACCAGTCTAAAACCTTAGTTCCAATCTACACTTCTCGGCATTGAAACAGTTTCAAGCAAGTAACTGCATCAACTTTTCCTATGACGCCAACATGCAAAGTGTGTTGATGTCTTCCGGTGTGAATTCAGGAAAATCATCAACCCACCTTGCAATCTTGTTCTTCTTCGTTTGACATCTTTGTATCCTCTTTAGCTTTCAAAGGAAGATACAACGAGTAATTTTAATGAAATCCGATTTCATTTACCATCCACACACACACACACAAACATACGCATTGTTTCCTTTTTCTCTCTGAAGGCACGTGTAGAAGATAACTACGTCCGTACCTTTCTCAAGATATGATTTCATGCCCAAAAGGAGCTATACCTAACAAAGAATGTGTGCCCCGTTGGTCCATTCGATTGGATACATTTAGTAGAACTGGAATTGTACACCTTCTCTCAAGTCCTATCAATTTCATGGCAACCCAAGTTGAAAATTGAGGCACACACACACAAAAATACCACACTTGATTCAGTTCCAGTTAATCTTCCCCTTGATACCGACAAAATACAATTCGAAGACGATCCCTTTTCAACTGTCACTTGAACAGGACGCCGGACGAGAGCTCATGAATAACCTTTTTTTTTTTTTTTTCATTTAAAAAATTAAACAAATCAATTTTTCATTTTCATTTTCATTTTCAGAACCTAAAAGAGGACCAAAATAACCACGGCACCAATTTAGTAGTTGTCGTGGATAAAAATATTAACGGACGTCCAAAAGTCTACACCGAGAATGATGCTCAGGAGAATCTAATCAAGAACAACGAAACGTGCATTTAACATGCTCTTCAATCGTCCTTTCGTAGAACGAGCAGCAAACGTGGTGGCAGTAGGAAAATTCTACATGTACACTATACATCCGATACCCACACATAGTTGTAAGTGGGGGGCGCACATGCATACATATTCGCAAACATGTAGTATTTATATTCTTCTTTGGACTGCTTTTTGTTAAATATTCCTTGTAAATAATGTGTAAATGTTAAAAATGATAATTGTAAGCCTAAGCCTAGCCTAGTATAAGTTTCTAAAAGTTGTGATTGTGATGTAATCTTTTCAAGGAGATTACCCACGAAGAGAAATGATATTTATAATTACGAGTTCGAATATATTAAAAGAATTTTATTTTAAATTAAACATTTTGCTAAAGCAAGACCGGTTGTGTTTTTTAATAGAAAGCCGGTGGGGCTGGGTGGGGATTGTTTTTCGAAAAGGATTTGATAGAAGTGTACACTTTCAAAGTGTTGGGTTAGGTAGGAGGGTTGGCGAGGAAGGAAGTCCTTTCCCCGTCACACTTAGGTCAATGTAGACCCATTGTGATGACCTAGGGGTTGCAGCCCCCTTACTAGGAACCATAAGCCTAAGTTCTATCAAGCCAGCCCGTAGCGTTGATAAATCTGTGTATATCAAGCACCGACTTGCTGGACAGTTCTTCTAGATCCTGGAAAAGGTGCATTCCTAGGATTTTAAATCGAGTATGGCAGAGTGCCGGGCAATGGCAGAGGAATTGTGGATTGTCCTCATCTACTTTCTCGTCACCGCATCCCCTGAATAGGTCGTCAAAGTCATAATTGCATTTATTTTGACCGCTATAACATCTTCCAAGCTGAGATAATGGCAATCATGGAGGCCCTATCGTGGCTGAGGTATAAACAGGGGATATCACCAGATGGTGAGAACGCGATAAAATTCCTGGAACTCGTCACCTTTTACTTAAAGACATCTTTTAACGAAATGGCTGAACAATGTCCAAAATTCACCATTTTTGGAAACTAGACCACAGGAACATTCCAGGTAACTGCATGTCCGACGAACTTTTCAGACAGGGTAAATCTCTTTTGATTCTTTCGAACCTAAATATCCCTCTTGCCTCTTGCCACTTGCAGGTTGCCACTTGGGAAATATGAGATCGACATCACCAACAGTAGATGGACGAATAGTGTCACCTGCTTCATCACCAAAAAGAGCTGGCATAAGCTGGATCACAAACGCTCATACAGCCCCTCGTAATGGATGTTATCACGAGAAACTGCACGATTGGCAAGCACGTCAATATGCTGGGCCTCCTCTTTAATAATTTTTATAGAAGCTGTACGGACAAGGAGGAATAAGAGACTTTTGTGTACGTGTCCACCTCGCTCAGCTCGAAGAAGACCCTTCTTAGGAGCCATTTTCTTTCACAGTCTAAACGAACTGACTAACACCATCATAGGCAGCCTTCAGTGCTTCATAGTAAGCTTCGACTGATTCTACGGGTAGTTTTTCTGGAAGAAATTTTCCAGATCCATGTGGGATCACAAAGGAACTTCTCTGGTCTAGGTATGGTTGCATTAAATACTTTCAAATGTGGAAACGCAGACCTGTTACCATAAATGGATAAATGTAAGACTGGGATGATGTGGTTTCTTAACCAGAAACAGTTAGATTGCCCATAGTCATGGAAGAATTCAAGCACTTTGAAGGCATCAAGGATTCGTAGAAATGCATTCTTGTGTTGTAATCTGTCATGAGCTATGAGACCAAGCCTTAAGCTGTCTAAGCCAATCTAAACACAACAGGAGAAAAGCTCTAAAGGTTTGGAAAGGTTCTATTATCATGAAGAGAATGAAAGGGCCCAAGTATCTATACCTGCAAGAACTTTTTGAAAATGTTTGACTAGGTCCCTAGGCTTATTATGACCTCAGGAATTCCGGTGAGGACAAGGCTCAGAAGATTGCCAAGATGAAGACGGACTAAAGAGATGTTCCCGGGGATCTGAAAGAAATCAGCGGCATTCTTGTTGTCACTCAATAGAAAAGACTGCGGACAACAAATGGGACACTTCACTTTTGCCAAGCATTTCAATGGGCTAAGCTTCTTAAAGTCTTAAAGGTATTGGCATAGGTCCTTGAAAAAATTATCCTTCTTTCTTTTCTTTTCTTCTCTGTCCGTCTGTAGTCTGATTTAGGGTATTAGGGAACCTCTTCTTCTACTAGCTAGTATGAAAGGCACGAGATTTTGTGTGCTGAGCAGGTGGTGTAAGGTGGGGTTGGCAAGAACTACCCCCGTCCGACGAGCTGTGCCGAGCAACGACAAGCGTGCCGCCGTCTTCCTCACCAACACCGAAGTTGTCTCCGTGGCCCTACCCTGGCTCACAACAATGGCTTATGGAGAGATGACAACACTACGGACTTTTCTCGTATCAGGTTGGGTACCCTCTGTGCTGATGTCAACTTTCTATGATGCCTACAGTGTCTTTCAAGCACGAATCTGGGAAAAAATTGAGCTGCTCTGAGATCGTTGAATGGCTTCCTTTGCAAGGAAAGCCTTTAGCATTTTACAAACAGCTCAATCCAGCCTAAGAACCAAAGTCCAATGAACAAAGATTTGCAGCACCATCCTTAGTCAGTTCGATGCCGCATTGGAATACCATCAAAACCTCTCACACTAACTTCTCTCGTTTTAGCAGACCACTCAAGTTTCATCTCTCTCGATTCGTCTCACATATGAAGGCACTGCCATGCATTAGTCTTCATTTTCCAATCGTTTTTCCATATTTCCTTTGGCATCTCTTGAGAATTCTCCACATAAAATGTTGTGCTTCTTTCTAGCTTCCCCATCTTACAGTCTTGCCAGGCTTAATGTGCTGTTACAAATTTAAACATAATCCCCTGGTGTCACTGAAGAATTCATTAATTTCCCATTTTCCACACGCTTTTAATGCCAACTGAGCATCCAGACATTAATGACCCTCACACCTGAAAAGCACCCCAAAAAGGCGGAAGCTTCCATCAGGCAACACTTTATGACAGACATTTCCTGATATCCTCGCATAAACATAATAAAATTTCATTAATTCCACGAAGAATTTTAAATTCCCACCGTGGAGGGCATACTTTTTTTTCTCTGCAACTTTATGCCACGACACCCTCTCTTACCCTATCGACATCGCGAATAGGGATTTCTCGTGCGTCCTTGAGTGAACTTTTATTGATTTAACTGGAAAACGTAAACGACTGACACTCACAAACTTTTCCATCAAGTGGTGTGTATGAGTATTGTTGCGAACAGGAACAATAATTACCGTTACAACACGTGCACCATTAGGGTAGTCCTCTCATGTTCAACATTTTAGTTACGACGAGTCCTCGATCGGATATGTTTGATAGTCCTTAATGGTGGGTGTGTGGGCGAAACAAATTAACAAGACAAACATTCAAATTCATTTGGACGTTTACTAACGGAACGGAACCTTCTCTAAACGATGTCATAATTTTTGAAATCATTTCTTTGGGACTTAATGTCTTCTCCAGGGGAAAAATGGAAAAACCGTTGGGTAGGTTGGACGGTTTTGCATTGTTTCTTCGGTGATAAATGTTTATGGCTTCGGAGACCTGTTTATTGTTTTATTATAACGGTTGACGGAGATTAAAGGCAAATCAAGGTGGGATCATGCCGCGTTTAATGGGGTCCTTATGATTGATGCGATGGTATTTTGGTTGCCCATTTACAGAGGCTTTATAGCCAATGGTCACGTGAAGGTATGAAAGAAATATTTTGTAACACTTCAGTGAATACACGTCAAATAATGAGTTTTTTTTTTATTTTTTTATTTTTTGAAACGAAACAAAGGACCTAATGGGTGAGTCCTTTCAGTTAAGTGAGAATGTGACATTAGTTAAGTTTGTTTCGTCATTGTGGGTGACATCTTTCCATGTCACACTTCAAGATTGGCATTGAGGGATGGTTTACAAAGGGGAACCTCATCATCCCCAAATGAATGTCATATTCTTCCAGTTCGCAGAAGGAAGCAGTTTGCAGGGGACATAGTCCTCGTCAATCTTGATGATTTTTGTTATAAATTTTAGACGGGCATGGTTGTCTGTAAGTATGAGAGCGCCTTCAATTCTTTCACTGTAATAAGTTGCAGAAACGCTGGTTGAGAGCCCCAACTCTTATTCGAGAGTTTTCTGCACGAGTTTGATATTTTCAACGGATCCAGCTTGACTAATCCAGTTCTGTAGAGAGGGACCTCAAAGTGTCGTATTGTGCATGCAGTTTATACCGGAAAATGATGGTTTATTCAGACCACCGACGCAAGCTTTCGATATAGCTATTGCGCTTGTATAGTTCGCTGTTGCAGCGTCGACACCAATGGGACCAACAATATATATAACGGACAATTTTTTACTCGAAACGATAAAGGATATCTTAATCCGCCTTCAATTGAGCTCAAGCTCAAGGTGATATACAAAAAGGACTGCGATAGATTCTCCGCATAGTATATTGATCGTGGAAGTGCAAGTGCACTACGGAAGCCAGGGTGAAGCCCTAGCAGAAAACCATTCCTTCGACGATTGCAATGTCTTCCTAGTCGAAATCACGGCCGTCATCCAGGCTTCAGAAAAGCAAAAGAACACTTACTGTCTACGTAAATAGCTAGACAGCCGCTAAGACTCGAGATTACACGACAATTAGATCGAGGCTTATAAGTATCTTCAAAAGGCATCTAAACCCTAAGCTGGGTGCTGAGCATATGGATACCCTGGATACCGAAAGGGCTCATGAACTTGCTAGGAATCGGTCGGTGCTACGTACTTTAAAGACCCCTTCCTTTGGTAAACTTTTTTGTAATGATAGTACCCCTCCTCGTCAGCGTTTAAAAAGCATGTAAAGTGTGCAAAGAGTTCACAATTCACTCTTCTTTCTACATCCATCTATGTGCCTATTGACAAGGTTGATCCTTTGAATAATTTATCTCATGTGTAATTCAACGAATAAATTTCCCTTTACCGATGTAATTTCGCATGTCCACCGCTGACCACGTAACATTCACAAGCAATTCCCAGAATATTTACTCTTCTCCTCCGCTTGACCTAACCAAAATTGGATTCGTTTTATGGAGCACACATCTGTTGCTATTGAAAAAATTTCTATTTTTACCAAAAAAAAAAGGAACAAGTGTATCCTGTTTACCTTTCCAACTGTAAAGCATGTCATGAAATTTTAAGTACATCATCCACTCAGTGCCCATCATATGGAACATTCTACGTGTGATCCCTTCAACTTTTCATCCAACTATACGTACTCCAAACCCTTGTTATCCATCCAATATGTAACTGTGTAACAAAATATATCACAAAATGGCATCCCTATAGCGTCGAAGTAGCATTTCCGGTACCAGAACATCGGCACTAATCACATTAGGAACATTTTCAGCTCCGCTGAATCGCATTTCTGATTTATTTCAGTTTAAACTTACTTAACAGTTACATACGAGGACATATGTATACGTGTGTGTATGCGGCAATCCTTTAAATGACGTACCACCATTAAGTTACACACATTTCCTAAAATGCAATTTCTCTCATAAGAGATGATTTTGCCAGCAAAACAAAGGTACAAGTGGGAATATCCTTGTTAGTGCATTGCATTCAGGGGCAAACCAACGTCGTCGATGTGCAGAGCATGTGTGTGTGTGTGTTAGAGTGCCAGTAATGCATTAAAATGCTCCATACAAATACTTATTTTTCGAAACATTTTTGGAATCTCATTAATTATAATAATTTGAAGTTGAAAGTGAATAAATGTTTTGTTGTGTTAGTGTTCACGAAGTAAGCATGTATGGGTTGAATCCTTTTTTCTTTCTTCACGAAAGCTTTTGACTTTAATTCAATCAAACTAGGTTGGCAATTCTACAATTTGCTCTACCCAAAGAGGATTATTTACTTGACTGAGGTGAAAGCAATGAAAATGGCTTAGGAAATTTAAGGACATGCCAAAGGGAGACTTGTGGCAAATTGAAATGGAAAATATTTACCAACTGTTAATGAAGGTCTATTTAGTAGAGGTAGGGGTACTTGCTCCTCAAGAGTTATTTCAGCAGTCTTAGGGGATTCTGTTGTTTCAACGGGACCAAATTAAGAGCTTACTTCAGGTAACATGACCGTATTAAGCTCACGACGCAGCTCACGCACCTTTAAGACACGATCTGTGGTATGACAGTTGTCAATAAGGTTCAAGTATGTCCGTATACTCTTACAAGAGCATTCAACCGTCTTTTTCATGTATACATGTCTCACCATTGATAGACTAGAACATGAAAAAGAAGCTTAAACTTTGACGAAGGCAGGTAAATAGAGGTGGCAGTACAAAAGCAGAATCCAATTAGAGCAAGGATGCGCCGTTTTCAAACTACAACTCTTCTAACCTGGTTGTTTGCGAGTGTTAATAAACCCAACCTATGGAGTTGACAAAAATAATAAGTTGTTCGATCCTTATTTTGGAATATCTCTTGAGGACAATTGAAGAAAAGCTTGCCCAGAGTTCGTTGTCTGGCCCTCGACATGGTTAGAAATTTGTACAGAAAGTGAAAAAGAGCTTCCTATTTGCAGCTTTTCTTGGAGCTTCAGCAGAAGGTGATGTGAGGGATGCCTAGCTTGATTTCATGGTCTCCTATCAGTGACATGTACTAATCGCTACTATTCTTGCAATATCTAGTCTGGATCCGCTCAGTAGTTCGTTTGTTTCTTCTATAACGCAGTTATAGTAGGTGGATGAATACATCCTCGTTCGTGCTGAATGTTGACAGGCTTTGAGAAAGACTTTCAACGACGAAAGTTGCGAATTTTTCAGCAACATCGACCAAATCTGAAAAGAGCTTACTGGACGTTTTTACATGGCTAGGACATGTAGAATGAATGGACACCATTGCTTCTAGCTACAGTCTTCAAATCTAATCCGGAGGGAGAATGCAATAGAGGAGGACATCGCTTAAAGCGGAGCATACAATCTAGCTACAGTCTTCAAATCTAATCCGGAGGGAGAATGCAATAGAGGAGGACATCGCTTAAAGCGGAGCATACAAGATAAATGGTACTTCGACTAACTTGGACTTCCTTAATTTCTAGCCAAATGGAGATCAAATGTTTAACCTGAGCTGCAAAGAGACTATCAGAAAGAAAGAGATTAAGTTTTTAAACTTTTGTATAAGGCCAACTTATCTGAGGAAAACTGAATAAAGTTCAAACAAGCGAGGGATGACTTCAAGACCCATATTCGACGTGTTAAATCCTTGCATGATCAGCGATTTAAATAAAAACAAATTACGGCGCACTTCACAGCCAGCTCAATACTTCCAAGTTGAGCTCTGTCTCCGCCTATAGTACTTAAAGGTCTCAAATCATAGATGGCAACATTCTGACGATTGCAACAATGCTAGACTAATCTGGCCTAACCTCAATCCTAAGAGATTTTCCTCACAGGACACTGCATTCTAGGAGGGCATGCTCAGCGTTTGATTATAAGATACAACGAGTCGAAAAATATATTGTACACTTCCTTTGCACGTGCCTCGCCCTCGCTAACATCAAAAAGCCCATCCTAAACGAATATTTCTTTAACAATCTATATGAACTAAACTCCGCCAGCACGGATGATCTAAACTGCAACGTAAGGATCTCTAAATGGTTTCAGAAGTAGGCTGGAGTCTAACGCTAACACTCAGCGGTATCACAATCGACTTACTTGTGATCTAAATGTGCTTCTTCTCGGAGGACCACTTCAAACTAACTTGCTCTCAACATTTACAAAACCCCTGGTCCAAATGGTACTCTATCCATGGTTCTGAAAAAGTATTTTTTCATCCTTTTCTAACTATCCTTCCTCTCCGATCCCTTTTCGGGTAGATTGCATTTGTCCAGCCCGTCCCTAAGAAGAAGGCGAATCATATTTTCGAGAAAGCTTCCGCGTTTTGAGGACCACGTTACTGCCCATTTGAGAGTTCCTTGCATTTTATTTCAACTTCTCCCTGACATTTCCTTCCTTCTCTTACGTTGATTCATGGCTCGATCATGTCCTTCCGTATTTTATACAGGACCGAGACACTCAAAGGCTGGCCCCTGCCTTGCCTGTGTTTCTTCATTGACTTTTTGAACATATTCCATTGCTAAGCATGTATAGATCTTGACCTGCTTCTGCTCGATGTGCCTGATTACTGCTTCGTTGTCTTATGCAATTTAAATATTTCTATTTCGGACAAAACTCACACGCAAGGCATCTAACGTACGTTTAAATGCCTACATCTTGGCTTGGTATAATGAGGTAAGCTGCTTCGAAAAGTCTCCTAACCCTCCTTCCACAAGCGATCTATCCCCGAAAAAAGTTTTCTACTAACTTTTAGCAGCCAAAAATCCATAGGCATAACAGGATCTATTATCTCGTTTCTCACAGGATCTAGGATATTTTTTTTATATATAATTAGCGCGCCCTAAAGGGATAATGACTTCCCTTAAACAGGCATTAGGGATTTTAGAGGGGACACGAAGGAGGTACCGATGCACGTTCGTTTTAAATGCTTGTGGGTTGTAGTGATGAGGGGCAATGAAAAGGCAGACGAACTGGCCAGAAGAGGCTCTGCATCAACATTTATGTTGCCAAGACCATTCTGTGGCCTCCCAATAAGTACAGCCAAAGACTGTTTAAAAAATTGGTTAAAAGACGAAGCACAACATTACTGGTCAGAAATGGAAGGTAACAGACAAGCTAAAACCTTTATGCCAACCACCTCCCAAAAAAGAACGAAACAACTTCTACGATCAACGAGAAGTCAGATTCGAATAGTCACAGGCTTCCTAACCGGACACTGTCGGGTTAAAAAACATCTCATGACTATGGGAATAGCACAAGACAACACTTGTAGAATGTGCAACGAAGACGAAGAATCAGCAGAACACATACTGTGTCACTGTAACTGTCTCACAAAAACACGTCATCGTTTTCTAGGTAACCACTACCTTATGGCGGAGGATATCACCACCAGTTCACCCAAAGACGTCGCCGGTTTTATCACTCACTCCGGAATCATGGAGGAGCTTTAAATAGAGGATATCGCAATAGGCCCACCTGTGGCCGCAGTGATAAGGGACTAGTGCCCACCTCACCTACTAATCTAATCTAATCTGTAGTGATGAGGAGACACAGAGCTGTGTAGATCATTCCACAGTCGTGTGGTACGGAAAAAGATAGAATATCTATATTTGACTGTACGTCCTGGCTGCACAAGAGAAATTTAAGCTGAAGACCCATGAACCTACATAAGAGACAGTCCGTCCTTAATCAATCAATCGCCACATGACTACATTCTCTTATTTTTTCGTTGCTTCCATTTCCTTTTACGAAGTTTGAAAAAACAAAGAGTTTCCGAGTAGCTACAATAGATGGCGCATGGCTTATAAAAGGTCATATACTTGGTAGTAGATGCTAGTTTAACTCCTGACTAGGACATCCATTTAAAACCCCATAAATAGGTTTAAACTTGCTTCCCCAAGCTGACATTTATTCTCCACAAAACAGGCACAGATTCATGATATCTTGAGCTTTAAATTATTCCAAAAAGGACTTTATTCACACGATGTATGGACCACAAGAGACGCCCCTTATCTTGATAGAATAGACACTCCTTAAATAAGGAAGGAACACCTTTTTGACCGTTTATCAATTTGAGAACGATCCATTCAGATTTCGGAAAAGGGATTCACTTTCAATATAACCACAATACATCTTCTACACCACACCAGAAGAAGCTTAACTAGAAGTTAAAATATGCCAACATCCTTGCGAAGGCTGAATGAATAAGGCACGTGCCATGGACTATCGGTCTAACATAATTCAAGCACGCCGCCGCCGCCGGACCACATCGCACGACAACGGAAATTGAGAATAAATTTCTGAAACATTCTTTTGATTTATATCCTCGATAGGACCTCCTCATCTGCCTTGAGTAACAACTTTGGAGTTTTTTTAAATGATTGTCCTTGTTTGTGTGTGGCCTGGTTTTGGTATGAAACAGATTTTCTTAATAGGATCGCCTCCACCCTCCGGATTCCATCAGAGTCAGCATATTTCTCTCAAATCTCTATGAGGGATTTATTATTCATAAAACTCACATCTGTCCAAGATGTGTGTCTCCTAGATATCGCCGGTTCTATGACAGATTATTGTGTGTGTGTGTGTGTTTGTTTTCGGTGTGCGTATATCCTCTTGCCGCACTCACATGTTTTAAGGCGGAAATTAATGCCGCAGCAATCCCAATGTTAAATACAACGCTGTTTGTTTGTTTATTTTTCGGGTGGCATCAGGACTAAAGGCAATCAAATGTGTTTACGTAAATGCTAGACGCAATGTATGTTACAACAACGACATAAGGATATTTGACAGAGTTTGGCCATTTATTGTGAATCGACATGCCGGTGGTGGCGTGTGGGCGGGAGAATACGCTAGAATTCATTTGAAATTCATGAGGATTCCGCGAAATTGGTTAGACGGAGCCCAAGGTGGTGTCAGGCGTAGTTATTTATTTAATTTGACATTCCAGCACACACACACACGGAGTACGGGCATCACGTATAAGTAGTTTAGAGTAGTTACGTCGGGGTGAATGTTCAACCTTGGATTTCCATTAGGCTGGGAAAGCTCATGGAAATGAATTGACATGGTTTTATGTCGAATTTGGTAGTAAAGATGCCATTATCGTTGCCCGTGGATTAATTAGTGGACATTTTATATGGTCTGATGGTTATCAATATTGTTGTGAGATAGATTCAAGGACTGCGTCTTTGTACATACTTATGTACATGGGAAAAAGCTGTGTTGTTGACTATGAACTTGAACCTATGTATCGTAACTATAAATCAAGGATGTTCATATTGTGTTGGAAACTCAGAGCGATTATTCTTATCCTCGTCGCGGTTTCGCCTTTTATGTAGTGACGTAGGTTGTTGTTTCTCAACCGAAAAGACTCCAGAAAACTTATTTAAACATTTAAACGTTTAAGGTTTCAGGGAATTCACTGTCTGCAACACTTGTGGGGACTGCGAAGTCTATATTCGACGTGTACCTCTATGACCAAAAATTGAAGCAAAAAATAAAGAATTCTCCCTCGTCATCAATTCCAATTCCAAAGACATTCCAGCTGTTAGGTCCTCAGAATATGCTTGCTGTTCTGCATGTGCTCTGTCGTTGCCTATACTCAAGAGCGTGGAAATCTGCATAAGACTTTTCCACTTTCACACTCGTTTAGTGGCAGGAATAGTCTCAACAGTTGCAGTAGTTGTTTCAACATTCACAAATCCGCTGGCCTAGACGTAGTTCCACCCTTAGTCCATTGGCAAAACTACTGCGTAAGCTTTTTGATCAATCCTACTACTCTGGTCTCCAACCAAGAAGATGGAAAACAACATTCGTTCAGCCGGTCCTTAGAAAAGATGAGTCTATTTCTCTCTCCAACTAAGGACTGATAACACTTAAGTCCCTTCTTTCTTAGCTGAAAACGGAAACTCCTCAAAGGCCGTCAGTATAGTTTTCATGGCAAAAGATCCACTGATGATGTGATGGTATATCTCACCATTCTAAAGGCATTTGACAGAGTTTTGCCATAGATCGATGTATCTTTGTATAAGTGAATTAGAAACTATCTTTCGAGCCGTTAAATTCGAGTCGTTTTAAATGGTTTCAAGTCAGCAATTCACCATAACAATGCTGGTGTTCCTCAAGGGTCTGTTTTGTTACCCACTCAATTCCTTTCTTTCATTAATCATGTCTTGTCTACATTTTCTAATCGAATCCAAACCAAAACCTTTAGAAACCGCAGTGCCAAGGGCTGTGAACAACCCTCCCGAACATATATAAAACCCTTAGTTTCTCATATTTGCCAGCTAAGTCCCATCCCTCCTCTTCGGTCGTAGAAGATCAACTTTGTAAATTCCAACCTCGATAACTTAAAAAATTTAGGAATGTGCCCAAAGGCTCTTCAACCTTGGGATGTGTGTAAGCGACGATCTTCGTTAGAATGACTCAATAAATGCTGCCATCTGGCTTGAATCTAAGTAAAAGACGCTGATTCCCTTAAAACTTAAGTACAATGCTCACATCTAATCTAGTGCACCAAAAACACTCCTGCACATGCTAGCTAGAATCACAAAACGTGTGTTAAGTCTTATAGGCCACAAGGACATTAGCCTGTTGCATTCCGTCGCTGCAACCGCAATACCCGTCATGCTTCCACCACACTTTAGTTTATCCTTATACCTACTTTCGAACGTACTGTCAAATATAACGATTGTTTCGTAAGCCGTTCAACAGTGATCTACGTAACTCTGTGTATCCTAAACCAACGTGCATCGGTACCTCCTTCGTTTCTTCCCTAATTTTCTTAACGCTCGTGCTCTAGTTTAAGGGTTTAAGTCCTTGGCTACTTAACATTGTTGCAAACCTCCGAGACATTTCTCTCAAGAGACCAAATATTGATCAGTAGGGCAACCGGAAATATGCAAAAGCATGTTTTTTTTAGGAGGTCGTATTGAAAATTGGATTACATAGAAATACGTTTTATACAAAACTAAGCATTTTGAGCCCTATTCGTTAGGGCATATTTGTGCATATTTTGAGTATAAATGCATATTTTTGCATATTTCACTTTTAAGAGCATATTTTTGCATTTTTAGGGCATATTTTAGCATATTTGTGAATTTTTTCAATATTTTTGCGTATTTGCCCTTTTTTCATCAACTGTTTGTGTGAAGAAAAAAAAAATGGATATTTGCGGAGCTGCACAGAACAGCTGCACACCAGCAGGGACAATTGAAGCGCATATCTGGTGCAACAACCAGATAATTCCACTTTTTGCGAAATATGTTTTGTAATGCAGAAATACAAAAAAAAAAATCCCGCGTCCTTCGGTGTACAAAAAAGACATCTACGTTGACTCTTGGATAAGGAAACTAGCTTTTGGAGTTATCACTGTTTTCAAAACGGAGCAAGAATAAGCCATCTCCTGGAGTTGTTCAAAAAGTTCAAAAAGTGGAGTTATCTGGTTGTTGCACTGGGTGCTTCAATTTGTTCACTATGTGGCTGCCCATGTACACAACTGCGCGTTTAAATCCTTTTATCATTTACATATGACAAATTATATAATTTTTGTTGTTATTTCCTAGACATGTGAGCATGTGCGAATACTACGCAGCTGTGAAAGTACTTTTCTATTTTCGTTTCATTATAGGGAGAAAAATAAAGACCAAAATGTCAAATGTTTTGGAAAAAAACAGTGGTTTTAAGAATTTAAAAGAAATTTCCAGTTGTCTGTCCGGACAAAATTCAACAGTGAATAAATACACAGTCTCTGAGATAATGGCATTTAAATTTGCGCCTATTACATCCGTTGAGGTAGAAAGAACTTTTTCTATATACAAAAATGCCTTTAGAGCAAATAGACAAAGTTTTCGTTGTGACAATTTAAGCAAAATTATTTGCATTTATTGCAACAAAAAATTAAATTAATTATAATGCAAGAAGAATTTTTACATATTTAAGTTATTTCTTATTTAGTTGTTTTTCCGCAGATAAAAATTATTTAAAAATAATATTTTTCGTGATCTTTCCAGTTTTCAATAGTTTTTAGAGCATATGACGTCTTTTTTAGAGCATATTTAAAGCGCTATAAACGGTTTTTTAAGAGCATATTTCCGGTTGCCCTATTGATCAGTGTATGTCCTACTTATGTACACCACAGATGTCTCGAATTAAGTGGTAAAATCCGTGCTAAATTAAAGGACACAGACCACGTAAGTGGTAAATGTTTTTGATATCCTTAATTTATTTTTATCAACTCTCATAGGGGCTTTTACTTATAACAATTTTCAAGTCTGACGATCCGCCACCAACTTATTTTCACTCAAAGAAACATCGATTTGGACTTCCTGGAAGAAAACCACAATAAAATTCTTCTTTGTCCGCACAATCACGTGCCATTTTTAGACCGAAAAAAAGAGAAATTCCAAGAAATGGATCCTTTCCAAGAAAATATTTTATTTTTCAGGTGTATTTGTATTAAATTTCCTAAATAAACCATACAGGGTAACTTAAATAGAACAACACCAACCACCCTTCGTCCTTTCACTTCATCATTACTAAAACCATTCATTCTACAAGCCCCTTCAATTGGTTTCCTTTTTTGAAATCAGTTCAGTTAAAAAATTCCAGAAAATCCAGGAGTTTATGTACAATCCCTTGACTTCCCTCATAAAGGGATACAAAAATATCAAAACATTAAATTCACTTTTAGTCCTTAATTCCCTTTTGCTTCAATATTTACATACAAAATTTTAAAGTACATCAAAATGAAAGGCCCAACCATTTAAGAACCATTATCCCCCAATTAGGGCAGGATACGAATACATGTGGAAAAAAAATAAAAAAATTCAATACCTTCCGGATGATCGACTTTAACCAAGAGATAAGCTCAACTCCAAAATTTGTGTACTATACTCCCTTAACATAAAATCAAGCAAAACCAAATAAACCCTTTGGTCCTTTTGAAGTGAATATTCTAAAGGAAGTCTATTCAAAGGATTTTGCATTCATTTCTCAAGTAAGTTTATTCATGGGAGCAATATTTGGTTTTTTCAAGGATTTACGGTCCAACCCATAACATCAATTAATTTTAATTTCAATTTCACTAGCTTGTAATCGAAGTTTTGCAACGCATTTCGATAGTCCTGATTGGATCTGAAAGGATATCCTCAAGCAGACAATACACCTGAGTAAGTTTGATGACATCTTGGTAGTCTATTGTGGTTCCGGCTGAGTTTTGGCATTCAAATCGAATTCAAATAAATTTAGTAAACCTAGGATACACCACATGTTCTGTTCCAGATTTGTCATGACAAAGGACACGTGTTGGAGTGACTTTAAAGTCTTCCGTGTTACGAAATTTAATCGATATTGAGGTCGTTCCAGGTCGTTTTAGTCGAAGAAGCAGGAAAAAGGATGAGTTGGTGCACGGGAGGTTACTTAAACACTCAGACCACCATGTGTCCATTGAACTTTTACTTGAATCCATTCTTGTGTCATCGATACCCAAGTTATACAATCTTAATCTTTCGAAAGCAGGACACTAACAAAAGAAGTGCTCTGTCGTATCGTCACTTTCAAGGAAAGGCAGACACTTTGGGTCCTCAATGACCCTCATGTTGGCCATGTGATGCCCATTTGCATTGTGTTCTTTGATAAGCGCCAGACCATAGTTCTGAAGTCCTGTAGCAGCTTTATGATTTTGCAGGAAGACTTGTTAAACCATCTCTCTTTAGGAAGCGGCCTAGTCATGTCAACTACATTGGCTCGGGCTACATAGGTCACATCGAGCAAATCACAGCCTGTTAGTTCCAGATGACAAGTGACCAAGCTATCGCGGATACCACAGAGCTCTATCTGAAAAGCTGGAAATACCGAAGGTTAATGTGCCTCAGGCATAGACCTGGCACGGGTCTGGAACCCATTCAGTATGTAGCTTGCCTAGAGGTGGTGCCGCGAGAAAGCTGTTGGTGGCTTTGCTGGCTTGAACCTATGTCAACTCCCTAAGTACTCCAAGACACTAACCACTGATACACGGTGACCACGTCCCAGACTGGGAAATAAGAAGGCTGATGAAATATCAAGGAAAGACTCGAGCCTGGACTAAGCTTACCACTTACTCAACATCCTGCCTTAAATACTTACGCACAAAGCAGAGAAAGACATTGAAGGCTCTTCGAGTTATAGCTAGAAGATTATGACGGAAAATCCGACAAGAAGATGAGAAATTGTTTATATTCCCAGCACCATTCAGGCTATCCTCAGAGTTAAGACATCTGCTAACCCAATCACAAGGAACTTCATTGGACTTCCCTATTTTTTCCATTCACCCCCCCCCCCATTCTTACCACTCTTGCTCGGGGACTGCTTATTTGTTATTCGCAGCTAACCTGCATCGGTCAGTGAATGGAGGTGGAGATACAACGATGAACTCTACGTGCTGTACAGCGACCTGGACTTAGCCAGAAGAGTGAAGGTCCAACGACTGAGATGGCTGAGTCATGTAGAGCGGATGGACACCAACACTCTAGTCCGACCAGATCTTCGAATTCGCCCCCGAGGGACAGCGCAGTAGAGGAAGACCACTGCTCATTGGCACGCGCAAGTGGAAGGGAACCACAACCAACTTAGCGTGCAAAACTGGAAGCAGATAGCTAAAGATCGAGCTGGACTGTAGCGCCATCTTAAGTAAGCCTACCAGCATTTTGGTAGGTTTTCAGCGATCCGCCACCTGCTGATCCCACCAGTAGCCTAAGCACGACCCGAGGTGGAGATGTCTATCTTCATGACTAGACATATGTAGGTGACTAGTGAAGATCTATAAAGACGTTGCGGAGACGAAAAGAACTTAAGGATACCAACCACATCCTTTTCTAAAAACCAAGTCTCTTCACCCAAAGACAGAAACTCTTTAGAAGGCATTTCTTCCAAAATATCGAGGAAATTTCAGAGAAACTGCTAGACGATGGACACCACTCTTTATTTGGTAAAAACAAAGCTCCTCTTAATCTAAGTGCGGCGTAGAGGAGGACCTTACCTAACCTTACCACGTTAGGGATTCATTTTCATCCACATTGACGATCTGTGTAAATCTTCCATCGAATCGAACCTAGTCAACTTGATAAGCCGTTTTTCCACGTGGGTACAGTCAGGTAATCTCAGTTTAAACCGCAGGCGACATAACTCCAAAAGTCAAAGAAAGAAAAAAAAAAAACAAAAAAAAAGATAAATATTCATGACACAAGGTCATAACCGATGGCATCCAATTTATCCGCATTTGTGTCAATATCCATCTCGAAGGATATTTTTTCCTAAGGGTAACCTCAAAAAAAACATAAATTTTGAACTCATAAATCTGTTAGAGGTAAAAACTTTCACATAACCTCCGACACAAGAGCAGGAACAACTTCCATATGCAAATGGGACTTTTCAAAATGTTTCTTCATATGACTCCCTGTCAAGGAGTCCTTGCAAGAAGTTTACATGTGTGTATCACACAGTGATAGAGGAAAAAGTTCTTCTTCCTCTCCTAATCCAAAATTGACTTCATCGTTTGGATTTATCCCATCCGGCAGAGATTTGTTTTATTTTGTTGCCTTCTGGTGCTAAAGGAATGTTTTACGAATTAATCTTCAAGTGTTTAGTGGGTAGAAAGAAGGGGATTAGCAATAGGATGTGTATATAAACAGGATTTTCTTAGGCTCAATCTATCTCCCCTTTGGTTTCAATCTTGATGTGATGAATATGTTGACAAAGCAACCCCTAGGGGACACTTTAATTTATTTGAACATAAAAATTAAACAATTTAGCGGTTGTTTTCCCGTGCCGCCTTTGAATAACGGTTTATTTAGGGACAATTATGTTTAATGAAATAAAAATAAAATTTTGTTTTTATTGCTCCTGGAGAGATCGTAAATAACTTTAATTGACATCAAAGACGTTTGATTATATTTTGAAATTGTTTTCTTAAGGGGAGATAACCTTGAGCATATAGCACCGCTTATGTTGGTAAAGTCTACGGTATTACAGCAACGATAAGCAGTGACTTTCCACTATACAAGGACGATGTTGAATCGCTTTAAAGGAAAAGATTATCAGAAATAGAAAAGCCTCCAAGCAATAGAGTGGATTGATATATTTAACTGGAGTGGACTTAAGGACGATCAACAGTTGCACTTCTTTTAAGAGGGCTGCGTAAGAACCATGAAGCTCTACAAACAACTTCCTTTACAGAATCTCAAGCAACATAAGATCTGTGACTACCTGAACGTCTAGAGTCTTACAGAGCTAAGAAGTCGTCAGAAAAGAGGAGCTCAAGCCGATAACCGATGAATAAGTTACCGGCACGATTGCTGGACGACAAACAGATCAAACTCAGCCTGCCGAGACTCGCAGAGGTGACCAATTTTGACAGCTAGATTCCAGTAACATTGTCTCTCAAAACTTGTTGGAACTTCTTAAAGTGAAGCAGCTTTACAAGTCCTTATACAGGAAATGTCGATATTCAATGATCAGCTAATAGGATCAGACTTCGACGTGCAAGGTTAGAACTCGCAGAGTAGCTAAGAAAATCCGCAGTGTCAACAATATTTAAGAGGACTGAGTAGTGGAGAAAGTATCCGGACATCTTCACCTAAGTGTGACGGAGAAGGGACCTCCTTTCCCGTCAACCCTATTACCTAACCTAACCTAACCTATCCGGACATCTAACGACGCCCGGATAAGCTAGTCTTATCTGGATAATATGGAATTCTAGTCTACTCAAGGGATCCGAATCTGTTAACATGAATAAAAAACAAGACAAATAATAACTCATCTTTAGCCTAAGGTAGATTCATTCGGATCTCTACAGATCCATTCTGTTCCTCCGACGTGGAATGTCCAATTTAAAAAGAAAAAAAGAAGGGAAAGGTCTGGGTGGAGGTCTGGTTTAACCATCCTGAATTCGTAGTGAATTTTAGAATGGCTTTTGGTGGCTTTTAGACAGGTCGCCCAGGTCATTGAAAAGACCGAAGCCCGTCTTTCTTGTTCTATGTAGGCTGGGGTATTCGCATAGGAAGTAGGTTGTGTTCTCTTCCGCGTCTGTATTCCCACAACCTCTGTACCTTAGCGCATTTTTCTAAGATGAGCCGCCAGTAGGTTGTGTTCTGTGGTAATCACCATGAAAAGTACTAAGTTTGATCTGTTTAGCGTAAGAATGTGCCCCGTATTTATCTTGTTGATATTTGTCCAGTGTTTCCTGGAAATGCGGCTTTATTAGACTGTGCTTCATCTCTCAGCTTGTCTTTGAAAGTCAAGTGCAATGCCGGATTTGACGACCCGTGGGGGTGGTACTGTACTGATTGGTTTATCAGTCATAGGTCCTGTTCCGAGCCCTTCTTGGCTAACTCATTCACCATTTCATTCTCGTGGATACCTTTGTGTCCCGGGATCCACCAGAGTGTTACGTCATGGTTCGCTGAGAGGGCTTTAGGCTTGTAATGCCGACGTTTCATAATTTTATCCATAACCTTAAATAAACCTTTTGTCCCAACAAACAGGACGCCAACACCATTGAATCCACCAAAAGCTAGACAAGCCACACAAGTTTACTTCAAAATTAAGACTCAGTTGCTCAACAAACCCGTTTTACTTGGAGCCCTGAGATCACCAAATAAAAAACTAACAACAGTCCAGAATTTTATATAAGCTAGGACAGGGCATTCACAGAGAAGGTGATGATCGAACTCGACCGACCCCACAACCTCGCTTGTAATCGCTGTTAGCCATATCTTCGCATGGGTACCAATGACGAAGTGACCCATTAAGATGCCTTAGAAAGGTTATGCTTCATTCCAACTTACTTACTTACTTAAGGCGGCGCTACAGTCCGGGGTGGACCTGGGCCTCAACCAACAAGCGTCTCCAGCCAGCTCGATCCTTAGCTAGCTGCCTCCAGTTTCGCACGCTAAGTTGGTTGAGGTCCCCTTCAACTTGCGCGCGCCACCTGAGTCGCGGTCTTCCTCTACTGCGCTGTCCCTCGGGGGCGGATTCAAAGATTTTTCGGGCCGGAGCATTGGTGTCCATCCGCTCTACATGACCCAGCCACCTCAGTCGTTGGACCTTCACTCTTCTGGCTAAGTCGATGTCGCTGTACAGCCCGTACAGTTCGTCGTTGTATCTCCTCCTCCACTCACCGTCTATGCAGACGGGACCGAAAATCACCCGAAGAATTTTCCTCTCGAAACAGCCAAGAGCACCCTCATCCACTTTTGATAAAGTCCATGCCTCTGCGCCGTAGAGGAGGACTGGGATTATTAAGGTCTTATATAGGGTCACTTTTGTTGTTCGAGAGAGGGCTTTGCTAGTGAATTGCCTTCTTAGCCCAAAGAAGCAGCGATTGGCAAGGGTTATTCTCCGTCTGATCTCAGCGCTGGTGTCATTGTCTGAATTGATAGCGGATCCTAGGTAGACAAAGTCCTTAACTACCTCAAAGTTATATCTGTCGAGGGAGACGTTCTGTCCGAGACGTCGGTGTTGAGTGTCCTTTCTGGTTGACAGCATATACTTGGTCTTGCCCTCATTTACCGTTAAACCCATCTTTGCCGCTTCCGTCTCAATACTCGCGAAAGCGCCACTGACATCACGCTGCTTTCTTCCGATTATGTCAATATCATCGGCGTATGCGAGTAATTGGACGGACTTTTGAAAGATTGTGCCTCTTGTGTTGGCGCGCGAGTTTTGCACAATTCTTTCAAGAATGATATTAAAAAAGTCGCATGACAGCGCATCGCCTTGTCTAAATCCTTTTTTGACATCAAAGGTCTCGGTGAGTTCTTTACCGACCTTGATGGAGCAGCGTGCATTCTCCATCGTCATCCTGCACAAACGGACGAGTTTTGCAGGGATGCCAAAACTAGACATAGCTCTGTATAGCTCGTCTCTATAAATGCTGTCATACGCGGCCTTAAAATCGATGAATAGATGGTGTGTATCGATTTGGAGCTCATGGGTTTTTTCCAAGATCTGCCGTAGTGTGAATATTTGGTCGATGGTGGACTTTCCTGGCCTAAAGCCACACTGATATGGACCAATCAGGTTGCTGACGAACGGCTTTAGACGTTCACACAATACGGCAGATAAGATCTTGTAGGCGATGTTAATTAGACTAATACCTCTGTAGTTGGCGCAGTTTAGAGGGTCTCCTTTCTTGAGGATCGGACAAACAATGCTGAGGTTCCATTCATCGGGCATACTTTCTTCCGACCATATTTTACAGATGAGTTGGTGTAAGCTCCTTACCAAGTCATCGCCTGCCGCTTTGAAGAGCTCGGCAGTCAGGCCATCTGCTCCAGCAGCTTTGTTGGATTTCAGCTTAGATATGGCTATCTTCACTTCATCCAGGTCGGGTGGACGGAATTGTTGGTCTCCATCGTCCAGATTGAAAGGTTCATTCTGCCTGACAGCGGTATTTGGTTCGTCGTCGCCGTTATACAGTCTACAGAAATACTCCTTCCAAATCCTCAGCATCGACTGCGATTCTACTACTATGTTCCCTTGCTCGTCTCTACAGGCTTCGGTTCGGGGTTTGTGTCGTTGGCATGTATTTTTTACCTTTTGGTAAAACTTCCGAATCTCATTCCTGGAGTAGCATCTCTCAATTTCCTCGACCGCGCGCTTCTCATGCTCCTTCTTTTTTCTCCTGAGAAGCCGGTGCTCGTCTCTCCTCTTCTGTTCATAGAGCTCGTGAGCAGCTCTGGTCCTTCTATGCAGCGCCGCTTTGTATGCATCTTGCTTGGCTGCATGTGCTTGCCTGCACTCGTCGTCAAACCAGGGGTTTCGTTTTGGTGGCCGAGTGAAACCCAGCACATCAGAGGCGGCATCTCTGATGGCTTTTTGGCAGTGTTGCCACTGGTCTTCAATACTTGATGCTCGCAGCATAGGACCTCTTCATTCCAACTAAATCCTTTTAATCAAGGGCCTGATAATCTAAACTTAAGGCCAAAAGCCTTAAAAAAAAACGCAAAAGCCGAGTTTGACGAACGTTACCCACGATATAAGCATTGCCTTTTACGAGCGTAACTGAGATTGATGAAGTAATTGACAGCTTGACAGGTATTCTAAGCAGCTCTAGCCTCATCTAGTGACCACACAAGAAAACTAGTGCAGTCGAGTGAACTACAGAGTTGTGTCAACTTAAGAACAAGACAAGGAGCGAAGCCGAAAAAAGGTCCCACTATGAAGCTTCTATGAATCTGTAGATTGCTTAAGTCTCGAGACTTCACAGGATACCGTAGACAAAGTAAAATCGAAAATCTTCGCAGCTGTTAATAGAAACCCACCTCCCGAGATGCAGAGACGCTGGCTCTTCTACCCTCTTATGAAGAGATCAAATGGCTGAAGAAATGATCAACGAACATTTTGAAGTACATAAGATGGCATGTGACTTAGTAGTCGCCGCGGTAAAGTAGTTAACGCGCTGAACTGCTTAGCGAGCTGACACACCTTCACGGTCCAGGGCACGCTGGATACCTGCTTCCACAGTCAAACTTAAAATTATGATTGTGCATTCGGCATGAGGAAAGGATGATTGCGCATGCGTGCATGTCTAATGTATGGTATGCTTCGTACCAACTTAGAATCAGTCCCTGGCATTAGACATGCTGAAAAGGCTGATAAAGCCGTCATGCTTTGGCTCAATAAAAGATGTTGTCACAAGCTTATAGACTTCTTGTGGCCATGGTGACCAAACAATAGCTTGTTAAGAGGAAGATACCACCAAGTTCCCTTATTTTCTCCAGTAGCTTAAACTCCTCCTCCTTTTCTTAGGTAGATTGAATGCTCCCTTCTTAGTTAAGACAAAAGATCTTTTAAGCCAAAGTGCCTGTACCTGTCAACTGATTGATTCAGCAAATCTTCCTTGCTTCCCAATCGCTCCATTGCAAAATATCTCCAAATGATTTTCCACCTAAAGGTCAGTATTCTACACACTCTTTCACCAAGGAAATTCCACCCAAATCCGTGGGAAAAAAACGGAAGCAAAATCTAATAAAAAACATATCATCCCTCCGAAAGGTTACTCAATTCAACTAAAATATAAACCGAACCAGTCTACGTGATAGTAATATCAAAAATCAACCACCAACACTACTGGAGAAAGTTCCTTTTCAAAAGCAAAAAAAAACAACGGATAATGCTTCACCATTATTCCTCATTAGCATAAGGGATGAGAAAAGCAACAAGAAGGAGGAGAAGAAAGTTCTACTGTGGTCTAAAATAAAATCCATTTTCACACTACTGCCCGAGGGGCCGAACCCAACAAACAGATGGTGGACAGCTTAACTTATAAGCAATGGCTTCTGCAGGATAAAAATTAGTTCCAACACAATCTGTTGCCTCAAAACTTTATTAGAAATCCTTGTTGCCATCACCACCAAACAGCAAAATCTCAATTGGCCATAAAACAAACAATTGACTACAGTAAAGGATAATTACACAACTTAACATGGAATCAACTTGACTCTATGAACTTTGGTTCAAAGTTTAAGTGCCTAGTTAAACAGCCCTTCCAGTTTCTCGTTGATTCAAGGAACCCTTAGCATAATTGCTCTTCCATGTGTAGAAAAAAAAAGAAGAAAATTTACGGCCAACAGCGTCATCTATGTTATATATCTCGCACTCGTAAGTCGTAAAATCAAATGAGCTATGAACGTTACCACCTCCCGCTGTACACCAAGGAATCAGAGTTCCTAACTTTTGTTCCCGCGTGTACTATTAATAGCTCGGCTCCTGTTGGAGAAAGAACATAATTTTGCATCTGATTTAGGGAATCATGTCACATCTGTCTGACAATCGGAGGCATTGGGACAGAACAGAAGAAAAGAAAAAGGAAAAGGAACATGCTTCCTCTGACAGTGTGGTGACACTTTTTCTGAACAAAATATATAACTCTCCTGACGGCGCGGCGGTGTGAGCAGAAAGAAGAAGAAGAATACCGAACATTCTTCTTAATATTTTCGCAAAGGACTCTCGACACTCGCCTGGAATTTTGGTGATTTTCATTACAGATTCGAGTGGATGTACGTATATACATGTGCGTCTGAGTGGGATTCAGTGACATGTCAATTCTGTTTCAAGGACGATGACAATTGATGGTAATAACGTTGGTGGTACTTCAAGGCGTGTCGTTGAAGTAGGCTGCCCTTTGACAGCTGATTTGAGCTTGAAAAATCCTTGTCTACACTTCATTTGGATTTTGTAGGTATTTCAAGATCACAGGCGGGCGTAATGGTTGAAATAAATTGCATAAGCTGAGGATCTACAAATTTCTGTAAGAAATGTCAGAATTCTGACGTGACAAGATGAAGTAAGTGTCATTTTGACATGCTCATCTTCATTTTCCTTTACATTGTCAATGGCCACTCTGAATGATCCTCGATGTGCAATAAACCAGTCAATGTGATGCCATGTCTCCTCCAGTTTTACGTTGCATAACAGAAGCCAAACCAGACTTCCATTGAAGTGAAGAGCAACCATATTGGTAACACTTCCGTCTTGGACAGTTAACCCAAATTAGTTGAGTACCTGTCGCCTCTGTTTTAGGAGACGCCAGACAGTTTCCACTGCACAATGAGACAATTGCCCATAACCAGAGAAGCCTCCACCACCGCTGCTTCTACTGCTGTGAATGAATGAAAATGTTACACTTGGAGCGACGAGTGTGTTGTTTTTGTTGTTGCAAGTCTTTTAGTGTTTCCTTGTCAACGATAGCTTGGAGTTGGGATGAGGAAGCTGATGACAATGTTTTCAATTGAAGTACCATTGGGTCGGCCTCTGGTATATAAGCCGAGCATGAGCCACTGATTGGTATCAAACTCAATTCAATCGGTCAATCGTACAGAAGTGCGGATTTCAATAGAAACAGAGGATTAACCCTAAGAAATGCTGGTATCAATTGTAAGTATCGCTTGTGGAACTTGTGGAACCTATTTATATGGAATTTGTCTCCTCGATAGCGATGGCTTGGGCTGCTGTTGCTTATAACAGGGCATGCTCTCGGAATGCACTTGGTGCGGATAAATCGTGGGATCTATGGATTGGGCGGTCATGGATTAGGCGGCCTTGGATATGGTGGCTTAGGTGGATTGGGATACGGTGGTCTGGGCCTTGGTTTAGGTGGACTGGGTGGAATTGGACTTGGTGGACTTGGTGTCGGCCAGGTGACAAAAGCCGAATTGCAAGCTCTGTTGGAATCACTGAAGGGAGAGCCAGAAGAGGAGCCAGAACCTGAACCAGAGCCAGAACCTGAACCTGAACCAGAACCTGAACCGGAGCCAGAACCTCCACCACCACCTCCACCACCTCCACCACCACCACCTACTCCACCACCCGGTGTCCCACTTACTGTTTCACTACCAGCATTCGTTCCAATCCAACTGTCAGCTATGTATACTGCTCCAGCACCACCAGCACCTCCACCACCAGAACCAGAACCTGAGCCAGAACCTGAGCCAGAACCTGAACCAGAACCAGAACCCGAGCCAGAGCCAGAACCAGAACCCGAACCTGAACCAGCTCCAAAACCTAAACCACCAAAGAAGCCCTTCTATGGTTACTACCGTCCACTGGTTACCAAAAACATCATAACCACCCTAAGACAACCTATTCCCATTCCATATCCAAAACCATTTGCAATCCGAGTTCCAGTACCAGTCCCTAGACCATACGCTGTTCCCATTTACAAGTAAGTATCCTTCCCCTCTTAAGCCTCTAGTCGGTCCCTATCATAATTTCTCATTTCAGATCACATCCACCATTATCTTATCCCGAGCATCCAACTTACTTGAACTCACTGCCTTCACATTCCCTTGGCTTTTCACCAAAAGTCTTCTCGGATCCATCAAGCCTTCTAAGAAGTTACATCGGCTAAAAATCGATCCATCTGTAGAATAGTACTTAAAACATATTTAGCTAGGATTACAAGTCAATTCTAACCGTGCCAATAGATATATTAAGACTTTAAGACTTCACTAACCCAATCTATGTAGGTTGTTTAGATTAAGGATACAAACACACATGTGGTAATAAATGTGGTGAAAGATTATACCAATATAATTCGGTTTCGTTTAACTTGTTGATGGTACCTCGATTCTCTAGAGATCTACCGGTCTTAGTACACAATCCAAAAGGTGATCCAAGTTCGATCAACATTTGAAGTCCATTTATAGGATAGTTCACCTAATTAGACAGAGGATACAACCTGTTGGACAAGCTCGCAAGACGACTTGTCAGTACCAAAGCTCATGTCGATGAAAAAATGCCCATTTCCTCAGAGAAAATGAACGTTTTCCAACACGGCAACTCGTGCACTTTTGAGCGTTTAATGAAACCTCGAAAATGATGGGTTGGCTACCTTTCGACTGGGGGGGTGAAGATCCACAAAAAAAGACTTTGAACAAGGTAAGATGACTTGACTCCAATCAATGCCATTCGACAATGAAATAGAACGACTTCCTCTACTTCACGATGTTAGCCAGAATAATTTTGACATCCTGCGTAGTACTGATGCTTAGTGCAACGGTCCGTCAGAGTCTCATAGCTTAGATATTGACAGAGATTCTAAAAGACAGCACAGCAGCTGCAGCAAAGTCCTCCAACCTACACACTCGGATAAGTCGTTCAATGACAACCCATTTGAAGACAGATTTGTCATGCTCCCACTGACACTTCGGAACACTTAAACTGCTGGTCTGCATAAACATACATTGCCTAGGCCACTGGTGAGCCAATAGTCTCAGTTAGTGTGCTGCACCGCTCAAGGAAATTGTAATGACCATGTAAGAGATGCTGGGCCTCAAGGATGAACCAAAAGTTGAACTAACGAGGCCGATGTGACCCACCAATTGTAACAGAGGACTAAGCAAAGAGCGCCCACGAAGAACCAGTTAAGGACACGAATCATGCCGTGCATCGAAGTCACTTTTTAGCCGCGACAATGGAACTTTCTAACAAAAACAAGTCTTGGATGGAAGCACCGATTTAACTTCGTTGAACGCCACAAGGCGGATTGACCTCATTTGCAGTCACACGCCTACAGATGAGAAAGACGATACCATCAAAGTCTCCATAAAATCTGCTGGCAGCTCCCGCGCTAAGACATTAAGATCGTTCTTGGAGACTTCAATGCAAAGGTTGTAAAGGAGGACAACGTTGCTATGACCATAGGCAGACATAGCGTGCACGCCACGACTTCCGAAAACTGCTACGGGTATAAACATGCTAGTATGTAGCAACTTCTCAAATTACCCAAGGAGGCGCTCCTCCAGTATATTGGACGTTCGAACGTTCCGATGTACAAACATCGACTCGGATCATTACCTTGTTGCAGCAAAGGTACGGTTGTGAATATCCAACAATTTCACGACTAGAAACACCACTGTGAGGCAGTTCAAGGTTGAAAGGCAGCAATCGTAACCATCTGCTACAGTCTTTGCCGATCAAGTGTCCCTAGAATTCTCGAGAGGTCCCCCAGTAGCAACCAGATGCGCAGAAGAAAAGTGGCATCGCTGCCAACAAGTCATCAGCAACGCCGCGACTGATGTAGTAGCCCATACCCCTCCACCTGTGAAAAACACAGAGGCAAACACAAACCCAATGGGTGTAAAAAAGGACGAAGGCTGCTCGTCAGTTCTAAAAGAAGAAAACGAGAGACAAAAAGCACGTACTAAAACGAAAGAGAAAGGAGCATGAGATCGATGAGGTTCAAAGATATGACAGCAGAAAGGAGATTGAGAATTTCTATAAAAGGCTAAAGAGGGCGAGTCAAGGTTTTGCTGCCAAATCCACAGTCTTCAAGAACAAAGACCGCAATACCATATTAGAGAAGCAGTTAGCGCTGAACACATGGACTGTAAAGCGGCGACGAAAGCTAAAATCTCACTGTCAGCCGGTCTGATCCACCTTCACCTGAAGGATAACCAATCAATACAAAGACCGGACCGGAATGAAGTTGAAACAGCCTTAGTTAACCTTTGTGATCCCACCTGTGTTGATGGTTCATGGAAGGGAGGATTTAACCACGAACTATACGATCTGTACAGCGACAACGATCTAAGCAAAAACATGCGTATACAACGACTGCGATAGATAGGTTATGTAGAGCGGTTGAACAACAATGCTCCAGTCTAAAGAATCTTTGATTCCACCATTGAAGGACTACAGAGAAGACGACGACCTCATCTCCTATGGCGTGCTCAAATGGAGAGAGTCCTCAACTAACTCGGCGTACGCAACTGGATGCAGATAAACTGGGCATACAGAGCTCAGCTTTACATGGCTCACTCGTGGCAAGGGTCCATATCCCGCTAGGAGCAGTTGAAGGACAAATTCACTCGCACTTCCTGCAGAAGGCCACCCTTCAATGGCAGGGGTTAACTAACTAATCAGGGAAGATAAGGCCGGACTATGATTAGCGCATAACAAAAGGCCTACTAAGCATAACCCGCCCAGATATCGCCAGAATCACGGTGATAATCACGGGACATTGGCCATTTGGAGAGCATGCAGCCACACTAGGCATCCCATACAACCCTCACTGCCGCAGTTGCGGGAACGAAAATGAAAAGGAGACTCTCTCCCATTTCCTCTGCAAATGTCAGACACTACCACACTGCGCACACTAAACTAACCATTCTTCGACGACCTTAACGACAACTCGAGTTAGAAGAAACGGGATCTAATCGACTTCTTAAATCCACAGGCTGGATCTAGGCACCGACTATCTCACATCCTCAACAACACACATCTCCAATCAGGTCACACGAGTCGTGGTAACAAAAAGGCACATCTAGTGCTACTTGGGTTCATGTTGAACCTCCACCTCTACCTACCTATCAGGCAATTGGAAACAGGTGGCTAAAAATCATGCAGGCTGGACAGAATAACAAAGCAAGAGAACATTTTGTGCGATCCTTAGAGCAGTTGTGCTGAAGCCTTTAACTCAAACCAATGACTCATCTTTCTTCGGAAAAACAACGAATTCAATCTACACCTCCAAGGACCTAAGGACCCAAACAAAGGTAGTAAAATTCCACATCAAATTGGCGGCAATAATCATTCTACGATTTCCCACATTCAATTCAAACACAAATCGACCTTCAATCGGCTCCCATAAGTATCCGCTCATTAAATTTCGCGCATCAAAATTCACGACCGTTGCCAGAGCCATGGAGCACCACAGCAGCACACACAGTAAAAATCTCGACGCATTATTTGAAAAGCTCGTCCGCAAAAAAAAATAAATAAATACACACACACACTCATTCGCACGAACACTTGCTTAATCTCTTTTTCCCGTCAATTTTCAATGGCAACCATCATTTATACCGCGTACTGAATTTTTGATTTCAAAATTTCCACCAGAAATCAAATTGTATACCGTATACGCGATTTACCGAAAAGAAATCAAATCAACTTTTCCTTGATTACATTAGCTGGCAGCAAATAACGCGAGCTCCATACTCGTACTCGTAAACTCAAGGAACGTTTACAAGCATCCCCCTCCCCATCCGCCGCCGCCACCGCACACGCACATCAAAAATGCCAGGAACACTAATTTGCCATATTTGAGCGATTCCAGTCACGTTAATCTGCCCAAATAAAATTCACGCAGCATTTTTCCACTCTGGTCATTGCAAACGGTGCAAGGCTTACGTGTCTTGGGTTTCAGCACCCCCCCCCCCCGTCCCCTAATCAGTGTCAGGTAGGTATTCCCTACCGGTGCGTGGCAGCAAAGGGAAATCATCATAAATATGTCATCGGAATAGGAAGTAGTCAATGTGATTAGGGGAATGTTGTCAATCCAAGTGGGTGTCCGATTGTCAAGAGGGGTGTCCTTGTTAATTAATGGAAAACTGGATAAATCAACTAATGAACACCGCTGACCGGAAGTCAATGCTAGTGAGGATGGTTTCCGTTTTTATGATTTTGTCTGACAACAACACGTGATGCATGTCGCATTATGATGCAAACTGCGGATCAATCTGTATTATCTGCGTGCTCAACAGATCCGAATTCATTTCATAAACACGTTTCGACTTGGCTTGGAAGTGACTTCTTTTTTTTCACATCTTCCATGGACTGGTTGTCTGTTGTTGTCGCTCCATATTTGGATCGATTACACTTGTGATGTGAGCGCCTTTTAATGAGACATTGTCAAAGGTAAATATATTTCTTTCTTTGGCCGCCACGGAAGGATGTACAATGAGAGTGATAAATTCGTTAATGGAGTATCCCGGTGAAGCTGGACTGGTAATTCCAAGAGAACTCAAGTCATTTCCACTAGAGTGAGTCCCATAGAGGTTGGAGGACAAACATATTTTCAGTGAGACTGGCTGAGGAGTCTTGTAATTCGCTTAGCGTTGGAGAAAGCACTTTTTTTTGTATGTTGAACGGTTGCTGGGACAATTTAGGTCAAGATTAACGCATGTGTTGTGTCCCTCTAGGCATAGGCATAGGATATTCATGGAAACAAGAGGAATACAAGGGCATTCAGTGGCATGCACGGTTTTCAACAAAAGAGTGGGAGAAATTATTTTAGGAAGGATCATGGATGAAATAGAATTAAGTAGCTAGGAGGAGGGATGGCTATAGATTCTGGAGGTATCGTCACCAGACTTACTGGTCTACAGTCAGTTGTAAAGAATCGCTCGTCACAGCTCTGAAAAGTGCACCACAATTTATGCAGTCCAGCGGCTACAATTGAACCTCTTCCTACTCTCCTATCCCATATACAGAAGCGCAAGCAGTCTCCTTGCACCTCTTATCACTGAACTATGGATATATTGCTAAGAACATGACAACGTGGAATGCAATCACCCACTTTCGTAGAGAATTGCTATCAATCCTTTAGGTTTACCCCGACAAACAATATTCAAGGCTCTCGAGTCGACAACCATGTCCTAGAGTCCTTCAAACTTTTTAAAAAGGCTCGAAATGAACTTGTGGATCTATCAAGTTGGTCCTCGATTATTTAAATCGACGAATTAGCTAGGCAAGACAAGGCTAGGCAGAAAACCAGAGAAGGGATAGGTTGTTTCCACAGCGGTACTCAGTCTTCACCTACATAAGAATCAGTGGAAGGAATATCTAAATACAATCACGACATCTTTAGTTCCATTTAGACTGATCAACTGGACACATATCACATGCAACTTCGAGCTAAGGTGAGGGCAAGGTGATAGCTGCAAAAGTCACATGTCGTCAAGACGCAAGAAGCATCAACTGTGGAACCAAGAGACGACTCGTTCCTAATGCGATACAATAAAGGATCCTGAAGCTATGCAACTACCGCCCCTTGGTGACTAGAAGACGGTCAATAGAATTCTCGATTCTCGAAAATAAGTGACTCTACTAGGAGCCTTAAGATTAGACGAGTGACAGTGTCCCTTATATATCCGTCGAACCGTCCTATTGACAAACTGAAGTCGACTCCATTTTGCGAGCTGTAAAGATCAAATATAGTAAAGCTGAGGGATTCTCAGAGTTCTGAGAAAGGCAGCCATTTCCTTGGAGCGTCCAAAAGGGTCTACATCGACGGAGCGAAACTAATGAAGACCATGAGGATCTCATCTTCAAAACTAACGTATCTCCTTCGTCGGAATTTCAGCCCTTTATGTGAGGAGAGCAAATGGAGGAGAAGGAGGAATTACAGCCCCAAGATTCCAGACGATGAGGAAGACCAAACCCCCGTTTTAAGGATTAAGCTATCACAGTTGCCAGAGCATTTGGTTTGGAGAACTGCAAACAGGGTGCTTGGGATTAAGAGAAGTAGAAGTAGAAGTAGAAGTAGTAGAAGTTAATCGCAAGCTCTTTATAGTTTTGTAAGTAAGTTGTGATAAACGGCCTTTAATTTCGCAGAATCTCAATGTTCTAATGAGCCACTAATAACCATGGATCCGTACTGACCTCAGTATCTCCACACGATTAAGAGAGCACGAACGTGTGGAGTAGTACCATGTACAATACCTCCATCCAAGAACCATGTACCATGCAATCGTGTATCGCGGTATCGTTTAATGCAATGAAACCCTTGCAATTGTCGTTCTTTTCACGCTGCAGAGCTGGTGCCCAGCTTTGATTGATTGTCTTTCCTTAAAGTTTTTATCGAGGTTGAGGCTCAAAGTAGGACTTAACCGATTCTCATACGTTTTTCGTGAAATGTTGCAAGACCGCATAACAGCATGCCTCCTTCCTCCTTGAAGTCTTCATTTCAATCTGACTCACATGGACGAGTGTGCCTCATCTGTAAAACGTACACTGATGAACACCAAGCTCTTCGACCTTTAAAATGGTGCATCCAAAGTCTTATCCAGACTACTTTGTGAAAGTCCTACATTATTTCATTTCAATTGGATTGTATCGGCTTGACAAAAACAAGGACTTGATCCTGCATTCTAACACTAGTCTCTTATTAAAAAAAAAAACATTCTACGCTCGAAGTGCTCCTTTATTCCTTAGACAGTTCCGATTCCAATTGCAAAACATCACATTCACTCATTCTGATTCGCCACAATTCCAAGCCTTCTGATCCTCATGGAACTGAATCAATACCAATTCATAAGTCACAATTGTACCAGCTACCTAAAAGTGACAAAATTAATCCAAAAAAGAACTTGGAAACAACCCTCCAAAACTCACAGTCAAGACCAACGTTCGTGTAATATTGAAAAACTTCATTCCAGTCAACGCAACTACATCCTTCGAAATCTCATCGGCAAATCTTTCCACCTCCGGACACCACGACTCCTTCGGGACACATCTGAGCACATCAAGTGGCTCCTTAGCGCGATCATTTATTTCCGCCGAATATAACGACACCGCCAAGGTTCGTCCGATGAGAAACATCAGCGAGAAGTAAAAGTAAACCACATGAGCCACCGAGGGCATTTTACTGGAAAAAGCAAACAAACTTAGTTTCATCTGTGTAATTGGTCACCAGGGACGCAGCGCCTCACTTGATGCTCTTCAACAACTGAATACACACGAAGTACAAATTATTCGCAAAGGACAACATGGTAATCATAGAAATAGCATCGTCCACCTCCTCGATTAGATTGCAGATGTTTCGGTACTGCATACGGCGTTCAGACCAGAAATCTTCTGGCATTTGCTGTAAGCATATGCATTGAACTGATTGAAAGGACACACAACTTGCTTACCTTTCCCTGTACGTCAACCAAAGTCCTCTGTACCTGTTGAAACATTGACGATAAGCCAACACCCATAATCATTACGAAAATGTCCATGTAACTCCAGCCGAATGTCAGCAGGACATTCTCTATCTTCCCTATCCATGCCAACCAGGTGGAGTAGTCTCCGATGATAAACACCTGCGGCACCACCGACACAAAGTACGACTCGATGGGATCCTCCCGTGCCGGACAGAAATTCGCGAAATGTATCGCCGAGATGGTGCTCAGCAAATGTTCCACTGAAACGGGAAAAAGGACACGCGTTAATTGGAAAGATTCCAAAGTGAATATGTGTCGAGAGGCAAACTCAATGACAGCATCATCGCCACGAATGTAATCATCTTTATCCGTACGCCCAGTTGGGCTCTCTCCTGCTGATTCCCATATGGTGGCAATCCTCGCTCCACCTTCTCCCAGTGCCGCATAAGAACTGGCCAATGCATGGCCAGACGCAGGAAGCACACAGCAGCAATCAGGATCGAGATGTGGAAAATAATTGGTTCTGCGAATGAGAAACCAAAACCCAAACAATCGACTGCTTGACAGCGAATTGAGTGAACGCACACATACGTACCTATGTTCCGGAAATCGACAGCACCACCAAGGACCATATTGATTGTCAGAACCGTATCGACCACAGTAAGAAGCAGGAACAAAAGGCTGTAGACAACACGAAAGCTGAACCAGGCAAATGACAGACCTTTGGCGCTTCTAGATTTCACACCTCGCACCGGCATCAGGCAAAAGCATTGAGCCATAACTAGAACTGTCAAAAGGACATCACTGAAGGAGCGAAGGAATATTTCATTAATTCTGATTTCGTTTGAAGTTTGAATTGCAATACGGGAAATTGCAAACCAAATGAAGGACGACAGGAGAGGGGCGCTTTAAATGGCTTGATGGATGGATGAAGTGAAATATTGCTAACTTCAGTGACTTGTTGAAGTTTTAATTACAATGGATGGTGAGAAAGGACCCTCGACGGTCTTAATCGATTCCTCAGAGTGCAAGTGAATTTGAAGAAATTCCAAAACAACCAAAACCAGATCTCTGGTGGCCTAGATAGACCAT
Organism: Criorhina ranunculi; assembly: GCA_951813785.1. Taxonomy (NCBI): domain Eukaryota; kingdom Metazoa; phylum Arthropoda; class Insecta; order Diptera; family Syrphidae; genus Criorhina; species Criorhina ranunculi. Next base: position 49,415,541 of record OX638382.1, on the reverse strand, counting down.
AAAGACATTCTTTGCTATTCACCCTCCACTTGAGCATAAAAAAAAAAACTCACTTCAAAATTTAACCTCTCAGTTGCAATCCAAGACGCAATTATCCTTAACGATCAATCGAACTTCTAAAGCCATCGAACTTTTAAACAAAAAAAAAAAATTAAAAGAAAACTTTCAACTTTAATCCCTTTTCGCTTTTGTTAAGTGAAATTAAGATCCTTAGCAGGAACTTTTCCAGTTACTTTAAATTATTCTCCTTTCCGTTGAAAGGAAAATCATTTCCATGCGAATTAGTTTTTCCCCAAAACCGGCCACAATTTTACTCCATCCACGCGCACCAATCTGCCAAACAAAAACTATCCCCACTCCTATAAGGACAATGAAACGTTCTCGGGCGTTTCAAGCGAAACGCGATTAAGGGGAAACTTTTCTCCATTTTCCATTCAGTGTGGGCACGGACGGATCCGTTCTTTTTTACAAAATCTACGATAAAATGTAATTACCTGGTCCGATGGCCTCGTGAAAACTGCCATTGTAAGTGAAGTTCCTTCGTGTGCCCATTCTGGAGCGTCTCAAGCTTCCTGTCAGGATATATACGACACAACATCAAATCATTATCTCTCATCGTTACACAAAAAGAAAACAAGAATGAGACATACCAGGAACGCTACTCCGTAATAGGCGTTCACCCATTTCCATGTCCCGCAGGGACGACTCAATGAGTTCCCCATCTATGCGATACTTGGTCCTTTCCAAAAGAGAAAAGGGAATAAAGCACACGCCACAACAAATAAATGAAAACTGTCCTCTTACTTCTGAAGATATCCCGTCGGTATGAGCCTCAACTTGGAGAATCTCTGGACTCTTGATATGATTCCGTGTTGTCGTCGGATTCCCTTCATGTCGATACCTCTCCAGAGTCGGTACTAAATTTAAATACCTCGTTTCCTTTCGCTTGTGCGGCCATTGTAGTTTTGTTTACACCCAACATTCAACGGTAAATGAGCTTTCATGCAAATCTGCCAAATGCGTGACCGGCAAAGTTCAAAGCTTAATTACGCTAATTGTTTACGCTTTGATTTTGTCAAGTGATATGAGAGTCTCTCTCTCTCTCTTGTGCCTTCCACCTTCAGCACTCAGGTCAATTTAGGCCTCCAAGGATGATTAATAGGATTTTTGTTTGTTTAAAAGGTGAGAACGTACCCTGCGAACGTATGAATTAGGTTATCAGCGACTAAGACATCTTGAAGGGATAATTTAAAATCGCACGTCTAATGACATTTTAATTAGGCCAACCAGGCATGCAAGGGTAGCCCAACGTGGAGGGTTTTATGTGTGTTCATTCCAGTTCTATGAACTGTGTGGGCTATATCTAGACTCCTTGGGGAGAGATTTGTTGGATTTTTTTTTTGTATAATTGTGCCAAAGTGCTAGACAGGACATTAAAAGTGAAAAGAGTGTGAGAGCAAGATTTATTTTATTTTGTTGACCAATAGAAGAAGGCTTCACTGCGAGAGGAAGGTGCTTAATTGCGGGGTTATTTTTATGACCCTTCTAAGTGGGTTATAAAGTGAGTGGAACTTTATCACGGGTGGCAGTGGTGGTTTTAATTGCTTTTGAGAGCTTAACGACGTCTTTGGAGGGAATTTTAGGTCAGAAATCATCATCTGGTTACAACATTTAACGGGATTCATTTATAACATTTTGAAATGTCAAACTGATAAGTCGTAATAAATGTTATGACAGCTTCTAGACATGGATTAAGGGTTTTAAGTGGGGAAAAAGGGAGTGTAAGGATTGTTGAAAATTGAAAAGTCACAGTAGATCCTACTCGTCTTCGGATCATGTTTGCCTGGAAAGTTCATTTTTGTGAGAATAAGTGTCACATGGTGTTCGATTTGGAGGATCTCTTAGTTGATTTAAGCTTGTTTTCCTACTGAAGCCAAGACGTCTTTTCTTTAAATCTTCGACTGAACAGCCCATCGACTGATACAATGCTTTCGAGATACGGAAAGTTATGAACCATTCCTGCGAGCCTTTTGTATGATGTCAAACACGCAATAGGAGTATGCACCCTGTAACTGATCAGAAAACTATGCAGACCATCAAACCCATCACATTCACAATAATCAGATCCAGGACCGTGAAACGCTGCCACGATGAGCTCAAGGCACTCAGCGCTAATCATAACGTCACACTCATTTGGGTCCCGGGACATAAGGGCTTCCATGGGAATGAAAAGGCGAATGGGCTCGCAAGAATGTGTTCTGTGATGGATCTGACAATGGCCGATGACTCAAGCCTGCCTCCATAAGAACTTAAGAAGTCCAGCATCACTGCGAAATTCCTAAAACTCGCGAACGAGAAATGAACGACACTTACCTCAAGAACGCTCTGGACACCTACCACTTCTTATAGCCATTATTACCGGTTACAACCTGCTAGAGGCGCCCCTTAAGAGAATGCGTTTGAGTACAACGAACCTATGCAGAGATTGTGGTGACGTAGACACCTAGGAGGGTACATTTCACCCCCTATGCGAATGTTCAAGCCTTAGCAGAAGCTGAAAGACACTTCTTAGTTCACAACCTGCTAGCGGCGCCCCTAAGGAGAATGCGAACTAAAAAAAAACGTGATCCAGAGTCATGCCAATGAAAGGGACCAGGTTAAGGTTGAAGAGGTATTCTCCATGAGTAGACTTCTTACATCATTTTGAAGAAATCCATGTCAGTTCGGTGTTGGGAACCGAAAACAGTATCAACTTACATTCAGAACCCTCCAGAGCAGAAGATATTCTCTTCTACATGATGCTCCTCGATAGTTTCGGTAAACATATGACGATTAGTGCAGCGATTCATTTGAAAACCTCTCCGCAGAGGTCTTGACCTCTACTGACCTCTACTGACTACACCCTACCAAAACCTATTGTTGATCGAAACTTTCGAAGAGCATTTGTTGCTGGCAATGAAGCGGGAACACTGTTCTTCCTCGGATAAAGGCTCTAGATTATATACCGACAGTTTCTTATAGAAAATTCCAGGAAGTTTTGCCTCTCGTGACGTGCAAATATATACTTAAATTGAACGCAATAAGGCAGCCAAATGGTATGACGTGTGAAATCTTCAGTTCAGAAACGATCCAAAGGGTAAGTCCTGCCAAAGCGTTGGTAAACCAGTACAGTTTTCGATAAATTACGCCTCTTTTCAAATGATTTTTATAGAATCTTCAGGGAGCTAGAGATGGAAGAGACTATCATCCATTTTTTTCGCATCTTTCCGGCACTGCTCCATCTAAGGACTCTATTCTTTGATTACCTCTGCGATGTTGTATATATTTACGTTAGAAGTATACTCTTTCCTATTAAATAAGTCCTTGGAGTAGAACTCTTCTGATCTAAGTATGTCTGTATCCAGATGAATACAGACCTGATCACCTCAAACCATGACCCCTCTCCGGAAATGGAAAACGATTCAACAAAAGCCCTCACGTTTGTGGAGAGAGGCGAGTCGAGCTACTGTGTATCGGAGATATTTTCAAACTTAAGAGACATCTCGTGCAACAATTCCTTCAACGACAAAGAGGCTTCCATAGAGCCACAATTCAAATAAGGAAAAGATGGCAATATATTCCATTTAAATGTTCACAAAAGGAATTATATCAAACAAACAAATGTGATCTGCAACCATAACTTTCACTGAAGATCCTTCCTTTCGCAGTCCCAAATTTGACTATCCTCACGAAATTGTATCAATACCAATTCGTAGGTCACTATAGTTCCTGCGACCTTAAAGAGAAAAGAAAACATATCCAACATCCTTTTCAAAACTATTTTCCCCACAAACTCACACTTAACACCAATTTCCTTGTCAAATGGAAAAACTTCATTCCACTTAGTGCCACAAGATCAGTGCTAACTTCCTCAGAGAATCTCTTCACTTCTTGACACCACGACTCGTTGGGTACACATCTCAAGCAGCGTAATGGTTTCTTTGATTCATCGTGAATGTCTGCCGAGTACAAGGACACAGCCATAGTCCGTCCAAGAAGGAAAATCAATGAAAAATAGAAGTACAACGCATGGGCGAACGATGGCATTTTGCTGGAAAACAAAAAGAAAGGATATAGACAAGGATCTTCAAATTGAAAGTCAAGGTGATAACTCACTTCATACTCTTCAACAGTTGAATGCATATGAAGTACAAATTGTTTGAAAACGAAACCATTGTTATGACAGATATTGCATTGTCAACATTCTCACAAAGGACACACAAGTTTCGGTATTGAATTCGCCGTTCACTCCAATATGATGCCGGCATTTGCTGAAAACGAAATTCATGAACGAAAAGAAATGCAAGACTCCTGTCAGTCGTCAATAATACATACCATTCCCTTAAACTTTATCAAGTTATCATTGATCTGCTTGAAAAGACTTGTCAACCCAATACTGATGACCATCACAAAGCAATCCATGTAGTTCCATCCAAATGTCAACATGACGTTTAATATTTTCCCAAACCATGCCAAACTTATCGAGTAAGGTAACGAATAGAATATTTGATGGTTCGATGTCAAGAAAAAGTTCTCAATCGGATCATCGGTGAAGGGACAAAAGTTCGCGTAGTGAATGACCGAAATGATGTTCAAAAAGTGTTCAACTGTCAAGGGGAACCAAATTTCATACTTGTCAAACGTCAGCTGTCAAAACTCACCCAAAGAAATCATCAACGCCACAAACACCACCATTCGTATTTTTGTCGCCATTCGTCCTTTTTCCATTTGTGTGACATATGGTGGAAGCTGCCGCTCTACCGCTCGCCACTTGAGCATTAAGTCTCGCCAGTGTCTGGCCAAATGCAGGAAACTAACACAAACAATTATGTTACACACACGGAATATGATGGGCTCTAGAACAAAGGCAATATCAAAACGAGGGTAGGGACCCAAAGGACACAGCCTCTCTTACCAACACTGTTGAACGAAATCGTTTGATTCAGAACCATATAAACCGTCAAGGTGGTGTCGAACAAAGTCATCGCGATGAACACCACACTGTACACTGTTCGAATGCTCATCCATGAGAATGACAATTCAGCGGGATCCTTGCCCTTGACTCCTCTAACCGGCATCAAAGCGAAAAATTCCGCCATCAACATAACTATAAAGGAGGAGGGACATGTGTTCAAAGTTAATCCACCCGACACAGTTCCATTCGATTTTAGTTAATTGCGTTGCTCAGTGAATTGGAAAGCCTGAGTCATTTGGCATTGCCTGACGGGTTACCACATGTGAAGTCACGTGTGTTGGCAAACCAATCAATCAAACTATTGTGAAGCCGTCAGGACTTCATGATGACTATGCTTCATAGTTCCTGGATGACGAATTTATGACTTAATAGAAAATTTATCGATTCATTGGTAAGAATGCATGGGATTAATCAGGAAGCAGGGTTAATTGGTTGTACTTCCTTCTACTTCAACTCTTGATTTCTAAGGATTCACAGAAATTTGGTTTCTTCTACAAGATTTGTGTCATATCTATGAAGCCGTCACCAAAATATTGTCACTGTTTCTGATCTCTGGATCTTTTTCCCTAAGACAAACACATGTCAGTCACGTTCAACAGGTGTTACCTCACTACATTTCCATTCTCTCACATCATTTGAGAATAATTCACACATAATCGTTAGAATTCATAACCCGTCTAAGGCATTTAAAAAAAAAAGGAATCCTCTCTATTGTTATTCAAGCCAATCCCCAAGGACTTTATGTCTTTTAGAATCCTCTGAGAGAAAACCAACATTCACATATCTTTTTTCACACATCCTTTCCATCCTAGATCATCCATAATTGGTTTCGCACGGTAGTATAAGTTAAAAAAAAATGAAAAATAAAATCTACATACTCAAGTCGTAAAATCGCGCCGGTAAAACATGTTCGCCACCGGGCCAGCAGCGGTAATATTCAACTGGGCTGACAAGCACGGCACAAAAAAAAAAACTCAAATCGTATTATTTCAGAAAAAGGATAAAAAAAATTTCAAAAATGAGCGCTTGGCATATCCTTAAATATTATACTGCTATTACCTCATACTCTGCACGTCGTCGAGTAAATGCGAAGATCCTGCATTCTCCTGTACACAGCGTAAGACGAAGGATTTTGTGGAAAAGCAAATTTTTGGCGCGACAACACGAGTGTCGGTATACAATGTCAATGTGACAGCGGATTACAGTAAAGGGATGGAATATGAGGCATTTTATCAGGACATTTTCAAATAGAATTATGATCCCTTTCTTGAACTCTAAATCTTGTTCTAATAAAGGCGTTTACCTCAGGCTTGGCTGAAGACAGGAGGAAGTCTACAATCTGAAACTAAAAGTTGATCCTTCAATCATATCACATCTTTGAATGGAAAGGATACGAAAAAGCTTAACTATGCTGATGCCTGGCGATTAGCCAAACGCAGCGAACACTTCCTTGGATCACAGTCACTTGCAATTTGCGATCCGATGATGAGACTCAAGTAGAGATTGAACCGCAATCTATCGCACACATGTCCAAACGGCTTGTTGACAAATAGAATGCAAATTGTATCGTCAATAAGCTTGAAATAAGTCTCGAACTCTACGTTCCTTATATCGGCGTCTATTGCTCCGAGTTGCCCCGAACCATTCAGTCCAGATGTCTGGTCCCTTCTGTAAATACAAATGTTAGTCCATAAGCCTGTGGTGCACGGCGATGTTGGACGACGGAGAAGTCGATAGCTTTGGCACTTCTATCTTCTCCCGGCATATCTACCGCGGAGATCAAATAGAGAATTACTCTTGCGCGCGACTGTTTCTAATTTCTATGAAGCACAGCTTAACGAAGAAGATTTAAAGAAACGCTTTCCCCATTATCGCAATCCTGCTTAATGCATCAAAACTGTGGACTTTGTCAATGCAGCTCTATCAAATTGGCCTCCAGTGCCTTAGGGATCTAGATAACGTACAGCAGACGAAAACGAATGATCCTGCTCGTAAAGCTGGCAAAACCGTCCAAGATAGAGAGGCCTATTGGCTGAAGACTACTTTCAGCTATCTATCTGAGCCTTACAAAGAAGGGAAATAACTTTTTTTAATCGAAAAATGATGCCAAACGATGTGTCCCTTTCTCTTAAATTCCCTAACTAAAACTTGTTATGTAAATTTAAAATGTTCGTTCACTTTTTCTAGCCCCCCACTGTTCGTTTGCGAATTCCCACGACTATTTGTCAAATATTACACACATACACCAACGCTTTTACACTCATTTTCACTCACCTGAACCGACAGCCTCGAAGAAACTGCCATCATACATGAACGTCTCCTTGGTGGCTCTCCTAAGATGTCCTGCGGGGAGGGATGAAAGAAACGAAATAATAATTTTCACATTTTCTTATGGTTGGCTCCTCAAAGTCACACTTTTGTGTGCGGCATAAGCGTTAATAAGGCATTTCACAACGGTATTCCCCAACAGCAACCCTGTATGTGTATCCTTCAAACAGAAATATACATATGATACCTACTTGGTGGTAAAATTTTATGGAAATTCTCTAAATCCTTGCAAGCAGCGACAGCTTTATCCCTAAAAATTGTATTCTTTGGCGTTTTTGCCGTTGTCGCTGCGATAAGGACATCTCCTACTCCACTGCTGCCAAACCTACCAATGAAAATGAATTTATTATTATTATTATTATTATTTAGTATTAGGAACACAGGTCGTGTGCTACCCTTCCACACGCTTAAGTATGGCTTTACTTTTGGATCCTTTGCCGACGTGCACCTAGACATCTCTGTAGCCTGGCCAAAGCGTTTGGCTTATAAGATTTCCAATCGACCTTTCTTATAAATTTCATGTTTGTCCTGGGAAAATCCAAACGACAATTGTAAACGATGTTTTGTTGTGCACAACCGGGGTAAAAAGGAGTCCTTACTGCCAGTGCTGGCTGTGATTCCAATCGGAAATATTCATTTGGCGTGACAACGCGATATTTATGCGATGAATTTAATTTTTAATGTTTCCCCCCTCACCCCACACGAACGACTGTTTTTCCTTTTTTCAATTTTGAAAGGATAAGACCATCGTGAACAAAAGGCGTGAATATGCTCATAGGTCGGCCTGTTTGCTTTAATTGTGTTTTGGTTCGTTGAAGCAGCCCAAGGGGACATGCGATGTTGTTTTGTTTTCACCCGACACATTTACAATCAAATTAGGACTCACAATGGGTTATTAACTCATAAATATTCAAAGGATCCGTGACTTTGCGTGATTCACTGGTGTTTCTCAGTGAAGTTATGATGCAATAACCGTTGATTGTAATGACATCTTAAAGACGGTTGCTCGGGGTTCGACAATAATTCACTTAGGCAGCTATTTTGTCTTTTTGCTAATTTTAGATTTGTCTAGAAAAAATGCCAAACGGAAGTCATTGTTTTGAAGAAATATTTGGCCAAAGAAAGTCGTTGACATTCGATTTGTTAGGATTGTGGCGCGTGGATGAATGGCGGAAGTATATTTCATTCGTGTGCCAAAAATTGCTCTTGCACACTTTGAACTGGACAAATTGAATATTTATTGAAGCACGAACAAGTTGAAAGGTATACCTACAAAGAAGAAGACTGAGGTTGACCACACAATCACACTTTGAGATCTTCAGAGATTCTTTCGTTTCGCTAGACAATGTGAAGGTCTTGTCGTTGTCCCACTCAAAAGCATAACACGAAGACAAATTTCTTTCATCTTTCCCAGATTTTTAGCTGACTGTTGATATCTACACGGTTCTTGGCTTTCCAACTCGCCGTACCCCCTGAGGATTCCATTCGAAGATATGCTTTGCGACGTTATAATTTGGCTTGAGAAATTCTGAATAGAGTTCCCAAATAGGAGATAGAATACCGCAGGCACTAAGAGCCTTACTGATTCTGCTGTTAACGTCCAGGTCCCGTTTTGCCATAAAATAATACAAGACTGCTACTTGACCTTCTCTCTGGTCGTCTGCCTTAAGAGGATGCGGTGCGGCTTCCAGTGTGAAAGTTGGAATGCATCCAATACACTGAAAGAGTAGAAGTTAACCTGTGGAATGTTGAGAAGTAGGAATTTCATTTAACCCTGCGGTAAAGACGATGAGCCTGAATCCATTTTTAGAGGTCGTTTCATGTAGGCTGTGCCTTCACGATATTCCCATTTCCGATCTGGGCATTCAGATCTCCAAGGACGATCTTAATGACGTTGCTTCTAGATTTTATCGAAGAACTAGTTAAAAGATTATAATCTTTGGTGGCATCATCCTTCGCCTCTGTGAACGTGCGAGCGCAAACGAGGCTGATACTACGAAATTGAGCTTTAACGATGATCGTCATCACTCGCTCAAGACTTTTTGTCCAAATCTACGTCTGCTGTTACCATAATAGATATCGAAGGTTCTTGTTTTCCGGACATTCGGTCCATCCCAACGCCTTCCCTGAAAAGAGGCTATATCCGCTTTTGTCTATTCAAAGTACGGACATTCTACGTGCGGACCCTTAAATCGTTTTTCTTTATACGTTTACTGGAGTCTTCAACAGTTAAATCAGTCCTTCTATCCGAGGCTCGTGTTTTATTCATCACTAGGCATTTTCCCTTTCGTGGTCGATAAGAACGACGTGAATTAGACTTTTAACTGCTTTTTCGTGGACGCTTTTTGCTTAGTCCCCCACTTCCTGAGAAGATTGATTGTGTGAAATGAATAATGAGACACGGCTTATCCAGGACCCAATGCGTGGAAGTGACAATGCGCCTCCTCTGATGATGTAGATATTGGCCCGGAAATTGGGCAATATTTTCTCTAGCAGCAGTTTAAAGAAGTTATAGTCGCATTGAAGGTGCTTGCCGTGGTTAAGTGATTAATGCGTTGGACTTCTACGCGAGAGCACAAAGGTTCAAGTTCGCGGCAACATCTCTTGACAGATAATGACAAACTATCGAGAGTAAAATCTGTCATAAACAATATTCTCAATCCGCCTTTTGGTGTCGGCAATACAGTTATAGGTCCCGTCAGCATAGACGGTGAGTGGAGGAGGAGATACAACGACGAACTGTACGGGCTGTACAGCGACATCGACTTAGCCAGAAGAGTGAAGGTCCAACGACTGAGGTGGCTGGGTCATGTCGAGCGGATGGACACCAATGCTCCGGCCCGAAAATCTTCGAATCCGCCCCCGAGAGATAGCGCAGTAGAGGAAGACCGCGACTCAGGTGGCGCACGCAAGTTGAAGGGGACCTCAACCATATTAGCGTGCGAAACTGGAGGCAGCTAGCTAAAGATCAAACTGTCTGGAGACGCTTGTTGGTTGAGGCTCAGGTCCACCCCAGACTGTAGCACCACCTTGAGTAAGTAAGTAAGTAATACAGCTGTAGGTCCCTTCTATTCGTGCGAAAAATACGAGTATAACAAGCACAACATGAATAGTTGCGAGAAGCTACCTCTTGGCTTTATATGAGCTGTTACGTCAAATATTTATTTTTCAAGGTATTGGTGGTGTTTTTACTGGCCGTGACGAATCAGCGAAAGACCTTGTAGTGCTTGCTAAAGCAACTTCTCTGAATATGGCCGAAATTTTAATGGAATTTTCCTGTAAACGTAGGTCTCTCACTTTAATTATATTACTAGGAGTTTTGCCGTAAGTACATTTTTTGTTTCACTCTTCAATTTGATACATAAATACTCTTGGCACATATTTTCAAAAGTTCCAAGTCCCTATTTACATAAATTATATCCATGCACCTAAACATACAAAACTTGACCACTAAATTCAGTAAAAACCTCGTCTGTCCATCCATGCAAACTCAAAATGAACGGTAACGTGTCGCATTAGAATTTAAATATTTAAAATATTCCCTAAGGAATTTATTGTGAGTCTATTACAGGTTTTTTTTTCGCTTAACAATATTTATAAAAATTAATTTCGTTGACAAATTGATTTTATTTAGTCGCTTGTGAAGTTTTGACTAAAACGGTTGAAACTTAAACGTTTAAATTTACTTTAGACTTTGACAAGCAATGTAAGTGTCAAATTTTTAACATTTCAAAGTAAAAGTCAAATTAAATTTGATTGGTGTCAAACAAATGTCATTCAAAAGAATTTCTTTTCTACAAAATTAATCCAAAAATAAACGTCAAAATGTGCATACTGTGGTAAAACTTAGGAAATATCAAATTATTTTGGTGACCCACTGACATTTCTGCAATTTTTGACATTTTGCAAATTCCTTTACAACTTTTGTGATGTTTCTTCGATCAGTAAATTCGTCAAATGACTTTTCAATGACATTCCAACAAATATCAAATTTCGTGGTTATACAGAATTCAACGTGAACTTTTTTCAGTGACATATGTTTGAAGGTTTAATTGAAAAGTTTCCTTTTATTATAATTTGAAAAATAAATTTTTGCAAAGGACATATTGTCAAGTGTGACGGGCATAAACTTCCTTTCGAACTTTTTTAGCACGCTCCATGTCCCACCTTATCAATCTTGAAACGAAAAATCGTTGATATAGCCAAATATTTACAAAATAAAGAGTTTTGTTTCCAAGTCTAAGTGGTTCCTCACATCATTTGGATTAAGAAGAGGTTAACACCCATACGCTTACCCATGGTGAAAGCATTTTGGCTTAATTGCGTCTCTGTTTGAATGGAAACAGCCACCTTACCTTACCTAACCTGTCTTAGTGTAATCAGGCAGCTTCAGACAAGCTAAGAGTACAAGAGCTTACAACTTTTATCTCAGTTTAGCTGTCTAAGAAAACGGTTGTATGCTTCCTTCGAAGGTTTAATCTGATACATTCCCTGGAATACAGCTTCATTACATAGAAGCCCGTTTTGAAAACAACAAGTTGGGCTGCCTTATGAGACCGCTTGTCTAAAATTGAGACCATAAATGTCAACTCAAACTCGTAGGCCATAGCTAAAAAAGCACACGCAGCATACGAAGGATTCCCGGATGCTCAACTAGAAAAGGCAGTTCTAAGCTGCAGTTAGACAAGAGCGCATAGCGAGCCTTTAAGTGATTTTGAACATTTTGTGTCGAGACTTTTTCAACATTTTATGACCATACTACTACGTACTTACACTACATACATACTTATCGGGACTAGACATTTGTAAAAGACCAACTTATGGATTGCTGGAACTATGATAGTAAGATGAGGCTACTCAGTCAAGTTTCGACGAAGGCCTTACACGAAACCAGAGTCGAATATATCATTCAAAAACTCATTGAGGAACGCCCACCTAAGGGCAAGCCAGAAATTCCTTACTACAAAAACAAAAGCGACATCTAGTATCAAGTACGTAATACGTTTCTGCTTAAATGCTGTAGAAGGCGTTATAGAGCGCGACAAAGCAGTGCTTGATTAAGATATCTGTTCCGTTTTACATGACTAGGTCTTATATCAAGTCTCCTTCGTTACTCATATTTCTTATTTCAAGACTCTAATCTTTTTACAGTTCAACCAAATGTATCTGAAAAGGCCAAGTTTCAAAAGGACAAACAAGCATAAAGGTAACGTATGGCTCATGCTTCCACATAAGTGAACAAACCGTCGTTCAATAAATTTCAAATTAATCTTCCATTTCAGCTAACCTTAGGGGATCTGTCAGTCCGATGGCCCACAGAAACAGGTCAATCCGTAAGTTGACGCAAGAGAAGAGTTTTCGGTCAAAAAAGAGAAGTGGCCACATTCGGTTGGTGCATCCACGTGAGTATCTTTTTTTTTCTTTTGGAACCTTGAAATCTTCAAAAGATCCTGAGAAATGGTTTCGACATTACGTATCATTGTAGTTGCCTAGTTGCTCTGGACTTGAGAGTGCGTTAGCTCCCTCAAACTCTTCGCCAATAGTATTGATTCCTCCTGAAGTATTATGCGCCATCCTAGGTCAATAGATTCCATTGTATTGCATACTTTGCTTTGGATATGTCGTACTTCCAAAGTGTTTAACCAATCCAATCCGATTTAAGTCGTCGAATGGTGGTGTCTATAGGTTCTTGACTCGTTCTCTGGAAAACATATTCAATTGAGATCACGGATCAGAAACATTCTTCGAATGCAACCATTTACAAACGTTTGGAGCTTCTTTTTTTTTATAGTGGCAGTCACTTTCCAGATCCTATGCCCAACAACAAGGGCTCAACATTTGAGCGGAACAGTCTTCTAAGCTTTGCTTTACCGACCCGGTTGCCTTCCTAGGTCTTCCTACATAGTAGTCATTACCACCCTATCCTACTCAAAACAAGTATTTACACTTTATTAGCAAACATTTCAGTTTAACTTTGAGGGTTTTGTCAACTTTTATTTGCACGTCAACAGATGAATTCAAAACGAAAGTCTCACCCCAACTTGATGTCCCATCGCACAGCTACGATGGCACTTTTCATCGAAACATCAAATTTTGTAAGTGTGTCGTCCTCATCCTTGCCGACATCAAATTGAATCGCGTTTCTGTATTCCACCAACAGTCCTGACAATAGGCCAAGTATTTGCATTAATGCCAATTAATGGCATAAGCGGCACCACATCAGCCTCATTGAATTTCTCCTTCTTTACACCGCGGATGCTGTACACTCTACTTATAATGGCCGCCTCGTGCACAATGGCCGTAATCACATTCTATTGGAATACTTTGCGTGATTTGAAATTCGATAACATTGGTGAGTTCCGGAGGGTAATCGTCTTAAACTTTGTAAATATTTCTTGTTATTGTCGTCGGCAGTTCCACTGATTTGGTTCAGTCTCAACACCTTTGTGATGGGCCAGTTCATTCGTGTGGGACGTCGCTGGCCCACGCTGATGAAGCACTGGGAGGCTGTGGAGCTGAGTGCCACCATTCGGGATGGCTATACCCACGTATTGTTTCGTCGACTTATTCTCGCGTCTAGTATTGGTGTGCCGACCTTGGCTGGCATCGAGCATCTCCTTTCGCTGGCGAACAATGTAAACACGGCACGTTCCTGCAAGTACACGAAGGCCCCGATGAATGCGATTTTTAAACAAGCCTTTCCCGCCTACTATGCCTTCTTTAGGGTCAATTACGTGAATGGGCTTGTCTTACAGCTGCTGAACTTATTCTGCACGTTTACGTGGAATTTCACCGATAATTTCATAATAATCCTGAGTCTGGGTCTGATAACGCAATTTCGTCACTTTAACGTCCAGTTTGAGCGGTACAAGGGAATGGTAAGTGGATCAAGGGTAAATGAACTCATTTGAATCGATTCCGGTTTACAGTACCTTCCGGATAGTTTTTGGGGAAAGCAACGAGCCTACTACAACCAGCTGATGAACCTAATAAGTCACGTGAACAAGGACCTGGCAGCGATAATCCTGATTTCCTATTCGAATAATTTATTTTACATCTGTTTGCAGTTGTTTCACAGTGTTACGTGAGTATAAATCACTTGGAGTGGGTGTGTTTGTTTATTTGCGTCTGTCTATGTTCCAGGCCCAGCAATTCCATTATACGGAGCATTTACTTCTGGTATTCGCTGATTTATTTGATTGGAAGGACGATAATTGTGTCCATGGTAGCCGCGTTTATCAACGATGAGGCCAAGAAGCCAATTAAAGTTTTGCAGCTGGTGCCATCGTCCGTTTATCAATCAGAGGTGAGTGAGAGTAAGTGGGAAATGGAAGTTTAGTTTGACAGATCACAGGATGAGAACTTTCTGACAAATGTGTCACAGACAAGACTATTTATTTGAAAAAAAAAATACATTTTCCGATTGTCTTCGACAATGACTCGAACCTGCGTCATTCCGAACTGGAACTCGTAAAGCAATAAATTTAGATAAGCTGGGTCTTACTTACTTTCCTGACACTAACGTCCGAGATAGACCACGACCTTAATCAACGGATTTCTCCAGAGACCCTGTTCTTGAGCCTCTATTTCCCCAAATCAAGTAATTTGAGGTCCTTTTCCATTTACGAGGGTCACTTTACATTCTGTCTTTCTCAATTACTTCCTCCAAGATAGATTGAAAGACTCTTCTTGTTTCTCCGACTTCAGAAATTTGTCACTCCTAATTCCGTCCGGAAGGCTAGATGGGCGAAGGTTTCTTGGACTGACGAGCAAAGCCTGTGGACATTGTCTTCATAACTTCTTACAGACGCTTTAGATTCGAGCAAATAAAGGACACTCTTGAAATAGAGTATCCCGCTGCTCGATATAGTAAACCAACAACTTGTGTCGGCCCTGAGACACAGCAAAAGCAATTTCAGAAGCCATATCAAAGATTTAGCCCGCTTCAGAAATTTCATGACTCAAAACAAAAGACATCCTTTACTTAGTCAGTGGTCCTCCACATTTTCAATAGAAACTTCTTCTACATTCTTGCTCATCTAACGTCTTAAATTTATGTTCACTTAGTCTAAAAGATTTATGGAACAAATTACCAGCAACACCATCGCCCTCAGTGGAATGCAATTTTTCCACTTGACAAGGAAGTTCATGTTGAGTGTAAGACAAGCATTTTCTTCGTACAACAAATTTCAAATTTTATTAAAACAATTCCTTTCTAGATTACTGGCACCATCATCACCTACGAACTCGTCCTCATTCAACTGAAACGTGATCCCGAAAACACCTATGATCCTTGTGAGGGTTAAATTTCACAAAACAAAAATCAAAACGATCCACCACGTCCTTCACTTGATCGATCAACACCAGCTCATAGATCACCACCGTTCCAGCCATCTAAATCCAATAAAAACCAAATTATTTTGATGACGCACAGACATTTCTGCAACTTTTGACATTTTGCAAGTTCCTTCACAACTTTTGTGACATTTCTTCGATCAGTGAAATGACTTTGCAATGACATTCCAACAAATTTTGCGGTTATACAGAACTCAACGTGAACATTTTTTTTCAGTGACATATGTTTAAAGTTTTAATTGAAAAGTTCCCTTTTATTATAATTTGAAATCGAAAAATTCTTACAAAGGACATTTTACCAAGTGTGAGGGACATGAACTTCCTTTTGAACTTTTATAACACATATAAAACCTTAAGCCATCTTAAGTACACAGCACGTGTAGACGAAATACAAAATCCTTCTTCTTACAAACATATCACATATCGTCCTTGAAGATTTTTTTATACAATTCCCTTTCTCATTCTTCTGTCAATGTTTATGATATCCGTTTCGTATCTCAAGTTTTGAAAATAAAATTTAAATTCTTTGTTTCATCTCACTGACAATCGCTGATCTTGTCCTGTTTGTTGAACTGTAAAAGGACCAATTCGTATGTCACAATAGTACCAGCAACCTGAAAATTATCAAATTAAATAGGACATTTGAAGAAAATCTGGTTACACTCACTGACAGGACTAAACCACGTGTTAGATGAAAAAATTTCATTCCTGACAATGCAACCACATCAGCTGATACCTCTTGTGAGAATCTTTTGATCTGAAAAGGCTTACCAAGTACTTAACTGGAATTTGTGAACTTCTCAAGTTACATACCTCTTTGCACCAGTATTCTCGTGGTACAGCACGAAATACTTGCATCGGACGTCGAGATTCATCGTGTACATCAGCTGAATACAAGGATAATGCCAGAGTTCTTCCCAGCAAAAAGAATAAGGAAAACCAAAAATATAAGGTATGAGTGAAGGAAGGTTTATTTCTGGAATGGATAACACGTCAATGTCAAGGAAACGAAGAAGGAAGGACATTTTTACTCACTGAATGCTTTTCATGATTTTTCCACAAATAAAGTACAAGTTATTGGAGAAACCAAGGAGAGTTATCGAGGATACAGCATCATCGACTTTGTCACAAAGTTTGCAAAGATTTCGATAGTTAACGCGACTGTTGATCCAATAGGATTCTTTTGTTGGCTAAGGAAAGCAAGATAAATAGGAATTGGTTAGAGTACATAGGGAATTATCAAGTTTGGAATTTGGATTACTGTAGATGAATGCAATATAGTGCATCGATGTCACTGAATACAGCAAAAAGTTCACTACTCCTGGCACTTCCCTGCTTTAAAGAGTTGCCAGTGTAAACTTAAAATAAAAAAACAATCGAACAGGCATGTCTCAATTGTGATTGTGCTTCGAACTTCAAACCTCTCAAGGTCGAAATGATAAGCCGTTCGTGTCGAATTTCCGCTTGAGCGAGGGTTTCAATCCATATTCGTCAATGCCCGGCCAATTGCTTCCACTGGCATCCGCAATGGTTTGGTTTTTGAACTTGAGGCTCGGTCTTCCTTGTCGTCTCGAACCTGGAGGCTGAGCTTAAAAGATACTCTTTCATGTTGTCCATTCGCTTGATGTAGCAGAGCAAAGTCATCGTCGGCTTTTAGGACGACATCCACATCTTGGTAGTGCTCGTAGAGTTTTCCGCCATTTGCCCTCCCACACAGGACCAAATATTCGACCGACGGTGCATGTATCTACTTTATTTTGTCCTTGTTCACTTCAAGACTAACCCGTTTCGACTGTTCATCAATTGTAGTGAAAGCCTCTTAAGCGACTAAGCTTGGATGATCCCTAGTAACTACCCTACGCTCACTTTCTGCTCCAACACGAGATTGAAGAAGCCTATCTCTGTGCCGAAATCCAGTGTATGGTTGAAAAAGTTCAGATGATCAGTTTCCAAGCTTTTTTCCGTGGGACAACCAAGACAACCGCCAATGTCTTGTAGAGTTCAAGATGATGAATGCTATCATATGCGGCCTTAAAGTCGATGAAAAGACGGTGAATCTCGACTTGAAATGCATTGACTTACCTTGGTTTGAAAATTTGGTCTATCGTCAATCTGCCGTAAGCCATATTGATACTTTCCTATTGCATCTAGCCAGTACAAAGATCTTTCAAACCCCAGTTTGACGAGGCCGAACCGCTTTCAGACCTTTTTTGCAACAAGAATCTTGTCAGTTATGTCGTGCCAGTCCGTTTTCGCCCGATATTCTACCTGACTTCTGGATCCTCAACTCTATAAACGGCACCCTTCTCCATCCAAAGTTCCCGACCGAATGTACTATACAATTGTATTCATCAGACTTCGGATAAACTTAGCAAAGGTTAACCTTAACTTTTTACACTTTTATGGTCAAGGAAGGACAGTATCGTCAGCATCATCTTCTCTCTTTTAACAGACCGGGCCTAACTATTTCGGCTTCTGATGGATCTTTGTTACTCACGCGCTTTGATTCACGACTGTTTTAATGTTGCACAAATGTCCTTGTTAATCTTTTTATAGCAAAATCTCCTTGACGTTGGTAAAGGCATTTTTTTGTTACACCTCTTTGCCTCTAGGTGGCCCATTGAATCGTGAGGCTTGCAATGAACCCTTTCTTTTCCATTAGCAAGACCTTTATTGTTCGACAAAATGAAAACACAAGTCTTTGCTCATCGCCGGTATCATTTCGGCCTTCGCCTAATCGTAGCAAAAGCATTAAGTCACGTTCATCAACACTTAAAACTCAAAACGTCATTCTTTCACTCCAAATCTTTACAACTTAGTTCCAATAAGTTTCACATAATACAAATTTTCACACTTCTGACACCTATTCTCTTCTTGTGCTCCTAAGCAAGCTTTAAATGTCTTATAAGTCACTCATATCTAACAAACATCTACAACTACTTACCTTCCTTGCCTTGTCAAATAGATCAGCATTCAATTGTCGAAATCTAGCCGATAGACCCACACTAATGGCCATGATAAAAATATCTGTAAAATTCCAGGCAAATGTCGAAAGGACATTCAAATATTTTCCAAACACCGCAAGCCAAGTGTTGTATTCGAAAAAAGTGAATATCTGTATGAAATTTGAAAACAAATAGCTTTCGATAGGATCTGGACGAGCTGGACACGCATTCGCGTAGTAAATTGATGACAGCATGCTGAGTAAATGTTCCACTATAACCAAAAAGGATACGAAATGTAGACATGGATACAAAAACCTGTTCATTAAAACAAACCCAAGGAAAGCATAGAAGCAACAAAAGTTATCATTTTGATTTGATGAGCTAAAGCTCGTTTTTCCAATTGAGATCGCAAAGGTGGAAGTTTACTTTCAACTGTTTCCCATTCCACCATCAATTGTGGCCACTTACGAGCTAAATTGAGAAAGGAAACAGCAATCAGGAATATAGACGTGTAGAAGATGATTGTCTCTGAAAAAGATGGAAGAAAACATAAAAAGAGTCTAGAAGGCTTGAAAGATCAATAATTTTTAGAACTTAAAGTAGAAATGACCAAGAGAAGCCTTAGGAACACTAAGCGTAATGTTTGCGTCAATAATTTGCTTGTAGGAAGGTATAGAACTCGGGAGACTCTGTGCGCAGAAAGCCTACAGTTGCTCTATGTCAAATTTCAAAGTAAAACAATACGTAACGTAATCAAATGTCAATTACTGTCAAATCTGTCACAAATTGAAACTATTCTTACCCACAGCATCGAAATCAAAACGTCGACGTAATGCCCAATAGGTTGTGAATCCAGTACATATTCCAAAGCAAATCGCAACAAAGATGCTGTTGACTGTCCGAAAATACCGTAAGGAAAACGACAGGCTTTGAGCCGATTTAGATGTTATTCCACTTACTGGCATCAAGGCGAAAACTTGAGCAAGTACTAAAACTGAAAAGAAGAAAGAATATATGAAAAACTAAAAAGGAACAATGCTGCAGGACTTTTATTATTTTGAAAAATTGTCATCGAAGACCGATAGTTAGTAAAAATTAAAAATCGCTTACGACCGATATATCCGAGAGGCTTGCACGCAACACGGACGTGACACAACGCACAAATAAAGCATTACTATCCTTATAGACAGCCCAACTGCTATCAAAGCTATTGACTCAGCTACCATATCCTCTAAACTGGTGCAGGAGTGCCGAAACCAGGGCACAGTGACATAATAGGAAACGAGCGTGCAGATGAACTGGCCAGGCAGGGCTCAGCTCGACAAGCTAGGAACAGTGAAAGAACAAATTCATTCACACTTCCTGCAGAAGGCAAATCTCGAATGGAGGGGGTTAACTAACTGCGCTATATCAAGGAAAATATGACTGGAACAAACGATCTCCTGAACAGAACTCGCCCAGATATAGCCAGAATCACGGTTATATTCACGGAGCATTGGCCACTCGAAGACCATACGGCCAAACTTGGTATTCCATACAACCCCACTGCCACAGTTAAGGAAACGAAAATGAGAAGGAAACCCTTTCTCATTACCCCTTCAAATGTCCGACAGATCGTTTGAAATGAAAAAAAGAGCCCATGTCCTTCTACACAGATGGTTTCAAGACCCAAGATGGGTTTTTTTTTCCTGACAAGCCTCTCCTTCTGCTTTTGTAACCACTGCAGCCTATTACAGATGGAAGTTCTTTGCCGATTGTTTGATGGAATGGGCCTTCACGTAAAAATGTGCACCGAGCCTGATGATTTCTCGAGCCCGCTTGGCTCACTTCTAGATCCACCACTACACATGCGTCCTCCTGACACCTACATATATCATCGGCTGCACTAACAATGCAATCTACCGTCTTAAAAGGGGTGGTTTCTGGTATCATCCACACTGGAGTTTGAATGATCTTACGCGACACTTATCCCACGACTCCATTCCAACGGATATCCCGTCTGACGCGATGACACCAGAACTTTGGCAATTTTAATCCTTGGATCTTCCTGCACCCTCGCTTAGAGTGACCATTGACGATTGGGTCTCTTTTGAACACAATTGTGCGTGTGCATGTCTTTCTAGGATACTGGTGGACTAAAAGAAAGCTCTTGGACTTCTGTAAAACTCATCAGCACTCTTGCTGAAACTCAGCAGAGATTATGGACATCTTGGCAGGACACTTTACTTTTGCACGAGCATCTCAATGTGCTAGGCTTAGTTGACACTAAAGTCTGTGATGCTTGAGGTGAATGTGACAATACTGCAGGGCATTTCCTTTATCCTGCTTTAGTTCGTAACAGATGGCAAATCGTCAATGTGCAATACAACGAGCAATACAGGATTTCCTTCCCCGCTAGCACAATGGACCAGTTGCGTCCTACCGTCCTATTTCCAATAATTTTCTCCTACCACGCGTTTAAATAATTATTCCACCAACTTTTACCCACTTAAGGTTATGCACTCACCTGGAGCAATTGCCTCCTGAAAACTTCCGTCGCAAATAAAGTCCTTTTTCACTCCCCTCCGAAACAGTCGAGCCTTCACTGTAAGGACACACCATTACAAGAAAAAAAAAACGATAAAATAACCTAATTAGGCACCAAATTAACCACAACACAAACCTTGAATCATTTTAATTTTTTTCCCTCCCACATCTCCAGAGATTTGTGCCTTCTTCACCACATATCCTGTTCTGCACAAGTAATCAGGAGAAAAAAAACAAAAACACCAAACACCCATCATTTGGTGAATAAATCGAAATCTTATGTGTTATCCTTACTCGTTAGAGATCCTCTGTTGTTGGACTTTTTTGATCTTTGAGAATGTACGCTCGTGTCGTGATAACCAATCGATACTTTTTGCGAACTTCATGTTGTCCTTTCTTCACACTCGAATCGAATCACAACGCTCAAGGATATGCACGCCAAAGGAATGAACATCAGCCACCGCCAACTGTGTTTATTTGAGAGGGACGACACACAAACCAACTAAAACTACACAAATCCACAACAATGTTGGTTCTGTTATTTATGCAAATATCATGATAAGACACCCACAACCATTTGACAGTCGGAAGTGTATGTTTTCTCATGTCCTTTACTTAGTTTCTCCATTTCCTTGTTTTTTTTTTTTCTGCCAAATCACGCTATAGAGTGCTTTTTGTGTTAAATTTTGAAAATAGCTTTGGAATGAGTGGTTGTGTTATAGGACATTCGAATAATTTATCAAGAAGGACAAGAGAAAAGGAAAAGGACGATCAAATGATGACACTTCCTTTTCAACTTCTGTCCGGTGAAAGTTTTTTTTTTATTTTTCTTTTCAGTTAACAACCGTAATTACAAGAAAATATGCAAACTGTTAAGTATTTTGTCGTCTTCTAGTCCTTCAGTAGTAGACTAAGATTTTTTACTAGAAAGGACGAGAGAGAGAGAGAGAGAGAGGAAGAAGTGGAAGTACGAGTAATCCAGCTAAGTTTGAAAGAATTTGGTGAACAATTTTGTCGTTTTAATCGTCTTAAGCACTTGGTAACTAATTAGAGAGAGAGAAAGAAAGAATACTCAGAAATATGCTTCAGAAGTGAAAGACCTTGTGTGCAGAGGAAGGACATTCAAAATATTTTCCTTTACAAATTTGGGAAGTCCTTGGAAGATTTATTTTGTTTTTGTAACTTTGTCTCAAAGGAGAGCGTCGGAACTTAGATGAAGTCTGTGATTGTAATCTCTTTGCAGGAAGATAACCTGTTTTGACACACCGAGAAGATTAACCTTGTTAAGGCAAGTATTTTGGATGAGAAGTTCGTCCGAACTATGAGTGGTAAAGCTCAACAAGATAATGTGGCTGGGTGAGATCTTTTTCAAACGATCCATACACGTCTGCGACCCAAACTGGCCTTGGAAAGTTGAAATAGTCCTGAAAGTTTACATGTTTTTTGGTGATCTACTGGAAAATCCTACGCAAGCCTCCATTGAGATTCAAGTCTATTTATAAGCTCTCCAGATGCATAAAAAAAACCTTGGATGCTGAAAGGTAGCTATTACTAATGTATAACGCTACGACAAGAGGCTGTGTCTTAGCTAAGCTGTGTCTTTCCCTAGAATTCCCCCAAGTTTGACAATGTTTTGCATAGATCTCGACAGAAATGTCCAATAAGTGCCTCTAAGTGCAGCGATGGCAAGACTTGCTTATCTTTGAAGTCGTTGTAACTTTCATTTCAGTGGGATTAGTTTTCAATGTTGTCCCTTTGTAAAGGGTCTTTCATTAAGCGCATCCTATCTTTAAATTTAAATAAAACAAAATGTGTGTGAGATATCATCGTCATTTTTAATTTGTTTGAAAAGCCTTTCGATGCCATTATGTATGGAATACAACATCGTTCAAATGTCTATCGCAGCTTCTCTGAGTGGTGCACATCCGAAATGTCCAATTTTCCATGACTCTGGAGCATAAATCCGGCTGTATTTGACCGATGGCCGGTGGCTTATTCGCATAGACCTGCGACTTTAGAAAACCCCACAAGAAAAAGTCGAACGGGGTCAAGTAGCACGATCTTGGTGGCCAGTTCACATCACCTCTACGTGAGATGACCATGCCCTCGAATCGCTCATGCAAAATTTCCAATATGGGGTGAGCTTTGTAGCACGTAGCGCCGTCCTGTTGAAGCCACATGTCGTTGGTGTCCATATCATCCAATTCAGGCCAAAAGGAGTTGGTAATCATCGACCTATAGCGCTGGCCAACGTCGTTTTCGAAGAAATATGGACCGATGACGTCGCCAGCCCAAAATCCACACTTTTTCGGGATACATTGGACGCTCTTGGATCTCATGTGGATTGGTATCGTCCCAAATTCGACAATTTTGTTTGTTGACGTCTCCATTCATCCAGAAATGGGCCTCATCGCTGAAGATGATTTTTCGA
This sequence comes from Criorhina ranunculi, assembly GCA_951813785.1. Classification (NCBI taxonomy): domain Eukaryota; kingdom Metazoa; phylum Arthropoda; class Insecta; order Diptera; family Syrphidae; genus Criorhina; species Criorhina ranunculi. The sequence continues at coordinate 49,391,942 of OX638382.1, read as the reverse complement.
TGAAAATTAGGGTCAGCTTTCAACTGCTCCAGAGCCCGTTCAGAGAACACACGTCGTTGTCTATGATCGTCTTCCTTCAGCTCCCGGGTCAGTCGAATTTTGTACCGGTGCAGGCCCAAGTCACGACGCAAAATTCGCCAATTTGTGGTCTGCGAAAGGCCGACACGAAATCGCCACACACACTCCAACGGACAGCGGCGATGTTTTCGACAGATCTTGCCTTTCGTTGACGTACGAGTGTTGGTTGATCGTTTACTGAACCAGTGAACTCAAATTTATCCACCACACTGCGAAAGTCCTCTCGAAAGGACGATTATGGCGACCGTAAAATGGGCGAAGCACGCGAAACGTTGCCCGAACAGAACACCCATTTTGATAAAACAATTTTATTATTTTCACGTGTTGTTCAACGCTATATCCGTTCATCGTGATTTGGCAAAACAGACTAAATAAATGACAGCCAATTTAACAGATGTAGCTTCAACAATATGGCCGCTATCAACTGTCAAAGTTATTGGAAGACCCTTTGCTTCATAGAATGGATCTACCGTTCAGTTCTTGAATGGTAAAGACAACAAAGCACTGTGGCCCCGAAAAGGATCAGCACTTTACAGCATTTAGGTGGTCGTGACATTTCGAAGGACCTATCAAACTTCTTCTCAACAAACCTTAAATTCTTAATTCATTTCTCATTTGCTTAAATCATTTACAAATGGTTGGAACTATAGTCACCCATTCGATCTCGTGAGGATACAGAATATGATCCTTGTAAAGGACAACATTGTTTCAATGCAAGTAACATAAATCTATTCAAAAAAAAAACACATACATGTTCATTTTCATGTTTAACCTTTCAATAATCTAGACTGTCCTCCTTCCTAAAACATAATAAAACACCTAGTTATCGATTTGTTAACCTTGAAAGCTCCCTTCATACTCTATTCCTTATCTATAATTCGGTGCCTTGTAACAATAAATGTTTAATTAATTTCACCCCCCAAAAAATGTTATATCCCCACAGTTTTCAAGAAAAGAAACTAGAAAAAAGGTTAAGGCATGCATAACTACCGTTTATGAAACACGAACTTTATTACAATCTTTTTCACTCAACACAATGAATGACCCTTATTTTTTTGGTGAGGGTCCACCTTCCTCGTTCTTCAATATGAAGGAGGTGTTGATTCCCTGGCATTCGCACAAAGCAACAAATTTTCGTTTCGTTTTTGTGTTTTTGTGTTTCCGACAGAGACACACTCTAGGGGAAACAAGAAACATCTAGAAGTTCATTGTTAACAGTTATTTGGAAAATGTATTATATGATAATTGAATGATACAATATAACGGTAAGGTATTTAGTAATATGAATCAGATACTTTGTTTCGTTTTTCTATTAAGTTTTCCCTCAAAGTTGTTTGATTTGTTGAAGTGTTCGGTTGGTATATCATAGAATTATTTTAGAGTGCCAAAGAGTGTTTCAATATCAAGTAACTAAAAGTCAATTTTTGACAAAAGATAAACAAAATGGCCGAAGAGAAGAGTTTTCAATCAAAAAAGAAAAGTGGCAACATTTGGTTAGTGTATCCACGTGAGTATCGTTTTTTTTTCTTTTTGGAGCATGGAAATCTTCACAAGATCCTGAGGAATGGTTTAGACACTTCTTCTTGGCTTAAAATGTTCTCAGCCTCAAGTGCTGAGCTTTATAAGTATGAAGACTTTGAAACTCACCCTAATCACTGTAGCATCTTTCAAGCCGAAGTCACAGCTATAAGATAAGCCGCCGCTTAGCTGAAGATTAACCCAGTTTCACTCACAGATATTGTGACGTATATCGACACTCAAGCTGTGATTAGATGTTTTGTGCCAAACAAACAGTAAAGGCCTGAGATACAGCCCATAAGCTTACTGATAGAATATTTCTGGCATTAAAGGGCTCCCTATAGTACGAATACGTCTTGATTCATCTTTCGCAAGCCCCGAAACATTTTCCCAGGAGACTAGGTGTTGTTTCTACTTCCTTTTCTTTGTCAAGATTATGGTAGTTGTCCAGTGGCTTTGGGCTTGAGAGTGCGTTGGCCAAACCAACCGTGACTAGCTCGTCCACAATCTCATTTCCCTGGCTATGTCTGACAAGGTTTTTACATGTACATCGCATCGAGACTTGAAACAAATAATGGCCCGACTAAGTGCTGCTTCTTTGGAAAGTTCGAACGAGAAAAATACTGGAGGTGTGTGCCTTCGATTTCCTTGGGCTTATTGCAATAAACTCTTGTCAGAAAAATCTAAATTCCCATCACCAAGTTAAACCCAGTTTCGTTTAACGTAAGGTTGTCTAGTGGTAGGTACCCAACCAGACTTGCTTGATAAATAATGGTTTTGCCAAGGCTTTCTCTACCTAAAATTGTATCGAGGTCTAAGGCTCCTCTTCTCGGTAGAAGAAATGAAGGAATTCTTACACTCTTACGTATGTATGTCCTTTTTTCACTGGGAGGTGGGAATCTTCCCTGAGCCCGTACCCAGTAACAAGGTGGAATTTCCGTCCACGAAATCCACCTTCCATTCTCTGTCATTTTTGTCCACGGCACCGTCGCTGTCTTGATATTTCATCATGGGGGGTGAATGTCACAGCGTGCTCATAATCTTGTTAGGACTTCGTCAGTGTGTCGCCTTTCTCGTTCGAGGTTCCTTAGGTGCGTCATAATTTGTTTCGCCCAATCAATCACATCATTCCATGTCTATAATATATTTTTGGGGGTTGACGTTTCCCCAAGCTCCATTTTTAAAACGTGTACAGTTAAAAAACTCAAATATTCCACGTCTTCCTGTGTTTGGATGCAATGCGGAGTTGTGCCTGAATCTGTGGAGATATGCGCGAAAGAATCCGTAGGCAGTGCGTTATGTAGAAGTCTACTTCGTCATAAATGAGGTTTCTCCACGTCTCAATTTGCGGAATTATACAGTAAGCCTATCGGTCTTTGCTTGACACATGTCATCGTTGCTGCCATTTCGTCATACTATTTGTCCACTATGGTGGGTTTGCTTCATTTATGCTCCATTCTACACATCTAGCAAAAGAATTTACAGGAAAGACGAAAAATAAAATTCACACTTTCCGAGCAACTCCGGGGTCGGTGGGAAAAAAAAAGAAAAAGAAAAGAAAAAATAATTTTTTGGGTCTTTCTTGTGCCACATTTGACGCTGCTGGGGAATCTTGGCTGCGTATCTGAGGGCGGAAGTGGCTCAGTTTCCTGGTTCCACATGTCGTATAATTTTTAAAATTCCTCTGCCAGTATGTTTTTTATTGGAAGTAGTCCTGAAATTCCACAAACAGGCGTCTTGGGATATTCTGCGAAATGCACTGCACACTTTTATTGCACAGAGTCAATATGTTGGCTCAATCCTTCGCCTATACGACTTAGTTTTCATGATTTCAGCTCATATTCGTGACCCGTAGAAACCATCCACCCAACCACTCTAGCCAAAAGCCTCCTTTGACAGTATCTCGGTCCTCCATGAGTTGACATGATATGTATGAGGGCATTGCTTTGACACTAACATACTTCAGAAGTAGATTTCGATCCAACTCTAGCACTCAGTGGTACCAAAAGGAACCCACCTCTTCTAGGAAGACCACTTTTATGTAAATTACATACTCCAGATGTTCGAAGAAAGAAAGGCTTGTGTTGTTCATGGTGCCTAGCTGCTCGATGACGTGCTTCGATGTAATCCTGTGTCCTCCTGTCGTAAGACTGATTGTTTCTATCTTCTCCCTGCTGCATTTGTATTATGCTCTGTTAATTTCAAGCCCACCGATACAAGCCATCGTTGTACAGTTCCGATTGTGTCTTTACTTCCTCCAGTAATTTGGCCACCATAACCATAATCGTTCCCAAATCCTACGATCTTTCCTTCTTTTTGTGTAGGGAAATTGAGTATTCCATTACACTTCCATAGAAGTGGGTCCAACACCAAGCCCTGTGGCATCATTCCTGTGATAATATACTCCCTCAGGCTCCCTCCATGTCATCCCATGTCCATGTTATCTTTCACTATATTCATGATGTATGTTGGTACCTCCACTTTCCAAAGGGCTTTAAAGTTTCGTCCTGCTTCCTCTTGTGATTAATTGAGCCTTTGCTACGCCTACTTCTCGGATGGTTAGGTCTTCTACCATCCTGATAGAGATAGAGATTTGGCTAAAAAAAATCCTTAAAATATTTCGCAGTACCTACTCATTACTACCCTATCCTACTCATTCCATGTCAATACTCAACCAAAACCTAACAATGTGCTTGTAATGACAAGGGTACTGCATGTAATGAATGCTATCTGTACGAGTATTTACACTTTATTAGCAAACATTTCAGTTTAACTTTGAGGGTTTTGTCAACTTTTATTTGCACGTCAACAGATGAATTCAAAACGAAAGTCTCACCCCAACTTGATGTCCCATCGCACAGCTACGATGGCACTTTTCATCGAAACATCAAATTTTGTAAGTGTGTCGTCCTCATCCTTGCCGACATCAAATTGAATCGCGTTTCTGTATTCCACCAACAGTCCTGACAATAGGCCAAGTATTTGCATTAATGCCAATTAATGGCATAAGCGGCACCACATCAGCCTCATTGAATTTCTCCTTCTTTACACCGCGGATGCTGTACACTCTACTTATAATGGCCGCCTCGTGCACAATGGCCGTAATCACATTCTATTGGAATACTTTGCGTGATTTGAAATTCGATAACATTGGTGAGTTCCGGAGGGTAATCGTCTAAAACTTTGTAAATATTTCTTGTTATTGTCGTCGGCAGTTCCACTGATTTGGTTCAGTCTCAACACCTTTGTGATGGGCCAGTTCATTCGTGTGGGACGTCGCTGGCCCACGCTGATGAAGCACTGGGAGGCTGTGGAGCTGAGTGCCACCATTCGGGATGGCTATACCCACGTATTGTTTCGTCGACTTATTCTCGCGTCTAGTATTGGTGTGCCGACCTTGGCTGGCATCGAGCATCTCCTTTCGCTGGCGAACAATGTAAACACGGCACGTTCCTGCAAGTACACGAAGGCCCCGATGAATGCGTATTTTAAACAAGCCTTTCCCGCCTACTATGCCTTCTTTAGGGTCAATTACGTGAATGGGCTTGTCTTACAGCTGCTGAACTTATTCTGCACGTTTACGTGGAATTTCACCGATAATTTCATAATAATCCTGAGTCTGGGTCTGATAACGCAATTTCGTCACTTTAACGTCCAGTTTGAGCGGTACAAGGGAATGGTAAGTGGATCAAGGGTAAATGAACTCATTTGAATCGATTCCGGTTTACAGTACCTTCCGGATAGTTTTTGGGGAAAGCAACGAGCCTACTACAACCAGCTGATGAACCTAATAAGTCACGTGAACAAGGACCTGGCAGCGATAATCCTGATTTCCTATTCGAATAATTTATTTTACATCTGTTTGCAGTTGTTTCACAGTGTTACGTGAGTATAAATCACTTGGAGTGGGTGTGTTTGTTTATTTGCGTCTGTCTATGTTCCAGGCCCAGCAATTCCATTATACGGAGCATTTACTTCTGGTATTCGCTGATTTATTTGATTGGAAGGACGATAATTGTGTCCATGGTAGCCGCGTTTATCAACGATGAGGCCAAGAAGCCAATTAAAGTTTTGCAGCTGGTGCCATCGTCCGTTTATCAATCAGAGGTGAGTGAGAGTAAGTGGGAAATGGAAGTTTAGTTTGACAGATCACAGGATGAGAACTTTCTGACAAATGTGTCACAGACAAGACTATTTATTTGAAAAAAAAAATACATTTTCCGATTGTCTTCGACAATGACTCGAACCTGCGTCATTCCGAACTGGAACTCGTAAAGCAATAAATTTAGATAAGCTGGGTCTTACTTACTTTCCTGACACTAACGTCCGAGATAGACCACGACCTTAATCAACGGATTTCTCCAGAGACCCTGTTCTTGAGCCTCTATTTCCCCAAATCAAGTAATTTGAGGTCCTTTTCCATTTACGAGGGTCACTTTACATTCTGTCTTTCTCAATTGCTTCCTCCAAGATAGATTGAAAGACTCTTCTTGTTTCTCCGACTTCAGAAGTTTGTCACTCCTAATTCCGTCCGGAAGGCTAGATGGGCGAAAGTTTCTTGGACTGACGAGCAAAGCCTGTGGACATTGTCTTCATAACTTCTTACAGACGCTTTAGATTCGAGCAAATAAAGGACACTCTTGAAATAGAGTATCCCGCTGCTCGATATAGTAAACCAACAGCAAATCAGCAAATACAATTTCAGAAGCAATATCGAAGACTTAACCCGCTTCAGAAATTTCATGACTCAAAACAAAAGACATCCTTTACTTAGTCAGTGGTCCTCCACATTTTCAATAGAAACTTCTTCCACATTCTTGCTCATCTAACGTCTTCAATTTATGTTCACTTAGTCTAAAAGATTTATGGAGCAAATTACCAGCAACACCATCGCCCTGAGTGGAATGCAATTTTTCCACTTGACAAGGAAGTTCATGTTGAGTGTAAGACAAGCATTTTCTTTACAAAAAAAAAATCAAATTTTATTAAAACAATTCCTTTCTAGATTACTGGCACCATCATCACCTACGAACTCGTCCTCATTCAACTGCAACGTGATCCCGAAAAAACCTATGATCCTTGTGAAGGTTAAGTTTCACACTTTTTTCGAAATACAAAAATCAAAACGATCCACCACGTCCTTCACTTGATCGAACAACACCAGCTCATAGGTCACCACCGTTCCAGCCATCTAAATCCAATAAAAACCAATCCACACCAAATTGTCTTTGATTCCATCTTCTTACTTACAGCGAAAATCAATCTCCTTGTGATGAAATAAAATCCCTTGCCCGATACTGAAATCAGGTCCGAGGCTGCAATCTCATAAAACCTCTCCAACTGTTTAAGTACACAAACACACACAAAATAACCTTCGGAACTCATTCCGTCCTATATGCTTACCTCGACTCCCCAGTAGTTCATTGGTATCTCATAAAATGCCGTCAGTATATCATTTGCTGTGTCATTAATCGATGATGCCGACAGCATCGTTGTCAACATCCTTGTCAGTACAAAACTCAACGAATACCAAAAGTAAATGGCATCAACAGTGTTGTTTTTTGGTCTACAAGGATCCATTTTGAAACCACAAAAGGAAATAAACGTTACCAAAAGCAATTTCACAATTTAAATATCCCGAAGGACAATCGAATGATAGTCCTACGGACAATTGCAATCACTTACTGGAAACTCTGGAATACGTGGGAGCACATGAAATACAAATTATTCGCACACGACAGCAGGACCAAACCCGATATATGTTCATCGACTGCCTGCAGCAGATCCAGCAAGGACATAAAATCCATTCGACCGCGTAACCAAAATTCATCCGTCATTGGCTGTAAAAAGGATGACAAATTACATAAATCATCTGCAACTCAAATAATGAAAAGGAAAAAAATGGAATAATTGAAAATTAAGTCCTTACCGCTGCTGTAAACCGACGTATCCTTTTATTGACCTGATCGAATCGTATCGCTAGACTACTGGTTATGAGCATCACGAATACATCAATAAAATTCCATGTGAATGTCATGCTAATTGTTAGCCACTAAAGAGAAGTTCATATTGATAAAAGTCCTTGTAGCCTGAAGGACAAACACATAAAGGACTTACCTCACTCACAGGTACCATCCACATGTGAAAATCAATTTTAGAAAAGAATTGCAATCGTTCGCGAACGTAGAGATTCTCCCAAAAGTTCACCGTTAAATTGCATTTGTTTATTTGATAGTAGTTGTTGTAGATGGCGCTGCTCATGTACATGCTGTGCTCAACTGTGGAACGAGAAATAAGGACGTTTGTTACAGACTGAATTGTACACTCTGAATTGTCATAATGGTGGTTGTATTGTTTTCAGAAAGTTGTCTTAAACTGCCATTAAGTGGGCGGATTTGGTGCGTCCTCAACTTGGGTTCGAAATAAACGAGAAAACGAAGATGGAAACAAGTTGGTTTTATTTGAAACAGATATGGGGTACCCTACAGAGCATTTAGAGTGCATAGCAACTAGATTTTTGACAGTTTCAGCTTGTTACCTTAAGGAAGTTAGACAAATCTTTATGACACCAATCTGAAGTGCAGGGGTGCGTTCATTTCATCAACAGCCTCGACAAAAACAATAAATTTCTCCTTTCCTTGATATTGGTTAGCATAAAGGATATCCAAAGCAATGTAGTGGCCCATGAGCTTCCCATTAATTGATGAAAGTGCCCATTCGGCATGCAAAGACTTCACGAAATAAGAAGAATGTAAAGGGACCAAATACTGTGCAGACTCCATAAGCTAATGTAGGCTTCAGGAGTGTCCGAGGAGAACTACTGAATGAGGTGTATGGCGTGCAAGGAATTGACCATAAAGCGAGTTCCTATTCACACAGGCCTTATACCGTGTCATTGTATCCATCTCACACTCTTGATTGATTTCGGATCGACTTAATTCCTTTTCTGGCCACTTTCTGAATGTAGGGTAAGTTCACGCAACAGTTAAATATATAGACGCATATTTACAGGACAGAAGATGCAGTTTAAGTGTCCTTCAAGATCATTCAAACTTTACATCTTTTTGAACGAAGAATGCCCTTCGGAGTACTGCCCCATGAAGGAATATCGAAAGAAGCTGAATTTAGTAATATATCTAGAGCAGCACAAGACATATAGCAGAACCTTTGTCATGAAATGGGGAATCACAGCTGTTGTAGGTCTAACTCTTACCTATCGAGGATCACTTGTTTGGTGGCCATTCCGGAGCAGAATGTAAGATGAGAGCAGTGATAGATATCTCGAAAACCCTTAACATTTTCCACTCCGATCGTCTTTTAGATTTTGACAATGTCTTCCATGTGGAATTGCCAGGAGCCTACCAATGGCCCCAAATGATTTGACAACTAAACATAACATTATTTCTTAGTAGATTGGCACGCCGCTGTCAAAGCTTGGCTTTCACATCCTCTAAACCTATACAACAATGCCGAAATTAACTTTAGTTCTTAGATGCTCAGTTTAGGGTCAGTCTTCTGTAGGTACGAGTTATTAGTCAACTGAAAACTACACAGCATTCCCTATAGCACATAGTGTCGCAGCAGATGTCCGATGAGAAAATACACAAATCAACCATTTCCTCGGCAAAAGCCTATCAAAATGCTTTTGGGACACCTTCTCACGCTGGGTTAGGTTAGATTGGGTGTCTGTCCCCACTAAGCGAAACCCACTTAGGCTAGAATGAAGGCCCATTGTGATACCGCGTGTAGACAACCGGAAACCAGCCTCCCTATAGAATAAAAGGAATATAAGCTCTGGGTAACCATATCAGTGTGAACCCTATACTGTGCCGCACTTAGTGTAGAACCAATTAGAATGAGAAAAAACTCTTAACCCTAAAGATGTCGAGTCTGGCTAGGTCTTTAAGGTCATTGTAGAAGTACTCTCCTAGTGTTTTCCTCCTCAAACTTGATAGAGCAGGGCACGTGCAAAAAAGGTGTGCAGTCGTTTCTTCTCCCTCCTCGTCTCTGTAGCTTCTATAGAAATCCATTCTGATGGCATGCCTGCCAATTAAACAGTGCCTCGTAAGGGCTCCTATTATAATCCTTATAAGTTTCCTGTCCACGGATAGAAGTCTTCCTGTTCTCTTCAGATTCAGGCCCAAGATCTGGCCCAAGATCTGTTTCGACACAAGACAAGTGTTGATATTATTCCACCTGCTGTTAGCTATTCTTCTAGCTTCACTATCGAGGTGAGACTTTATCGATTCTAGAGAGACAAGCGGTTCCCCTACATTTTCAGGGAGGATCCGACCCGCGCCTTCCTTAGCTAGTTCGTCCGCTCTGCAGTTGCCCGGAACGTCCCTGTATCCTGGAACCCAAAACGCTAAGATACACAGCAATAACCAGATCACATGAGTTGTGGAGTTAAAACAGTGCCTTGACGCTTATTGGTTTCTTTTGAACATCCACCTCTACGCATGTACATAAATCACTCATCCATACCACCTCAGAGCAGATAGCCGCTAAACAAGATCCAATAGCGAGCATGGCAATATCATACACGTAAGCTCAAGCTTAGAAAGACGAATCAGCCCAACACTTACTATGTGAGTGCGTGGTCGTCTGCAGTGTCAGGAAACGCTTTCTCCACAAAGAACTTCAAATACCAGAGGACATTCAAAATGCCTCGACTGGAGATATCCTCAACATCATTAGGAAGATAGAGGAGCTCCTTGTCTAACTGGCTCCAGGCACAATAGATCTTTCAGGTCGCAGTGCCATATGCGTCTGTCGCAGAGCCTAACCAATAATAATAAACAAGCTCAAGCTTAGACTTAAGAGGTACTGAGATTATTGATCACACATCGGTGCTTCAGCCGAGGAAGGAGGAATGTTTACTGAAACTTGCTGTACATTCTTATTCACGTCTTCAGTAGAAGCACAACCCTGTATGATGGTGTCGTACTCTGATCTGAAATCTAGCTGTCTAGCTGTCTGGTTTGGGTCTAAAAGTATTCTTGGGTTCCAAAAATCCATTCATTCGATATCCAGACATTGCTTTATCCTTCAAAACTTTGTTATTGCTTCACGAGTTGAGGATTGCTGTCGCAGAGCATTTCTCTTTCAATAGAAATTTCCAAAGAAATTCTCAAAATCACCACGAGAAACTGGAAGTAGGACTCACTAACAGATAAGATCTCTCACTATTCAGTGAAGCAACTTCTACTTAATCTTTTTGAGTGGTTGCCACCAAACCTCTATGCTTGACAAAAGTCCTAAAATATGACAACATACCCTACAACAGAAGACAGTCAACATGGCAATGAATGAAAATATTCAGCAACAAAATATGAATGAAGTGCACGCCTTTAGAAATGGGTTTCAGTAGCAAGCTGTGCGACTCCCGCTGTTAAAATGGAAGATTATACTTTTTTTTATATTTTATTCCGTTTTTTTTTAAGGGAATTTAAGGGAAGGGATTCCACTTAAAGTTGATTAATGTTTAAAATATGCAGTTGACAACCTATTATGGTTATTTTTGGTTAGACACACTGGTAGGAGCAAGTGTAATTGTATTTTTAGCAAAACTGTGGGTGGCATTAGTTCAAACAGTAAATATTTTTACTGTTTTTAAAATTGAGTCAAGTCAACAATCAGTTCTTCGAAGTTGTGTTGACATGGGGTTTGCATATTGCTATCGATATTCATACGAAAATCTAAAAAAAAAGTATTCCGAAGGTCATTTCTAAAAATAAGTCCACATCATTGAGTTTTAGTGAGGCTTCTCGGAAATGGCTTCTTTTAGGAACACCAACCCATGACAGAATCTTATTTGTGACCAAATATTTGGTTCATACTGTCGGTCGTAGTCAGCAGAACAAATGTTCATCTTCTGGCAAAAGTCGTCAAAAAAAATTCAAAATTACAAACAGCATAGTCAAACCTTGGACAACGTCAAACGATATCCATCCAAGGCAATCCCTTCTTTAGCAGGTTGCCTTATCATAGCAGGGGCGCTTAGCAGTTGTTTTTTTCAAAGAGGGATGGCCATGTTTCCCTCGGACTCTTCACTACTGATAGGAGTGCTAACTCGCTAAAATATCATACGAAAAAATTATGTCTGAACGACGATGACATCTGCAGTGGATGCGATGATGAAAAGGCTCATGAGGACACGGCCCATTTCCTCTGTCACTGGCCAAGCCTCTTTCAACTCAGAAACAGAATCCTGGGCAAATTCTTCTTCAACCATATCGATGAGCCAGCAGATAGATCACCGTCAAAACTGCTTAAATACGCCAGGACGTCCGGATGGCTAAAAACAAGACGATAATACCACGGTAGGAAACAAATCATGGGTATCACACTGCGTCCACATGGACCTAAGTGTGATGAGGATGAGGATTCACATCAGCCTTCCCTCGGACTCTGACCGACGAAATCCCTTCATTTATTCACAGTGGTGCCAATTTCTCCAATCTTTCATGTCCTTGACGGAGTTATTTCATGTTCTCTCTTCTTTAGCTTCAGCTCTTCCTCGACGTAGGAGCTTACTCAGTTCCAATTTTCATGTGATTCCGCCGACCTCCATTTCAGGTCTTCATCTGTCTGCATTCTTGTGTCGAGTCGCTGTACTGGTATGCTAAGCTCACTATTTTTCCTATCTTGTGTAGATATCCTCTGGTTACCTCATAATTCCCAGGCAGTGTGCACTTCTGGTTCCAGTTTAAGTCAGTTCTAATGGTAATGTGGGGCTCTGCCTATGGTGACCCTCCTTGCATAGCTTCTTGTGGTAAAATGGAAGTTATCACAACCATGTAACAACTGTAGTTTCTGCAAGGCTGGCGAGGTCACTCCATTTGGTGGGCTTAACCAGCTCATTACGAACATCCTAAAGAGGTATTCGGCAAGCTATATAGACCTGCTGGAAAGCTGACAAAGCGTGAACCAATAGAAGGAACTGCTCAAATTTTATCCCACTGGTCCACTCAGCAAACAAAAAAAGACGCCCCTCCTGCCACATATCAGAGGCTTGAGGAAGCTGTTGATTTGAAGCAAATCCCTGCCCCCAATTTTAAGCAGCTTCCTTCTAACAAGAGGACTCTGAAAAGTTTTTTCTAACTTTAACTATCCCTCGATCAGCAAATGGTTGTTGTGATTTCATGACTGAGCTCCAAAAAAAAACCAAATCTCCAGGTCAATACTTACCCATGGCTCCAAACAGCAATACACCACCATGCATCCGTAAAAGAAAACAAAAATCCTTTGACGCTTTCGTTTCGTAAGACTTGTCCAGAAAAGCATTTTCCGTTTCTGTGAACTTCCGTATCAAATCAGGCCAATGACGTGCTAGACCAAAAAACACCACCGAACCGAGCAAACATGTCAAACTAAATGTCGCAGGACCTTTAAATCAAAACACAGCGAGTCAACGACAACAAAAATTGATATCAAATCAACTCACCAGCGGTATACAATTTCAATCCTCTCTCGAAAACAATATTCAAGGACAAAAGTAAATCAATCATTCCGAACATGATTAAGAACACGGCAAATGGTATTCCAATATAGATCCATTTAAAATGCACCCTTGTCACATCCTTTTCACGAACACCTGACACTGGCAATATACCCATGAACTGTGCTATCATGAGGACTATACAAGTAGAGTAGCACAATGATGAAAGTTGAAACAATTATCTGTCAAAAAGTAAACGGTCTTGACTTACATGGCCAAATGGCGTGGTGAAATGTGTTTGTTTTCACCAAATCACTTGGTAGCTCCTCACTAACCGCAACTCTTGGATCCGGAAGAGATTTATTCTCCATGACGCACAGACAAAGGATCTCGAGAAAAAGGTAAAAAAAAACAAAAACTCTCACCCGAGAGAAGTCAAGTTCATAATGACACACGAACTGTTTCACAAAATTATCAACTGACACACTGTTGTCGGTGGATATAAACTCATATGTCACTTCAGTGTCATTTGTGGTGGATATATGGGTTAACTGTTAATTACTGTAACGCTAATTGCCCTTTAGCATGCATGTTCAAGTCGACCGAACAGACAATTGTACCCGATAAAACAAAAGGGGAAAGGATTTATCATTGGATTGACAGACAGTACGTCGCATCACATATGTCCTGTAAAAGTTTATTCGTATGCAAAAACTTTTCTAGTACAAGGATTAACAGAAACCCAAATTTAATTAGGAACACAGAACTGTCTTATGTTTGACGCTGGCCTGGACCACATCTGTCATAACGAGCTCGTACGTGACAATTGTCGCAGCCATCTGTAAAATTGGATTGGCAATTAATTTCAGACTTTCTGAAGAAGTTTCCATAAATTCGTTTACGGCGAAAATTAATTTCCTCGTTAGATAGAAGTATCCACATCCAGAGAATGCCGTTTGATCTAAGAAAAGTTGTTCAGAGAATCGTTGTACCTGAATGAAAGAATTTAGGTCTTTGTATGGTTCCCTGAGGCACATCATTTTGTTTCTGCTTACCTCCTCACCCCATGATGATGATGGGACATCCCTTAACGTACTGAGGATATCTTTTGTCACATCATTGATAGCGGCAGCAGCGAAAAGTTTAAACAAAGTTCGACCAATGATGAACATCAATGAGTACCAGAAAAATATGGTGGAAATCGTGTTTCCGCTTTTACTAAAAATGAACGGATGTATATCTGAGTCTGTTCTTTTGAAAGTGTTACCTTACAGAAAACTATTGAACAGCTGCAAACAAATGAAATACATGCTGTAGCTGCATGATGCTAAAGTCAATCCTGAAATACTTGAGTTCAAGATCCGAACGAGGTGCTTGACCGCCAAAAAGTCCTTTCGCACTTCTTTCCAAAATGCGTTTGGTAATGGCTGGCGAAGAAGATACAAAATTTTGAGTTTAAATCATTTTTATGTGTGCTGCTTAGTAGACCTTTTCACAAACAGCTTTTATCCTTCCGTGTATCTGCATAAGACGGGCAGTCACTCCGATACTGATGCACATTATGAATATGTCGGTAAACGATTGTGTGTAAGCCATCGAGAAGTTTGTCCACTGAAATGACGTCAGAAATAGATTAAATTTTAAGGAAAATTTCGAAGGAGGGGAATTTGAGAAATAAATTTGACTTTTACAACAAAATCCATTCCCATACTTACGTCCTTCTTTGAGACTTGAGTATTTTAGTTTATACAATTTAACGTTTAATATCACATTGCCTGTCACTTATAAACTGTCAAAATGACATTTCTGCTACTGATGTCCATGTTTTCCCGCTTTCTCCAAGAATTTCACCTAGAACCTCTTACTTTCTTGTTAAGAGCAACAACGTCTTCACAAAATTTGTATCATTTTCTTTTGTTTGACATTACTTGACAGTTCTCCATGTTACTTAAGCAAATAGTGAACTGTCAAATCAACTATCATAACCAGGAAGTTGTAGAAAGCATAGTCTTCGAAGGACTTGTGTTAAATTTAATACTTGAGCCTCTACTAGCTATCCATTATCGCCACCTGTGATGTCGTTTCATTACTGTTTTGCTGGTCTCCAAACGAGATACGATCAAGTCTCTGAAAAGACTAATTACATGCCTAATGACAGCCTTCAAGACGGTTTTAGCTAATAGGGTCTTAGACTAATAGTAGTTTTGAAGAAGTGAGGAACATTCGATCATAAAAGAGTACACACCTTCAAACCAGAATGGTAAGGTCTTGCAGTTTGAAAGCCCAGACCCAATTAGCGTTTTAGGCTGTTTTTTGACACTACAATCAAGGGTTACCTGTGATAGGCCTAGGCATCTAGATGCATCCTAAAAGATTTAGGAAAAGTAACATTTCGATGAGTTTGACAGTGCGTGGTCAGTTTTTCTATATCTAGGGGTTGGTTTGCCAACTAGTCTTCATCTACGGGAGTGGATGCTAAAGGTGATCTTCAACTTTCTTTCATGTTCCCCAGAGGGCCAGTGACCAGTGACTTTGAAGGTTAGCCAAATATTCCGGGATATGACCAGCTCCACCTATGGTTGACCTCTGATAGGAAGTATTCCACTATACCCTCAAGTTAGGATGAAGACATCTCTCACTAGTTTGTCAGCCCTTTCATTGATTTCAATGTGTCTATGATCTGGGCCTCATATCAGGATGGTAGGAAGCTTTACACTACTCTACCAGCTTAAGGGTACTACCAGTCAAGGCTAATGCCAAGCTTTCACCATTTTACTGTCCACGTAGAGTGCCAGTTTTCGCTTATGAGTCCGATGACTGTTTATCTCCTAAAATGCCACCCAAATGCCTAGGACTTCCACGGCGACGAAAGGATTTGCATAAATTTATTTCTTGTGAGTAAGTTCCGCCACCGATCCCACAGCAGATGGTTATTTTTGTATCAAATTCATGAGTGAGATCAAATCACTTCCTCCCTGGAAAGTGAAAGTCAGACAATTCTTCCCGAAGTTCAGTTTCTGGATGATGCAGCCAATTGTACAGCCAGAAACGGATGAGTGCAAATCGGATAAGTGCAAAAACCGTCTTAGTGCAATGCCTTCAAAAACCCCTTGCCTATTCGCAAAATTTTCACACAATAATGTTTGGATAAGTGCAAAGCGTATAAGTGCAAATTTCTTGTAAGTGCACGTCATTTTGAGCACCTAAAATATTTTATTTACCAAAAAACACTCGGAAAAATGTAATTTGTGCATTCGAAATGTCTTTCTCTTATGAAGCAAATAAACTATCGAAGTTCTAGAGTCACTTGTCACCCAAGAGACACTTGTTGGCCTTATTCCATTGCACATCTTTGTCAAAAAAGTAGCAATACGCAGTGCAGACAACCTCCAGCGCTTTACAGAAATCCAGCCAAGCAGACTTATGGATCACATGGCTATCCTTTCTGACTTTCCAGAGCTTGAAATGAACATAAATGGACTAATTTGGTATACTGATGGATCGAAGATGGATTCCGGTGTTGGAACCGGTATTTATGACCCTTATCACAAAGTCTCAAAGGAATGTGTCCTAGTGTTATCAGGCAGAACTACATACCATTGATACCTGCACCAATATTATTCTTGACTCCGACATAAAGGGGATAACCATCAGCAGATGCATCGATAGTCAAGCAACACTTAAAGCATTGAACTCCCATTACTGCAACTTAAAGGCCGTTTCAGGCTGCTTCAATGCTCTCCAAGACCCCTCAAAGGGGAATAAAGCTAAGCTCTGGTGGGTATCAGGACACAGAGGCATTGATAGCGATCAAGTTGCAGACCAACTCGCCAGAAAAGGTGCTTCAGAAACCTTCTGCGGTATCCCTGCTTCCGAACGAGTCTGGACAGCTGGGGAAAACGGACCTTTTTATCCTATTGGAACAACATTCAGGGACGTAGACAACGCTTTCACCACAAGAAATTCCTAAAGCCGAAGGACATTCTTAATCCGTCGACTCAACTTTATTTTTTTCAGGTTATAGTTTCTTTCCAAGCTGGCAGATTCGCCCTCATTGCCAGAATCACCAAAAACACATGTGGGATCGTTTGAAAAGTCTTGATCGATATTGAATCCATGTCTACATGGCATGAAGTCAAGCTTTTTAGTTCAAAATTCTGGCTTTTCCAGATTCAAACTTTTGTAGCCTTTTTTTTGTAAATCTTGAAACGCCCCCGAGGGATAGCGCAGTAGAAGAAGACTGCGGCTCATGTGGCGCACGCGAGTTGTAGGGGACCTCAACCAACTTAATGTGCGAAACTGGAGGTAGAAAGCTAAAGATCGAGCTAGCTGAAGACGCTTGTTGGTTGAGGCCCGGGTCCACCCAGGACTTTTTAACGTCACCTTAAGTAAGAAACGAATAAAGTTACATATTGTCTCACGACTGAAATGACTGTCATTCAATGTGATTCTGTGTGTGTGCATACCCAAAGAAGCTATTAACTGAAAGCTTAACATTATTTGCAAGACTTACCTCTAAAATTGGCAGCATCCAAATTTTAAATGAAAACAGTAAACTCAGTTGTGTCCTTTCATTACGAAAAAGATTCTCCCAGAGCGTGTAAGTCGAATTGCATTCCATCCTTTGCCTTTCACTGGTATGGATTGCATTTACCAAATACATTGTATGTTCAACTGCAAATATAAAACAAAAATAAACCGATAAGGCTATCTGTTGACATGTTTTGATATATAAGACTCAGTTCCTAGTTCTACCGCAGGCTTTTTGATGCATTTTACCACCTCATCGTGTCATACCTCTAGCAGGGCTGTAAAAGAATGCAATCATTGCAGAATGCATTCCTTGAAGTCATACGAAGAATTCATGTGGATTTGTTTCAATTCAATGACTTCAATAATGACTTCAACTTCAAAAACATAAATCACCATTCATTTTGAAGTCATGATTTACCAATCATTTTTTCCAATCATAATCTTGAAGTCAAAATGAATGCATTCATTGAAGTCACTTTGAAGTCAGTAGCATTCATTGAAGTCACCTGAAGTCATTGAAGTCTTTGAAGTCATTTGAAGTCATTGAAGTCATTGAAGTCTTTGAAGTCATTGAAGTCATCTGAAGTCATTGAAGGCTTTGGTTGTTTTTGGTTCTTTTGAGAGAAAAATCCTTCGGGTGATCCACGATGCCGTCTGTTTGGGCTGCTCAGAGATCCCGCAAAGAATTTTTTGCTAAAAAAAAAACCAAAGACTTCAATGACTTCAGGTGACTTCAAAGTGACTTCAATGAATGCAGAGCAATCAAAATGAATGCATTCATTTTGACTTCAAGATTATGATTGGAAAAAATGATTGGTAAATCATGACTTCAAAATGAATGGTGATTTATGTTTTTGAAGTTGAAGTCATTATTGAAGTCATTGAATTGGAATATATCTCAGTGAAGTCAAATGAATTAAATGCCAAAATGATTGCATTCTTTTACAGCTCTGACCTCTAGTAGTAACGAACTTTGCATTGTCTTTTTCTTCATAGAACGTCATGTTGTTCTCTTTCTCTTTCTGTACATAGAACTCATGATAAGCTCCCATTCTCCAGTCTTCATTAAACGACATTTTTGAAGGCATATCTAAGACGGTATGAGCTCTTTTATGGTAAGAACCTTCAACATATCCAGACATCTTGCCTTTCAAACTGTCTACTAACTTCTTAACTCTCTCTCTCTCTCTCTCTCTTTCTCTATCCCGACATTAATTACAAAATCGAAGCAAAATTCTGCTCAAGGACACCCGAAGAAAGTGTTTCATGCCGTGTGCTACCAACCATGACCTAGACCGCAATCAAAAAATCAATACCTCCAGAGGGATCATTCTAAATTCTCAGCCACGTAGTCCCATTTAAAACTTCAACAACAAATTCGTAATTCCACTTAATCTACACGCCAGCAGGCTCCTGTCGTCTAGTAATTTGATGAAGTTTCCCGGCAACACCACCATCGAAACTGAATCAGTTTCTAACAGGGGTTCACAACGACGCCGCCATAATTGAAACATCACTAGCATCCATCACCCAGCACCTATAACACCTAGACCAGAAGTAACAAATCTACACAACCACTACACAGATGAATTATTTAATGAAACCCAAATCCCAACAGTTGTCATGTGTTACTAATCTACTTACGGAATGTGTTTACAAGAAGGATACCACTTAGGAACTTAATTGTGAAGCTCATGTTAAACGTTGCGTAAAGTCGATACGGATGACTGAAGAAGACCTCTTCGGTGCGATGCCATAGTTGAATGATTTGTGCCCACTTGGTCGCTAAGCGCCAGAACATCAACTGTTCCAGATAACAAACGGTGAAGAAAGTGAGAGCTCCTGAAATTGCCAAAGGACAACAATTCTTGGAATAGAAGAAACTTTTTTTCAGGATATTTGCTTACCTATCGTGTGAAATGTGACACCCATTTTGAGAATCATGTTAATGACTGCCATAAATTCCAAACCGTTTAGAATGACGAAAATTGTTGCTATAAGGGTTGGAATACTCAACCATCGGTAATGGATTTGATAGACGTCAGAGGAGGTGATGTTGGAAACGGGTAAAACAGCAAATATTCGAGAAAATCCTAGAACTGTTTTGTGGTATTTATTTCAAGGAAATTATGAAAGAGAATAACTTTTGTACTTACGATAAGCCATCACTTGATGGAAGGACACTCTTTTCTCTGGAGCATTGTAGACGACTGTGAAAGAAAAGATTTGAAGTATGTCTTAGAAGAAGTCCTTCAAAAAGTCTTAGTCATACCGACTGGGATAAGTTGAGATGATGACACTTACTTTCACTCGTCTCTAAATAAAAGGATTTGTCGCTTACCATCAAATTATTGGAAGAACCTCTGAGCTCCTATTATTTTTTGACTCAAATCCCTTAAAGCAGCTATCTTTCCACAACAAAATTTCCATCTTTTGGGATTAGGTCGCTGGACAAGGAACTGAATCAACGTTTATAGGCACACTTTCCTTCTGTGGCTTGTCAATGAACCACACTTAGTTGGAGCACAACTTATAGGAGCACGAAGAGAATTTCTCGAAATGGAACTTAACTACAAGACTTCGTCAATCTAAATCTGCATCAAGTAAGCGTGGGGCTAGCCTCGGAACGGACTTTCTGAACATTGCTCACTCAAATAACCAACAAGATGGGCGCAGATCCAACAGACATCTGACAAGTTTGCTTAAAAGATCAAAAAACTACGGAGTACACCTTGTGCGATTCCTCTATGACCTCGATCTTGCTCCAGTTCGCAGTGTTTTTTCAAGTCTCCGTCAGCGAAGCAAGAGGCCCCCACAGAGTCTAATTCAGATATTTCAGGATAGAAGCCTCCCTACTCTTACCAATGTACACTCCTTTTGCATGATGTATGCAGTTCAGTCAGCTGATACAGCATTAGTGTCGTAGAAAGAAGCTAAGCTAGCCTCTGCCGAAGACTTCAAAAAATGCAGAGGAAGACCATGTATCCATGGACGTGAAGAGCGAAACGGTGACGAAAATTTAGATTTTAAACACTTATAGACCTTTGCGTCAAAGAGTATATTTGTAGACCGCATTTGTATATGATTCCTAAGAGATATCCAGGGAGTGTTCCATTAGCTACTGTAGAAAAGCATATGACGGTTAAACTGAAGACAAAAACGCATTCAAAGAGAAAGGAAGAAAGGGGTTCCTATGGCCATGAATGAGAATAAGTTTAAGACGATCTTTCTTCCTACCATCCGCCCTGCAGGATAGACACCATCGTTAAATATCTAGGGAGATGGCTTTCTTCAAAAGACGTCACAGAATACAAATATGGCTTCCACAAAGAATGCTCTATAGTTGACTCAATAAGGAAACCTTTTCCGGAAAGGTCGGAATGGAACAATAACCTAGTCCTATCAAATTACCAAGTATCGATCTTCACCGACGGCTCCAAGATAGAGTGTGGCATTTGAGCAGGGGTCTTCTCAGCAGAACTAAACGCATCCTAATCGTACCGCCTCCCAGACTCTTCGAGTGTATTCCAAGCGGAAGTACCAGCGATGAGAGAAGCCTGCAAGATACTTAGCCTCAGTCCTACTACCTCAAACAGCAAAGGAATCTTTATTGACAGCCAGGCTGCCATCAAAACGGTCTACTCACTAACTTCGTCCTCTAAATTAGTTAAACAGTGTAAGAAAACTATAACGTAGGCAAACGCTTGGTTTAACATCACTCTCCTCTGGGAGAGCCGACACGTTAGCCAGATGTGGTTCTACCCTTGCGAAGTCAGTCTGCTCCCCGATGAGACTCATCAAGGGCAAAATTTTCCAACGCTTTCTCCCCATTGCCAACTCTAGGTGGAAAAGTCTTGCAACCTGCGCCATATCCAGACAAATTTGGCCCGCCTACAATAAAAACGGAACGATTGACCCAATCAATAGGAACCGCATCGAAACAGCAAGAATCACAACACTTAGCACGGCCCACTGGCCAATTGGTCCACATGCTACCAAGTTATGCATCCCGTTCAACCCCCAATGCCGTAGTTGCGATAATTCACACGAAAAGGAAACCCTATTCCACTTTCTCTGTGAGTGCCCGCCACTTGCCGGAGCCAGACAGCGCACTCTCGGAAAACCCTTTTTCAAGGAACTATCTGAGATTTCTAACATCAAATTCTTCAACATAATCAATTTTCTTAACTCCACAGGATGGATCTGAGAACCAAACTCTTAGCTACGCCCATCAACATCCAGGTCAAGTGAGTTGTGCCATCAAAACAGTGCATCCGCGCTACTTGTGTCACTGGTAAGTTCACCAGTTTCAACCACTTCTACCTACCTACTTGACTCAATAAACGTTGAAATCGGCGTAGACCAGACATTTATAAAAATATACACAGAGGCTTCTTAAGGCACTGATCAGCAGTAACCTCGGACATAAGGAATGCCTTCAACTCCACAAACTAAAACCATGTCCTGGAATTTCTCCAGAAAATGAAAGTTTCAAATTAAGTCGTCTATTTTATGAAATCGACACTGAGGACCACAAATTGACGAGTGAAGTTCCAAAAGGAGCAGTAATAAGTCTCCTTTTTGGGAAACGTAATGGACAAAGACTTCAAATATCCGCTGAGGCAACCTCACCAAGGTTGCAAAGCTTCTGTAAAATCTTGTGCAATGAAGGCTGACTTTCGTCGAACCGGAAGCTGACATGAAAAACAATTAAATCCACACCATTTGTAGGTGCAAACAATTAAATTTATCAATTTAATTACTCACCAATTGAACTTGCCATTTTCAACAACAAACTACAAACAATCTAAGATAACAACTAAACACCTCTCACTGTCCGATAAACTTTAACTAATAATCAAAATAAACAAAAAGCCCAATGGAATCCTTCACAATATCCTTGTTTAAAAATTTATTCGTGTAAATCACTCATTTGCATGTTGAAATCCTTTTGTGTGAGTTTTTTTTTAATTTTCAAGTATCAAGCTACCCGCACGCACTCGGATAATGATATCGCGTGTCATGCGAACTACATGTTTAACTACATAAATCTGGTAGTCCCTTGGCACGATTTGGCTCGTCAAATTGCAACAATACCAACTCATAGGTCACGATAGTTCCAGCCATCTACAATATAATGACAAAAGTATTAATTCCACCATCTGGTGTTCGATGAAAAAATGTCCTTACACCGAAAAGAAGTCTCCTGGTGAGATGATAGAATTTTTTACCCGACAACGCGACAGTCTGTGTTGTCATTTGAAATATTAAGCGCTCCACCTGGGAACGAGGGCAGAAAATTTATATTCAAAGGATAACAGCTACCTATACATACCTCGATGCACCAGGTGCTCTGGGAAACTCTTCTAAGGATGCCAACGGGAGCATTCGATTCGTCGTTTATTGAAGCTGCCGATAGGAAAACAAATGCTGTACGTCCAATCAGATAAAGTAGGGAATACCAAAAGTAGATGTAGTTTATTGGCCATCGTAGTTTACTAGGAATTTAAGGAAAAAACATATTCAAGGATAACTTGCTGTGTATCGATTTATTGATAAAATGTCGTAAACATATCAAACGAAGGATTATTATTTGACATATAATTGAAGTGCCATTATTTTATATTGTGTCCTTATTGAGAGGAGGCTTACGGTAATCACTTATGATGGTAGTTAGACACACAAGGGTATTTGCCATTTCTATATGCTTGTTTGATCCTTAATTGGATTTCATTTGAATGGTTTACTATTTTCGTACTTCAACAGCGTAAATATAGAACAGGGTCTAATGACAGACAAAACTGTATGTGCATGTACTTAATTGAAACATGTTTAGGGGAAGAAGTGTCATCCTTAAAGACTTATAATTTAAGCTTCAGACAGACACCTTTTAACCCACATATGTATATTTGATTTGCGAGACAGGAATTCATAAAGAACGTCTACCTAAAGCATCTTGTAGTCCGAAATTCTGGCTCATTCTGGCTTTCAGCAGTCAATTATGGCTTTTCATAGTTGTACTTGTACCACAAGGAAACTGTCTTAACATTAAAAAAAGAGTGTCCAGCTCAGATCGCTTTATATTCTTTTGTCCAAGGAGCAACGTTTGGGAATGCTGCCCACTAGTGGAAAAAAAAGCATTAGTTATAAAAGTCTTGGATATTGACAACCCTCAAACGGCATTACGACCCAAAACGACAACAGGCTTTGATTTAAGAGTTTGCTGCTGAAATAAACACCTGTTGTGTACTCCAAGCTGATCGCAAAGAAGAATCTTTATTGCGATCCAAGAAAAATACGATTTTCTGGCTTTGATCCACATAAAGCTACAGCATCAGTCTGATATGTATCGAGGCCTTTAATAAAAAGTTTGAAGATGCGAGAAGGAACACAATGACCTTCTGGAAGGAGCCTACTACTAAGCCTGTTCTGAGTATGATATCAAAATCGTACTCGATGACTTCAATGCTGAAGTCGGTATAAAGAACATCTTTGGCCGACTAGTCACAAAGCATAGCCTTCATGATTTGACGACGGCGTGTAATACGATAAGGTTCCCTCATACAACAACCTTAGTTTCTCCCTACAAACCTTTCAACCACGTGCTTACTGATGTCTAACATACAGCAAACATTTCCGACTCGTGTGAGCCAGGGTACGGGTGAGGAAGACGGCAGCACGCTTGTGACGGGGGTAGTTTTTGTCAACCCCATTTTGCAGCATCTGCTAAGCACGCAAAGTCTCGTGCCCTACTACCCTAAATAGACAACAGACGGACAAAGAAGAAAGAAAGAGAAGAAAGAGCAGTTGTCCAAAGACCGATGCCAATATCCTGGAGAAAGACCGGAAAAGAGTTTCGCTAACCTAGCTAGCCTTAACTAAACCTAAACTATACTAACACTTAAAGCTTTACCAATACTAGACCTTAACTATCTAAAAACTATCCTATACTCAACCCTATACGCAATCTCTTTTCCAACATCTCTCCCGGATGAGGTTCGTCGAGAACCCGAGACATGCTAGATATTGTTAGCTTCGTGTCTTGTGACACAACCTGCGCTATCTCCCATGGCCGATATTGCAGGAGATAGCCCCTTAAAGACCTTCGAGTCACGACCCTCCTCCTCGGGTAGTGGCGAGTTAATTAGTCGTCATGTCCTAGTTAATAATCGTAAGGCAAGTCATGTTCCCTCCCACTTTCAGAGAGCAAACGTCGACTGTGACCACATCTTGGCTACGGCCCTTTTCAGAGCTCAAGCAAGGAGTATAAGCGGCGATGTGGTGTAATGGGTTGTGTGTTTGCTTGTTACTCGACCTTCAAGCCCGATCGAGGAACAACAACAGTCCCTGAAAACAAAAAGAAAACCCAACAATATCTGAGTGCCTCCAATTACTAGGCCAAAAAAGACAGAAATCGAGTCTGAGTAGTCTGGGATTTGGAAATTTCCCTAAACTCGCTCACCACAAACGCGATCAGTGGATCCAGTGCCGCACAATCATGAAGGAAGTAGCAGAAACCACAATAGGCTATGACTGAAAAATAAACCCATTGACAGAAGGGACATGTTTGTACATATTATTATTATTATTATGGTGTTCGAGAGGGTTGTTCGCAGCCCTTAGCACTGCAGTTTCTAACGAATCCTATTGTGCCTTCCTTAGTGTTTCCTTAATGTGCTGTTTCACTCCAGAAGATGTCAGGAAGTTAAGAAACTTTTCTGGGTGGATAGTAGCAAGCTGTTTCGCAGGGACAAGGATTCTCTTTCTGAGTTAAAAAAAAGAGCTGGGCATTCCTTTAGGATGTGTAAAGAGGTTTCTTCACTCTCAAGGCAGAGTCTACAGCTTTAATCTGTTACGAGTTTCATGCGATGTAGGTGCTTGTACAGACGGCAGTGACCGCTGAGAAATCCAATTAAATGTTTTAAGGTTACTCCTATCGAGGTTCACAATTAAGTTAGATTTTCTTTTATGGCGGTACAGGGAATAGCAGTTTTGGTGTGTTGAGCCCGGCTTCTCTAGATTCTTGCATACAAAGACCCTCTGCATGTCTTAATGCGCCGTCTTATGCCAATGAGTCGGCTTTTTCATTGCCCGCAAATCCACTATGTGCAGGGATCCAATGAACGATGACCATATTGTTCCTAACTAGGTCCACGATTACATTTCAGGTTTCTAGGACTAGTTTGGATTTGATGACAGGCGCGTCGAGCACTTTAAGAACAGCTTGACTGTCTGAGAAAGTAAATATGATTTTCCCCACGATGCGAGAGGACTGATTGAGTCTCACACATTGATTGATGACAAAGACCTAGGCTTGGAATATGGACACAATTGATTAATGATTGTCCAATGATTCCGGAACCAGCTTCTGTTTCAATTTTGGATCCGTTTGTATACCAGACGAGGTCAGAATGTGATGATTGGGGTCTGTGGTTCGCTCAGTCCTCCCTTGACGTATATAAAGCTTGTTTGTACATAGAGCAGCGCGGAAAAAGGACGGAGCCAAAAGACTGAACCAAAAAATCCTTTCGTTAAAAGTAAGGGGGTCATGCTTCCTCATAGCTGACAGAAATCGAAGAGCCTTGTGATAGGAACAAGATTTTATAGTTTAAAGTCCAACACCTGGCTGCTGGCTGCTGGCTTCAGTCTACGAACACAGGCTCTTCAAAGTAGTAAAAGAAAACTAGTCACTCAGTAGATGTTGTTAAGGATTTAGTAGCAAGGGAGTGAAAGGGCAGGAAGAAAGCCCAAATTCTCACTAATTTTTGAAAATTGACGATTAACAAATCAGGAAAGTTGCACAAACAGTTCTAAAGTCAGCAAAAATTATAATGAAAAAATCATTCATCGTTCCTTTCCTTTTCCTATCACATATGGCCAATACTGGAACTCTATTTTAAATAAAAATCTTATAAGCTTTCGTATTTAAGAAAAAAATTAAAAAATTAATTTCTACTTACTTGAAAATATTCAGCAGCTGATAGCAAACAAAATACAAATTATTCATACACGACAGTAAAATAATTCCCGATAGATTCTCATCGATAAACTCCAAAAGTTCACACAGCTGCACATAGTGTTCCCGAATCTCAGAGAAGACATATTCTGGGATTTCCTTCAATCGACAATCAGAATTTTAATTAAAAAACTTTTCTCACACATTCCAATCATTGTTTTCCAATCACATTCCAAGTCAAGGACTCACCTTATTGGAAAGATTTTTTATCCTGACAGAGATTTGCTCAAATCGATAGGCAATTCCCTTGCTCACCATCATAATGAACAGATCCATGTAGTTCCAGGTGAATGTAAATGTTGCGTTAATTATCTACACAAGATTAAGTTCATTCAAACTATCTCCGTACGGATGTGTATCCACAGTTCCTGTTGACTTACCAAGGTGGCAATTCCAATTCCCATGCTGTACGGCAATATGTGGAATACATAGTCATAGTTATTGTTCATGTAATGACTGAACGATGGTCCCCGAGTGATGTTGCATAGTTTTATCTGTTTGCTGTAGTTATGGATGCTTGACATGAAGAACAGTCCATGTTCGACTGATACCCATCAGTAGTCGAGACAATAGACAAAGGATGTAAATTGCAAATTAATTATAGAGCCAACGTAGAGGAGCGTCATCTTACCGGCTGAGAGAAGGATAATTATGGTTGCGGCTAGTTGAACACGTGTAGCAAGATTTCGTTTTGGAATCACATATGGCTTCTTTAGAAATATCAATTCCACTTTTGACCAGTACTGGATGAGTTTTGGCCAACGTCTCGCCAACGACAGGAAAAGGATATTGGCTAACAGGACACAGAGGAAGAACACTACTCCCACTGTAAAATGATACCATAGTTTCAACGAATTATGAAAGGATAATGAGTTTAGCAAGAAAGCGAAATGAATGATGTGTTCTGACATCTTACTTATGCAGGTGTTTACCAAAATGTCTGCTGTCTTACCGAAATTCTTGGCATTAACTCCAATTCGAAACAGCTTCTTGATCATTCCAAAGGTGAAAATCATGGCCGCCACAAGGAATACAAATGTCAACAGAACCTGCGGACATCGAGTCGTAAATCGCATATACTTCGGATTCGATCGTGTCACACCGACCACTGGCATTATCGCAAAACACTGCGCCACAATTAAAACTAGAAACAGAAACAAGGCTCTTCAAGTTGATCAACAAACTTCACAATGAGGAAACAAACTTGGTCCAACAGCTCGATGAAAAACATCCTGTTTGTGAAAATCTATAAACTCCTGTTGTGGCTTTTTGTTGAAATCCAAAAAATTCGGTTTCCTTGCCAATATATCATTCAGTCGTTCGGTAGGGACCGCCTTATTGTCTCTTAATAATATCTTTCTCAACTTCATGCGACTTATCATTGTTATTTTCCCCCAAAACTCTCTGGTGGTTCGGTTTAATTAAGTCTTTTAGTTGGCGCACACAATTTCACTCAACCGCCCTCGAAAGCAACACAAATAACCCTTAAATTTTATACACAACAATGGCTTGCAGTTTATGCCAGGTGCAGTGTAGCCATCCGCCCAAGTCCCCGATAAATCGCTTTACTAAACTAAATGGTGTTTACCGCAGGAGCTGTTAAATAAATTTGCATGTCATTGTTCCCCCTCAGATCCTTTTTATGGCTTCGTTTGAACAAAAATTACAACTTGTAGGGGGAGCGCAGGTGTTTTTCGTTTATAGAACCAACTAAACAGTGACACTCGAGCTAAACGTTCCGCCCACTTGAACGTTCGCAAATAATATGTTATAAGTTGCCGACAGATGGGTGGAACAAGATAGTTAATGCACTTATTTATACAAGAACGGATTACGCCCTTGTGGAAAATACAATTTTGCCGTGGAGGGAAGGAAGGTCATGTCTTTAAAATGCAACTGCCATTCGATGAACCTTCAAACTTTCAAAGAATGAAACTCTATCGTTGCGAAGAGAATGAGTCTTTTCGAGGATTTTGAGAGGAGGAAACAATTAAAATGATTTACTAATGACGATGGATGTTATCCTTCTCCGGCGGATGAAGGTTTTGATAAATTGCAAATACTTTTCTGTCCAATGGATGCGGTCGGTCGGACTGTCTGTCTGTCTGTCGGACCTTGGCTGCAATTAATGTCCTAGAATATGGTCTAAGTTGGAACGGTAATGGGTAGGATGAACATAAATTTTGATGGAATAGCAGTAAATGAACTAAGAATACACTGTTAGATGAGTCAGTGGGTCGTATACGTAACATTTTATGTGAAAGAATAATCATTTCGTTATGTGTGTTAGTTTTCCCCGGAATGAGGACGTAATTTTGTGAATTTGACTTCAAGTTAAGAGTATTAGAACGACAAGGTACTTAGGGTAATGATTGATGGCAGTTGTCCTTCTGATCTGTCACAGGCGTAATTCAACTTCAACGGAACTTAGTGCAGACGAATGTACTCTCACGTCAAATTGTGTTTTCTGCCACACGAAATTGTCGAACCAGCTCCATGGGTCTCAGAAGCTTCCTTTTAAGAATTGTTGTTTAAAATTCTCTTTTCTTAGATGATGATGACGATATTTAAGATGTTCCCGGAATAACGCTGCCTCACTAACTTCATTCCTTGATCTCGAAAGGACTTTTGCTAGTAAAACCAGAAAGTTTGTCTAGCATACCTCGCTCATTAGACTCAATTTCAATTAAAGATTACTTCTTACCAGAACACCTCATGAACAGCCGACCACCCAGATTCTGCACAGAGTAAGGTAAGATTTAAGAGCCTCCGGAGCTTGTCCACAGTATATGATGTTATAATCAAACTCGGGGACTTCAACGCCAAAAACCGGAAAGAAACACATCTTTGACAGATAAGTTGAAAAGTACAGCCTCCACGAAACAACATAGGATAACGACTAGTAGACTTTTCAGCAGTTAGTATCCCGATGATAAGTAGAACCTAGTTCCCAAACTTCGAATCTACCGAGCATCCTTGCTATCTCCAGATGGTAACCCCCAAACAAATCGACCAGCCTGAATCTTGACAAATTCAGAGCAGCAAATATCGACTCTTATCATTATCTCAACTCAATTCAGGGGTCGAATTACGACATCAGTGATCGAGTAACTCGTCACGTAAAACGTACGTATGAACGTTCATTCCGACGTAATAATGCTCGTTTTTACGTTACGAGTTACTCGATCACTGATGCCGTAATTCAACCCCAGAGCTCGACTGTCTAACGAGAAGAAGCTGCGAATGGTGTAGAAAAATGGATAAGTAGCACAGAATAGCCAGAAACTACAAATAGCAACTGAGTGAGGAACTCTCTGCTGTGCACTTGTCTTTTTACTGACACCAGCGAACCTTAACATCATCAAAGAAGTAGCCACCTTGAGATACCAGCCACTCCCGAAAGGATGCCCGTTGTATGATGATGTTTGCAAATACTGGAAGGAGGTGACAGAAGATACACATCTGAAAGGGCAAAACAACAGCAACGTGGTAAGATTATCGACCCATTCTGCGTAGGAAGGCGAAGACATACGTAGTGGCATGACAGGAACAACATCCGGCAGATCAAACAACAGCCGTTCAGGAAGCTGCTCTTAGGAACCCTTCCAAATACAGACCAGATCTCAGCAAGGGGACGCGCTATCTTGTCTATCTATAGCAAATCCCTGGACGGATTGCTAAGGTATACATACAACATTTGGGTTGAGTACGCCGACACCAGTTCTTGTTCTTAATGAAATCAAATCCTTTCCATCGAACAGTCATCTATCCAACCAGCAAAGAAAATTAATTCCCCTCCCTCCCTTTATTATTCAAATTCCTTTTTTGATGTCTCAATTCAAATGACATATGTGCTTGCTACCAAACCAATTCGATTAACCAGTACTCCGCTCTCCTTCATAAGAGCACTTTCCATCAACAACACTGTCCAGCAAAGGTATACTTAAGCACCGATTACACTCCTTTTCACACCCTTTCCCAATAACCAACCCAGACCAACCCACAAAACCCCTACCTCAACCCAACCCACAACCTTCATTAAGCAGGCATTTAGCCCAACCATATAATTTGCTATTTTTAAATCGTATTCTGTTATTCGGCACGGTTCACATGCCACAATACGTGCCGCCACATGCAATCCATTCAACTCTAACCACTGAAAGGATGTTGAAGTACAGAAAATGGATACGTTTCTCGACGGCACGCTCGACAAAAGGGTTCTCCGTGAGGGCATCGAAAATATTTCCGAAAACGCAGACAAAATTTCCAGACTACAACTGTAAAGGACCGGATTCCTCTGAATTGGACCTTTTTCACACAGCTACATGGCCAAGTTAGGAAGTTGCTATTAATTGCAAAATACTTTTGAGTCTTAAAGGCTTTTTCCTTTTTTTTTTAGTTTTCATGGTCGCGCAGTGTTTTGCCATAATGCCTTTAATTAATGTCACCGAGCCTTATCCGTATCGTGTTCAGTTTAAATATGACTCCCTTGGGTGTATTGCAACTGGATCCTTTCTATTCCTTGGAGGAATTATGTTTTTATTCGTTTCGGGTGATATTATTCGTGCTGGAATTAACTCAAAAAATATTGGTGAGTAGAAGTGTGTCAAGCGTGTCTTGTTAAGTTATGAAGATGAATGGTTAACTTTTGGAAAGTGTCTGAGCTCTGTGACTAGAGAGATCAAAAGCGAAGGTCAGGTTCTATTTCCTTTGCCTGTCTAAGAACATTTTAATCGAAACTTCTGTCAAAATATCCAGGACTTTTTTGTAGACGGTTTCAGGGATTAACTGAGACTAGCTCTTCAGGTTCATTCCAGCTGAAATCTTTGTAATCGATAGAGGAACGAAGTTTATATTTACAAGGAACTTGTCCCAGATAACCGTCTTTGTGAACGTGATATCAAGTCAGTAGCCATCGCAATGTAAAGTGAAAGTGTTGTAAAAAGAATGAAAAGCGTTAATATGAAGGAACAATGCATCATCGTCCTGATCTTCATCTCACGTCCTAATTCAAAATTTAACTGAAAATGACCTCAATGAACCCTAGGACAGGTAAAAACTCATCGACGTTCTTCTAGAGCTCTCCTAACATAAAAAAAGTACATTTTCTATGCATGCCCACCGCTTTTAGTTTGACTTCTTTGTCTTCAACGTCATCCTGCACAGACGAACGAGTTTGACAGGGATGCCCAAACAAACTTTATTAAGCTCGTCTTTCCAAATGCTGTCACAATCGACCTTAAAATCCATAAACAGATGAGTATTGATTTGGATTTCTTGGATTTTTTCCAGGATCTGACGAAGTGTACAACTCACATTAGGTTTGGCCGTATCTTCAGTTATGGCTTCTATCGATGGTTGGGTTTTTAGTAAATACAACTGTAGATGGCATGACTCTCCAGGATGCAGGCGGACTAAACAGATCCTTTCCGACGTCTGCAAGAAATTCGCGTCATTCTTGCTGCCTCTCAGCAGAAAAGACTGCAGACAACTTATAAGCGTCATTACGGGACACTTCTCCTTTGCCAAACATATCAACGTGTTAGGTTTAAGTGACACTACTATCTGTGATCCTTGTGGAGACGGCGACGACACTGCGGAACATTTCCTGTGATTGTCCTGCCCTTGCTCGTATCAGGTGGCAGATTTTTGGGACTGATGTGATGAGTGCTGGTAACCTAAGCTCCTTATCACTGAAGCTCTTACTCGACTTTTTTAGAAAGACGAAGAAAACACAGTAAACGGGTTGTACCTGCTGGTAGTACAATGGACCTATTTTTGTGTCTGAGTGCTCCAGCGTGGTGTTCCAAAACCCCGACAGAAGGAAAAAAAAAATACAAATCTGGTCGACTTTCCTAGCCTTAGACCG
Organism: Criorhina ranunculi; assembly: GCA_951813785.1. Lineage (NCBI taxonomy): Eukaryota > Metazoa > Arthropoda > Insecta > Diptera > Syrphidae > Criorhina > Criorhina ranunculi. Next base: position 49,359,488 of record OX638382.1, on the reverse strand, counting down.
CATTGATAGGAGCCAATCAAGCTGTATGGCAGATGAAATTCTGTGCACTATGCTCAGAAGACTGATGCCTCTGATGTTGGCGCAATTAAGAGGGATTTCCTTTCTGCTGGATCTGGCAAACAATGCTGGGATTCCATTCATCAGACACAAACGTGTCTTACTACATCTTAGAATAAAAATAAGTTGGTTAATGTTTACCAAGTCACCTCCAGTTGCTTTGAATGATTTGGGCAATAAGCCATCAGATCCGGCAACCTTGTTGGATTTTACAATATGTTGTTCGCCATGGTAGGGTTGAAAATAGTTTGCCCTGCATCTGATCTCAAAAAGTGAAGTAATCCCTGTTGGATCTCGATACCATAGGGGCCATAGATTTCTACATAACAGCAATCTGATAAGCTAGCAAGATAGTGGACTTCAAACTTACCAGCGTCGGGTTAACGTAGAGGCAATTCAGGTAATTGCCTCAGAGCCCCGAACCTTTCGTGATTGCAAGCTTACAAAAGAGAATTTTAATTTTGATTATACTTTTCTGGCATGTGGGCAAAGGCAAAAGACCTTGAGATTAATTTTTGCCTCAGGACCTCGCGATAGTTTAACTCGACACCGCTTCATACCCAAGTTTCCCTGCTTTTCTCTAGGAATCGTGTGGTATACCAATAGTTCAAAGTCAGTTGTTCGGACTTTATGTTCATGTCCTTGAACTCAATCGTAGAACTTGCAGATTATTAAAAATGTATCCTTCACTGGAGAATTTCTACTCAAAATCGACTGCTTAATGTAAACACTTTCTAACGAAAGAAAGAACTAGCTGCATAGCTCAGTGAAAAATGGATTTGTCTCCCTGTGAATTGCCCTTACCTTCCTCACTTCTTATACCTTGTAATCGATACAATCCCCATTAGTATTGGCAGCACAATTTCATTTGAAACTATCTTCCAACAAAGCCCCAAGCATGAATAATTGTTAATTCACGTGTCCTTTCCATTGTTATCATTTGATTTATTCAAAACCCATTCTATTCTGATCACGTCGATACGCCTTAACTCTGTGCACACAGCTTTAAATATTTTTCTTAAATCTAAAACCCTATTTCCGCCTTTTCGCATTTCCGCTTTCTGTCTTATGTTCGATGGCTTATATCTCACTCCATTTTGGGGGTAAACTGCTTGAGGCTTACAACCAATCCCTTTCAATCCTCATCTATATCCGCTTGTCCTGCTTTTCACCTTAAATTCGTTCGACTATATGGCACCGCAACCTTGCGGTTCAACACAATGAAATCGATTGGCTCTTTTTAAAGTGACACAGATTTTGGTCTTTTTTTTCCACCCTCGTTGTTTCATTGTCACGCTTCGCCTTGGTCATTTGTTTTCTTTTCATCATTTAATCTCCGTTTGCCTTCTTCATCTAACGATTGATTGGACACACCGCCTTAACCATCAATCAATCATTCGGATTAATCTTGGAAGCTTAATGAAAACATTACCACAGGCAAACTCACAATTGTACTTTCCAAAAGTTGACCATTTGTATGTACGTAGTAAAGTTAAATTTTTGTCCATCACCATCACCGTTAGGCAGGATTATATGAAACCACTTAAGTGTTGTCATTTATTTCAGTTGGAATGGTCTTCTTCTCCTGCGGCTTGTGCGCCTGTACGCTGTTCATTCGGTTAGCCACACGTTGGCCACAATTGATAAGATATTGGACGCGAGTTGAGATAATTTTTCTTGCACCACCCTATGAACCCCCCAAATGGACATTGAAACATAAAATCCGATTGTCAGCGTGCATCATTGCAGCTCTATTCGCAGGTAAGTGGTTTCCGGTTCCACTTAGACAATCCATTTGCTTCAACACTCCATGCAGTGGAACATGCAATGTTTTTCGCCTCGAATGTGTATGGCTACCGGATGCAGAAGCTTGCATGCAACATAACTCATCCACCTGCCGGCTATGAGGACTTCATGAGGGAACAATTTAAATCCATCTTTACCCGGATCCCTTATCATATTTTGGTCACGTTTCCACTTTTGGTAACAAGAAGTGAAAAATCCCCCTAATCTCCCACTTGCTTAGTCCACAGTGTTTCTTGTGTTTTACAGTTCCTCAATGGGACATTCACTTTTATCTGGAACTACATGGACTTGTTCATCGTGTTGATTAGCCTGGGTTTGGCCACACGTTTTCAGCAAATTGGTCAGCGTGCTGAAGCTCTGTCGGGTAGGGTGAGTATATGGACATTTGGTGTGGAAAGTACTCGGACTGGTTATAAAATAGAATCCTCTTTCATCTTGTATTTTGTTTCCTAAACCGGGAATGAGGGTGTCAGATGTGCAAATCTCAGTAAGGTGTTTTCATTTCACAAAATTTGACACTGGCGGATTTTCTTTGAGAAAAAGTTTGTTCGATTGCGGAATTTGTTTGGTTTACGAGTCGGAAACACGCAAAAGTTTTGGAAAAATGTCCTTAAACGTCAGATTTGCTTTGCAGTGGGAACGCAGCACATGAGAAACTAAGTAAATTTCGAAACGATGTCACTGGATTTGCTTTGTAAAAGGAACAAAATATTTCTCAATAACTAGGATATATAGATGGAGCCAGTAACATTTTCAAATGTCACTTTACATTACTTTCCAGACGAAAACCTGTCCGATGCCTTTCCAACTCGCCTATACTTACAATTTCACTCATATTTAGAATCCCAAACCGACCTGTTTCCTACTCAATCCACAGGACATTCCACAAAGTACTTGGTATGCCATTCGTTGTGATTATGTGCAACTTTGTGAACTCCTTGAAGTGGTTGACGAACAGCTGTCATCGATAATTCTACTGTCATCGGTGAATAATTTGTACTTCATTTGCTGTCAAATTTTAAATGTTTTCAAGTAAGTTGAATGTAAAGGATGTGTTCATACGGTTCATTGAATTTATTTTTCTTTTACTTTGTAGTAAACTACGATGGCCAATTAACTATGTATACTTTTGGTATTCACTACTTTACCTGATAGGAAGGACAGTGTTTGTGTTCCTTTGTGCATCGAAAATCAATGGTGAATCAAAGGTTCCATTGAGAGCATTGAGATCGGTACCTGCGAAAGGATGGGGCGATGAGGTTTGAAGTGCAATACCTTTTTTTTTTGGGGGAAACTCAAATTTAATTTTACCTATTGCGTTTGTGTACTTTGAAGGTTGAAAGGTTTAGTGTACATATAACCGGGGATTGTGTGGCACTATCTGGACGGAAGCTCTTCTTTATCACACGGAAGCTATTGTTCGGGGTAATTTTAGACGTGAAAATGAATTTCATTCTGGCTGTACCGCTTTTTTTGGTTTACTTTCAGATGGCTGCTACGATTGTAACATATGAGTTGGTACTGTTGCAATTGGAAGAGTTGAATACGGGCAGAGTCTTGACCCCATTATGCGGGTAGGCTTTTATTGAAGGGTTTAAGTTTTCGTTATTGTTCAAATAGAGCAATTAGAATGTAGATTAAAGATGAAGATAGAATCAGAGTCATCTTAAAAGTTTTGTACAATAAATCGGAAAGGAATGAAGTCGATTTGAAACTTGTACTGTATAACAACAGATGGAATATGGAAATATCACAGGAGGGAGGTACCCTTAGGCTAAAAGTTGACCAAATTTTAGTGATAGGGTTGGGAACTTCAATATATTCCTGAAATCATTTCGTCCGTTCTGGCAGTGCTCAGATAACTACGGTCGTTGAAGAATAATGTAGTGGCGAGATACGTGCAGAGAAAGTGAACGATAGTTTCTTCCTGTTCCTCGTCCTTGCAGGTCATGCAGAAATCTTTACATACAATGCCCAAAAGCTGAGCATGCCTGCCTAGAATGCAGTGCTCTGCTATTACATTAGTTCTTTTGGGGGAGCTGCCTTCTTTTAAGGTGAGTCAGGTCAAAAAAGCCTAGCAGAGTAAGCCTTGTCTCGTTAGTTCGTCAATTGCACAGTTCTGCTCGAGATACTGGGTTAATCTTAAACCATGTGACGACCGTTAGTATATCTGTGACTTTGGCTAGAACACTAGAGTAATCAAGGAGACTGAAGGTCTGGCGAATGTCAAGGTATTTCAAAAAGACGCCAGGACCGAGTTCCTGTGTTTTTTTAAGAGCCTTCCGTAAAGATCAAGATTGACTCGTTACAGAGGTCTTCATCCTGACTCCAGGCATTTCCATCCGACATTTATTTAAACCACCGAGTAGCGATTACCAACATGCACTAAATTTGGCAGCACTTTTTTTTTCAATAAACTCATCTGACAGCCGGCTCCTCAATGACATTTCGCAGAAAATGTATGACAATTGTATTTACTTTCATTCAAGCGTCTGCATTTTGCCTAAATTTTCTTTAAATGGATTTATCTTCAGAGGAAAACTACATAATAACCCAAGCACAAAAAGCACGCTCCAGCGATCCATGTGCAGCAAAAGCATGGATAATAACTGCAAAAACCCTATTTCCCACGAATTTCAATGTCCAGGTATCAGTACTTCTCAATCCCAAATTGTTTCCCAGTCCTAGTAACATATTTATTTATTAGTTCGAAGCATACAAACTTGAAAAAGAAGCCAACAATTATGAAGAAGCCGCCAAGTGTTTTAGTTATATGTAAGTTTCCAGAAAAGAATAGAAATTCCTTATTCGAAGAAAAGAACTCTCACATTTCAGAATCAGAGTGTTGATCTGTGGAATGAAGTTGCCGAATTGACAGCAGCTCTGCGAGCTCCCGAGAATGAAATAACTCCCGAACAGGAGTTCTATGTGAAAATGTTTCAACACGTCTCCTATGATGTTCAGCATAAGATTCTGCTTCTCACCGTAAACCATACGGAAAATAACTTGGAACAGTGCAAATTGCAACTACTGATACTAAAGAGATTGCCTCAAGCTGCGGTTACTCATTCAGTAAGTTGAGAAAGAAAATATGGATGCTCTATGGTTATAAATTTATTGTTTTAGCCACGTCTCCTTGAAATGATAGCTGAAGGAATGAACCTAAATCCAACAAAATATCAGGAAATGCTTGTGGAGGAGGCACTACCGTTGATTTACCACAAAACTCCTGATTTGCCAAGTCACCTTGTCTGTAGGATATTTACAATTTCCTTGGAATACTACATAAGACAAATCATTGAAGAGGTAAGAACACAATTGGTTTCTACGAAGATTTACTGAATGTTACCTACTTGCAGGACAATAAATGCGACACGAGTGAGATATGGAAGAAAATCTTTCAAGTACTTGGTCTCTGTGGAAAAATCCTCCAATGGGAAACATTCCTGCCCTTCAACAAGACTTGGTAATGCGATTCTTATAAGTTTTTCCAACTTTTCCTTTTAATTGCTTATTTCTTTAGGAGTAAAAACGTCTATTGGGAAAAACTGATTGAGATAGCATCTACGAGCCCACCAGGAAGTAACCAAATTCTATTCTATGCTGCCACGCTATTTATCTACTCCCTACAAGAGTACATCAAGAACTGCAATGCACGAGCAGACGATAACGAAGTTGACTACGTTCTCATTGAGGGATATCGAGGTAAAAAGTGATTCTTTTACCATTTCTGATCTAGAAGCATTCTAATTCCATTGAACAATAGAACTTAAACTGGACCGCACCAATGAACCACAGACAATGGAACCACCTAAGATATCTGTGACCTCACCACACAGCAAAGAAATCTCAAAAGCCTTCGTAAACGCTGCTCAGTGCTGGCAACTCCTCAACAACGAACAGTTTCAAAGGGACTTCAGCCAGTTGCTTATTAAGCTTCCACTCGCTCCATGGATCAGCCGCTTCATCTTCGATCTGGCAGTCTATTTCCGCCACCAAGAAGAGGCAAAGAAACTCCTGGCAGACATGCAAATCAAAAATAATTTACAACAGAATGTTCAGCTCTTGAGTTTGAACTTGATTCAAGGAGTTTTGACCGTAAGTCGCCCATGTTTCACATTGAACACCATCAACTTACTATTTTCCACCGACAGATGCAAGGATTTGAGTGTATTCTTAAGATTATGGTGGACCTTCCGACGATTCCAGGACAGATAATCGAAAATATGACAATTACCGGCAATCAGCGTCATGTGCTCTTCCTTCCCTTGACCCAAAAACCCATTGTTCAGTATTGCACCAGAGCCATCATTAACAGTTTAAGCGTAAGTTATCCAAGAAATCAGCAATTTGTCTGTGAAATGAATTGAATACTTTCCCTCCTCCAGCGAAAACTCTTCGAATCGAATGTCTCCGATTTGGTTCTTGGCGATCTTCTTGTGCTCTCTCAGTTGGATTACCCTCGTGAAACACTTCTCGCAGAGCAGGTCTTCTCTCTAATCCGATCAAGGGGACAATTTTGCTATCGCCTCTTCCCCACGTACATAGTGATGATTGACTATATCGAGGAATTCATGCATATCTGGCGGTCGCACAACGAAGAATTCAATTTTGAATTCTCACCGGCTCAAGCGAATGCTGCAACACGACGAATCGGAACACGAGGAGCTGACAAAGGAGTGAGGGAAGACTTTAAACAAATTATCAAGCAACAAATCCTGCGAGCGAACGAGAACATTCCAGCACTGATAGCAACGTTTATTGCTCAGGAACGCATGCATTTGATGCAAACGATTTTCTGAAAATAAATAAAAATGTCACTTGCAAGAATTTGACTCTGTTTTAGTCGTTCTTTCAGGGAGCTTAGACCAAGATGGATTTTCAATCACGAAGTCGAGGGTTAACACATTCCTTTGACTCTCAGCTACACTTTCGTGCTATCAGTAAGTGTGGTAACAGCGAAATGTATCTTATTAAGCCTCCGATTGGCATAGAACTGTTAATAAAAAGTTGAAGTTCGCTCTGTTACGGAATTCTCTTAGGCATTTTTAACGCCATCTACTTTCGAAATACCGAGAACCCCCTCTAACAAAGCACACGTCATACAAACAAATGTCTTTATATGTCGTCATTCCTCATGTGTGCTGTGCTGTGCCGTCAGCCGTGATTCCAATTCCATTTCGACCGCTGTCAGCTTTATTTTTATTTTTAGCAGCGAAAGTAAAGCAAATGAAGAAGAAATTATACACGCTGCCTGTGTAACAATTTTTATTTTTTTATTTTCTTTAACTAAGTTTCTCTGATTTTTCTTACCGCGCGCAGAGGTTATGGCTGAATTTTTTCGCCCATGAATTCAAAGTTTTTCTGACAAAAAAAATTCACTACGATTGTTATTTGATTTATGTTTACTTCTGGTTATCCCGCTCGACAACTGTCTTTGATTGTTATCCCAGTGAATACAAAGTGTGTTGGCAATGAATCTTCTCCTTGTGGTTATCATACTGTTCGCTGTGCGCTTGGCTTCGGTGTTTATAGTACAGACCTACTATGTCCCAGATGAGTATTGGCAGAGTTTGGAAGTTGCTCATAAAATCGCTTTCGGGTAAGTGTAGTGTATTGTGATTATCGACTGGACAATGATTTGCATAAATTTGTTTGTAGATACGGTTATCTGACGTGGGAATGGGTGCAAGGTATCCGCAGCTATGTTTATCCTTTGGTCTTTGCCGGACTCTACAAATTACTGGCCTTGCTAAGCCTAGATGAGGTCAATTATTTGGTAAGTTCAAGGAAAGAATTGCACGGATTGTCATTATGTAATCGGAATTCGGTTACAGATTTTATTGCCAAGAATGCTACAAGCAGCATTATCGGCTTTCTCTGATTATCGCTTTTTCGTTTGGACGGGGAAAAAGAAGTGGGCGCTGTTTTTAATAATTGTTCCTTGGTTTTGGTTCTACACTGGATCAAGAACATTGACCAACACTTTAGAGACTTCGCTCACTACAATTGCGTTGAGTTATTTCCCATGGCAGAAGGAGGGAACCGGCTACCTGTGGTTGGCTGCACTATCTTGTTTTGTTAGACCAACAGCGGCGATTATTTGGGTACCACTGTGCATTTATCACTTAACCAAGACACGTTTATCGGTTGTGGAGTTGATTTTAAAGAGATTCCTTCTGATTGGGTAAGTGTGACATTTTCTATGGAATTGAATTGGAAATGCTATAAATATTCCTTGAAGCCTTCTAGTTGGTGGAGCTGGTGTAGCATTTGACTCATACGCACATGGAGCCCCAATAGTGACGCCCTACGAATTCTTGAAATATAATCTTTTCCATGGCGTTGGAAGCTTCTACGGAACGCATCCATGGCAAGTACATACATATTTACACTCAGAACTAATCTGATCTAATTCTCTTTTGATGTAGGTACTGGTATTTCACAGTTGGCTTGCCTACAGTACTTGGAATCAACACTCTACCCTTTTTGGTTGGAATTGGAGAGACTATCCGTCACCGTGAAGTGTTTCCCGTTCGCAAACAACTGTTGATCACGATACTTTTCTCGTTGATTGCTTTGAGCTTTGTGGAGCATAAAGAATTCCGCTTTGTGTCGTCCCTACTGCCATTATGCCTGTATATCATCGCTGACACACTAACCCGATGGAGTTACAAAGCGTCGCGATTATTTTTGTGGGTCTTAGCTGCTGTAATTCTAGCTGGAAATGCCTTCCCTGCTTGGTACCTAAGTACAATACACCAAAGAGGTCCAATTGACGTGATGCCAAAACTCCACGAAATCGCCAAAAACTACCGAGATGAGGCGAACCATCGAGCGTCGATTCTTTTCCTCATGCCCTGCCACTCAACGCCTTTTTACAGGTTTCTTTGATTCTTCCCAGAAACGCTAAAATATTTTTACGATGTTATTCCTTTTCTAGCCACATCCACGAGAACGTAACGATGCGGTTTCTTACCTGTGAGCCCAACCTTAATAACAAACAATCGTACCTCGATGAAGCTGATCAATTCTATAAAACACCCGATGCTTGGTTAAGATCCCACATCCCCTCATATCCGAAGACGGCAATGCCAACACATATTGTGCTCTTTGAACCGTTGAATGTGAATATCATTGAATTCCTAACGAATTATAAAGTTCTACATAAGGTCACCAATGGCGAGGTAACTCACCCTCCCCTTTTAACTGATGTAAAGTTGAATAGCACACGTCTCTTGCAGTACATGCAAGCGAGAACTGGCAAAAATATATTGGTCTATCAACGCTTAAAACCTGGAGAAGATAATGTCTTTAATCGGGTGAGTGAAACATCGACAGAGGATCCAGTAGACGGAGAGGTTGCAGATTTTGAGCGTCGTAGTTATCCGGGAGACGGCGCTGGTGGTTATGATAACTACGAAAAGGAGGGAAACCTTTTCAACTAATCCAAAAGATGAAGACTGATGATGACAATAGTACAGCCGGTACTACAAAAGTACAATCAGCAATAGAGTGTGTGACTGACACCACCCACCCCATGAGATAAATAAGAACTTAATTTAAAATTTGTAGTAGGATTCGTTTATAATTTCTTTTTTTTCATATTTTTTTTTTTTTCTGAATACTCTCGAGCGCTACTATTATTCTTTTGTACATTGTTGTCTCTGCCTTACTATTTTAATTTATTTTAGAGTGCGTGTCTTTCTTTCGTGTTTGGTTTATTTTGTAATTCAATATGAGCAATTGGATTATTTTTTACGGAGCAATAGTTGCAATATACATACAATGTCCCTTTTGGAAGTGAATTTTCAGTATTTTTCTTTCAATGATGGAGCAGGTTGTCTTGTAACCAATGTACCATGTAAAGTCTCTGATTAGTATGCGCGTGCGGTGCTGGACCAAGCATCATTGCATACAGAACCTGAAATCTGACAATCGAAACATTTAACTTAATTTTGGTGACTCTGATGTGATGTACATCAATTTTGTCCTTCGAATTGCGAGTCATTTTGTCTGAAAATTTCCAAGTGGAAGCGTAATTTTAGCTAGAGTCTCGGTTCTTAAATTCGATGCATTTCTTTTTCCCTAAAATCTGATCGTTATGGCTGGTAGGTGCGTTAAACTTCTGAGCGAACGGAAACAAGTTTGAATCGCAACACCACCTCTCGACAGACAATGAAAAACCAGTGAAAATACGATTATCACGAGAGCTTCTCAATCGGCCGTTCGAAATTGGTTATCAAAACTTCGCCATTCATGTGAAAATTATAACAAACGCAATGTGAATGTATTGGATTTCTATTTGCGATAAACAAGGTCTTGGTCAAAGATAAGGCATTTGGTCCTCTAAATCCAGGCTTCCCAAAACTGTTGACCGCGCACTTGTTGCTCCGCAAAGCTTCTTCAAATGTTCCACCCAAATCACATTGCGTATGCAATGGATACCACGCCTTTTTACATACGGAAACGAAGTGTTGCCCGAAGATTTTTTCCTTAAAAGTTATCCGCGACGTTTCGAAACCACTGCTCTATTTAGGCTGTCCAGATGGGGGGTTAAAATGTTTTGACATTTCCATTTTCCACACTCTGAGGTGAAATCAAAGAATTAGCTTTAAGTGTTCGGAAAGTGTTTGAATTTGTGGTGAATTACTGGTAGATGGAGGATTTATGTTAAAATGCATTCGACCACGACTGTCGTTACTGTCAGATGAAAATGGAAAAAAAATGATGGCAGTCTATTACTTTTTAAAGCCCACAGTAAATTATAAACACTCACAGTCACCAAAATTCTAATAAGCATTTTAAAATATATTTAAGTGTCAAAGTACATATACACGTTTGTGAGCATAAACCAATCTTTCGTCGATTTGACCTTAGATCCAACATCATATAGGAAATTGTGAAATCCATATGTTCTATCAACCACGCATTTTAAAAATGATTGAACAAATTGTCAAATTACCACGTTCGTGTCATATTTTAACAATAAACTCTGTCGTTGTGAATCCAACTTAAATCACAGCCCATATTCCCAATCTTATACCATTTTGCTGATCTACTACTGATTTTACTGACAAATATTGAATTGTACCAGAAAAACTTTGAACATATGTAGAAAAATAAAAATAAAAATATTCACCCAATGTGTCACTTTGAGTTTTTATTCACCATTCCTCACGGTAAGAAAAAATTTTCGGTCGTCCTCTGCCTCTATTATTTTCTTCATTCAATACTTTTTTCACATTTCGTCATTGGCTAGTTTAAGATAGATTAAATTATTCTAAGAATTTTTAATTGCAGACATTTTAATCGAAATAAACTTCCGAATATATAAAAATCTATAATGGCGGCTAACCTAAGAATTTTTGGCCGCATACAGAGTAAGATTAGAAATTTAGCAAATTTCTCTATTCCTTAATTATATAACTTATAATTCAATTGAAAAATATTCTTCTCAAGGAGAACAATTTACAAAAATTCATTGTCGCAATGGATATTATTATACCATAAGACTTGAATGTTGTATTCGAGTTGAATATTATTCTTATTTTCTCCAGTACTTAATGGAAAATTTAATATTTAAAACATTTTTTTTTTAATATTATCTAGACATTCTAGTTGCCGGTATTCGTTGTAAAGCTGATTATACCAAGACACGGAAAAATCTTGTACTCAAAGCTGATTCTAAAGTGATTTGTCAAGGATTTACTGGCAAACAGGGCACTTTTCACAGTCAACAAGCAATCGATTATGGAACTAAAATGGCTGGTGGTGTCTCACCGAAGAAAGGAGGTTCAAAACATTTAAATCTACCCGTTTTTGCAACGGTGAGTTATAAATCATTTACTGAAATTGAACAAAAAATTGAATGTACACATATATTTTTGTAGGTTGGTGAAGCTAAGAAATCAACAAACTGCCATGCAACCGTGATTTACGTACCACCACCAGGGGCCGCCAAAGCCATCATGGAAGCTATTAAAGCGGAGATTCCCCTAATTGTTTGCATCACTGAAGGTGTGCCCCAGCATGATATGGTTCGCGTGAAGCATGCGCTTCTTAGTCAAGAAAAATCTCGTTTGGTTGGACCAAATTGTCCTGGAATTATTGCTCCCGAAAGGGTGAGTTAAATCGTTTGATAGCCCATAATATCAATAAGTTTATGTACATATTTTCAATTTCGAGGTCAAAGTCCATCGAGCATCGTCGTGTACTTTGTGCACTCGTATAAGAAAGTCTTTGGATTTATTATAATTTTTCTGATTGAAAGGGTCAACAATGAATACTTGGTGATAAGCAACGTCATAACTACATATTCCTTATCTTCTGTAAATAATCGTGAATGAGGACTTTAATTGAAATCGCAATCGTGGATAGTTTATGCAATGAAATGAACGTTGCTTAATTATTTAGCGACACACATTATTTGTCCTACAATAGTTTTGCTGTTTCTTTTGAACTGGCTATGATCCAATTAACGCTAGCGCATAGTTGTACAAGCCACTAATGACAATGAAACATTTGTTTGGCCTTGAAAATTATTTAATTGGCAGGGAGGGCTACATTTTCCACTGTAAATAGTTTGCTTCTTTTTTTTCTTTTAATTTCTCTCGCCTTCTCTACGAAATTATATTTTAAAACATTTTGATTAAACCGTTGAACTTTTGTTGACCTTTCACCAATCGGTGGTTGTTGTCTTCACCTCGAACGTGTTTAAAATTTCAAAGGCATGACATAAATCATGTAGGCATCTCTCCCTCCGAAGACTCTACTGTACGTTTCTCTTTTACGTTTCCATTCGTTTCTTTAAATAGAAAATTGATAAACGAAATCAGACGATTGTGTTTGTTTTTACCCACTTAGTGGGTCGTTTTGAAAAAATGTGAACTGATTTTAATTGATCTAAAATCATTTTATTAATTCATACATGTGTATATCCAAAAAACTCGCTCCCCATGTGGATGGAAACTATTGTTTTATTTGTTTTCACATATCTATCTCTGGGTTTTTTTTTTTGAAAGTCGTAAACTAAACATAATCACAGTCAGACTTTTCTTAAATTTTTGCGAAAAACAAATTTATTTTCAAATTAGAAAAGCGATTAGGAATTTTAGGAGACTCGCGCGTTTCGTTATTTTTGTTTTTATTTTTCTAAAAAATAAAATAAAAAAAACCAAAAATTTGATGGCATGACAGCGAGATATTTTCCATAAAATTTGTTTATAGACACCGGCAAACCGGCTTGCGTCGTCTCATGATTCGCATGTGATGAGGTGGAGAATGTAGATTAGTTAAAGCCGTTTCTCCTTGAATGTACGTTGAATGTCGACCAAGTGATTGTTGTTAGATATTTTCTACGACGCATAATTTATCTTTGACCGTCTTAATATCGCTTTGAATTGGGAATTTAAGAAATTAATGGGGAAATTACACAATTAGCTTCTCTATTAAGATTTGCCCTTGTATTCGCGGCACAACCTCTGAGCAGGTAATAGCAAATCTCTGAGAGGACAATCTGTCATGAAAAACATTCTCAATTCGACTTTCTAAAGAACTAACAAGTCTGACTTGTGCTGATGTTTGAAAACAGTATTTAATCATCACTTGCAAGAGGTTGCTTTGCTGCCCATCTACCGGGACACGAACAAATATTGTCTTTAGGAAATAAATAATATCAAACACATCTATCGATGACGAAACAGCAAACATTTACATGAATTTAAGCGAATAAAGCCTTCGAAGTTCGTTGTCGTGTTGCAACTTAGGAACTTCGACTGTTAATGGGAATTTAAATTCCCGCTGTCAGTAGATGTAGTTTGTAGTTCACTTCATGTGAGGCGAAGGAACTCCTGAAAGTTTGAGGAGAAACGAAGGAAATATCAAATTAACACATTAAGACGCGAAGAAATGTTCGTTGCGAAAAATGTCAAGCAGTGGACTCCAATCTTCCTATCCTATGTACATATCCAAAGAGATATCGAAAATGACCACAATTGTTGGATCGATTTTCGTCTCTCTTTACAGTTTTGATAGTTTAATCTTCTTACCACAGAGCCATGTCGACTACCAAAAGATTCTATATGTGTAAGAACATTGGAGAAATCCATAGGCACACACACTTTCATCACACCTTCGAATTGAAATGCATTGAATGAAGATGTATGCTTTTATTACGTTCTATATTAATTTGCGTTTCTGCAAAGATTATTTTTGAACTTCCTGATAGCTGGCATCTTGCCATGACGTCAATTTCATAATCAACTATAACACACATCTAGAAAAACATTATGTTACCTACCTATATTGCGCAATGTTGTCATCAGCACGTGCTTCAAAAAATCACATTGCTACTTTTACTCGGTTATAACACCTGCATGTTCGTAGATTAGCATATTCATTCACCTAAGCGACGAATTGCACTTCGGTACTTTTTATTCATCTAGATTCTATTCAAGTGCTTGGATTCGTTCTCATTTCAATCTACCAGAAAGGAAACCAATTAAATCTATTATTTTGCTCTATAAGTGTTTTGCTCTAGCGACATATGGAGTCAGAGTTTAACTTTCGTTTAACTTCCAGTCCTTCTTCGCCCATCGAACAAGTAATGCTCCTTGTCAGTTTCAAGAGATTTTAATGATCATTCCGTCCAATGGCTGCTAATTAACGTGAAGAGTTTGTCCATGAAAGGATCAGTTTTTTTAATTGAGCTGGGCCCGACCAATCGTCTTGAACGTTTTGAAACAGTGGACTGACATTCTAAATCATACTTAACTGCAGCGTTTTTTACTCACATGTCTCCCAAATTCCAACGGTATGTCACGCATAAAATCGAATCTATTTCGTATGTGGTGCGTGAAATTGAGCAAAACCCCTAAAAGTTTCACTTAATATAGACCACAGTAGTGTGAGATAAAATTATCTTTAACACTAATATTTGCTTACATGTTTAATTTTTAGTGCAAGATCGGAATCATGCCTGGTCACATCCACAAACGCGGTAAAATCGGTGTAGTCTCGAGGTCTGGTACCTTGACCTATGAAGCCGTTCACCAAACTACAGCGGTAAGTTGTAAAAATGTTCTTAGAAAAAAACAAATTCGTATAAATATGATTTCTTCCTCCAACGAATAGGTTGGTCTTGGCCAAACTTTATGCGTGGGTATTGGAGGTGATCCATTCAATGGTACCGACTTCATTGATTGCTTAGATATATTCCTTAATGATCCCGATACTAAGGGAATCATTCTCATCGGTGAAATCGGCGGTGTTGCTGAGGAGCAGGCTTCCGAATATCTAGCTGAACACAATTCAGTAAGTTAGCTGCTTTCCTAACACAAATAGGTACCCTAAAATGTATGATTTTTATTTTATTAGTGCGGTAATGCCAAACCAGTCGTTTCATTCATTGCTGGTTTAACAGCCCCACCTGGTAGACGAATGGGTCATGCTGGTGCTATTATTTCCGGAGGAAAAGGCGGTGCCGGTGATAAAATTGCTGCTCTCGAAAAAGCTGGCGTCGTTGTAACAAGAAGTCCCGCTCAAATGGGTAAAACACTCTTCAAGGAAATGAAACGTTTAGAATTGGCTTAAAATTTCACATTTAGAGAATTCAAAATTTTCTCTTTTATTGTTTCTAATGGGATTTTATTGTGCCCATTATCCAATATTTTCATCAATCTTTCGATCTAAATTTTTTTAAAGTAAACAAAATTGTTTAGCTTCCATTAAATAAGAATATGAAATCAAGTAAACGAATTGAAATATTTTCCAAATTCTGAGACAACTGCCCAATGAATGCTGTAATTGAAAAAAGGAGAAAATCGAAGTCGAAAAATAAAGGATTAACTTGTTCATAACAAATTTCTTTTCTCTTTTGTTAAGTTAAATTATTTTAGAAAGTTACTTGCACCAAATTCTGTGTATGATAAATCATTGAAAAGTATATGTAAACTCACCAAATTCTATTGTAAAGGATATATACAAACAAAAAATGTAAAATAAAAGATCATACAAAAGTAAAGGTATTTTGATGCAATACTCGTCATCATCCTTGTCATCGTCGTTGTTGTTTTATCGCACCGATTTTGTTAACACTTCTGGGTCTGAATGGCTTGCCCTGTGTACGTGGACATATTTTTTTATCACTGATGACTGTTAGAGATTTAATAAGCTTAACTATATTTTCGTTGGAAATAAATACAAGACGAAATATTTTTTTTTAGTCTTAAAAAATAAATAGGCAAGTTGTATTAATATTGTGTGAAGAATAAATCTGCCAAGATATAAAACTAAAATAAATAAATGTTGTCTATAGTATCCAACTAGTGTTCGTTTGTACTTTAAAAGTTAGGGTGGCTCCACACCGGATCAGTCAAAACGTTTTTTCACGTTTTTTGACTAACCCGGCTGCAAATACACCGGTTTTGCTCTTTGTTTCGCTCACTTTGGTGTGTGTCGGGTCATAAGAATTAATGTATTGTTGTTTGATAAGTCAAAATAAAACGTTTTGACTGATCCGGTGTCGAGCCACCCTTAGAGGAATGATTACTTGTTGTGTTGAATCTAAACGAAGTTATGTTTTGTTGTTCAAATAGTTCTCAATACCCCGAGGCGAGATGTTGATGCTGCTGTGCGCGTTAGATCACTTGCGTAAGGATCAGTTGCGAGATAGGACAAGATTGGAAAACCTATCAGTGATCTGGTGCATGAACAAGGTCCATGTCAATACATCACTGGCAACAGAATATGGCTTGCGTTAGAAAACACGGAGGTATCCAAAAATACAAATATTTGGCTCGACAGCTCATGGAGAGCCAGAGTATATTTATATTTTATACTTTTCGCACGAATATAAGGAACATTCGCAAGTGTCTGCTGAAACGGAAAAACGGACAAGTTCAACAGTTTTTGGATTGTGAAGGACATAATCGTAATCGTTAAATTTGCCACGAATTAACATCAGACGAGCAAAAATACTATTAAAGTTTCTGCCTGCTACACCAAGATGGAAGTTTTGCGTATGATGCGAGTAACTTTCAAATGGATAGTATCGTTCAAGTATCATTAATTTGTAGAAAATGTGTAAAAGATGATACATAACTGCAGACTTTGTCAAGAAGATAAGGATATAGACTGTGTTAATGTCCGCCACTGACAAGCAGAAGAAATTATATGTTCGGTTGCCAATGGATACAAACTCAGAGTATTAGCTAAATATCTTTCCAACAAATGCCAGCGCTGACACGAGATATCGCAGTCAAGGGAGAACTTCGAAGACATCCAACGGCAACCTGACTGAGACGAGTTATGAAAGAGAAACGAAAAGGAAACCAATAAAATTGTCTGTGTTCCGATATATCTCCCTTAATAGTGTATAGAGAGACTCTGAATTATCAAAAGAAAGCATGTGATAAAGATTAGACTGGTCAACATATTCTCTGTAACTAGAATAGTCCACAGGACAAAAGGCTCACTGCTCTTGGACTTCTTACTTAATAAACCACAAGAAAGCTAGCACTGACACATAAAAACCTGTCAAAAAAAACTACATGCGAGAATGAAGTGTCTGCTGTGCATAATCTCTATAGATGCAAAGGTCCACCGCGCAAAAAAACTCGCTCCATTTCAACTGGGGTCTAACTTAGCAGATGCTAACTAAAGCTCTGCTTCGCATGAGGAGTAACAGATTCAGCCACGAACTACATGAGTGCAGAATGCTAAAAGAAGAATCGAGGAAATTCATAAAGATTTGATAAGTACAAAAGTACATCGCTTGAGAAACTAAGTAGACGGAGTTTAGGAATTGTAGTGGCCAAAGCACTGCACCAATCTAATTCTATCGAAATCCCTTTTGGAAAAATTCTTTGACATGAAAATAACAAACATTGGTTTCTAAAAATAAACTCATAGCTAAGTAAATAGAATACCATTCACAGGTTAAGGGTTATCAAAGCCGCATTCTCTCCAATACAAACGGAACAGATTATTATTGTACTGATACTTTTATTTTTAAACGATATCTTAACAGATTAACACATCTTTACACATTCACAACGCACAGCAAACACCAAAAAGCTGAGTAATTAAGTTTCGTTCTTAAAATTTAGCTAACATTGGTAAGCAAACAACTACTATTTTTTAATGTAATGGGTCCCTTAACATGAACGAATTTTAAGCGATAATGGAAATTTATAGTCAATACTTTATACAGCGGGAACCAATGATGTTTTGGAATCTTTTGTGATGAGCTGAAGCAGGGATCCATTGGTTGGACGATTCTTTCCTTGTGTCCACTGATGGAAGAGTCTGCAAAGTACACATTTAATGAGAAAGATGTAAAGCATGAAACTGGCAATAACTTACTCAGCAACTTCAGTAAGAGATGTCCATGTAGTAAAATCAGCTTTGGGCATCCATTTCCTGTTCATCGGAGTATCTAAGGTAACAGGTAATATTGACAATACCAGAGAGCCAGTTGGCAATCCAGAGTCCTTCTCGGCAAGTGATTTAGTAAGCTGATGTACTGCAGCCTTAGCCAATCCATAGCCAATCATTCCAGGAGTTCCATTAAGAGCTGGTTTCGCTCCAGTTAAAGCTACAACACCACCATCCTTTAAATATTGTGCAGCAACGGCAGCGGAAATAGTCGATGTCCAGACACTTTGACGCCACATGAGATCGGCATTTTTAGCGAGATCTAGTAAAACATATAATTAGGCATTTGTCGAATGACTTTCTAAAAGTTCCCCACCTTTTTTGGCATTACCACCAGCCCATCCACCAGCAACACAAATAACAGCATCCAATTTCTCTCCACCCAGAGCTTCTCCGACTTTTGTAATCACCTCTGCCTCCTGGTCAACCCAAGATCCATCACGTGGCACAACTATACTCACATCAGCTTGGTCATTCTCACTAAGATCGATACTTCCCACCCACTGTTAGAAGAAAGATGTGAAAGGTTATTACTCTTATGACATTCACAATTCTCCATGATAAAATACTCACATAGTTGTTAGCCTTGAAGTGAGACACACATGCAGCACCAAGCGCTCCTCGACCACCATAAACTAGAACTCGTCCAACAGACATAATAAGATTCTTAGCCAGCTTGTTTGATATATGTGAATGGCTCGCGGCCCCGAAATCAACTGAATTGTGTTTTCAAAGAGAAACTAAGCTTAACTTCCAGATTATTATCGCTGTTGTTGTATGAGTCTGTGTGTGTGTTGGCTGAATCTATAAATGAAAAGATTTAATTGCCTTTCATACTGAATCAAATGAATCGGCAGGAAAAAAAACCCCACAACTCCACCACTACATCAACCAACTGTTGCAAAGAAAATCCCGGCAAGGTCTCTTTCTAAATCTTTTCTTAAGAACAGGCTTTGTGGTGAGTCACTGCTCACTGAACCGACGGTGGTGCAATACTTGGAGATGAAAGTTTATTGTGGAGTTTTGTTTTTTTATTAATCATTCAGTTTTGACTTTGCAAAACCCCCCAAAAGGTGTAAGGCAGTAATTGGAAGTTCGCTGGGTAACGTAGTGTAGTCCATTGCAAGTGGGGAATAACTTAAGAGGGAACACAACGAAAATGAGAGCAAAAATAGTTAACCTGTTAGCTGGACTTGGAATGCGGTTTAAGTGATTGGATTATTTAACAAATCTCTTTTTAATTGGACAATTGGACAACTTTTCGCAAGCACTTTTGCTTTAAGTAGTTAGTCGTGGTAATGTCACTCAATTGATTTTGACATGCCCCTTGAGTGGAATACAATTACACTGACATACGAAAGTGATGGTGTTTAAATTGAATGTATAAGTTTTCTAACGAAACTTATAAAAACGAAAATCTTAGCTTAGTAGGCTAAGCAATCCAATAAATCGGAGCAGAGAATGCAATACGAGAAGGGAATGTCTCTTTGGAAGGTGAAGACCTTCAACAGACACTGGCTCCTCGGGAAAAACAGCCCGAAGAAATTCGAAAAGTGGACTTTTTTTTAACACAGACAAGCTCCAGTCTTTGAGCACTGTGCAACTAAAGGTTAGATTAGACTGCTTGCCAAGTTGGCAATTGAATGACCATTTCTGACAGTTCTCCTGGCAAAATAAGGTCATGCAGTGTAATGTGCATTTCCCGAATGACCACATGACCATTTGACCATAAATTGCCACCCTCGTTTTGACAGATAAAATTGCCCAAATGGCAAGTAGTGTAATCGGACAATTAGTACGACTGGCAGCAAAATGACCAAATAACCATTTGATATTCATTGAAATTCGGTAATGGCATTTCTGGCATTCAATAACTCAATTGCCATCGGTATTCGTTGTTGCAGTTGGGGTTTTTTTGTTCTTGTTTCTTGTTTTTATTGTTTTTTTCGTTATTTGTTTATTATTTGAATGTTCAGTTCAGTGAAAATTAGTGGTTTGTCTTTTTGTTATCTGCTTTGTTTTAATTCTGTTGTGCCTTTTGACACATATAGCATTACCACAATTCACTTTCAAAAATATAACAAAATGCCTTGAATGACCAGTGGCAAATTTGGTCACATAGTGTACATAGTTTGGTCACATTGACAACATTGGCAATTTGGTCATTTGACAGATAATTTGGTCATTCACCTGTGGTCATGCAATTGCCAACTTGGCAAGCAGTCTAATCTTACCTTAAGAAACAACTGCACATAGAAGGAGCTCAGAAAGAACCTAATGATTCGAAAATAATCTAGAGGAAATTTCAGAATATCAACTTAGATATTGAAGGCACTAAGAAGGAGCTGTTTAAGTAGTCTCTAATAAAATCCTCTCGGTTTCTCACATTCAGATAATCTAATCGATTTACTATTCATTAAAATTAATACACTTTCAGTCGATAAACGTTCGCATCACCCTCTTTATTGTACCAGCACATATCTACCCACTCTTTATTCTACTACAGTAACCTTCAATTTATTTGGCATGCAATTGTACCAACACAATATACAAGATGAAAAAAAAAATCAGAATTTCTCCCGTCGTGGTCGTGTCAATTTCTTTTCGCTTCATTCGGGTTTATTTCTCCTTCCAATTGTAGTTTTAAATATAAAAAGAGTGATCCCAAACAAATCTTATTGCATTTGTTATTCTTTCTATTGTTTCGGACCTGCGACTGTGCACCGTGCAATGCCCCAATACCCCGCCACACAATGGAGCGCCGAGTGAAATTGAAAACAATAAACCCACATATCACCTGTAAAATTTGCGGAGGATACTTTATCGATGCCACCACAGTCACCGAGTGTTTACACACATGTAACTAGCATTTTGTTGTGATTTATTTCCAAAAAAATAAACACCTAATCCCTCGTTTACCTATAGTTTGTAAAAGTTGTCTGGTCAAGCACTTGGAGGAAAAAAAAACATGCCCCACATGCGAAAATGTCATCCATCAATCTCACCCACTACAGTATATAAGTTTCGACAGAACAATGCAGGATATTGTATATAAGTTGGTACCAAATCTACAGGAGGGTAAGTTATTTAATGCCTGCATCCGATGAGTTCCCCTCTCCCATTAAAATGTGTAATTCTCCTCCGACAGATGAAACCCGAAGGGAGCGAGACTTCTATAAGAGTCGGAATATGCCATGTCCGAAAGACCAGCCACAGAATCACGACGATGACAATGAGAAGGTCAATGAGGCGCATGCCGAATCCGATTATCATCGGCAAGATGAACAAGTCAATGTGTGTCTGGAGTGTATGAGTAATAATTTCAAAGATCTTCAAAGGCGTTTCATTCGGTGTAGTTCGCAAGCGACAATAACGCATCTGAAAAAGCTGGTGGCGAAAAAAATTCTCAACGGAATGGATAAGTATCGCGAGGTGAGTCATTTCTATCCACAGTCGAGTCTTAATGGTTTTCTTATTGTGTCTGTTGACAAGTGTTTAAAAAAAAAAGTTCCTCGTGCCAATCAGATCATGTGTTTATTTGTGGAATCAATGTAAACTGCCTATAAGGATGTATGTACGTGAAATTGGGGTTTTCCTCCGCTAATAGCACCTGTCGGTCAGTGAACTCACAACCTAATCATTAAACAGCGGCGAGCTACTAAATGTACAAGGTCGCGTCGAACAAAGAAACCGAATTCAGATAAACGAATATCAATTGAATCAGTGTGTTTGTTTTGCGCGATTTCGCATGACGAAATTTTTAATTAAGACAATTTATTGCAAAAAAAAAAAACAAAATGTTTGTTCGGTTTTCGAAATCATGTTGTAATTCGAAACCATAAAAGTGTCACGTGTATGATAACTGTCTCGTTTGAGGTCGCTTTTCATACGAATGTAATAACGGAGATGATTTATGTTCTATTCGAGTTGATAGCGATATGATAAAAGTATTTTATTTGTTCATTATCGCTTGTAGTAATCTACTAAAGAATGGTAGTGGTATATTTATACTTACGCGTCTGGGTCCGAAAGTTCTAAATAATTTACACATAAACCTGTAGCTGTGATTATCGACTGTTATCTTCGTCGTCCCGAAACATCTTCACCAGTTTTGAGTTTTTCGAAATCGACCCGTAACCCGTACCCTGATTGGGGACTGCCAACGCCGCTTTAGAAGTCGATGTATGGTCCATCAGTAACAAGTGCACACTTGCCTTAGTCTGTAATCGACACATTTTACACTTCTGTAGCAATGCGACGTGAACGAAAACTGGTAAATGTAAATCAGCCGCAGATGGTATATCTTTTTACCTTTGAATGTTGTTGGAGACGTTTGTACTTCTGAATGTTTTTCCACCCTCCTAGTAAACGTGTCGCTTTTCGATTTCGCTTTTCTTTTTTAGTTCTCTCAGTTCCCGTAATTCCTCGTTTATTGTTTGTTCTCTTCCAACACCAAGCGAGATTGGATAATTAGGTCTGTAATAGTTCAAAATGTGTGACCAATGTTGTTAAATGGTAACGTCTATTGTTTACTGAGTCATTCTCTGAATTCGTCGCCCATATGTGGGATGCGTACATAAAGATCGACTTGCTAACCATTGCTAGCAAGTTTCTAATAAGCTGCCTGGTTTCTCCACTGTAAAGATAGTGCCACTACTCCAGGTTGAAGGTTGGAGGTTGTTGTGTCCTCTGATAGGCTGAATCTCGGTCTCTCTTTTCGTCTTTCAAATCATTGCAGTGTGTTCCAGACGGAAATATTGTCGATTAAAGAAATCTTATCTTGGCCAAAGAAGAACGTGATATCTTTCACAGATATCCGACACCCAAGCAGCGATCAGGTTCCCTGAAATCATTCTCTCTGAATTCGTTAGAAGCTTAAGATTGTCGATCTCTTATAGAGATGGCGGAGCAGTTCAATATTCAACTTTGTTTGGTGCCGGGGCATAGAG
The DNA here is from genome assembly GCA_951813785.1 of Criorhina ranunculi. NCBI lineage: Eukaryota > Metazoa > Arthropoda > Insecta > Diptera > Syrphidae > Criorhina > Criorhina ranunculi. Next base: position 49,336,239 of record OX638382.1, on the reverse strand, counting down.
ATATTCCAGGAAACTGTAAGACAGACGAACTCTCCAGATATGAAACAACTATACCCATGCTTTCAAATAAAGGCCCTTTGGCTTAACCGATCGCTACATGTAAACTTAAACTCAAACTGGATGCTTTGGAGAAATCAAATTCTCTACCGACCTGTACAGTTAGGTATTCTACCCTTGTCCTGCTACTTATAAACACTGCTTCCGTCTTATAGTCTGACAGTTCTAAGCCTGATGCTTGTAGCTATATCCTCACATTTCTGATTGTTTGATTATAGTTTTCGGGGACTTATTCAAGTGTTTTTGCTACGATTACTGCAATGTCATCTGTGAAGTCGATGTCTACTCATAGGAAATGTCTGTGTTTCCTCAAACGATGCAATAAATATTTCACTCCTTCTGATCTGGCCTCAATCTATAAGGCGTACATTCTCCCAAAGCTCGTGTACAGCGTTCTCATCTGGTCTGGGGCACCAAAAATCTTCCTGCATCTTCTATATTCAATTTAGCAATAAGCCTTCCTTCGGACGTACTGTCATATATAAGGATTCTTTCTTAAGTCGTAAAACACGAACATTCAGTTTACCTATAAGCCTTCCTTCGGAGGTACTGTCATATATAAGGATTCTTTCTTAAGTCGTAAAACACGAATGTAAAATGATCTCCATAGTCGCAAGCATTCAAACCCAACGCGCATCCGTATCTCGTTTTTCTCTTCCTTGATTTTCCGAATGCCAGTGCTTTACAACCATTCAAAACCAATGTGCACCTCCCTTAATCTCTCTTGTAAAATTTCTCTCCAAACTCAACTGACTAATTAGCATATCTTCCCTTTCAGATCGATATTTTGTGCAATGAAGAACTTCTAGGAAAGGATCACACTCTAAAGTTTGTATACGTAACCCGATGGAGATTTCGTGAGCCACCACTTCGACTTCAATTTAGGCCTAGGGTAGATCTGTAAAAAGCAAAAAGAAAAGAAAAAAACAGGTAAAGTCTTTATATTCGTATCACAAACCAGAAAGAGATATTTATTTAATAAATCCCAACAACAAAAGGAATATTATTTTATTTAACTAAACATCTACCAACTAAGAACAACAAAAACATTACAACAACAAAAAATAAATAAAAAAAAAAAGAGAATAAGAAACTGATAACATTAAACTTATTACGTTTACATACAAAAAAGAAAAAAACAAAACAAAAAAACATAAGTAATTATCTGTAAAGATCGATGGGGAAATGACTATCCAGATAAAAAAAATGTAACGATGCATAGACAGACACTCGGTGAGAATCATGTAAATTAAAAAATAAAAACAAATATTTTGTAATATTTTCATACAAGACGCGATAGTTTAAAACGAAAAAAAGAGTCAGATTCATACAATTTTTACATTTACAAAAGAAAATTTAGAAACAAAACAAAAAACAAAAAAGTATTTATGTATATTTACATATTAGATGGAAATTCTCGAAACAAAAAATAAACAAAAATCACATATATATTTTTAATTAGAAATTAGAACATTTTTTAAGTAATTTATTTAACAACAAACCAAAACCAAACCACCAGATGGTTGTTGTCTCTCTCTCTCTCTCTCCTTTCTCAAGTTGGGTTCTGGGATTCGAGTTTGAGTTGAAAAGAGTTGTTTTCTTTTTTCTTTGTTTCGTATATTTTACGTTTCAATAAGCTTGTTGTGTTATAATTTGCTTCACATTTAAACAAAAAAAAAAAAAATCACACAATTACATAAAATATAGCATGTAGATAAAATAGATAAAATTTTATTTAAACCATCAAACTCAGTGTAACGATGTTCTGTTTTCAATTTCTCTCAATTTATTTATATTTTGTTCAAATAAAATTATGTACACACTAACTTTTCCCTTTCGTTTTAAATTTTTACTTATGTTTTATGTTTATTTATTTTATTCTTTCTTTTATTGTGTACTTCACATTTAGTTTTTATATATATAATTATTGTAAATAGAAAAAGAAAATTTAACAAATTATATTGAAAAAAAAAAAACAATAAATTTAGCATAAACTTCTGCGACTTTATTATTAGCTAAGCTACTTTATAGTTTATTTTTTTATTTAGACTTTTTATTTTTATTTTTAATTATACATACATATATATAAAAGTATAAGAGTCAATGGAAGTTTATGTGTTTTTATTGTGAATTTTTATTAAATAAGAAAAATATAATTGTGTAAAAATAAAATAAAATTATATATTGTATAAAATGGATTGTGTTTCTTGAATTATTTGTTTGCTAATGCGTTAGGTAACTAACGGTCAAAAGAAGTGAAACTTCTTTACTAGGTCTCAACCAACAAGTGTCTCCAGTTTCGCACGCTAAATTGGTTGAGGTACCCTTCCACAAGCGTGTGCCCCCTGAGTCGCGTTCTTCCTCTACTGCGCTTTCCCTTGAGGGGCGAATTCGAAGATTTTGCTAATTGAAGTATTGGTGTTCATCCGCTCTACATGATACAGCCACCTCTGTCGTTGGACCTTCACTCTACTGGCTAAGTCGATGTTGCTGTACAGTTCGTCGTTGTATCTCCTCCTCCACTAACCGTCTATGCAGACGGGACCGAAAATCACTCGAAGAAATTTCCTGTTAAAGCAGCCAAGAGCACCCTCATCCGTTTTTGATAAAGTCCATGCCTCTGCGTTGTATCTCCATCTCCACTTACCGTCTATGCAGACGGGACCGAAAATCACCCGAAGAATTTTCCTGTAAAAGCAGCCAAGAACACCCTCATCCGTTTTTGATAAATTCCATGCATCTGCGCCATAAAACAAAACTGGGATTAAGAAGGTCTTATATAGGGTCGCGTTTGTTGTTCAAGAGAGGACTTTGCTGGTCAATTGCCTTCTTAGCCCAAAGAAGCAGCGATTGGCAAGAGTTATTCTTCGTTTAAACTCAGCGCTGGTGTCATGTTCTAATTGATAGCGGAGCATAAGTAGACAAAGTCCTTAACTACCTCCAAGTTATATCTGTCGAGAGTGATAACACGGAGTTCTTCCAAACCAGATCTAGAAGTGTCACAGACCATGCCTCTTATAAGCCCCATTTTTACTACTAACCTCATATCACTAGATCACTTTATACAGCAGCTCCGCCCCACCATTTGACTTTTATTTCGGGTTAATATGTGCTCTAGAATCGAAGTAATCAAGCTCCGACGTAGTTCGTTCGACTGAATTTCCGATTTTTCATACAAAAATTATTCTGAAGTACTAGTCGCCCAGAAATTTTAGTAGGTTTCCCTCCCAGTTTTTTGATGCCATATTTTTTTATACACTATCTTAAGGGGATAAAGGTTGTCGAGAGGGGTTAGATTGATATTCAACCGTGTACTTTCGTGGTTGCTCTAAAAGATGGCATCTTCCAAAATTATATAACATATACCATTATAAGTCCACATGTCAAAACATGAAAATAAATTCACGACAAACGGCCTCAAGATTTTTGCAGTCATATATTTTTGTGCTCTCTCTAAAGGAGGTAAGCGTAGTCGGAAAGGATAAATGTTGAAGGTAGCCGTGTGTTCACAAGGTTGCTCTACAAGATGGTGTTCTCTAAAGTTTTGTAAAATTTACCATTATGCGCAATGGGTCAAAATATGAAGAAAAGATAATCAGAAGAGACGCTAAACCTTCAGAAATCGAAAGACAAGTGGTTTAAAGTGTTCATTAATATTTTATTTCTCTTGATTCGTTTCTAATCCTAGTGCTCCAGGAGCAAGAGAACAGAATGTAAAGAGGTCTTCGATTATGGTCTTAAAGCATGCGTGAAGTTGAGTGGCTGCTTTGACTGCGATTAGGTTTAGATAGTGTCGCCGCATTACGCTGGAGTAGTTGATTGGAATGGATTAAACCTTTTAAATCATGCTTGGATAAATTTAGGAGCGCCTTTTGATCATAGAAGCTGAACTGATATGTCATAAGATCTGTGTTATTTGATGCAATGAAACAACTGATATCTGTTCAACGACGTCGAAAATTTATTGTAGCTTGGTTGCAAATTAAGAAATACAGCTTGTGCAACACTAAAGACGATGAAAGCGTTCTCACCGACATGTTAACAGTCGCATCTCCCCCTAAAACTGTAAGAAAAACTCCACAATTGTGCTTACATATCATATTTATTTAAATTTTTTATTTTTTTTTTATAAATCAGACCAGATTTCGTTAAGTTTCTTTTAGACAACCAACCAACCAAGTTCAATACTGCCGAGGACGAAAATTACCTCGCTGATAGGCATTCGGCACGTACCTTGGTGGTCGGAAATGTCTTGGGATATATGGAATTGTTGGTGGTAGCGCGGGTCTCATTAGAAAAGGAAATCGTGGTTGTTGTGGCATCATTGGTGCTCCCCACGCTGGCTGCATCTAAATACGAATTCTGTTAAAACACAACCATATCAAATTATATACTGGTAACTTACATATGGATACTCTATGGGTACAGGTATAGGAATGAATTGCGTCGCTGGTGGTGGAGGTAGTTGCTGTCTCTCATCAATCGGTCCATTTCGACGACTATACGCTATTCTTCTCCTCTCTCTGGATCTTGATCGGCTGCGACTATACTCGGTACGATGACGTGATCGATAACGATCTCGACTTGATGATCTTCTTTCATTATAACTTCGATGCCTTCGATGATACGAAGGTGGTGTTCTACTTCTACTACGTACTATTGGCATTCTTCTCGTGCGTTCATGACTCAAACTGCGAGATCGTCTCGATTGACCATACACTCGTTTAATACGATCTTTCTCACGCTTTTGATCGAGAAAATAAGGAACTTTTTCAACAGATTTCCTTTTAGTTACTACTTGTGGTTTGGATCCATTTGTCCTATTACGATTACGATTACGATCCTCTGGACTACTGGAATCCTACAAACATATGACAAAATCTATTCATATCAAGAACATGCTTATAAATGTTAATTTTTTTGTTCATACCGATGATGATTTTCTGGGAGCAGGTTTCTTTTTAGGACTTACAGATCGATTAACGCAGATATCCCCGCGAGAAAATATCGGTTTTGAACCTTCACCTAGATAAGAAATAAAGAATTAACAAACGAAATAAAATCCTACTTCTATTTTTTTTTTTGGCAAAAATGTACGAATTCTTTTTGTTCAATTTTGATGTTGACGCGGATTTACACAACTTTTAAATTTTATAACAAAATATCGCGAAATTTACTTCATGCAATCGTTTCGTTCAACTTTACTTTCGATTATGATTCACTGTAAAACGGAATTTTAAACTCTAAAACGGATAATTTTTTCAAGTGTAAAATGCACAATTTTAATTACTTTTTCAGCTTGAAATGTTGATTGGTGATAGTCTTCTTGTTGTTCATGTTGATTGAAGAACGTTTGTGTGTTGATTGAAGAATGTTGGTTGAGATTGTTGATTGTTGACTAGAATACTTGTTTGTCTCTAAAAAGTTAAGAAAATAACTGATGATGCCACACAAAGGTGAGGAAGTGAATGGTAACTCCTTGTTAAGTAGTCGATTGATTCGCAAAGGATATCTGAGTAAGTAAGGATATTTTACAAAGAACAAACGCCGATGAATAAAGAGAGGTAAACATACAATTTTTGAAGAACAATCTTCAAAGTCAGCATTTGAATTGAAATGCTGGTAAAAAATTTACAAATATTAGGTTAAGTTAAAGTGGCCACCAGCATGTGATACCATGACTTTGACTTCGGAATTCCTTTATCTACTCGTTGAAACATTTCCAATGAAACGTAGGAGACTATACATACAAATGTGCCAGATCGCAGAGAGTGTTAAAGAAGAATGTTCCTAAATGGAGCTGCCTTTTGAGGAAGAGGGCAGGGCACGTGCGTAGGAGATGCGAGGTTACTTTCCTTGTTCTGTTTTTAGAGCTTCCAGAGAAATCATTTGAAATGAGGCCTAGTCTTGTTACAGTAATAACACCTATTGCTGTGTTGAAGAGAAATCTGATAAGTTAGATTCAGATCCAGCTTGGGTAACTCTTGAACTACGTTCGGTGGCCCAATTAGAGAGCTTCCGAAGTGAGTTTTGTAGTTTTTTTTTTTAATAATTCAGGTATTTCTCGGAGACTGCTGTTGTAAGAAGCGGGAACGTAAACTTCAGAAACTTGAAAAACGTCCGTGTATTCAATAGTTACGGTAATAGGCAGTTGAAGAGATTTTTCATGTTACACCGATGAAATATAGAAAGGTCGCAGTGCGTTCAATAGTTAAGGTAATAGGCAGTTGAGATCTTTCATGTTATGCCGTTGAGAATGGTCGCGCTTAACTGATGTCTGAGGAGCTTGCGACCGACCATGGTCGGTGTTTTTTCAATTAAGATTCCAGCTGTGAAACTGTTTTGCTAGACGTGAGCCGCGTTGTTCATAGGCGAATCGGACATTACAGAAGGCTCGAATAACCGGAACGATTGCCAGTGGCCATCCGAGCTAAATTTAAAAAACGTAAATCTACTGCCTTTATTATTGTCGATACTTGATTGCGGAAACCCGGAGGTACAACGGAGTAGAGGAAGATTTCACCTAAAGTGGTCCGCAGAAGTAGAAGACGACGTCAACCAACTTGAAGTGTGTAACTGGCAGCGGTTAGCTAACTATTGCGTCACCGCAGTGTTTTTTCTAATCAAATCCCTGCTCCAGTATTCGAAGATAAGGAAACATCTAAAATTAAACAAAACATAAATAGAAATAACACTTACCCACATTGCCTGCAGCAGTCCTTAATTTGTCTCATTTTAATGATGTAGATCTAGGAACAAACCATACACCCACTTCAGATTACGTTTTGTTGCGTGTTGATTTCCCTCTAGTAAACTATTCAATTTCCATGTCCACATATTGAGCGATACAAGTCCATGTTGAATGATGAAGCTGTTTGTCTTTATTTCTTTACAATAATCAATCATTTAAACGATATTTATATTCTTTTCACATGAAAAAAAAGAGAAAAAACTTTACAATCATACACATGTTGAATAATTACCAGCTCTTCTTTTAATGATAACATCATTTGGATCAACTGATCTTTTAACACAATGAGGTCCTTTTTTAACAGCACCAGTTGAGACCTTTTGTTCAATGGTAAATTTTGTTGAGGACGATGATGCTGTTGGAGTACTAGCCGAATATGACGAAGTTGCTGATGGATTCTGTTGTGGTGATGTTTTACGAACTCGTCTGAATTTGTCTACAAGTTTGGGAAAACATGTAGAAATTTATTGCAATTTTTATAGAGTAAACATAACTAACCCATTTTAGTTAATTTCTATGAAAAATTTCATCTAATCGAAGATTTCCCCAACAAGGTTTCCTGCGAAAATTGATTTGATTAGAAGCGAAACTTCATTATCCAGAAAATGACACAACGAACGCTGATTTTGACAGTTCCAAATTTCACTGGATGAATGAACAGGGTGAATCAAAAGGAAGCTGTGAAGAGTGGTGCCAAATCATTCTCAAACCGAATTGAAATAAAATAATTTTATACAAAACAAATGTAATTTGAGTTCAAGTGAGATCAGCTTTGTTTGCAATTGCAATTTACCATTAAGTTCAATTATATGGCCAATGCAATAGAGATAAGAGTATTAAAGCCCAACCACAATGTGCATAACCTTGCATATGCAAAACGTCTGCAAAGTACGAACACACTAGATTCCCTTTAATAAACCGCAATAGGAAGACTCATACGTTCGTTAACTTGTTTCTGTTTCGTTAAGCTTATGCAAAGTACGCTAGCAACCGTACATTGCATACGGAAATTTGACATTGGAAATTTTAAAATTCAAAATAATCATTTTAAAATTTAAATAAACTCATTTAACATGCTAAGTTTTCCTTTAAATATATTCTTGTTTTTTCCACAACACAATAATTTTCACAAAAAAAAAAACAATATTCTCAACTCACTTTTGGTAGATTATAGAATTGTCAGTTTGCATATGCCATTGTGGGTTGATTATGCCATGACAATGCATAACCGTGCACAGCCAGGCATTCGTTGTTTTTTGACAATTTTGCATATGCAAGGTTATGCACATTGTGGTTGGGCTTTTATTATTTTTAAGAGGATAACGACGATCCGGAAATTTGACACGACTGATTTAAGAAGGCAGAAAACTCGGTTCTAAGAGACAGTGTGGTAGGAACTATATTCTGGCGGAGGGGGTGGATCAATTTGCACTCTAGGCAAATACATGTTAGCCTTTTAAAGGCCCTGGAATACACTAGTAAGAAGGTAAATGCCACTTACGATGCCAACTGAGAGTTATCGCTGAGCAGGCTTGCCCTCCTTTTTTGTTTGTGATTGAAAGATTTAAGATTTGTAAGCATACATTGACAGTAAGTTATAACATAGACTGTGAACTCTTTATGGCATAATCCACTGGGCAAATATTGGAATTTTATGCAAACTACAGCGTATTTTCAAGACCAACAATTTGTCAAGCTAAAAGAAAATCATCAATCATGGCATCACTAGATTTATATATATATATATATACATGTTTTATTTAATTTTTTTTTTGAAATAGAAAACAGCGTACCGTTATGTTTGCTGTTTTCCCCTTCCAATTTCTCTAGAATTTTGTTTTGGTACAGTTTCTTACTCATTTGCTCCGTTTTACAAGGAAAACAAAAAGATTTAATCTAAAATCTTAAGAAAAAATTCCACAAAATGACTGAAGAGATTCAATTGAAACCCGAACAAAATGTTTCACTTACAACCCCACCATTCTGTACAAATAATTCCTTTTGTCCATTCCTTTCACCCATTACCGCGACCACCAGGAGCAACCAAGTTTGTGCAAAAATATCCAATTGGACTTAACGAACTTCATTTTCTTCCAGAATATAGAAAAATCTATTTGGTGCAGTGAATATGCCAACGATATAATCATTTCCTTGAAGGAATCAGAAAAGCGCCGACGAAAATTGGACTACAAATCCCAACAGACATCGTTCAGACCTTCGTTGTTGATGCTCATGAAAACTGCTACAGATAGTATGTCATTAAGCCGAACTACACTGCATTTAGGTAAGAATAACCAAGCTGATAGTTCCATACAACTAGCAACTTAATTTTTCTTTCCAGCTGTCTACCTTCTTGATTGCTTTATGGACACTTACACGATAGTTACAGAGAAATTGAATGCCTCGGCTTTGATGTGTCTCCTGATAGCAGCCAAAATTGAAGAAGCCGATCAGAATGTTCCAAAATTCTCTAAATTCAATGATCTAGTCGGGGATGTCTATACCATACAAGATTTTAAAGTTGTGGAGAAGAAAATCCTTTCATCGTTTAAATATGATTTCATTTACCCAACTGCGGCGACTTTTGTCGAAAGTTATTCCAATCAGTTGGTCTCGTTTGATGATTACTTGTATCACAGATTACATCGTTCGGGTGATACGCATCCAGGCGTATTTCCTAACTACGAATCTATGATACTGGAGTCAACTTCTTTGCTATTTAATATTTTGGATATCTCTTTATATGGTATATTGATTCTCCCATTCAGCATAGATATGCTTCGACTAAATGCCTACTTTAGATTACAGACTAGTCAACTACACTCCGTCCGTGATTGGTGCAGCTTGCTTAGCTGCAACACGGTCTTTAAGAAAAATTGAACCTGTTTGGACAGAGAGACTGATTACTTTGACTGGATATAATTTTGCAACTATTTCACCATATGTGGAAGCTCTAGAAGTGCTATATGCTTTATATGCCAAAAAAGAAATTGTCTGCGATAGTCCAGACTCGGGAATTGCTTCCGACTCGAAGTCGGATACTGAAGAAGATGACAGTGACGTTGCGGACTACCATCCGGCAGTAAAGCGTCGAAGAATTTTTAAATAACTTTAGCTGTGCCTATCGTTAGAAATTAGAATTTGTATAAAATAATTTTGTTGCTGGAAAACGCCAAATGTACACATAACTTAGAATCAATTGTAATGATTCAAATAAATTGTAAATTTACTTCCTTTTGAGGGAAAGAATTTTGTTGCATAGGTATGCACTTGATTCTTAATTGAAATTGTTTTTTAAATGATGATTACTTCCAAATTATAGAAATCCAAGCTGACTGGCAGCCATCCAGACCACAGGATACTATTTTTTACGAATTAATTAAAATCAGCATAGTCAACACTTTTAAGGGCACATCAAGTGAATAGAAATAGACAACAGGTGGTTGAGTGAACTCCATACCAGGGATGTTATATACATTTGTCACAATTTTTATGGCGTGTTGAAATTATAAATCAAGAGATATACTCTACTGGATAGATGAGTCAACGGTTGCGTCAAAACTTCCAGCACGGAAGAGCTGTGCCGTTGACGGATCTGGATCATGTTAATTCTATGCAGTCATCATCCGTGATTTTCACAATGGGTTTAGGTCGCAGCTGGCATCCACTCTGTCTAAACCTATAACAATTGAATCCATTCATAACTCAATCCAACACCCTTGTCCTGTTTGCAAAACTATCACAACAATTTACACCTCCCGCAACAATTGTTGCATTAAAATAACGAACCTCACTTTTGCAGAGGAAGCAAACAAATTTTTTTTCCAGCAGACAGCTGCCGCCAACTTTCGATCCAGTGAAATATGACGGCATGAAAATAAAATGCATCTCCTCAGAACCAAGTCCGGGATTTGGTATTTCTTACAAAAAAAAGAAAGAAAAAAGTCTTCTCTTTCGCCTGAACCAGTGAGATAACCACGTCGGTAGTCCAGACGTGAACCGCCCGAGAAAAAATATTCAGAAAGAGGACTTCGCTTGTTTAAACTGCCCTCACCTTACGCCGTCGCTTACATTGTTGTTTGTTTCCTCCCAGGGAAGATGCAGCTTCCATTACTCTTATCTGACGCACGAAATATGGTGCTCCGTCCTTTCTGTCCTTTTGGGTTATCGTGAAAACGATTGAACAATTTCATGCTCTCACCAAATGCTATACACGCAGGCAGGCACAACAAAAATCCGTTGGAAATTGGTAAATTTTTCACTCGTCTGGCCACTCCTTAATTGACTTCAGAGGTCATTAAAGGAATGGCCCATGTTCCCTCGGAGTTCTCTCTTCTGTTTTTTTTTTTTTTTTTCTTTTTGTCCCGTCACTTTTTGTAGCTTTAGTTGGTTTTTTGGGCAAACAAATTCGTCATTTACTTCTTTTTATGGCGTAGCCAAGTGTCGATAAATAAAAACTCTTTCAGTTGCAACTAAGTCACAAATCTGTCTTGAGAAATTCGTGAATTTTGTTACTTAGTTGCTTGCAAGTGGGTCGACATCGAAGGTAAATGCTTTTCCATCGTATTCTGGAGTTCCAAGCGTACTTGTGTGTGGTTTGCGTGGTCTTGGATCTTGTAAATCAATCATGTTTTGATATGTCCTCTTGTATTAACGTTTTTCACTGTAGTCACAGTGGTCATGATTGGATTGAATCAGGAGTCTGTTGAGATACGTACCACTTGCTTGAGGATTACATTCTCATTGCGAAATAGAGGGGAAGCCTTCCTCGGAATGAGACTAATTGGCTTATTTACAGTTGAAAAAGACTCAAATATCTTGACAAGATTATGCTTCATGCATGGAAGTCACCTTTAAATCTTGTTTAAGTGTGGCGACATAAAATGTTGTTTTTGTCTTTGCTGTTAGGTTGTGAATCTCACCATGGGCTTCTTTATGAAACGGCAACGATTGAGTTTTCTGAAATCTCCTCCTTTTCCTAGTTGTCTGGACGGACGCTCTTACAGTTTTCCTGCACCATTTGCATACAAAATTAAGGTGCTGGACTGCAGCAGATAACTCGATATGAATTGAGGAATAGGTTTGGGAGTCTTTTCCCCGACCTTGAATACACCATGGTCTTGCAGATTAAAAATATTCGCAGGTGTTTTCCACTCGGAGCTATTGAAAATCCGTGAAGTTGCACACAACATAGTTATAGGGATCGACACTTAGGCAGCCAATAAGCCTCTTGCCACGAAAACCACATCTAAGCCATCTAAACTGGGCGCGGCGTCGACATGACTTCGCGTCTTTTAGAAGTCACTTCTCCATCGTCTAAGTTCGGATGCCAGGTCATCGGAGCGTAGATTGAAACGAAAAAGCCAATGAACTAGTCAGGTGAGGATCGCCCTTGACAACTTTCTTGCGGAGAGGGTCTTCACTGCACACAGGGCTGTCAAGTTTGGTATCGTTGCTCTAAGTGGTAGTAAGTAAGATGAGTGACGCACTTTTTACGACCTATCTTGAGCGCCTCTATTTACAACTTTGATGAGGTTTGCGAGGTATTCCCTAGAATAATGGGGCTATGTTCGTAATGTCCTAAACCTAAATTGCAAGTCCAAACATCTAGATAAGCTAGCCCTGCTTGTTCTGCTTAAAGATGGAGTCGCTGCTTACATTTGATGGTAGTACCTAGAATCACTGGACCTTAAAAATATATGTTTGTGAGGTAATAGCTCGTACTCAAGACCTATCTTCTCGCAACCATTCATATCGTGCCTTCCATAGGCAATAAGCAATTCATCGGGTCGTTTTGCTTCGTAAGGGCGTCCAAAGCATGAACTCGTCACATGATGTGAAATGGAATGGATCACCCTTTGTCAAAATATCTTCACGTTCGAAGGTTTAAGAAGGACTGAGAGGTAAGGATGTTAAGGATCCATGTGAGTATGTTATATGGTGATTAAGAGCACACTCTCATTTTAATACAGTTGGTCAAACACGAGACAACTCGTAAAGGTGCCTGTTGATACTCAAGTTCAAAGCAAGTCACTATATATGTACGTCATTAGTTCATTCAAATAACTCTAACGAGAGTCCTTATTATTTCCATGGTGAAACAGTAATATGAACAAGTAGCAAACAACGCCACTCAATAACTTACAATCGAAGTCCTTTGCCTTTCGTGCCTAAGGGGTGTATGACAAAGTTTCAAAAAGTTCACCATCAAAAAGATTTTCCAAACACAGAACAAAAATTTACAACCGCCTTTGAAGCCATTCACAAAAATCAGCTAAACGATGGCAGACAAAAGGTCCTCAAACATCCCCCTCGTGTACAGCATATACACACTATACTCTAGCGCTCGTAGACTGAACTGAATCATTCATTTGACGGGAAAAATTCCCAGTAAATGGAAAATAGAGAAAATGGGAAATGGAAAATGATAACAACAGGATGCGATGCTGTACTGTAGCTGTAGTGTGTTGTAAAATCACACAAAATTGGAGAACCCACCGCTGCCGCCGCCGCCGCCGACTAACAAAAAAGGGTTGAACACAAGCGAGCACACAATACAGGCATTCTGATCCTCCCTTTGGAACACACGCCATCCGGGGGTGGTGGCAATATGGTGGTGGTATGCAAGCGTCTAGACTATGGCTAGACGCTGCAAACCACTGCACATTCAGACATTTGATTGCTGGCAATTCACTTTGTTGAACAGGTCCTCTGTATTTTTTTTTTTTTTGTACTTTTGGAGGCGATAGGGATGGTTTTGTCGGCTAGCATCCCTTGGAGTACTGTTTTGTTGATGCATTTGGGAGTTTCATAGCGAAGAGCCGTTTTCGGACTTTGGGAGAGACAGAGAAATAAAGAGAGAGAGAAGGCAAATTTACGTAAACTCCACCAATGGCAGGGGTGCCCACTGCCGGTGCCTCAAACGCCAAATGAGATCCTTGTGCAAGGCTAAAGTTTTGCCTTTACTATAGAGCAGAGGATGGCAGAGGACTTCTTTTGAATATGAGCGAAGCCCATGTATTGGAGTGAGTGGTGGCACACGGTGGAACGAGATATTTCAGCCAAATAGTGCGTGGTTAGGTTTTTGTGATGACAATGTCTTTTGCTTGTGAATAGAGTTAGAGAGGGATCGAAGGAAATTGAACGTTAGTGTTGAGTGAATTCGATTGGTGGAGCAATGGGATGTAACCACACCCATAGGTTTGGGAGGATATGGCCGACTGGTTAAGGGAAGTCATTTTACTCATATGATTGGAAAAGAGAGTAGACCAGTGGTTGTAAATTGTCCAAAGGAAGCGTTTTATTGACCTAATTCGGGTGGACGTAATGACTGTCAGAGATTCATTTATCGAAATCAAAGCTGATGTGGTCATAGACGAGCATTTTTTGTGACGACCAGGGATGTAATATGCGGTGGAATTAATTTATCATGTCCTTTTTGAACAGCGGTTTCCTGGGTTAAGTCTTCGGCAAATCTCCGAATCTCTCTAGGGTATCATTCGTGGAGTTGATGTTTACTCCATGGTAAATTCCTTAAGAGTGACGTTTTATCCTACTCAGTGGACAGGTGTTTTAGGTGGATTTCGAAGAAATACTACCTATTGCAGAGGTCCTCATGACGCAACTTTCAAAAAATTTGAATGCAATTTTTCACGACCTCTGTAGTAAACACCAAAACCATGGTCCGTTCAAACCGAATTGAATGAAACTTTGTGCACATGTTGATATAGTGAATAGCTCGGACGAGTTCGTAGATGGGCGTAATCGGTTGAGAGGGGGGCGTGTCACGCCCATTTAAATTTTTCAAATTGCACATTTAATTTTTGTTTATTTTTCTTTTTACAAGTATAGAAATAGTAAAAATCATAAGTATCTTTATGCGGAAAAAAATTCCGCCATTTTGAATCCGCCATCTTGAAATTCTTTAAATTTGCTCCGATTTTGGTGAAATTGAAAATGTATACTCGTTTATGGGCACTTATTATAAATTCGGTATTGGATCCGCCATTTTGGATTACCTTAATATTATTTAAAAGTTGCATACTAAAGAAATCCACCTATCTCTGGCGGCTGGTGCCGGAAGGTCTTTTTTTTTGTTTGTTGACAACAATTATGTGCTTGGTTTTATCCTCATTCACTTCAAAGCCAACTTGTTTCTCCTGTTCTTCGATTGATGTAAAAGCATCTATGACGGCACTGTTGGAGCAACCGATGATGTCGAGATCGTCTGCATATCCCAGCACTATTTGTTCCAGCACGAGAATGAAGAAATTAAATGTCAGCGCATCTCCTTGCTGAAATCCGTTGCATCTTTACAAAGGTTCAGTAGGGCTGTTTCCCAATTGCATCTTGCATCGCTTGGTTTCCTCAGTTACTCAGCATAAATGCATCAGTTTGAATCGTCCTTTAAATCTCAAGACGATTAATGCTGTCTTTAAAGGTTAAAGGTGGTGAGTCTCGATTAGAAATTCGCTGGTATTTTTCAGGATATGGCTTAGTGTAAAGGTTTGGTCTATCGTCGCCCTGCCGGCCAGACCGGAAACCTCTAATGTTTCCACAAGTGAAGTTTCTTACCAACTTGTCAAAATGTTTTTTTAAAAACACACCTCCCTTGGTTAGCAGTCCCTAAATGGAATCATTGGCCTCCAATAAAAATGCATATTAAAATTAATTATCATTAATGCAAGGCACACTGAAGTTTTTTTTGTTTTCTCAGGATTTTGACAGCTGTCACTACATGATATTTATGAATGACATTTAAAAATTTCCTATTAAATTCTGACAAGTTAATGTATACTTCCTTTTAGTCTTCTTTGAAGTCCGTTTTAAGATTAAAATAAATAAAATATTTTCTTATAAATTTATGTGAAAAATTAAACACTTTTAAGTATATATACATAGATATCCATGTATAAAGGCGACAAACCCATTAAAATTTTATAATAATCTTCAAAAGTACTACCTAACTGACTCACACAGGCCATTATTTTTTGTCTTATCTGTCTTGAAAAGTTCAAAGTGAGTCATCTGAGTAGAAAATATATTACATACGCGGAATCACCCTATAAAAGTCGCTCATAAAAACAAAATACAAATTCACTATACAAAAATAGAAACCTCGTGTGGAAAACAATGAGATTCCCAAATAAAAAGTCTGAACAAGTGCCAATTTTCTAAATTTTGCCGGTTTCCCGAATGCAGCATCGTGGTCGTCGTGCACCAACAATGATATACCACCAAAAATAGATGGTCGACTCACGTAGACAGCTTGACGCTAGCTACAATTCGTCGCCATTCCTAGTGAGACTTTGCGCGCATTTGAATTCCCCCCTTTTAACGAGTATATCGTCATTGCAATTGCAGGAGGACAACAACGACACAACGACAATGACAACGACGACGACGACGACGATGGATTGAAAATAGAACAGCAACAATAATAGAAAACAGAAACAAATAAGAAAATGAATGCGTGCAAAAAGAGAGAAAAAAAATGGAAAAAGAAGTGGGGAAAGGTAAGAGATGATCGGTAAAATGCACTAAATTTCAACACGGAAATAGTCGAAACTAGTGTAAAATGGTTGAAATGGACCGGCTGCGAAGCTACCGAGTGTCGACGCAAGGAACGACTTGTGCGGCTAAAGGTGACACGGAAGAATTTGTATTGTGTCGTTAGAATATTCGAATTCGCAATAAATATAGCGGTAAATTAAATTTAGATCAGTTTGTTGACAGATGCATCAGATGCCAGAAATGTTAACAAAAGGCGGAATGTCAAAATGATGAATTTCACTTGACAAAAGAAGCACAGTCCTTTGGCCCCGAAAGATACCAGTGTTCACAGAAATTCGTCATCTATCACTAGCACGATAAGTTGGCCTCTTTCTGTCTGATCATTTTGTTTTATAGTTTCATAAGTGCCAAGAGTGTAGCAGGTGTTCCTACAATTCCTGGGATCCATTTGGACACCTTAGTCAGTCTATGAATCTCTTTTGCTTGTATGATCTTCTTTAGTTAGAAACCAGGCTTGCGCTGCAGTACCTTTTAATTGATTTGGAACAAGACTCCGTCTTCAAGTTCTCCCCACTCTCCACTCTGAACGCATGTTGTAGAATTTGATAGGTCTATCCTCCTTTAGCGTGATCCTCCTGGCTTCGCTCTCTGTAAAGACACGGAGGGGTGACTAAAAAAAGCAATCGGACCTCCTTTACAGCAATTCCTTCTGTAATTCTGATGCATGCTTTCGATGAAGACAACATCGAGCTGCAAGTCCAGTGATGCCAAACATCAAATTAAATGTCCCATTAGTCATACAAGCCATAAGTCTTACAAGAAACTACACCCACTACCAGTTTTTGGATAACAAGTCGTGGTTTATTTACCCCAAGCAGCGAGTCCTTCTAAAGTCCTTGTGATCATTTCCAGCATTCCAACTTCAAATTACTTCACCTGTGAACAACGTATTTTCAGCTAGTTTAGCTCTGTACCAAATCCCGCTAAAGAATGACAACACCCACACCACGGGCTAACACTTCCTACGACGTCATTTGTCATCAGAAAGGAGCACCCACTCCCCGGGATATATCTAAGCAAAATAAAATTCACGTTTACGTTTCCTTAAGCTTCACATTGTAACTTTCTCGTTTGGCACAACGCGACGACACGACGACGGCACTAATGCCAGACATGCACTTATCCTCCTTCGAAAAACTAGAAAATTAAGTTTTCCCTCGGCTGGAACAATGAATCGTCCTTCGTTTGCCAACCGTTTCGCTGCTCTCATGTGCAATAATAAAGTTTCCCTGATCGTACGTTAGTTACCCTGGCAAATATGACTTATGTGCTGAACTTACTTACCTACATGCCCGTCTACAGCAAATGAACATTCTCACCTGCATTTCTGAAGGCAGTCTCTGCATCGTTGTCGTCCTCCGTTCGTCCTGGGCGCGTCTCTAAAACTTCTTGCATGGAAAATTCAAATAATTTTCATTCTTGCAGTGTGAAGTTATGAAAATGAGCGTAGGAGAGTGGGCCGTGTGCTACAGAACAACAATAAATTTCAACAATTGCATTCGAGGGTAACATACCTGAAGGGGTTGCGATTCCTGGCAAAGTCGAGCGGGGGTGAAACATATGGTGAATGACATGTCGCATGTTACACGTAAGCAATTGGTTAGGTAAAAATAGAATGTCAGCATGGGTACAACAACAGACAAGACGGGCAAGAGATGCTTTGCATAAGCACAACTAACATGCAAGGCGAAACCGTCAGTCATTCGCAGATGTTTAAACGTCGAATAGGTTGAGCAAACATTAAATGCCGGACTCAAGTGGAGAGTTTATAGTTTTAAATCGAAGGTTGCTGTCAATTTGAACAAACCCTACAGCAGAGACGAAACAATCATAACTACTAAACCTGCAGTTGACAAAGTGAGATTAGGTAGGTGAAGCTTGTCCATAATTTAACCTGACAAACGGACATAGACCATCTCTTTCGAACCTCGTCTCCGATGCTAGCTGGGGACTATTGTGTACAACCTTACTCGGATCTCAATGGATCCATTGTGTTTGTGTTCCCCAATGTGGTGTGGGATACCTAAAATTAAATGGAATAATGTTATTATTTTCAGTTGGCCTCCCTGAACCATCCCGAGTTCCGAAGGAATTGTAGGATGGTTCTTGGTGGCTTGCTTGACAGTTGGCCCAGATCACTGAAGAAATGTTCTCTGAGGATTGTCTTTCGGTTTTTGCTAAGGCTAGGGCACTCGCATAGGAGGTGGAGTGTGTCCTCCTCGGCGTTTGTGTCGCCACATCCTCTGCACAGTTCTGTTGTGTCCACCCGCATTCTCTTTAGGTGGGCCGCTAGGACTATGGTTTAGCTCCTTGGAATTTACTTTCAAGAGTCTCGTACCGACTATATGTTGTAGTCATCTTCGGCAAGTATCGTTCCTGAAAGTGCAGAAGCCAAACGCGAACACCAGAGGCGCAATCTTTAAAAAGTCCGTGCAATCGTTCGCATATGTCAACAATATTGACGTAATCGGGGAACGCACGGCAATGTCAGTAGTACGTTCCTGAGGGTTGAGGCAAAAGCGGCGACGATTGATTCAACGGTCAACGAGGGCAAGACGAAGATCATGCTTTCGACAGAAAATGAGATCCTACACCGACGTCTCGGACAGAACATCGCCCTAGACAGACATAGCTTTAAGGTGCTTAGGGACTCTGTGTTCCTAGACCCTTCTATCAATTCTGACAACAAGACAAGCGCTGAGAAGGCAAAATTAA
The DNA here is from genome assembly GCA_951813785.1 of Criorhina ranunculi. Lineage (NCBI taxonomy): Eukaryota > Metazoa > Arthropoda > Insecta > Diptera > Syrphidae > Criorhina > Criorhina ranunculi. The sequence continues at coordinate 49,317,143 of OX638382.1, read as the reverse complement.
ACTTGCCAAGCCAATCGCAGTTTCTTTGCGCTAAGAAGGTTTTGAGAAACCCTTTTCTCTATTCACTCGTTGAATTCGACCAAATGTAGCTCTGTCGGATCTTTACTTCTTGAACTCCTTTTCGAAAGAACTGACTTAAAAAGTTTCTATGTTTGCCTTCCTCACTCTAGGTACAACCAGCTCATATTGTTGTATTCGTTTCCGCAGTCGCAACATTAACATACGTCACATGAAGACCGAAGCCCTCCCAAGTTGAAGTGCCGAAATGCGATTTCAAGAAAAACAATGAAACGATCGAAAAAAAATAATCCCCAACCTCTTCTACTGGCAACTGGCAGACAGATAGTCAGCTCCGTTTCAGCTTCCCAGAATTCCTCCCTTCGCACTTCTTCTAAGACTTCGTCCTCCGTACGACACAATCCGTCCCCGTCCGACGTTTTATTTCAACTCTAATCGTGAATCTATTCCCGGTGACAAACACATCACAGATAAGCAAACTAACGAAGCAAAACCGCCACACAACGTCACACACCAGCCAGCAGCGCAGCGTCAGGACAGCCAGAGACCAGGCACAGGCATTTTTCGGTTGTTATTCTCATTTGGTGTCTCAGTTCATCGAGCTTGGCCTGCGTTGCATTGTTCTTTGTGGTGTCTATCTGCCAGTTGTGTATCTGGTATCTGGCAGTGCCAAGTGCCCACAGTCATCGGAGTCAAAACGTCTGATCTGGCGCGCACAAATTAGTCAGTCGCAGGCGATCTAATTATAAAAATAGAAAACACTGCCACGATGGGTGCACCGTTCAGTGAGACAGCGAGGGAATTGCTAAATAAGGATCACTACACGCTTGATTTGTATCAGATTATGGCCAGAATTAGAACTCCTTTGAGTCTCATCGGTTTCGAGTTTAGGATTAGGCCAGCCAACAAAACAAGCCCGATGGACAATAATCTGTCTGATGAGGAGCAAACTCTCAGTTAATGGGTTTTGGTCAAAAAATCAATCTCCTCTCACTCACTTTTTCAGTTGTTGGCCATTATCTGAACAGAATTTTACGGAATGTAACCCTTGATTTATTATTTCCTTGTGCTCGGATGGGATAACATTGAAGGAGAGGGGTTCGTCTTTCACGTTTCATTGTGTTCCCTGTCCACAAGAAAATGCATTTAAAGGAGGCATCTACCGATTTCTTGTTGGAATTCATTTTTCATGTTTTGCTCACTTTAATACAGCTGCTGTGCCATGAAGAGAAGATTAATGGAGATGATTCCTTTCGGCCACTCACGTCTATTGTTCCATTAATTGGAAATGGTAATTTATCAAAAATGGCGGAAGCAAGAGGGAGGTTTCCAAATGATTTGTTCTGATTTTATACTAATTCATCTTCGTTAGCTATTGATTAGTCTGGCTCAAGGTGTAAGGTTATTTGTTTAAAATGTCTTGCCTGTGAGGTTTAGATACTTTTGTAAAAGATTGAGTTTTGAGTTCAAGGATGCTGGACTATTTGCTGTGAAGTGAGAAAAATACTTTGTTTTTGACACTTGAAAAGCCATCGAAAGCTGGCATAAGTCAGCCATTTTACTTTAAAAGCTTAAAGCTCATTGAGAACTTTATTGAGTAGTTTTTGTGATTTACATGGATCAACTTCTACTGTTCAGCCCTCTGATGTCGTATTGTCATGAGACATTGAATGGCCTTCGTTGGCATTGTTGTCATTTCGTCCCGGTAGCTATGATTGTTTTAATGGTTCTGCTGAGGCTTTGACAGTCGCAGAGAAAGTGAGTCTTGTTCTTTTCCGCGTCTTTGGCATAGCTACAGCCGCTTCAGAGGTCGGTCGTACATAAGTCGCATTCTTTTAAGATAGACAGTCAGCAAGATGTGGCCTGTGCTGTAAATGCTGATTTGCTGTCTAAGCTTCAAAGCAGCTCAAAGTTGGCCCTATTTTGGGGCCAAGAAAATTATCTTCAGCGGTTAGCCTGCATTTTAGCTAAAAGACTGAGCATTAACCTTCAATAAGAGAGGTTGTCGGGCGATGAATAACGATTTTTTGTACACCGTTTACTGGATATCGACCTCCAAGATAAGTTCGGCGCTACATGCCACACAAGTTACAAACAAAAAATCGCTCTGTTGTATGAAAAGGTCCCATTCTTACACAGATTAGGTTAGGCATACGGTTGCGCTTGTTGTTCAAAACCCTGAGGACGTTAAACATTTTGTCAACCGCCGCCGTGGCTTATTGATTACTCCATTGGACTGCTAAGAAAGCTGACATAGACTCAGAAAAACAATCAAAAAGTCACTGTAGCCATCGTTTAGTCTTAACCGAGGCTTCGATTCCATTTCGGATGGACAAGGCAGGTTAACCTCTTCTAAGTTGGTGTGCATAGTTGAAAATAGATTTTTTGAAACTTGGTGTGCAAAACTGGAGGCAGTTGGAGGCCGCTCTTTTAGTAGAGAAGATTGTAGACAACTTACTCGCATTCTGATGGGCCGCTTTAAGCCTTCCCAAGCTTAGGTCTAACGTTTGTAGAGAGCCTGACTCCACAGTGGAATATTTTCTTGGTGAATGTCGTACCCAACAGACACAACCAAGGCATGTCCAAGTTACAGACACATAGGAACAAGTAAGCTTAAACTAAACTAGTTGCTGGTTCCTACGACTCGACATCGACTCTTTTTCCAGGCTGCAAACATTGTCCTAATGGTGACAATATAGCTTTTGTTTTAGAACGCACTCCACTTTTTGCGTTGTTGAGTAATTTTAACCTCAAGCTATCAACAGCTTAGGCTACAGAATTCCATTCTTCAGTTCATTGCATCTTCGAAGGTTATTAACTTTGCTGTTCAACCTTTAAAAGAGGACAGCTTAGGCTCTTTACCACGCAAGAGAAACAATAGCTAATTAGCAGTTGTATTCGTTCCACTTATTCCGAAGCAATGATGCGTCACTTGAAGTACCACCACCAGCATTACTAACACATCGCATCCTCCAACGCACTGCCATGCAAGCTAATTAGTGCAAATCAGCAGTAGCTCTGCACCCATCCCCAACCGTTACAGAGCGTCACTTAGCAAGAAACACTCCTTCTATGCACCCGCACCTAACTGCAGAAAGGATACCTTTGTGTTTTGTCTTCTCCTTGTGGGTCACATCTTAATTGCTTCAAGTGGCCACTCAATGCCAGACACAACGCTGTCGTGTCTTGTTGTTATTGTCCTCTCGGTCGTCGTCGTGTTCGTTGATGATTGTCAATTGATGTAATAGTTGGATGGCACCTACATAGCTGTAGGGTGTAGCGCCTCCTCTGGTGAGTAGGTGACTTCCTTGAGCACACAAGTCCCTGCATCATCTTCAGACATTTACCCAACAATAGGCTTCTATTTAGGCAGCACCAACCCAGCGAACTTACCCTGGCGTCTAAGTACCTTTGTCTGAGAGGTTTTTCGGCCTACACCACGGGCTTAATACTCCACATTTTGTTACTTGGCAAAAGTTTTCCTCTCTCCTTTTTCTAGTTGTGTACACATTCACACACACTAGACGGAGCAGAGTACCAGAGGGACCAAAACTCCTCCTATTGTCTGCTCGGTAAAGGCGCCAATCAGGTGAACGACTATGATGTCGATATCGCCGGCTACGATGTGCAAGTAACTCCAAGTGACCAAACTTGCAGACGACGAAGTTTTCACACTGTCCTTATGGAAAGGATAACGATTGCTGGCAGGGGATTGTATGTGCAGCAGCATGTACGTACGCATTAACGAGAAGTGATTAAAATTGTGGCAGACATGTGCATGGTCCTGCTCTGCTGAGTGGTTAGTGGAGACCGGAAATGGTTGGGCGGGGGACTTAATTTAAATTAATTAATTCGCACTTGGAAATTATAATGCATGCGGCATTTAATCGAAGCGGTGTTGATGCACATTTAAGCACATAAAGGCAGACATACATCCCTTTAAAATCGTTTAAAGGAAGACACCTCTTTACATCGGACATCACAGATGGGTTTGAGAAGACAAGGAGTCAACAACCAAAATATCCTTTTTGGTTGGAATTGATGGTTGGTGCACAAAACAAAAGTGTCTCCGTGTGAACGGTGAAGTATAGACATTGCTGTAGCCTTTGTTGTTTGTCCACAATTGAAATCCCAGAATACGTGGTGATCCAGTATTGTTTATTGTTGTGCGGAAGATGCATTGCCATCGAGCTTATGATGTATCGAAGTGCACATCATTCTGCAATCGGCAATGAACAGTTTATATGGCGAGATGATTGCACGAGACGTCTAGACACTATCATACTACCTTCGTTCACATGCAGGCCGCGTTGAATTGCATTGCATCCAGGAGTATACAAGTACATCAGCAACAGCAGTCGTCTGTCGCCCAATGCTGCCATCACTGCCGCCGGATATGAAGTGTGTCTGTTACTTTCTGTCCATTAATTTAAGCACAGCAAATTCCAGACAGACAGCCAGACTACATATATTTCCCGAGTGCACCGTCCCTCTCTGTCCTCGGATTTCCCGATTCCAATTGCCAAAGCCTGAACTGAACACAACAGATTACTACTGTCTGGCTGTTTCAAAATTTTAGGACGGTTAGTGCATTGTGAATGGGAAATGAGCAGCTGAACTAGGAGTTGATTGGGCGGGTTTTTGGACAACCACATCGTCCGACATAATAGTATAACTGGTCAGTGACCATTGCAATTTTCAGCATTGTGTACGAGTATAGGCAACAGCAACGATACAACAATTAAATGCAGATGGGCTGATTGGGTATTGGGTTGCAGAAGGGATACCATTGCAAGGGTGTCTGGTTGATGGAAAGAAAGGTTCGTATGTCATCCCTGGTTACCTGTACATTTATACTTTTACTTTCATGAACCCAGACTCTGGTGACACAGATATCGAAGAATTTACAATGAAGGCTTGAACAGAAGGAATAATCATTCTTTCAGAACTTCTTTGACAAGTTGGAGCAGTGTCGTCACGATAAGATTTCTTAAAAGTCCTCATCATTTTTTTTATACCGCGATACACATAACATCCCTGGATCTACCGCTACCAAAAGACTAGCTGAACAAATGTTAATTTTATTTTTCCGTCACTCCATAAAAATGTAAATTATCAACTCCAGTCCCTTCAGCATCCATCCAGGACTGACTATTGTTATCCGGTTACCACACCATTGGCCAATGTACACGACGAAAAACTTTTAATTCAGTCCAGAATCCAGGTTCCATTGTCACAGTTTCATGGGTAACGCACAACGATGCAACCACTTCAGCGTCACAGTTTCACAATCATTGTTCTCAGGAATAGAAAAAAAAGGAAGCAGGACCTAATGGACTCAACAGCATTCAGAAAAATTTCACAAAAAAAAAAAGGAAAACAAATTATTCCCACATCTTGTATGGGGGAGTACCTGAAATTACTCTTCCAGCGGTGAAAAGACGAAACAAATTGGTCCCTATAGCCTACAAAGGATGGATTGTGTGGTACCCTATGAAATTTTAACTTTTCAATTGTCTATGGAAAGAAATCTTTTTAGTACAAAGATCTAGCTTAGATGTCAAATATCAAGTGTTGCCCTAGACACTGAACTTCTATGTATGAAACATGACGAGGCTATGGTGGCCCCGAAGACACACGGCTATGCAAGCCCTGCAGGGACATTTGAAAACAATCTTAGGTATGCAACCCAGCCCTACTGAAATATACCGTGTAGGCTAGACTCCTTTAACGTATGGGATGGTGGATTAAGCCAGAAATTACGAAAAGGAAGCGGTTCAAGAAATGCAAAGAGAGGCTTGCATATGCGTAAGAGGGTCTACGAGAGCTTTGGTGACATTACCGCTGATAAGAATGAGAATAATGAAAGAGGTTGTCATGAGAAAAAAATGCTTTTCTAGGATCCGTCCTTATTCTGTTTTTGTCTCAGAAGATGAAATAGTTAAGAGGAATGTCCGACTTGAAGTAACAAAAACGGCTACAGCAACGAATCTAACGAGACCCAACTAGAGCAGAACACCACAGACATCTGGGCAGGATTGCGCGGCTCCAAAACTAGGTGCTTGTAATTCCTGGCAGCTTCGTTTATTAGAAGTACGTGTGGTGGTCATTCTATTGGAAGATGCGTTCAATTAAACCTCGAAATATAGCAGGTACAATAGTAAGGCCATATCAGGGTACAAAGGTACTTATGAAGTTGTTCCTAGAATGGTATGGACCATAAATAGTCCAATAGACTGGGCTATAGCAATGCAGTAACCTTCAAAGAAAGAAATGAATTCGCTGATGAATTAGTTGGAGGTCTTACAGAATGCCAGGACAGATAAGAGAGAAAAAAGCTTCAAAACAGGGTTACAAATTAAGTACGACTATCGGGATCTATCGTGAACACTCCAACATAAGCAGGGAATCCACGTCATTCTTGCTGTCTTTTAGCTGAAAAAGTTACAGACAACTTACTAGCGTTTTTAAGGGTCACTACATTTTCACCAAGGACCTGCGACATCTGTGAGCGTATGTGATTGTTCCGTGCTTGCTCGGATCAGGTGGCGGATCTTCAGTGTAGATATGGTGAGCGCTAAAGACCTAAGTTCTTCATAATTGAACTGCTCTAGTCCTTCTAGTCTCTAGTCCTTTAAGTCTCTAGTCCTTCTAGGTTTTGTGATTTTTAAGAAAGTCGAGCAATTGGCACGCTGAACTGAGACTCGGTACATTGACTCTTGATGAAAGAAGACAAGTAGATACCTAGTGCATATTTTCAAAGAGAACTTCCAGCTACCTCTCAAGGTAGAAAAGTACTCGTAACAGGACAGGAGGAGAATTGAATTCAAAAGCCTTTCTCTCAGTTTGGACAAAGTCGGTACAGCTATCAAGAAACTGAAGAACAACAAGGACGCCGCATCTATTGGTTTGTCAGCACCTCATCTTTTAAGTGACGAAATAGAGACGCTTACTGAAGAAATGACGACGGAAGTTAGTCTCAAGACCGCTTCAAACAAAACGTCACTGTTCACAGCTGTAACTTGGAAGTCGCCGTGGCTTAGTAACTACGGCGTTTGAGCTACTCTGACTACGGCAATACAAGAACAAGTCCAACAAGTTGGTCTCACGATAAATGAGGATAAAACAAAGTATATGCTGTCTACCAAAAACCGCTCCGTCGAACACCGTCTAGGTCAAAACCTAACAATTGACAGCTATAATTTTGAGGTAGTGAAGGAGTTTACCTACCTCGGGGCAAACATAAACTCCACAAATGACACCCTAGTGGAGATTCGACGAAGGATAACCTTAGGCAACCGCTGCTACTTCGGTTTGTCCAAACAACTAGGGTCCAAACTCCTAACCCGAAGGACCAAAATCTTGCTCTACAAAACCCTAATCTTGCCAGTCCTGCTTTATGGAGCTGAATGCTGGACGATAAGTAAGACAGCGGATCAGATCTTGGGATCCTTCGAAAGAAAAATCCTACGTCGAATTTTTGGTCCAGTCTGCGAGGAGGGCGAATGGAGGAGAAGATATAACCGCGAACTCTACGAGCTGTACAAATATGTGGATGTAGTCCGGAAGGCAAAAATCCGTCGACTGCAATGGTTCGGCCATATCGAGCGAATGGACGAGAATGCTCCAGCTAAGAGGATCTTCGAATCCCAGCCACCTGGTTCACGAAGAAGAGGAAGACCGAACCTCCGGTTTAAAGATCAGGCAATCGCGGGCGCCAGAAGCCTTGGTCTAGTAAATTGGAAGCAGCGTGCCCGGGACCGTAAAGGATGGAAAGCGGCATTAGTTCAGGCTACGACCCTCCAAGCTGTGTAGCTTATTGCCTATCGGCCTGAGACACACGATTTTCGAAACTATACTCGATCTTTTCGTCGCAGTTTCATAAATGAAGGTCCTTTCGTCTTTAGTTTCAGAAAAATTTAGATCACTACTTCACTACAGTGAAAAGTGTCAATCATCAACTTAGTCACTTGAATTAGTGTTTAAAACATTGGACAGCTGGTCGCAGAAAACCCATCGATATTCGCTGCACCACCATGGAAAGAGGAACGAAAAAGGACCCCCAACAATTGTGGTCTGTTTCGACATATCTCTGAAAACGTACATCAGATACAACCTCAACCATACCCTAATACCACGCAAAACAAAAGAAAGAATGAAAAAAAAACAAACCTCCCTTCCCCCTCAGGAATTAAGGATGAATGAACAGAAAAATTCGAAAATGAAAAAAAAAAAATAAGGATGAACATAGTAGTTAAGCGACATGAAACGTAGGTTAAACCTTTTGGGGTCCATGTGCCCAAGGAGACCAAGTGTACAGTAGCGAGTCTATTTGGTGTGGGTTGAGTTTTCCATAATTACACAGATGCACTTTAGAATCAGATTCGGGAACAAAAGAGCATGTACACGGTACCACCATTCATTGGGATTTGAGTCCTTGTTATTCCTTTTCCTTTTTCCTTTTTCAGTTTTGTCAACGACGAATGGAATTTTTTTTTTAATTTGAAATAAATTCAAATTTCCTAAAAAAAAAAAAGGAATGAGAACATTGTGTAGAGTTTCCGGGACACATGTAGCTGTAGACGAAGAGAATCTATTCAAAACGTCCACCTGATTATATTCCCAAGAGGTTTTCCTAATTACTTTCGAATTTTCTCATTCAGAATTCCAAGATGGGGGAGGAAAATAGGAAGGATAACCAAAAAAGCTCGACGTATGCACAAGAAATTGGCATTGAAATAGTAAAGCCTCCTCGTGAGAGTAAATTAAGTACATCTCTGGATGCATTGCGGAAAGGATTTCGGATGGAGGAATGTTGAACTCATTTTGGTTTTCAGCAGTGAAAGAGGACTTAATTATGTTCGATGTACATATGAAGATGATCTACAGAGTGTGAGCTAGTACGAGAGGTTCGTAATTAGGTTTTCTGTAGTACTTAACGAAAAAAAAAGGAGAGTAGGTAACTTGGTTGGTTATAAGACACCATTTTCTTTTCCAAAAAGGTTGCGACTTTCGGTTTAAAGGGAATGGCTGAATATACTTACTTAATTTACTTAACACGCTCCTGACTGGTGGAGGGTCTCTGTCTGAAACACTGCAACCTTCCATCTACTTTGACCTCGGACAAGCATTATTCTCTATTCCTTCGAGTAGCCGAGCCAATATAGTCGAAGTGTTTTAGACTTTTGGACCACATCCACATTTTGTATCTTCTCCTTCACATGGGACCTTAATATCTGCTCTCATGCTTATGATGGGGTAGACTATGCTATCCTCCTTATCGTCCTGCACTCGATACGATATAGCAGAAATGGCAGCCGATGAAGGGGTGATGAGTCTTGAATTGAAATTTGTTTTTTCCAGGATTTGCCTTACTGTGCAGATAAAGTGTATTTGCAGAAGGACTTCAGGCTCTTATAGACTGAAAAAAAGGTTGACGAGATACTTTGCAAGAGAACACCACTTTGGGGCATCTATTCCAAAAACAGCGGACAATGTTATGAGACGACTTGGAGGCATTTTTAGCAAGGATAAACATATGCTAAAGGCTATACAAAACAGGATGCGTGTGTTCCAATAACGGACTAGAAATCGGTATCCAACAATGTCGTTATCATTTATATGGATAGTTAGGCCGCACTTAATATTGGGACTACAGGAGCGATACGATCGAGTCCAAAAGAAGCTCTCAATGTACTCCTCTATATCCTGCCCCTGAATGTGGACATCAAATAGATCGTTTCGTGTAGTGCTATCAGAGTTAGAGAATCTGGGTTTTGGTCTACGAGATCCTATGGCCACAGTAAGGCTCTTGTCCTGCTGTCTCGGGATCTGGTCTCGACCATAACTGACTACATGACCCCTGTACTCAAATTCAATAATAATATTCAGGATCACCTTCCGGATAGGCCGAATGGAACAATAACCTATCCCAATCGAAATACCAAGTATCAGTCTTCACCGACGGCTCCAAGATGAAGTGTGGCGTTGAAGCAGGTGTCTTCTCAGCGGAACTGAACGTATCCAAATCGTACTGCCTTCCAGACTCTTCAAGGGTTTTTCAGGCGGAGGTACTAGCGTTTAGAGAGCCTACTACCACAAACAGCATAGAAATCTTTACTGGCAGCCAGGCTTCCATCAAAGCGCTCCACTCACTAACTTCGTCCTATAAATTAGTAGAATAGGTAAGGAAACTATAACGCAGGTAAACGCTCGGTTTATCATCACTCTCTTCTGGGTTCCCGGCCATAGCAACATAGATGGGACTGGGAGGGCCGACGCGCTAGCCAGATGTGGTTCTACCCTGAATATCGCCCTTGCGGAGTCAGTCTACTCCCAGATGGGACTCATCAAAGGCTAAGAAGTCACTGCTCGATGAACATGAGGAAGTATAACTATTTTATGTGCGAAGGGCAGTCATCAAAGAAAATGTAACTTCATCAACTTGGTCGACCCTTATAGGAAATAACGCATCTATAGCTCCATGGCCTGCTTTGGTGATAAAAAGGATCAAGTCCCGAAAAATGAATAGAAACCTAAGGACGGTGATAGAAATCCTATCTTCCACGAAAACACCTTAGAATGTTGGGCAGTACAGACTCGGTACTGTAACGATATCTGCGTGCCTTCTCCCCAAGAGGATGTCAGGAAGTTAAGAAACTTCTCTGGGTGGATGGCAGCGAGTTTTTCCGTAGGGATGACTTCGATGCCGAGAATTCTCTTTCTAAGTTGGAAGAGAGCTGGGCATTCCGTTAAGATGTGTAGAGAGGTCTCTTCACTCTCAAGCCAGAGTCTACAGCTTGAATCTGTTACAAGGTTCATGCGGTATAGTTGTTTGTTCAGACGGCAGTGTCCGCTGAGGAATCCAATTAGTGCTCTAAGGTTGCTCCTTTCGTGGTTCAAAATGACCCTTAACCTTTGGTTTCAATTAGAAGTAAGACTCCCACCTTGCTTCATCAGGGAAAATTCCCCTAAAATTTAATTTGATCGCCCTTCTGTAATAAAAAATTCCTCCAACCAAGCTCGAATAAAGCTTAAAATAAATATAAAACTTGCAACAGACTCCTTTATCAACACCTTAACATCCTTTCTAATTCCACAGCTCTCATACTCACTCCTATATTTCATCACAGTACTCTCGCACCTCAAACCATTTCCAATTGACTATCGTTGAGTGCGCAGAATGCATTTTATAAGATTTTTCAACTCATCCGTGAAATGTCATCGAAACCATAAGCAGTGCACTGCTATCATCCGAAACAAAAAAAGACTGTTGCACCACACCACCATACCATCCCTGGAAAGTCATTCGCGCAAAAGTCACAGTTTTGACAGTAAAAGGGTAAAAATTGTGATATCTTCTAGCTAGCACAGCAAATTTGTAAGAAAACGACAAAAAGTCCAAAGAAAATGTTAAATTATGTGAAAATTTCCCAAGGATTCACGGAGAAAAAACGTTCAATTTAAGTTTTCCAAAAGGGAGAATTGTTTACAAGAAAAAACCCACCAAATGCCAGGCGATTAGAATACGAGTAAGACGAAACCAAACGTCATGGTACGGGAGTCAGTATAGAAACGGACGAAAAGGACATTTGGAGGACTTTGTATACTCTGCGGGCATCAATGCGCTTGCAATGGGAAAATTTATGAACTCTCACAGAATAGAGTGCATCTGAAGGACAAAGAATTTCAAACTACAAAAGGGAATCCAGGAAAAGGCGGGTGGGCGAACTTACTCCCAGCTAAGCATCTTAGTGTGGACAAAATAACGAGTGAATTTATTACCCGTCAGTTACCTAGGAATTATGCAGGTGAAATTCTAAGAATTCTCTGTCCAGACATTCAGGAAGAAAAGTAAAAAAAACGAGAAGAAAAGAAGGATGAAGATGATATCCTTTTATTCGAAGGGATGGCGGCAGCGGTTACGACGGATGTGTCTTTGGTCAGGTGGAATAAGAACTTCGTGGGGAGAAGTAGAAAAAGATGCGATGATTAACTTTGTGAAATTGGCACCAGGAAAATCATTTTCTTTGTTTGAATTGAAGACGTATGGCTACAGGATGGATGCTTGCTTGCGCCATATGGTCGATTTATTGTTTAATTTGATTTTTCATTTCAAACATTAGTTTGCAGACATTGGATGATCCTTCAAAAATAGTTTTTAGTTCGATTAAATGCATTAATATCTGGCACATGGTTGACGGAACTTTGATTGTAATTGAAGGCTCTTTGAGCTAGCATTTACCCTATCCAGTTTCTCTTTGCCTGTTGAAACTCTTTTTGGCTGTCTTCATTTGAGTTTTCAAGATTCGACACATTCACTTAAACCTTGGACGGCTTGTACAGAAGAAGATCAAAACCGCAACCTCTTTGGGACGAAGTTAAGTAAGCTAAGATCCAGTGACTACATTGGCACAAATATTAATGTTTAAGCCAAAAGGGGCTTCGAATCTTGGCCTTTAACTTCTTGGAAGAAAGGTAAGCTTATGGGAAAAATCCACTTCCGTACCCGTACAGCTGCAGGAGTACTTAGAGGTCTTTAAGGGAATCGTTTAGTTCAAAGATCTGCATGCATGTGCATCCTTGCATTCAAAATCACTCCCTCCATAGCATTCATCTGTTGAAACAGCTTTAACTTTGTAGCTATTCACCTGAAAGCCTCAGCGCAGTAGTAGAGACATTGAACTGGTCACTTCACTATTCTTGATCATTTCCACTCTCTACCAAATAAAACCGACTATACCCCACCTAAACTGAGATAAAATAAGTCCTACTCGTGATGAGTGAGACTATCTTGCCACTGAGAACTATAAGTCCGCTCATTTCTAAACAGACGGTTTGAAAACCGGTACTAGGATGACAGAGGGCTTTTTTGTCCAATAATCTCAAGTTAAGCGCCTACCTCCGTCATCCAGGAAGCCCTGTCCTAGCTCAAATGTAAAACAATATCTATCAAGGATATTTGCATATTTACGGACAGCCCAGAAGCAATTAAATCCCTAGCATCGTGTTCATCTCCTCACTCAAGATGACTGTTCAGAGATTCAATATTCACGTGTGTTGCGTGCCAGGTCACAGACATATTCCAGGAAATTGTAAGGCTGACAAGCTTGCACTACATGTAGCATGATGCCAAAGGAGCAAAACTTAAGTACCTAAGTCTAGCCAGCAACAGATGGATGGCAAGGCACGACATGTCTTATGTCCAGGCAAATCTGGCCTAAACTTACTTAAGATGGCGCTATAGTCCGGGGTGGACCTGGGCCTCCAGGGGTTGTCAACAGTAAATCCGCCCGTATCCGGGGCTCTTGGTTGCTTCGTAACAACTTTTTTTCCATGGCCGGGCAGTTACCCCGGCGGCACAACCCCAACCTGGAGGGCCAGTTCCATTATAGAAACCTCTAGGACGAGGAGTAGGCTAGACTGAAGCCAGTAACCCGTTTGGGGATGTGAGCGCTACCGTTGGTCCATTAAGGGCTCATCCGCCCCCATCTCTTTTCCAAGATCCTGACTAAGCCTCGGAAATCCTTACCGGCCTGAGCTCCAAATATGTCGGAGTACCCCGGATGAGGTCTTAATCTGGCCTAAACAAGATCAAAAATGACCTCAAATCAACTCCGTAACCAGTGTTCTCACGGGACACTGCCCTTTATGTGCTAAAAGGCTAGGCTTGTTTTCTTCGTCACAGCTTGGTTGTTGTCCACCTTGAGTTCAGTGGTACCATCGGAAAATTTCTTCAATCGACTTCTTGTGTCCACTATTCTTTGTATTCTTCGACTTTCTCCACCTAATCAGTGCTGAAGGCAAATAACCTTTAGAAGCAAAAGTGGTGATAGGATGCAACGCTGTGTCACTTCACAACCTCGTGATTCCAATTGAAACTCGATCCACGCTGTCGAAAGCCCTGTCGAATTTGATGAAATCCGATCTAATAAAATGACAGACAAACCCTCTTGCATCAGATGGACTCAACAACTTCCTTAAAGCGTAACTTGAAGCACATTTTATAGAGCTTCCTTCATCGCTCAATAAAATCCATTTAATTGCAAAATAGAAACAATCTCTCCCCTTCTCATCTTCATTTACCCAACATCACATGCATCCTCTGCTCCATCTATCGGTCTCTATCAATGCACATGTCATTTTTCCAATAGATAAACTTCCAACGAACCGTGTGCTAATGTGAGAGTGCATTGAATTCAGGTTCACAGTCACAGTACACTTTGAGACAATAATGCATTCCGACTACCCACAGTAGAACCTAGACTCCATCTACGCTGTGTCCTTAGTGAAGGACAAAAATGCAACGCCCTCTCTCAAAGTTGTTGATGCACTCAGACTGCCATACTCCTTCTCCTTCCACTGCGACTTTGCATCGACCTTCAAATAAGGTGTTCGTGTTCATTGTCACACAACTACTACTTCACAGTGTGTGTCCTGTAAAAGAAAATCCCAAATGAGATAAGGACCCTTTAACAAAGGATTTTCCCTTCCACTTGATTCAGTCAAACCACATATATAAAGTCAAATTGGCGACCATACATGCTTTGTTGAACGTTTTGCAAGTGACAACAGCTTAGGGTTGGGTAACCTTGTCATCCTTTCGACACAAATCGATTCCAAACAAGTGCTACCAAATCATCGTAATCATCTTACCATGATTACAAATAAATTAATTTTATTATTGGTTGCAAGATCCTTTTCCATTTTACGTATCCGTTTTGAATGACGATGACAAGCGATGGGTGTATGCCACTCAATATAGTCGTCTGCTCTTCACACAAAGCCAAGATGCCGGGACACAAAAGAAGAAAGAAAGAAAAGAAAAAAACCACCCCAAAAGAAAGGACTTAAAAATAATAAAAAGGACGAATATTCCTTTAGAAAGAAAGAAGAAAAACAAAATTTACACACAGCAAAAAAGGACTTGAAGAGAAAGGAATCTGCTCTATCCTCTCTGATGTCTCGTTAGTAGAGGCAAAAATCTGACAGACAACGTTAAGGACAACACCAAAAAAATAAGTCAGCCAAGGGGTGAACGCAAGAAAAAAAAAAAAAAAACAACAAAATATCCAAGAAATCCTTAAAATAAGGACACGTTATGATAAACGACCAAATTGGCAATGCAGTTGGCGGTGAACACGAGCGGAACTGTAAAATGCATTTCAACAGGCGTCACGTTGGTTGGTATGTAACAACAATTGTTATAGAAGCCCTCTCATGGCATTGTTTGATAGGCTAGGTAGGAACTCCACTAGATTGGGTGTAACCTTCCAACGATTTCTGCAGACGAGGAAGAAGAAGAAACGATTACTCACGAAGCCTGAGGAAGCAAACTCTAGGAGAGTATTTCTATAAAGACCTCATCGTCCTAGCTAAGCTTGATATTTGCATAAGCTTTATCTGTGGATCTAAATGGTGTGGTACAGGACTGGGTCTGCACCGATATGACTATCCATCTTCCTTTATAAAACAAGAAAATCCACCACGCAAGGTTCCTGATGCTGGTAATTCGGTACTCATCGTAGTATCAGAATGAACCATCATTCTGGTCTAGGTATGCTTCTGCTTAAGCAGGATGCAACCACGTGACCTAACAAAACGTCCGTTGAGGGAACTCATTTTTAGACTGTGGCCTAGTTGGTGGCCAAGTGTCCTTAGTCATCCAATAAGGCTAGAGTGGGACATTGAAGAAGAACGAATTTAATTTGTTACAAGTCTCTGGATACTGGCTGATGAGGAAGCCAACCCTTGTGTTCTCTTTTTATCAACCTGGACCTGGGCCTCAACCAACCAGCGTCTCCAGCCAGCTCGATTTTCAGCTAGGTGCATCCAGTTTCATAAGCTAAATCGGTTGAGGTTCTTTACCACTTACGCGCCCCATGAAATTGACGACCTTAAGTCATCGTCCTCAACAAAACACAAATCCGCACCATTATTGGTGTCATTACAGGCCACTGCCTACTAGGACAACACGCCAGAAGACTAGGAGCTCTATACAATGATTTCTGTAGAAGCTGTAGGGATGAGTAGGAGGAGGAAAGCACCACCCACCTTCTCTGCCATTGTCCAGCGCTCTCCCACAGCAGAAGAAGATTTCTTGGGCATTATCACTTTAATGACAATAGTGACCTAAGTCAAATCCCCCTAAGGAAGATCCTCTCATTCATCAATAACTCCAAATGGTTTTACGGGTAGATTTCTCCTTCAAGGAATTCTATAAGCAGCACAACGGGCTCTGAGCCTAAGTGAGTCCCATGGGACCCCTATCCACCTAACCTAACCTTACCTACGCGCCCCATTCCAAGTCGCGGTATTCCTCTACATAGCCGTCGCTCCAGGGTAGATTCGAAGGCTTTCTGGGCCCGAGGGCTGATGGGCATCTGCTCTACATGTCTCACCCATCTTAGCCGTTGTATCTGAACTCGTCTGATTAGCTACGTTGTTGTATCTCCTTCCCCACCTCCCATCTATGCAGTCGGGACCGTATATCACCCGAATGATTTTTTTCTCAAGACCACCTCATCCATTCTTGACAAAGTCACAGAGCAGGGATAGTTAGGGTCTGTGTACTTTGATTATTCGAGCGAGCGCTATGCTACACAACTGTCTTCTTAGCCCAAAGAAACAGAGATTGGCGCTGGTGTCGTTGCTTGAGTTTATAAATAGTAGACCTTAGGTAGACAAAGTCGCAACCCACGTTAAAATAATGTTTGTACGTACGAATATATCTGTCTAGGGTGATGTTCTGTTCGAGACGTCGGTGTAAGGGTTGTTTTTTGTTGACAGCATGTCCATCGATTCAGTCTCAATATTCACGAACCTGCTACTGACATCACGTTGCGTTCACCCGAATATGTCAACATCGTCAGTGTATGCGAGTAAAAGATGTTCCCTCTGGTGTTGACGTTTGAGTTCTCCACAGAGCGATGGCTTGTCTAAATCACTTTTTGACATCGAAGGTCTCGGTGAGGTTCTGAAGTGATTATCGACCCTTCTGAAGCAACGTGCATTCTCCATCGTCATCCTACACAGATGGATGATAGGGATGCCAGAACGAGACTATGTTCTGTATAGCTCGTCTCTTTAACGGCTGTCATAAGCGGCCTTAAAATCGATAAAAAGGTGGTGTGCAGCCAAGACTTCTGCAATATAAGTAACGTTCCCAACTCATCGGAATAGATTTGAAGTATACTCCCCTGAGATACACATGTCGACAGCAAGGTTACGTAAGTTGTATTTATAAGGAGCATTTGCCTTAATTGTGTTTTGGAAGGATTGACCAGGAAACCGTACCTTTCAACGTACCTAACCTACCTGACCTATGTCAGCTTGCTTCGCAGCCCAAGTAGTTGTTAATGAAACTCGTCTTAGAAAGTTCTTGTATTTTGAAGGAGAAGCTGATGAAATGCATCACAAGCTCTTTGAAAAAACTTCTAAAGCCGTGCAGGCAGTATTGCTCACTCAAAAATGCTAGACTTGAAGACATTTAACTCACATTCATACTTCCTCCACCTGTAGAGCCCTTCTAGGCGCTCGATTATCACGGACCTGTCCTGAAAATTCCCAAATGTCTGAGAATGCCGACGATATGCCTTAGGTAGTGATGCACTACCCTTCAAGTCTGTTAGATGTATGTTTATCCTTTTGCGGTAAAAAAAAAAAATTGTCTCAAGTATCAGTCACATGGGACCGGGACCGGGACCGGGACCGAGACTAAGACCGAGACCACTCTCGACTGGTGGTTAAGAACATCGTAACAGGCTTTTATGTCATCTCCTGTCTTGTATCGGCTTATGCTACACCATCTCAAAACCGTCATTTCTTCTTTGCGTCAGTCATTGTTAATGTCCTGTGAAATTGATACCATAGAACAGGATAATCATTTCAATTCCCTGCTGGGATTATAAATTTCCCGATTCACTGCATCCTTTTCCTGATACCAGTACGTACTTTTGTGCACAGTAATTAATATTTATTAGCAAACAATTTTGACATAAATCATCATGACCGATGATAACCATGATGTTGATGATGATCCTTAAAATCCTTTGCACTCTTAATTATCCATTTTAAGAATCCCACCTTGGGATTAGGGAGTGAAATTAAGTGGAAAAATTTGAGTCATATGCAAGAGATAGTTTGAGGTAAATACTTGCACTTTGCAAAAATATCCTTTCTCTGACTGCCTACATATACTTTTCCAATTCCAAGGATAAAATTGTATTTTCTGCTGATGACTGAAACAATTTGTCTCCGCTTTGAAGGAAATTATATTGAGACTTCAGAGAATGCCATGAGCACAATTTGTCTACAACAAAAAGGATGTAGCAACATATACATACGGTAAAGCGAATGGGAATACATATTCGTTTACCTATAGACCAGGGAAGATTGAGTAAATTGACTTGAATTGTCTTTCGGAAGACAAAGTTTCATAAGCTACTTTGGGAGCGCAATAAAGTGAAGACAAGAAACGAAAGAAAAAAAGGAAAACCAATTTGAAGAGGAAGAGAGGAGTAGAGTGAATAAAAGTGTCCTTGAAGAAGTTTCGTTCACAAGAAATTTCACATTTACAACTGGGAATCGAGTTAGGAACAATCGACGCGACGCGACGCCACGATTGTTATATTATTGCTAAGAGTCCTTTTTGCTCTGCCTGGCAATTGTATAGGTGGAAGATTGCCTAGGGTGGGTTGAATGGATGAGTGTTAAGCAGCTGTGTGTGAGAATGATTGGTTTTGATTTAGTATTGATGTTGGATTTGTAGGAGATTGAGACTAGGTACTCAAGGGATAGGTGTCATGGTATGACTTGCAATATACATAAATCAAAAGCTTTCCAGGGATCAATCGTGCCTTCAAAGGAGGCAATGGACTGAGCCGGAAAGTGCTAGAATTAGGGACCTCTTGTGTATCGCTGGCCGAAGGAATTTTTATTTTGTTTTACCTGAAAATGTCGAGGGCATAGATGACCCTCAAGATCTTGCTTGTTTGAGTCCTTTGCCAAAGTGTTTTGGCATGCTTCAGGCTATGAAGCAAAGATGTGCTTCGCAGTTTCTTGATCTACCAAAAAGAGTGGATACATGTCGGTGGGGCTTATGCCCAACTAATTGGGATCCTAGTTAATTTAGCAACGTCCGGTGGCTTGCTCAGTGTGGGTATTTCTTGACTTCTCTTACTGTTTGACGGGTTAGAGAGCTTGGAGTTTAGTTGCACTTTGATAGTTTCGTTGAGCTCCAACCTAATGTAGCTGGTGGATAAGTCACAGAAGGAAAGTGGGCCTATAAACTTTTATTGAGCTTCTTATCTGAACACGGATGACCTATGCAGGGGATGCGGTGACAATGAAGTAGATGAGGACAATCCCCACTTTCTCTACCACTGTCCGGCACTCTGCTATACAAGATTTAAGATCCTATGAAGGCACCTTTTCCAGGATCTAGAAGAACTGTCCAGCAAGTCGGTGCTTAACATACACAGATTCATCAACACTGCGGGCTGGCTTGATAGAGCTTAGGCTTATGGTTCCTAGTAAGGGGGCTGCAACCCCTAGAGCATCACAATGGGTCTACATTGACCTAAGTGTGACTTCCCGTCAACCCTCCTACCTAACCTAACCTAACTTTTTTATCTGAAAAATTGGTTTGCAATTTAGAAACCAAAAGATGGAAATTGATTTTATGAACAGGCTGCTCTAAGGAAGCCTTGAGTTGAAAGGGTGTAAGCCTGGAAGATAGCAATCTGTTTCCGAAGGAGGTTACGTCTGATGCAAAGGTTAACTGGCGCATAGCTCAATTGCAGAAACAGAAGTGGAGCAACCTAGAGGCTACCTAGACTGCTAGTTTAAGCTTCGGACTGTAGGTCGGTGACTCATACTGATTGGGAATTACTGGTGATTGCACCACCGTTGTTTCATTTAGCGCGTTTGAGGATAGTCGAGTTGAAGGGAGTTGTGAAGTTAATCTAAGGGAATCTTTTGATGTGTAACCAGATCGCACTACTCAAAGTTGCACGAAGGCTAGAGATTTATGGAAGTAGCCGGGCGCATATCTCTTGTGCGTACAGAGCGAAGGTTAAGAAGAGCTTCTAAGGCAGCAATTAAGCAGCATGCATCTGTCATTCCAAGAGGCCGAGGTCGATTCTGATCAGCCCGTGATACGATGAAGGGAAGAAAGTCCTACGTACTAAGAAGGGATCCAGCAACTGAATATGAAGAGAAACGGGTTACTCTTGAAGCAGATATTGAGCTCTTTTTTCGTCGCATATTAGGTCCCATGTGGTAGGCGGGCAAATCCTCCATTTAAGAAGATTTAATCGCGAACTTTATCGGCTGCAGCAAGCTGTGAATGTAGTTCAATAAGTCTAGACACGTAGACTTCAAGGAAGACCGAATTTTTATAAAAAAGCCAAGCGATAGGAAATGCCATAAGTCTTGGTCTGATAAACTAAAAGCAGCGTGTCCGGCATCGAAGGTTGCTGTGTTTTCAGACAGAGACTCTTCACGGGTCAGGAGCTTGATAAGTTAATTTTCTGATGATCTTTTTGAAGTCAGGATTCCGATTAAGACTTCCTTTGAGGATGTGGCTTGAAGGCCGTTCAGCGATAGAGCTGATCCTTCTTCACGATACACTTCCCGAACATGAGTCCACCACCACGTCTACATCCCGACTGCTATTGTCTTCGTAGCCACTTCAAACAGAAGAAGCCGCCACCATTCTTGTCATTGTTTCTGCCGCCATGGTTTAACATACCCTCCGCCATCCACCATTCAGGACATTTTACGAAAAATCACGCGCAATATTTCCACTTCGAGGAAAACACATTTCACAGAATCTATGCCTATGTCCATCTGTCTGACTTTATATGCCGGTGTGCCGTCGTCGTGCGTCGGTTACTTGGAAGAAGACTCGTACTTATACCAGACCATCACAGCCCCAGACCGACTTCAGAGGAAGACAACGGCGACACGACAAGGCGACGACTACGACGACGACGATGAATTTATTTTTGTCTTTCCACAATTTTCATTTTGATCAAACAGAAATGTTTTTTTTTTAACTAGAAAATTTGCAAATAACTACAAGGAACGCTTTGGAGAGCGTATAGCGTGCGGCATTTCATAGCGCGTTGTGTAGTTAGCTGCGTGCGTTCACGGGAGTGGGATGAAAATCGCGCGCGCAATCGAATTTTATCAAAACAACTCAATTCTGTACCTTCAATTCAAAGCATTCCAAAGGATCACCGAAAGTCCCTTGTAAAGCCAAAAATAAAAAATAAAAAATTCGGATCGCTGACCATTTCGCGTCTTCATTCTGGCAGCACATTTCGAAAAAAAAAAACGTTTCGCAAATTCCCCAGTGCCATGTGTGAAATTGTTGTCTGACACCGTGCTAGCTTTTTCGTTGTGCTCCGTCCATTTGTCCCGAATTCGTTGCTAGCCTGTCAGCCCCCCGGGTGCTAATGTCGATCGGATCGATTGGTCTTCAAAGCGCGCATCTGCTTTGCGTTTGTCGGTGTAGCACGTTGCAACTTTCTGACAAATTATTCGTGAATTCAGTTCGAAATCAATGGAATTGTTTCGAATGGTTTTTGCGTTGCGTATTTTTAGACACGGCCACGACTAAAAATACCGTCAAGAGTACGAGAAGAGAATTGAAAATATCACACACTCGACGAATACCACTGAGGAGTTGTTGTTGTTGTTTTGCTTTTTGTTTCTCATCGCGGAGAACGAGAGAAATTAGTGCGAAAGTGAAGAGAAGAAAAGTTGTTTTTTTTTGAAATTTTTTTGATGTTTTGATTTTGCGGGAAAAAAAAGTTCAAGGGAGAGTTTTTTTTGTTTGTTTTTTGATCTTGTAAAAAGGAACTTTTTAAGGGCGATTTAATTGTAAGCAGGAGTAGCTGAGGACGGATGTTATTAGGTAAGTTCCAGCGATCAAGTGTCAGTGACTCTAGTCCGCGATCTCTTGGGTTTGACCGCAATTTTCTTAAAAATCCTTTGAGAATCGAGTTCAAAAACGGGCCAAAACCAAAAAAGTTTCGAAATCAACATTTGAACTCTTCGACTTATGCACCGAAGATGCTCTTCCTACCGATTGTGACCTTGACTTCACCTATGGACATGATCGACAGGTTCCGTCATTTAAAGCGTTTTCAGTTCTCATCAGGGATTATGATGGGATCTTTGGTTGCTTAGTGCTGCAATTGCTTCACAGCAATGCCTGTCTTGTGCTCTGTCACTGTCTCTAGCACTTCGAAATATCTAGCAGGATTAACTCAAAGAACATGTTACTATTTACAACTACAAGGACCATCACACTGGAAACTTGTTTAGCATCAGACGGGGGATATCTGAAAGATCTGCACCTTCTGTTCTGTTCATCGGGGAAAAAAAAAACCCAAGAAAGCCTGTATCTTCCAGATGCTTTAAGTTGTTAGAACGCGGATCTCCGAGTTCTTCGATGCAAAAGCGGAAAGAGTTCAACTTTGCCAAACTTACACGGCTCGACACTGACTGGTGGACTTATGAGATCACGAAGTCACAACGAAGGCCTTGGCGTAACTTCTGCGAGAAGATTGGCAACACAGTGTCTTCAAATTCAATGTCCTCTCTAAAATAGCACTAATACCAAGTTTGCAAATGTCCTAATGTAGCCAGATGGTACCCGGGTAGACTTATCCAATCTGCTAATGGCTGGATGCTCACTTTCCTGGCTACACGCCCATAACTGGCAATTTACCTGCTCTGGACAGCTTGTCATTGAGAATAAGATAAGCACCAGGACGTGATATCTTCTCTGCAAACGTTCAAGGAACCTTTCTAGATGTTAAACACGTTTTGACAAGAGTTCCTAGAGGCTGGCTAGCGGTATCTCCTCTTTTCTCTAGAACCTAGTGCTCATCAAACTACGAACTGAAGCTTCAGGGCCCAACAGGGTCAACTCTCTGTTGGGTAAGTACCTTCAGACATTAGCGGACATTCTTCTACATGCTCTAAACAAAGCTAACCTTTTGGGCAAACAGTTGCTGTCTAAGTGTCAATCTATTTCAAACGGAGATGGTTCCGATCATTATCCTATCCAGGCTCAACCTCTGAGCTTTTCAAATAGACACTACAACATTGCTAGGCTAACATGGCATGTCCTCGGTCGACTCAAACCAGATCAGCTCTCCAAACTGATTAACGTCCCAACAGGGCACCGACTAATGCAGGAGCTGCAGGGCAGCACTTGCATTTCGTGCTCATCCAGATCGTCCTTTGGAACTGCACTCAATGTATCGATAGCCGATGACTGTTCTAAATGACCTTCTTCTAAATGAATTCCACAAGTGAAATCAATTCAGTAGCAGTGCTGTGCTTCCGAATAAATAAGACGATTGTTTGTCGCCCAACCCGAACCATCCCGAACGTCTGATATTGATGATTCAGTTTTGGAAGGCATTCCTGTTATGTCTCTTGTTGCATACTTTTCGAAAATGTTGTTTACGAGCATCGTCGTCGTGTTTGCTTAATATTCCTGCAGAGCGGAGGAGATCGGCTTTCTGGTAAGACAACGTATCCACAGCCAACAATGTTTCCATTCAAACGACACACAGGCAGATTAATATAAATGCGAATCGTCAGTCTGGCCGACTGGTGTTCTCTGATGTTATGGCTGGGGAATTGCATACTCTGATCTAACCCCCGCCGTGCCATGTCTGATATGTTGTTGTTCCTTTGGCCTGTGGCCGGGTGTAAACTTTGCAACAATGTTGCTGCTTCTATAACCGGCTCATTTATTTGGTTCTGGTTTGATTTCAAGAGTGCCAAATGGATTAAATTGTAGAGTGCACTTGGAGCCGGAGATGATGCCAAATCTGTGGCTGCTTTTGATGATGATGGTCTTCTTATGGAGTTAATTGTGTGTGCCTTTGCATTTGAAGGGGGATTCGGAGGTTGTACGTAAAGTTGTTGATTGTTCTTTGATGGACAAGGGGGACTCTTTTTTTTTTATGGCTGCACGAGCAATCGCTTTTCCTCTAATTTGAGTTTGGAATTTGGCCAAAAATCTTAAAGAATTATCACTCAGTGCATAATGATTGGCTTGATGGAGGTGCCGAAGTCTGGCTGTCCGTTCGACTATAAATAATGTTTCAAAAGTTTCTTAATGTGATGTTCAATGTTTTCTTGGAACGTCATTGGAACTGGGAGAACAGAATCAGATGTACACGTGTGCTGACAGACATCAAGTCTGTTAAGGAAGCCTACACACAGTTTGACTCTAGTCATAGAAACTTCTTTGAGGAGTATTCCTCTTTTCACACAAAGAAAGAGGGGAAAGCCTCCGCGGTCCCCAAATTCAAGTAAGGAGTCGCGTTAGAAGCAACATCTAGTTATAGAGTTGCCAAGCCCCTTTCGATTGACTCCCATAATGGTTTTCAAATTGAGAAGAGTGCACCTAATTATCAACCGCAACATATACTTCTCGTCGAACGGATGTGCTAGCAGCTTCAAGACTGGAACTTTTTTTCCTTTTCAAGGATATACATATCTCTCGATTGTCATATTTTGACACCCTTAAGCATTACCAGTCCATTGAAGCAGATTTGTCTGAATACTAATCTTTTGTGGGCTTTGCTGGCAACCAGCTTGAGAATTATACTTGCTCCACATCAGTAAGACATTTTCTTTAGAATTTCGTTGAAGTAGGAGTCGTTCAACGTTCATGGTTAATCCATGCATCGCATTCTTCTTCGTTAAAGTCAGTCCTAACCTAGCTTTTTGCGTTCTCTCATCACGGAAGGTAGGTAACAGAGCGTCGTTTTGTTACTGCAGGGTAATCTTTAAACTCGTGTTTTAAGTTTCTTGTCCTTAGTCCAAGGGATTGTATTGACACTAACATTCAGAATGTCATCTTCAAAAGAACGCTGTCGATTTCGCTTCTTTCTAGGTGCTCAGCGTCGATGTGACTGTTCTTACTCAGTCGTAAGTTTGATTACTTTATTAGGAGCCATGTTGGTTCGAATTGAACGCTTTCAAATTGAAGCTTCAGCTCCCATCCGACAACGATGTGTTCCACTATAGCTGTCATCTCCAAGTGCATTGGCTTGCTTCGAATCTTGTGTAACCTTGACTGTTTCGAAGTACGCTGTTCCGATTAGTACCGGGGAGCAACCTCTTTTGCGAATACAATGTTTGGTCCCGTTTGTCCTTCTTCTTTTTCACAAGGAAGAGATGCATAACTTCGCTCCCTCTTTTCGTGACGTGTATGCCTGAGCAATAGTAACGCCCATAGTCAACGCCCTTTTTTAACGTCTTCCACTTGGCTTTGCTCGGTTTGATGCATTAATTAAGTAAGCCTAGGAACCACCATCCCTTCTTTTACCATCAAAGCATCACGGTTCTCCTATAGGCAGTAGTGGAGGTACTCGGGGAAGAGTAGTTTTCTTGCGAATACCAAGTTCTCTTTTTTCTGTGCGGAGTCGTCTTGGCATTGTGTTAGTTTAGGAAGCACGCAAAGTTTTGTTAAGCGGGCCTTTACTGACATCAATTTGTTTGTGGACCTACCTTTGGTCTAAGTATACCTCTTTTCTAGAGGACCCCTCGAAGTCTCGCTTCTCTGGCTTATGTTTAGTCCGATAGAGATGCTGCTCCATTCGATTCGCATTGGTTTTCATCCAGCGAAAAGTTAGAGAATTATCGATCTTTCATATCAAGGCCCCTGGAACCAAGGCATGGTAGAACCATAGTTATTCTCCGGTCTGCTGTCAACCACCCAAGGGGTTACAACGTCGCATGACATCTTGGGCGACAAACCTTACTGCATTGCAGCCTACGCCTCCAAATTGTGCCTAAGTTCGTGCTGATAATTGATCCGCTCGCTGAACTGAGATAGAACTTTGAATATTAGAATGATCTTCGATGACATGGTTGACAGCTCATCTCGGTCGCTAAAAAAGTACACGTCTAGGGCTTAGATTATTGCACCAGTTTTGACGTTTATACTAAAGGAGGTGCCCCAACTTTGACACTTCAACTCATCATCACTCCCCTGTCAATCCAAATGTACTTCCTTGTTCATAAATCGAATGTCAAAGTCGATATCTTCGCTCGGTCCAAATTTAGTTTTGTTGTGAACTGTCAAAACGCGATGAATAAAGAGTGAGACAGAATATTGTTTGACTCTCCTTTAACGTTTTACAAGTTTTTAACTTTGCTCATGTGTAGTGTAGACTCCTTTCGGCTGGAGTATTCCACAAAATATTCACGGCATTCTCCAAGAATAGCACCGCGTCTCTTATGCTAAATGTTTTGTGTTCATTCCAACCGAAACATATGCATAATTCCAAGAAATGTGCAACCTCCGAGACATATTTGCATGATCCACAAACGGGACAAGAAATCCTATTTTTGTTTCGAAGTATGTTTTTCAAGACCATTGTCAGACAGCTGTCAGAATTACAGTTGAAAAGTTGAAAATAGTTTCAAAAAAAAACTGAACATTCACAAGTATTTTGTAAATTTCATTTCTTTTTTTCTTTTCTATTTCAGGTGTCAAAGGAGGAACATTCATTGTGGAGAGCAATGTCTTTGCAAATCACCATTCCAGTGATCAATTGTACCACTCTGAGGAGTAACGTATTTAAATGTCAAAAAATCGACTGCAATCACGATCTACCCGAACGGTAGCTAATTTCTGAACATCATTATCAATTTATAGCGATCGTCATCAGGAGAAGTTTTTCAACTTTAATACACTGTGGCCCCCACGAATGCAGCCAATGGCGCCGCGGGGGCCCGCATATTAGTAGCGTCTATAATAACGCTTCTTATGACTACTATTTTGTCGGCCAGTTCCCTCGCGGTGCCAATTGACAAGGAACAGCATTCGGCCAATATCAGTCATCAAATAACATCCAAATCATCAATACCGCTACCGTCTTGGTACAAAATCGTAAAGTTTCCCCGACAAGCTGACGTAATTACTTCAAGATCAACAGCAAATGAAGACGGTCTTGAGAGGCAGTATTATTTTTTGGTAAATAGTTCAACAGCGAAACCAACAGCAGCGTTAGTGTTTAGTAGTAAATTGTCAAGTGGTAGCCAACTATCAAATAGTGGAATAGTGAAACGAAGTGACGTTTCAAATAGAAAAAGTGATGCCAATGCAAATAGTGTAAAAAGTGTTTCAAGTGAAAATAGTGAGATTAGAAAAATGGAAAGAATATCACAAAATAGAAACATCAGTGAATTAGTGAGTGAGGTAACGAATAAGAATTCAACACCGTCATACACAAATATTGGATACAAAACCAACAAAGCCGAGCTGAAGGAGGAGGAGAAAACGTTTTTCCAGAAATACGGTGAGTAGGTAATGATCGTTTTCTATTATCTTTTAGAATAGATCACATGCTTATGTAGTTCACGATGTTTTGAAAATGTTTGACAGCTGTCATTTGGTTGTCTTTTTTTGTAATTTTGCATTTAGTTTCTGGCATTCAACTGATTTATTTTTAAAAACTTAAAGCTGACCACACCGGTAAACTGACTATTGGGTTGGCGTTCGCTGATCAAAGTTACAAACAACTGTCAACTTGGACAACAATCTAAACAACAGGAAACTTCTTCTTGAGCACTCGGTTCTAGTATCAGCTGGAATCTTATCTTAGTTCATACCTTCCCTTATGTGGAACGGCCAGTCGAAAACAAAAGGACAACGATAAAGGGCCTAACAGAATGCCTTCTCACGCAGATATCAACAAGTTATTGAAATAGTATTCACCAATGACCGTCTTTCGGATAGGAAGTCGGCTGTGCTCCCTTTACATTTATATCGCCGCAGCCTCTGAATAGGTCGTCTGTATTTAAACTCTTTCTCTGTGGCCTGTGATAACCCTAACAAAGAGCAGTAAGTGTTTATTAAGCGCAAGAATATGCCTTATTTTCATTTTGTTATTTGCCCAGACCTCTTTGAAGTTGAGGAGAGTGCGCTCCATCCCTCGTCTGATTGTCTTTGGAAATCTAGTGCTAAATGAGATTCAACGAAGGCTAGGGGGCGATATTGAGTGACCGACTATTGACAGGTCCTATTCTGATCCCTGCATGCATCATTTTCATTGCATCATTTCGTTCGCGTGGATACCAAAATGTTTCGGGATACACCAGAGTAACCCTGTGATCCACAACATTCATCAATGTAGTGTGTGGCGCTTGCCAAAATTATTTTGATTCACCACATCATTCCTAAATCAACTGAGCTGTGGCCCACTAAAACTGATTACAAAAACACGATTCCGGATAGAAGCGCTAAGTCCTCTTCCATAAGTCGATGTCGAACTATACCGGTGTCTTTTCGGAAAACCTTCACATTCAGCACTGCTTCAGTCTTCCTAGCTTTAACTCGTCTTAAAAGAGACTAGCTCTCCAAACTGACTAACGTCTTGACAAGGCACACATGCTCAGCGATTGGACTTTTTTTTTCTATCGGGGTGTTGGATCACACTGGAGCACTCACAAACAGGTCAATTGTACAGCCAACAGGTATAACCCTTTTACTGTGATTTCTTCGTCTAAGAAAGTCGAGTAAGAGCTTCAATGATAAGGAGCTTAGGTTACCAGCACTCATCATATCAGCTCCAAAAATCTGCCACCTGATACGAGCAAAGGCAGGACTTTTCTTCTTTTTTTTTCCTGTCGGGGCGTTGGAACACCACGCTGGAGCACTCAGACAATCACGTAGGAAATGTTCCAAAGTGTCGTCGCCCTCACCATTAACGCCACAGACAGTGGTGTCACCTAAACCTAACACGTTGAGGTGTTTGGCAAAGGAGAAATGTCCCGTAATAACCCCGATAAGTTGTCTGCACTCTTTTCTGCTGAGAGACAACAAGAATGCCTCGGATTTCTTACAGAGGTCGGGAAGGATCTGTTCAGTCTGCCTGCATCCTGGAGAGTCATGACATCTACAGTTGGCGATTGGACATTGTATGCAACGATGTATGCACGAGTTGCATTGACGAGGATGAGGAAAGATCTATTGTTCCCTTTCTCTGCATGTGTCTCAATTTTGTCAAGATCAGAGAAACCACTTTAGGCGAATACGTCTTCCAAGATCTAAACACTACCAGTAAGACCAGTCTCCGATCTGCTTCGTTAGGAAATCTTCAGGAGAAGACTGGGATTCCCAACTTCCCTTAGTTTCTTTTCTAGAAAACACATCCAAACTAACTAACAAACCCTTCTTCCCTTTGCGGTCCGCTGACACGTCAAGTCAGCACAATGCCAATAGCCGAGACAAGATTTGCACTAAATGTCAGATTCGTGCGGATGTCGTCAAGGTTGTATCGATTTACACGAGCCTTTGGCCAAGAAGAGAACTCAGCTTAGATGCAATTTCTGAATAAAACGAACAATTAAGAAGTGGACCTTTTGGTCGTATGAGTTTCTGTTAAGAAATGGGTTTACCTTGTCCTTCATCCTTCGTTGCTGGAGATAACTAGGCCAGGAGTTCTAATAGTTATTTGAATTCACACGATATTTTGGGCCGGATGGGTCTAAATCCAAGGGTTGAGTTTGTTTGGAATTTAAAGACGTTTTGACAATCACGAATCTCAGTGTAATCAAACATTACTTCATCAAAGAGACTTAATCCCGGTTTACACTCGTCGCTGGACATAAGCAAAGTTATCTACTCAACCCATCTCCAAGTCTTTGCCTATGTCTAGTGGATTAATTATTGTATTCATCATTGTTTTAAGGTTCTAATGTATAAGTTGGATCAATTAATTTCCATTCAACATGTTAACCGAAACCTCAAAGTTGGACACCTTCTACTAACTTCACTCATGTTATTTGCAAAACTGAATCCTCATACCCTCCAATTCAAAGTTAAAACTTGTAGCAACCAGACACCCTGTATGCAAATTTCACCATTATAACGATAAACTAAACTTTGTGCACCTCATTTATGCGCGTCCACATACAAATTTTGTCCCAACTGTGTCCATTGAACTGACATTTTGACTCATTCTAACCACAAAGCATATCGTCTTCCTCTTCGACATGGACTACCAGAATATGCTAGACTTTGAAACCAAAAAAAAAAGAAAGAACTTTTCCCTACCCTCGAGCTCTGCATTTATGCATGAACCGCAACGATTGGGAATGTATGATAGGGAAGTAACCTCCCACAACACTCAACGATTCTTTTTGTATACATAATTCTCATTCAAAGGACATTGGGAATTATGTTGAAAAACAGGAATAACTTTTCGCCTGTGTCTGCTGGTCCAATGGAATGGAGAAAGGGGACATTTTTTGCACTTGGATCACAGTAAATCTGACACGTATGGAATTGTCAAGAGTTGAGGAGGAAGCTTGGAAGGTGTTTTGCATAAAATTGGTCTAAAAATTGAATAGAAAGTCAGGGATGTTACATGAGAATGACATTTAAAATTTCGTTGGGAGAACACTGCGTGATCTATTTCAAATGTTGCACTCTTAACCAAAATGTCGGTCTTGAAACGTTCTCTTGACTTTCATATTTTTTTTTTTTTGTTGCGAGAAATGTCAAAAGTCTCATAACTCTCAATGAGTTATGACAAAATTATTATCGTGTTTCGTTCCTCTCTTAATGTCAGACAGAACAAAACTCCAAAAATTGCAATCAAAACGTCTTAAACCCTCGAGACCGCCAAGGCAGATGCCTCCTTCTATTGCATCCTTAAAGCCATTCCTCCAAAGCAACCGCACCGAACCGGTCGCGGTCGTTCGCCGCGTAACCATCGCTTCAAATCACCATCTGTCATGTCTCTCTTTCTCCTTCCTCTCTCTCTCTTTGTCAAGTTCTTTTGCAATTTTTCACCTCTTAATCATTATTTACTTCGTTTTCTTTTCTTGAAATTTTTTTTTGGAAAAAATGTTATTTTTGGACAAGAGATTGGGATTCCTCCACACGCAACTCGTTGTCGTTCCTTTTCACATCCCGGTCCCGGTCCCGGTGGTGTCTTCAAAATGTCTTTAGACTCGTATGTGTGTGTGTGTGTTTGCATTGTGGTGTTGACAAATTGCATGTCACATGCGATTGCCGTCGTCGTGGTTTTTTTTTTTTTTTCATGAACAATGCACATGTGTACGTGCGTGTGCCTTTGCCTTGAGAATTCGCGAAGACGTCACATGGTGGCAGAGTCAAATTTTTCAGTTTTTTGGGTGAAATTTGTGGTTTTGCTGTGGAACGCGAATTGGTTTGTTATAATTGACAGACGCTAATTTATGATTGTTTGACATTGCTAATTGGCGTGGTGGGTTGGTGCAGGCCAGACAGCATCCCTGCTGTGGGATTGTGACTGTTGTGAGTGGACTGTGGACATAAATTTGAAAGGAATATCGAAATATTGCATCCGATCTTGGGGGTGACATCATTCGGAGATCGTGAGTGCGCTTATGAGTCAGACTGTTCCGCCATCAAAGTGCACGTCTGGCTGGAGATTTAGTAGGTATCCCGTCTCCTTGGAAGTCAGTTGACAGAGTAAGGCAGGCAGACACTTACTTTAACCTACTAAGGTAAATGGGTGGCCTGTGACATGCGTTATGGATCTTATAGACCGTTCACCACTGGTTGGTTCCCCACAATTAGTTACCTGTGGGAACCTGGTTGGCTTCAAACTCTTTTGGTAGGTTGTTGGGGGCAACTGATGGACAAACGGTAGCGGACGAGCTCTCTAGATAGAATTAGCAGTGTCGTCTACAGTTCCAGTTAGGTAAAGCTGAATTACTTGGACTTATTCAGGGCTTAGACTTATAAGGATATTTTTTGCTGGCTCCTCGTGCTAGAAGTACACACAGGGGTAGATGCTTGTTAAACTATTGAACATGACACTGCAGTTTTACTTCGGATGCCCATGAGAGGAACTTCTTATTCCCATGTATTCCCATCTCTTCAACCCGAGAGTCTGAAATAATTCTCGTAGCCGAACATAAAGTAGCAACACCGAAGCATCTTACAAAAGCAACTTCAGGGCGCTTTCGTCATCTAAGTCGCCGTGAAGTTCAAACTGTTGGTTGTCGAGTGGCAGCATGACGTGGACTTGTTTAACGCAATAAGCTCTTTTTCTTCCGTAAAGGACTTTGCTTTGGACTTTAAAGTCATCTAATACTAAGATGTGGATGTACTCCGGAAAGAAAAATGTCCGTCGACTACACTGGCTTGGCCACATCGAGCGAATGGATGAGAACACTCCAGCTAAGAAGGTTTTTGAATCCCAGTCACCTAGTTCACGAAGGAATGGGAAACTAGTTTAAAGATCAGGCAATCGCGGACGCTACAAATCATGGTGTAGTGCCTGGGATCGTGATGGATGAAGAGCGGCATTAGTTCAAGCTCAGATCCTCCAGAGAGCTTTGACTACGTTTTGTTTGTTGTGCCCATTGCCCATTGAGTGGTCAGACTCCAAGTTTTCCCTTCGCTACTTCCACTCTGTACTTTGTATCCCAAATAATCATTTTCTCAGCTCTCGTGGACCTTTTTAGCTCCTTTGACAAGATGGACGATAATTCTTTACATTTAAGCGAACTACGAATAGACAAGTACTTGGTTATTAGAACGATATTCATGCGGTTGCTTCGATTGAATGCACTTAAGAGCCATCAAAATGAGTTGACCACATGCGATTCCGATGACGATTCTAATTGGACAAGGCAACTTGAGCCTGTAGTCATATATGAAACTTTACTGACGACTATCTTGTCCATTGTGTCCTTTGAGATTTGGCTTTATGACTTCAAAGTCCGTGCTCTTAATTTAAATCGTCCTTAAGCCCAGACTCGATAGATAGACCATGAATATGAATGATTTGTTGATTACAGACCTTGAAATCACTAACTAAGACGACGTGGAACTCACTGTAAGCTGAATTATGAGGTGAGACCCACTTAACTATAGCCACTGATTCTGTCAGCTCTAGAATCCTGACCCCAAAATTCCGTCTCATGATGGTTTTTCTGGTCTTTTTTTGGAAATCCACCATTTTCATGAGCCATCTATTCCAATTAATTGAGTTATGAACCATTCATGCTCTCTAGCACCTCCTGTTTGATATTTTCTTCCCTTTAACCCCTAAGTGTATACAAATTACATCCACATCTTGGGAAGCCATTTAAAGTATTCAACACCATCGCAACTATTACTGCACCTTCACCAGACACACTCGTCTGCCCCATAAAAATAAAGTCTCAGGCAGGTGTCCTGTGAACACCCCACACCACTAAACATTGGAAAACAATTTAGCAAAAGTCCTCTACAGCCTTGCAAAAAAGAGTCCTAAACCTCGAGCTAATAAACATAAAAACAATTTTAAACTTTTTTACGATAAAATTTGCGTACAATTTGTTGAATCAGGAACCCGTCATGCCCAGTCATGCCATCAAGTTCCAAAAGTCAATTTCATCCATAAAAGTTGGAGACTCTTTGCATATCAGTTACCAAAGACTGCTAGCAGTTAATCCCAAAGGTGTGTCAGTCATAAAAAAAAGAAAAACCCCTTACAGTGCCCCGCAACATTTGTCACTTCGTTAGTGTATATGGCTCTGCTGCTGGAGAGGAAGATTCCCCATGCGGAGGAGGAACACTGAAAGCGAGTAAAATCCAAAAGAGTGACAATAAACTCCAATCTCACGAGACACATCGGCCATTAAACCGCCAAAAAATACTTTCGCGATGCAAAAAACCAGATACATCCGCGGCCCCCATGTGACTCTTAAACCTGTGCGCGAGGCTATAAAAACGCCTGGTTACACTAAGCGATGCTGGAGAGCGGTGGTGGGGGTTTGATTGACCTGATTGCTTGGCGTTTGATAATAAAAAAAAGACTCGCTCGCATTCGTGTTAACGCGTATCGCTGCCTTAAAGTGCTGTAGTGGTCAAATTATCTTGTCACCGTGGAGTGGGGCGGTGGGCTGTGCCTTGAGGGTCAATAGCGTGCCTCATGCTCACGACCGATAAATTTCAATTCGTCGTATCGTTGTCGTTGTCGACGTTGCCCATTGTCATCGTCATTTCGGATGTCTGCTGTCCTCCCTTCCGCCACACCGTCTCGACGATGTAAATTCACGAATTCCCGTCGTCGTCGGTTGAAGTTCGATATTTTGGGGTCGTTTTTGGTGGTTATACTCAAGTTGATCTGTTGGCGGGTAGAGAGAGTCTTTTATTGCATATGTCTGGTTAAGTGAAGATTTTAATGACACGATTGTCAGGACGACAGCAAACAAAGGATATTCATGGAGGATTTATGAAGAAATTAAGATAAGGCACAGAACCTGGAGAAGTTATTATCACGACACAATGATTTTTATTGTGATTCGGTGGGGGGATGGGTGGTCGGCAGGTATGTCGTCTGAACCTGATTGACTGGACACTTTTTTTTTTTGAGGATTTTTGTCCTCAAAAGCGCACATAAACTGTGGCATTGATTGGTTTTCGCTTTGTCGCGGAAGGTGAATCGATTTTGAGGTTAATCTCGAGCTTTATGGAGGTCAGCCGGATCCGTGAACACTTTGTTGGCATCACACGGGACCTTGCGTGATCAAAAATGTGGACAAAGGTGGAAGATGAAGTTCCGAACTTTGCAAACAAATTCGAAGGACTTCCCGAATCCTTTAAGCTAAGCATCTCACGACCGTACATCTTTACAAAGGATTCGTAGCTTTGTTTCCTTTTGGAGTCCCTATGTCTTTTGAAGTCTCTCTTTTCATCTATCTGAGAGGTCCAATAGCCCAGTTTCACTGGAACTTATTGGATAACTTTCTTGATGTCTTCTTAATCATTGTTAGCTTAGACATCCACCATCTGGAAGATTCGGTTCATGGTTAAAACTTGGCTCAACGCATCGATGCGTCCTTGAACTATTCTAATCCGGTTACATTCTAGACCAATCTTCGAGTGCTTTGTGGGAGCCTCAAGTGTAAGGAATGCAGCCTGGTTTCACTGCAGATGGTGATTCTTCTATCACGTCATCTCTCTTTAGTTATCCAGTAAGCTACTCCGAGTTTGGCCAAGACTTCCTTTTGGAAGACAGTCACCAATTTGCCCAAAATGCTGAAGTATTTGATTTGTTAATCCAGGCACCAATCAATTCCAGTACCTGTTGCGGTGCCAGGGCTATCTGTGTGGAAGACATTTGTGAAAGTTTGAAGAAGATCATCTGGACTTTCCCAGGGAAGCATACTTTAAATTTTGTGTTTTGTGTTCTTGTTCAGACTGCTTCCAGCGGAAGCCAGGAGCCCGTTGTCCATTGGTCTGGAGATAAAACGACTACAATGCTTCGGCCCGGAGAATCTTCTAATCGAATCCTGAAAGGTAGAACCGTCGAGTAAGGCCTTAAAAGGGACTGCAAACAACTTCATGTGAAACAGAGGCTAGTTAAGACCCAATTCCATCGTGAACTATAGCGCCATCTACGGATCAATATCATCACTATGTGGCTACATGAGTTACATAACCTACTTTTTCCCTGACATGCTCATTGGAACTCCAGCCTAGTTGCTGTCCACTATTCCACTACACCCATTGCTTCAATCGTAAACCAGTTACCGCTATAAATACCCTCAAAAGCGAGACGATTTTCTATTAATAGCTCTGAAGCTTCAGACAGACAGACAGCCAGACAAACATCACGGAATCGTTATCGACATCCGCTCAAGCAAAAGCACCGTTCTTACAGTTGTTCCAAGGCGTACAAACAATCTAACCTGCTTCGTAGGTTTGCACAAACTAAGGCAACAACCAGAAACATATCTCGAACAGCGGTTCTCATGACTGTGTCCCAGTTTTGTATAAGTCGTCTGCTTAGCCACCTAGTGGCCACACGCCAGCCCACATCATAGACGCAATAAATTAACAAGCGATTGACATAAGTTTGTCATGATGTAGCGCGTCTATTTAAGGATAACAGTGTGTACACCCTGCTTTGTGGGATTTCTCAAGCCAGTTTCTTTTTCCGTATTTTATTCGATCTAAATGTACGTGTCGGTGTCAAACGCTTTAAGTCGCCTAGAGGTCTTGAACACCATAGCACCACACCAGTCTATGGCATGAAAAATGCATGAGCACGTCGGGGTTTTTCTTCTTTTTTTTTTCATTCCGGTCTCGCATTGTTACCATATTACACTTTCCCATGATAGCAGGGTGAATGGGATGGCTTATGCCCGTGGCTGGCTTGGTCAGTTGGCCCAAAAAAAAATAAATTCTAGTTGACCACAGCTCTGCACATTATAAATATTTAAATTTGGTAATTGCCGCTCGATTAGGCCGCATGAATGTTGGAGGCACTCTATACGTGTGTACGTGTCGGTTTGCTCTCCACTCAGTCTGCTATCAACTCGTGGCTAGACAGTTTGTCTGGTGGTGTTGCACTGTGGTTTTTCCATCGTCCGATGACCATTTCGAGCATAAAGTCAATCGAGCTTAGCAGCACAACGCGCACAGAAAAATAAAAAAAAAAAAAAATTCGACTGGGAAGCCTACATCAGCTGGTCGGTGTCCCCGTCTGGGTGGGAACGGCCGCGGCCGGCCTATAGGCCCAATTGACAACAAAACAAATGAAACCTATGGCATGCATGCATATAATTATCTTGTCTCAGTGTCTCTGCCTCTGGTCGTGTCGTTGGCGTGGTTTTGAATAATTAATCGCGCGCCAATCACTTTTCGGCCCATGCGTTGCGAAATTTTCTATTTAAAAAAAAAAAAAATTGGAATACAGTAGACGGACAACAGACAGACGGACGGACGGAATGTGGGGATGTGCACTATTTAAGAGTGCAACGCTTGGTGATTTTTAAGATACAATTTAACACACTAAGTTGCAGTTTTGTTTTGGCAGTGGTTTGCATGATGTATCTGTGTAGATGGGGTTGTGTCGAGATGTGGTGCCAAATCTATGCGATTTTTGATATCCCTGATGTGGTGACAGACAGGCATTTAATGAGTTATAAGACTGTTGGCATCTTGTCGAGCTAATGGCAGCTGAACTGTCAGTGCATTGCAATAGATTTAGTCTTCGTTGGGAGGAAAGGACTAGACACTGACAATCAAGTTGACTTACGTCAACAGTACTACTTGGGCGGTCTAGTTTTGGCGTTCCCACGCAATAGAGTCACAGGTGGGCTTTTGAGCTCGCCAAGTGCGGTATAATGATTCCAATTTTACCAGAAATGTGAAATCTAGGTATGCCGCTCCTATTATGCATCCAGTAGGACAAACTAAGATGTTTCAATGGTTTTGAGTGCTAGACTTCCAAGCGGACTTGGCCGAAATTGGATTTGAAATGCTCAAAAAGCGCAATCTTGGTTAGTAGACTGCAAATCAGCAAGCAAGCAACAAGGCTAGGTCTCTTCTGAAATGATTTGTATAGGAACTGTAGAGATAGGAGGAGGGGAGTGTTTGTTACATAGATTGAGCCCGTTTTCATTAACCGACTGTAATTTCAACCCTTCAAACCCATCTCCAATGTCTCCTCGTGGCATATCTTCGTGGCGTGGAGGTTAGGCTTTTTCTCCTTTCTTGCTCTAGTTGCCTTAACCCTTTGCATAGTTACTCACTACGTCCCACTGGCTTACTAACTTATTTAGGTAGCGCTACCGTTCCGGGTGAATCTGGACCTCAACCAACAACTACGTTCCAATTATCCTGTAACAATATCATGTGACAAAAGTATCATTTGCTATTCCTTCCAAAGTATATCCATTGGTTCAGTTCGTACTTGCAATCCTAGGCAATGGTCAAATGCATGCTCCACGTCTTCGAAAATGTCGTTGCAAAATGGACTCATGACTCCCCCAGTCATCATGTTTGAATCGCTAAAGGTATGACCAGCACCTGTGTCACAAAAAAGTCAATTTCATCATGTCTGCGGCTAATCCATGCTTCAATTTTAAATGAGAGGTTCTAGCACTGTTGCCATTCTCTCACACATATACTTCTCTTTGCTATATCCTCGTCAGAATGAGGTACTTTTTCTCTAGTCCTTCTGCCATTATTTCACTTGGTAGCATTCCTGCTCTGTAGCTCAAGCCCACACTGGCGATCCACAGAGCACCACAGAAAAGACAACTTTAGAAGTCAGTCCTCCAAGCTACTCACTCGCGAGGCTTTATAACTTAAGATGCTCTTTGAATGAGAGAAGAATTGAATCAACCATAACCCCCTTGCTCAACAGTATCGGTCCTAAGATCGAACACTGTGGTACCCCTTCTATGAACATGACATGGCACAGTACAGCTTGATGGCTCTTCTTTATCACCTTCCCTCTATGGTTCTTTGCACTAGGTCGACCACCACCTAAATGGCATCTAAAGTCGGGCATGCCCTTTGAAATCAATACTGATGTTCCGACAGGCCGCCGGTTTCTCCAATGTCCGCGGTAAAACACGACGTTCTCCAATATTTTTCCCAACGTGTCTGGCATAAAAAGTGTATTGTGGTTGGTGACCGTCCTTGTTATCGCTTGTGGCAAGGTGCTGCTAATAAAGGCGTGATCGTCGATCGAGTCTGGTCCATTTTTCCTAAAGATATGTTTATTCCTACAATTTAACAGACCTGACTGTTTAAGTCCCTAGTAAACTGCTTCACCTCTTGTTCGTTTTTAGGCAGCCCCGGCTATAAACATCCGGCTTCCACCTCTAGCACCCATGTTTTGTCCGCCTATCGGACTTCCAAATTTCGCCATCGTAAGGCTCAGTGCAGCGTAGCAGTGGCTAACTTAGATTCTACCAATTTCACCAAAACGAAGTCTTTGTCAGGGCTCTGCTTGGTGGTTCGACGGGTAGGTTGGGGAATTCCCCTCTAGATCATGGTTTGGACCTCTTTTGGTCTTTTGCCTAACTTAACCTAACCTTACAAGGGTTAGCATTTTATGTTATCGAACGAAAAATCGCTTTCAAAACCGACACTAGGCCACGAAAAAGGGACGATCAGACGTTAAAGACATTTAGTTTCATGCTTCTTGATTCTGATAGTCGAAGGCCTCAAAACAGGACTTTTTTTGATTTAAATTTGGCACTTGGAGAGTTAGTGAATCTTCAAAACACAACACTCCTTCGAAAGCGAATGCCAATTGCTCACAGAGGTCTCATTTCAAAGCAACGATGCTCCACTTAACAATGTCACTCTCTTACCCTCACAAAGTCCACTATCTATCCCAAATTTTAATGACTTCTCCAGAATTACAATCCGATTGCAAGCCAATTTCAGATTTGATCTGAAGTTCACACCAATTTACTGCATCAAGGCACTCTTATCCATCCATTCCTAGTGCAGCATGCAGTGTCTACACAAAAAAAAAACCATTCATCAGCATCAATTGTCGCCATTGTGCTGCTATTTGATGCTGCCTTGTCGGTTTGTCCCTGAGGTACAACATCAATCAGTCCAACATAGTCACACGCCCCGGAGCGGCTTGATTACAGCGAAGTTGACTCTCCAAGAAATGGCAACTTTGTGTTCGTCTGCTCGTCTAGACGAGAAGTATTTTTCTCACTTCCCGACCAGGAGATGACGAAAAGTTCCCAGCCGCATGGCATAGGTAGATACAACACAAACACACACACACACACATACAAACAAATGTTTGCTTAGCAAGTTTCAAAAGTTTTTCCTTGTCCCTTTCACCACCCACTTTTGTATCCAAAAAGTTAACCCGTTACTATTGAAAGAGCTCTCCAGACATCACCTAGAAGTACCATGGTATACACAGCCACAGAGCGCATATTGACTTCAGCAGATGGATGAATGGTTTGAGGGGTGAAATAGTTTTCCCGTTACTTGTTTTGTCTGCGAAATTGCTTTACAACAAAAAACTAAACGAAATTTTTCACCACTACACCGAGGGGTATGCACCTGTTTGCACTAGGACTGGCAACAAATTCATCGAAGTAGATCGAGAGTATCTGAGTTTAAATTGTTTCGAAAGAATTTTTAGAACCTTCACATCGTCGGATAGATGCAATTCTTTAGATAACTTCCAGGCGATGACAAGGGGAAGACCGCCATAGTCGCCTAATAAAGATAGGGAAAACCTCTCAAAAGGAAACTGAGTATATATTCCTTTGAGCATATGTCAAGGATCTCCAGCGAACAACGCGGTAATAGAAACAAAAATGGAAATAACTTCTTATGTCTACTTCACGGAGTTGAGTTTAATTTCCTTTTTGCATTACAATGAGCACACATGCACACAGTGATATTGCAAAGGACCATAACTAAATATTCAAAGTGCCTTGACATCAGTATGGGAATCCTTTTTAAAATTTCTATTCAAAGTACGATATCAAGTGTGTATGCTGTACTCCCGGTTCACTTTGTAGTGGAAAACGAATGAAACAAGGAAAAATTGTGAAATCCTGCCGATTACTTTGTTCCCTTTGACTGGGTGTGTGTGTGTTGGTGAAATTTTCACAAAGGATAACGAATAATTTGCGAGGTTCTACCACCACCAATGAGTGAATTGTTTTGTGTAAATGCTGTGCATTGACAGCGGTTCTAAGTAGTCTGCATACTAACCTAGTTTTCCAATGGCGTTTGTATGTATGCGAGTAGTTGTGTATAGCTCCTTGTAACTACTTAGGTTATGTAGAGCGCGTTTGAATCACCCAATTTAGCTAGAGGGAAAGTTTAAAGTGTCTCTTTGGGGACCACGTAGCAACAATTGGGATTTGTTTCGACTGCGGTAGGTTACCCTTTCTAGACACTAAGGCGTTGTGTACACCGGTGGCTCATATCAGCCCTTATCCAATTTTAGTTTCAATTTGAACAATATTTAGTCTTTTTTGAGGACGAAATCATCAAAACCAAAGGACACTTTGAAATCCAACAGAACAGAAACTCTGTCAGTCGCAGCTCGTCTTCGTAAAGCTCCTCTGTAAAGATCATTCAAATGGACTAAAGCTGCTTCTTAAGCCAGATAGTCGAAGGGAAACTGTGGAGACTCTGCTCGAGGTGTACTTCCCAATGTCAGCTTGACAGCCGGATATCCCTGATGTAACTACTGAGGCTTCTGTTTATAGTTAGCTCTTCAGTCGAAACGAAATTGAATGGACGGTTGGCTGATTTAAACCCTTCAAGGCACCAGGGAACGATGGAGAGTTTCTGGCTCTCACCCTTGATTGCCTTGATTCAATCTCGGATACATTCCACAAGCTTGGCGCCCTCCAATTCGTGGCACGAGATGGGAGCAGCGAAGTTGGCTTTAACAGTCAAAGAGACTACCAAAGACTTCTCTAATTCTATATCAGACCCTGATTATCCCAGGCCTGGTCTTAAGCGTGGAGGCATGGACTTTGTCAAGGATGAAGTGACCCTCGGTTATTTTGATAGAAAAATCTTTCGGATGACGTAGGGGGTTAAGCGTTGGCTAAGATGACTGGGGTATGTAGAGTGGATGCACACCAGCACTCTGGGCCGGTCTTTTAATACACGTCCGAGGGACGACGCAGTAGAGGAAAACCGCAAGTCAAGTGGTCTGCGCGCAATTCGAAACGGACCTCAACCAGCTTGCCCTGTGAAACAAAGGGCAGCTGGTTGAATATCGTGGTGGCTTGCGACGCTTGTCGGTTTATGCCCAACTCAACCTCGGACTCCATCCGAGCTTGCTCAGTATTGAAACGGCTAACTTTTAAAAACAGTCACAGCTCCCCAGTCCACAAAATAAAGTCCCAAACCTAAACCTCTAACCTTCGCAAACATTTTGATTTCCTTAATCAATTTCTTGGTTCCAAATTCCATGAAGGAAATGATGCAGAATTTCTTTGAAATTACCCCAAAATGACTAGATAAATGTACTTCCCCCCTGCTGTCCAAGTCAACATTGCAATCACTTATCCATCTCGTGCAAGTCCAATGAATTCACCTCTCGTCGCTTCCGGAATAAATTTTCGAAATTTTCCATAAATCACATCACTAACGGCGCAGAGCAATGGAATTCACAAAAAAAAAAAACATATCACTTGGTCTACTGGCTTTGCTTCCTGCACCGCTCGACGTCTGACCCCTCTGATTCACCTCACCTGTCACCAATTATTTACTACCACTTGCCAGAGACTCATTGAGGTGTATTTACCCAAAAATAAAACAACAAAAAACCAGACGACGACGACGTCCAACAATAACAACAACAAAAGCAACAGTCCCATACCACCGTGTCGTCGCACGACTACACGGCCAACTGCGTCAGAGCTTCAGAGAGTCTATAAGCATTATGGTCTACCGGTGTCTAGACACAAGTACAACGAACAACGCCAACCAGCCAAGACGTTACGCAATACAGCCAGCAGCGAGCAGCAAAAGCACTGAAAACACACCTCCACCAGCCAGTGTCCTTGAAGTGTGTGCTACTACCAGTGTATGAGTGCGGCTATGCCTTTTTATGTAGTTGTTGTTGTTGACCGTCCGCTGTTCACCGGTTTGGTCGTTTTTAGAATTTCTAGGTCATTAGATGAATAAACGGTAATTTACTCGCATTCGTATGCGCAAGCAGCGAGTCAGCGCCAAATTAGTTTTATCAGGTTTCGTTATTGTCTCCGTAGTGTGTCCCTCGTGCCGCCCGCCGCCGACGGTACACCTTTTGTCCAGTTTTTGGGGGAATTTTTTTGTATGCCTCAGCGTCAGCACCTCGTGCAGGCTATTTCCATGGAAATTGGATTAAACTGATGGCTTTACCTACACCAGTAGTCAGCAGTGTCTGTTTGTTTAGGGTAGACTTGGCAGAAGGGCGGTTACCCCCGCCGACGGGTTGACCTGTATTCCCGATAGTCGTGTTTATTGCGTGTTTTGTTTGTGTTGCTGTAATTAATTAATGAGCAAACAGAAACGCCACAGTTCGCCGCTGCACTAATTAATTTTTTTTTTATTTTTTTATTCAGATGTTGGTATGCGTGTGCTTTAGCGATGAGGTGGCGCCGAGACGCACACCAACCGGTACGGATCTAGTATGTTAAAGTCAGACGATGTTAATGTGATGTTTGTCTGGCTGGTGGGACACTCACGACTTTTTAACGCTGGAAAGGGGGGCTTTGGCTCGTGCGGTTACTGTTACTGGTTGCAACCGACAACGCTGACAGATGAATTACTCGCTAGTCATGTGTTTTGTCGATGTTTGTCGGTTTTAATTGAATTCACTGAGAGTAATGTCAACGTGACGTGAAGTTCATAAGTCTGAAAGGATGGAATGTATGATTTATACCGATCCCCCAACAGGCTTCGAAAGTCGGATCAGGCCGACTTGTTGATTCGAAGCAAGATTTTCTTTAAAACACGCTGTAGTCCAGTGATCGCTGTGGCTCAGTGGTTAGTGCGTTCGGCTGCAGAGCTAGTTGACACAGATTCGAGTCCACAGCCAAAAACGTTTTTACGAGGCACCACCTCGACAGGAAATGACAAACCTCCGAGAACCATAAAAAAGATTCTCAATCCGCCATTTGGAGTCGGAAATAAAAATTGTAGGTCCCTTCCATTCAGAGGCACCGCATGAAAGGTTGTGAGAAGAAGGACTGAGTCCGCATTTAGTAACAGTGTAGGATTTCCACCCACTCAAACTTCTCCCTTTCTGTCTTATTATCCCTGTGGTACCGCCGAGGCTTGCCTACTCTCTAAATGTGGTTCGGAATGCACATCAAAGTTTGCGGCGTCTAAGACTAGCGATGTTACAACTCTGCCCTGCAGTGGATCCAGCTACATATGTCTAGGACACTGACGCCCTTATTTGACTTGTCTATTCGGGTAATTGCCTGGTGGTCGCTAAGCGTGTAATGGTCATGGACTCTCTACTTCGTTCTTCGTTGAAAGCTGCTGATGAAAACGATGTCAATGATTGGGCCCAAGCTTCCTCTGGAAAAAGTGGTCAAGCTCGATGTCTAGATCTGTGAAGGCATTCAGCAATTCAAATATTTCTTCTGTACTTGATTCCGGTGTCATTGCGCTTGTCAAGGTTAAGAGAGACTCCGACATTAAATCTTCTCACAGTACCTCCGTGGTACTATCGAGCATACATACATTAGCCACTCTCAAGGACAAAAGCCCTCAAAACTCAAATCGCCTTTGTTCTCTCAAATATGTCAATGTCATCTGAATGAACTTCAAACTCACAAGGTTAGGGTCACTTATCACCTTTTATCGAACAAGGACAGCCGGTGTAAAAATAATCTATATCGAGGTCTACAACAATGCATTGTCATCGTTGTTAAGTTAACCTCTACAAGGGTTCATCCAATCACTTTGTTTCGAATATTCACGATACCTCATCGGTGGCGTATGAGTAACATTTTTTTTCTCCCAGTTATTGCTCTCAAAACTGAATTCCGGTTCAAGTCTCACCAGGCTAGTTAGTCAATAAGCACAAACTTTTCCACTTTTGGTTTCGTCGCCTCCGTTTTAATTGTCTTAACATATTTCTGCCTGGCCCAAGTGGCAATGCTATTCGTCGTCGCAAACCAAATACTGATTGCGGTATCACGAACCCGTCGAGTTACAAATTTATCGTTCAATGACTCTCCGCTTGTTGCAGTCAATCATGGCGGTGTGCACAGGGTTACATCGAGTCACCAACAGAGACTCACTTTGTTTTCATTGAACGTCATTAAGTGCGTTACTGTTCATTGGGTCTAGAATCTGTAGGTATCGCACCCTCCGCACCCCACCGCCAAAGAGAGGACAAAAGGTAATTGAAATTGAAAAACGTGTTC
Source organism: Criorhina ranunculi (assembly GCA_951813785.1). Taxonomy (NCBI): domain Eukaryota; kingdom Metazoa; phylum Arthropoda; class Insecta; order Diptera; family Syrphidae; genus Criorhina; species Criorhina ranunculi. The sequence continues at coordinate 49,272,419 of OX638382.1, read as the reverse complement.
GCCTGCTGCTTTTGGTTGTCATTTTGTGTTTTGTGTCGCAATCCCGAGATGCATGATGAGATGCATCATCACGAGATGTACCAGGGTGTACATTTATGTACGTTTGTCTGTCCAGACATTCTTTGTTCGGTTGCCTAACTGACTGTCTGTCTGTCGCTTGACAGCAGGGGTTCATCTTCGATCATCGTCTCAGTCCCAGACTCTCAGTTGGTGGGTATAACTTGTTGGCTCTTTGTGTGTATCTCCCGCATCCGAATCGGACAGAATGCCACTAAAACAAAACGAACGACAGAAAAAACAAATGCAAATGGCAAACGAACAGACAGACAGACAGACAACCCACTGAGTTGCTGCCTGCTACTGTTTCTCGTTCGAAATAAAAGAATCACTTTTTGTTTTCACAATAAGCAAACAGACAACTGTTGTTTCAAGCGGCTGCGGACAGCAGAGAGAAAAAAACAAAAAAAACAACCCCAACGCCAAGATGAAAAAGAATGCAAAAGGAGTGCAAAAAAAAAGGAAAACAAATGGGAAAGCGAAGCGGAGAGTATCGAAGAAATTGCAACCGATAATAATTATTTTTATGGAGTCTAGTCTCCGTCTAGACTGCTTTTTACTTGTCATTCGTTGTTGTTCTCCATTCGCCGTCTGTTTTGCTTTCTTTTTTTGTTTTTTTTTGCTCTCTTTCTTCCCGATGTTTTCTCTTGATGATACATTGCACGGTACCTGGACATAGTAGGTACTTGTACCGACCATATTTGGCAGCAGGACTCTTAATCGGTTAACAGGAGCACAGTGGTGCAAGACAAGACTTGATGTAGGGGATTCTACTCGTATCTTGTATCTGTGTGTAGGCTTGGTTATGACTTTTGGAATTCAGCCAAATCTATGCTTCCCCATTGTCACCACACAGAGCACAATTGCAGTGCGGTATCATAAACCCCGCTGCTCCTAAAGTAATTTTCTCGCCAAAAGAAAGAAAAGTCCTTTTCCTTGTCTGGAATTTCACACAAGGACTGCCAAACCAGAATGCAATTCGTTGCAGCCAGTAAATTCAAAATTCATCGGTGGCAATGGTCCTTTTGAGTCGCGCACAAGGATATTTGTAATCGAATTGCCTTTCTGAACAGTGTAATCTGCAACTGAAACTGAAATTCACATGCTTTGCAATGAAATCCAAATCGCATTCTTCCGCATGAGATATCAAAGAGCCTAACCGCCCGCCGCTGCCACCACCACACGGGCCACAAGTCAAAGTCACAAAGTTGTGAAACTGTCGGAATAAAAAAAAAAAAGGCAAAAAGGGGGGAAAAACTGAAAAAAGAAAGAACAACCCGAGCCGCCTTGAGACTTAAGAGTCGGTTAGTGAGTGCACATAAATTCTATGGCAGCAACCGCACTGAGTGCATTCAATCGAATTTTAGATTCAAATTGTATCTTCCACGAGCGGTGTTCTTCTAAAAGGCAATAGAGAGTTACGATTGCAGTGTATACCGCTTGTAGTTGCAACAGTCACTGATGGTTTATGTCGCAACAAAAAAAAAAAAAAAAATCAAAAACATTCACCTTTGCATCGTCGGTTGTATCTTTTACTTGGCGGCGAAGTCTTTCTGCGACTGACGTATGCGTTTTTTCAGATTTTTTTTTTTGTTCGTTTTTTTCTTGCTGCTTTTGCGTCTTTTTAATTTTTGCAGCTTATTTACTTTTTTTGTTGTTGTTGTTGTTACATTCTGCTCAATGTCTAGACATTCAAGGTGCTACGACTGCGATAGCAGTCACACCAGTATTATTAGGCAACCTCCCTTCCCGTTGATTCTGGCTGTTGAGTGGTGCAATTGTTTTGTAATGTACGGAGTAATTGTTGTCTGGAAGGGTGGGGGAGGGAAATTTGGAGATTAATTATTATTTTTCTTCCGTTATTTCGTATGAGACGTATACGAGATATTTGTTCTAGATAGAAAAATTGATAAAATATTGATGAGAATCGTTGGCATGTTGGTTGGTCGATCGTTTAAAGATGGTTTATTTAAGCCTTGTTGGGGTCATTAAGTTCACTTCGTTTAGAGACTAGCGAGTTAGACTAAGTTGGCAACATTAATAGCATAAGCTCATAGCATCGCTCAAACGATAGATGGTAACCTTCAGTTGCGCGCTCTTAATTGGTTGAGGTCGCTTTCTACTTGTGCGCGCCATCTATGGTTAGACTGCTAATTCAAACATCCATTATGGAATTTTTTGACTAAGGCCAGTGCCGTTGTATAACTCGTATAGTTCGTCATAGAATCTCTTCCTTTAAAGGGGAATTTTTCGCTTCAAACGACCTTCGACAGAGTCCATGTGGCGCGAAGCACCTAATGGTTTGCATTATTATTCCGAAGACTAAGTGTCAAAATGATGCTTAAAGTGTCACTTGTGCTAAGCTGGGTTTTAAGGTACCTACCAACGCATCCTACGCCTAAGGAAGGATAGGTCTGAGATTTTTTAATTTGTTTAAAGAATTTTGTTTCTTAGTCCATTTGGGGTCTAGTTCACGGACATGGTGTGTGTTTGACTCTTCAGTGTTGTACTTGATTCAGTCTTCGGGGAAAGGTTCATATCCTGATAAGCCTTAGTTAGGTAATACCATGCCGCCGCGCACTTTTTTGTAAACTTTCGTGTTTCAAGGCTCGAAATCGTATGGCGGAGAGTGATCAGAGTCTTTTTGCTTCGTATTCATAGGCTGTGGTGAGGGTCTTAAGAAATTGCAGCTAAGAGTGCGCTACGTCTTCGAAGCCAAATTGTTCAGAGAGTGATAGGGCAAAACGGAGAAGTTTTGCTATTAAAAAGCTGAAGAAGAACAAGACAACCGGTTCTGATGGCCTATCAGCTGAGTTTTTCTTCGAAGGTGATGTCTTGGTGGGCGAAAGTATGTCCATATGCCCCATCTACAAGAAGGATGATCCTATGTCGTGAATGAACTATCGAGACATATCGCTGGTAAATATCGCATATAAGGCATCGTGTGAGCGTCTAAAGGCGTTCTATACCACGCTAATCGACAAGTAGCAGTGTAATTTCCATCTCGGCAGATCGACCATAGACTAAACCTTCACCGTAAGGTAAATCATGGAAAAGGCCAACGACCAATAAGCTTTTCATCGACTTAAAAGCTGTGTACGATATCATTCATCATCTTGAGCTCCACACATCGATGGCTGAACTCAGGGTCCCGGCAAAACTGATCCAGTTGTCCTGCGTGATGCTGGAAAACATGCGGTGTAATATGCAATTTTAAAACAGAGCAGATGGTGCTCATCCAGCTGCTGGAATATCATTGGTCGCTTACAACGTGAAAGAGTCTTCTTCGAATATTTGGTGCGAGGAGGGCAAATGGAGGAAACGATATAACCGCGAACTCTACTATCGGTACCAAGATGTGGATGTAGTTCAAAAAGCACTGGCCCAGCCACATCGAGCGAATAAAACAATAATGCTCCAGCTACGAGATTTTTTGAATCCCAGATTCGAGACGACAAGGAAGACCAAACCTTTGGTTCAAAAACCGATCGATTGCTGATGCCAGCTGCAGTACTACTGACTTAATGCTTGAACGACGCAACCGCAGCTGGCTATTTCAGTCGATTGCTTCAATTTTAAAAACCTTAGAGCGCTGTCTTGCATTATTTAGACAAGATCATCACGTCTAAGTGGCGGTCATGCAATATCAGTGATTTCACTCTCAATGCCAGCATAAAGTGCTTTCTTATAAACTTCAGAAGGTAGTTCGACTTCCTGGAACATGAGAATGCAAATAAACCTTTGGCCTTTGGCTACCTTACACCCTCGAACCAGATTTTTGTACCCAAAAAGCTTACAAAGCATCTCATTAACATGTGAGAACTCAATTTTGTTCTCAGAACTGTCAATGACCAATTGTTTGTTTCCCTTGTCTTTCCCAATTCCACCAGTTATACCTGTTCGTCCCAAAACCACCCGGAAACAGCTAATTAACTTGGATCACATTTTTTCTCCCCCCAACTCAAAATTTGTACGAAGAAACTTGAAACCAACCACAGACAACAACTAACTAATCATCGCTGCCAATATAGTCATGATGGCACAAAGTATCTCACAAGTCGCACAAGTATCCGTGAACTTGACTCATATCGTCTCGACGAGTAAAGTCATTTGAAAATTTATGAAATTTACTCTCCAATTACCCAGACAAACTCCAGACGTCTAAAGACAGACATGCTAATTTTAAATCGAGACCCTCATCCCTTGTCCCATTCGCAATCCAAACAGAGGTGAACAAGTTTGTTATTGGCAATAATTTTTGGGGAAGCAAAGCTTGTCCGGATACTCGATGACGTTCTACACGTCCCACGTCCTATGTCGGAGTAAATCTGTTGTGTTTTCCTGCCAAAAGGAAACCTATTTTTGTTGGCCAATTTCTTCTTAGTCTGCCATTTGTCTGGCTTAACACAGCGCAGATCCCCATGCCCGATGGAAGTTTATTGTCACATGCGGCGAAGAGGCGAAAACAAAGTTCTCGTCTCCTGCCCTCTTGCTGTATCGTAATCCATTCGGTTGGTGTGTGTTGCAATCAATTTCGCCAGACAACCGCGAGTCAACTGCAAGTTGGCTGTTACTGCAACCGAGTCAAGGTACAATTGCTGCCAACTGGTGAGCCATCCTAAAAGATTCCGATTCCGATTCGCTGAGCAGCTATTTGGCTTCTGTTTTTAGAACAATCGTTGCAATGCTTTGGCTACTGTTTACTAGGGAGGGGGGGGAGGTCGACGACGCCGGAACACCACAGTGAGAGATTAGTTTGAATTCCAAGCAACATTGTCCACCGGTTGAGTAAGCGTATGCGTTTGTTGTGCTTGCTCATCGGCGGTAATTTATTAGCGCGCAACAATGTTGCAAGCAATTAAGCAATGTTTTTGGATGTTAATTCTATTTTCTGTGAACATTTTCATATATTTAGAACGCAAACAAATGAATCAGATACGACGACGTGTGGTGAAGACAAGTGGCTAAAACGTGTTCACTTTGGGAGCGCGTTGATGTTGCACAATAAACGATGAAATTCCTATATTCCCCCGTCACATGATGGGTGGCAATTGTTAGGAATCTAATTTATTCAAACACGATTCGAGGAAAGGTCATTGGAAGATAGTTTTGTTTTTAAGGGAAATTTGTTGGGGGGATGCCATCAGAACTTGCTATGCTAATCAGTGGTGAGAGAGCAGCAGACCTGCTTAACGTCCTTTTTTATGTGCAGAGTTTAAACTCTTTGGACCGGGTTTGCGGTGTGTGTCAATGAGTTGAGATATGTGAAGACCAATGGAACCTTACTCAAGATTTCTTTGTTTTCCTGTTAGTCTGGCAGATTGCAGGTTTGCTTACGGATATTTAAGACAAGTTCAACTGGAAGCCATTCGAAAACGACAAATTGCAGTCCATCTTAGTTAATTGCTTCCGGGTAATCTAAGGAAACAGGTTTTACTAGTGAACTTGAAGAGGGAGAGAGGTATGTGAATATCGTGGTGTTGACAGAAGAATGTTAAGGCTCTTTCCGAATCGAAATCTAGGGTTGCTACTGCTTAAAGAATGACGAGGATTCCATTTTGAGGACTTTTCTTGAATCTCTACTATCTTAAGCTCTAGCGCGGTTGGGTTAGTGGGCTAGCCACCGACAAAGGTTCATTCGTACTTATAAGTACTTTCTTACTCATCAGGCTTCCGACCGGTGAAGAGTCTCCCTGAGACAGTTCAGTCTTCTATACTCTTCGATTCCGGAATCCCTGCTTCCATCCGTGATCGCTTGGTTCCTTAAACGGAGATTCGAGCTTTCTCGTCATTTTGGACCTGGAAGCTGGGATTCAGTCCATTTGGTCGATATAATTGAGCCAAACAATTCGAAGTCTCTTAACTTGTTGGACAACATCGACATCTTGGTAGAGCTCCGTTCGCCTTCCTCACACATGGATCTTAATATCCGACGAAGAAAAAGGTCGTTTATCGTTGAATACCCGGTGTCATATAATAGGACGCAAGGTCAGTGTTCTGTAGAGCATCCGTTTTATCCCTTGGGTTAGGAGTTTTGAACCCAGTTGCAGTAGCAGGAGTTACCTAAAGTTATTCTTCGTTGAATCTCCTCGAGGGGAACTCCTTATCTACTCCGACGTTTGTATTTGTCAACAGTGCCGTGCTATCCTATACTTTGGACTGAAGCCTTTTTCATTGTTGACAGCATTCACTTGCTTTTGTCTTCATTGACTTCAAGACAAATTTGTTTCGCTTCATCTTCAATTGCTCTGAAAGCCTTAATGGGAGCGTCTGATGATTGTCTGCAGCTGGAAGGATTTGTGAAAGATGGTGCCTTTCGGCGTATGTTTAAACTCGGCAGTTTCCAAACCGTACGGAGATAAACTATGTCATAGATAGGTATGTTGTCCGACTTTTACCAAATGAACAATTGCAAGAACTTCAGAGGCTAAGCATAACTCCTTAACCTTTCTGTAAGTATCCATAAGTTCTGCACTCGATCGAAACTCCAACAGATCCTTCTCATCTAGTCAGAGTAGCTAATAAGCTTTATGTGATCGGGATGTTATCATGAACGGAAAGAAGCACGGGCTAGTTAGTCGTACAACCCTTGATGGAAGGTTAGGTTAGGTTGTAGGGGTGGCTGCACTTAAGTACAGCCTCACTCGGATCTTAACGGATCCTGAACTTGATGGAAACTATCTTCCGAACTCATCTTACAAGAAGTGTTGCTTTTGTCACTGATCTGTACTTCATTGATCGCCAGAATGGGATAACCCTTTTCTGGTTCTAAAATCTTTGTCCCATGAATCTTTTTCCAGGTTCTTGATACGAATGTATGGAGGGGGATATGTCCTATTATCTTGAAAAAAAACAGCTGAAACCAGAGATGTCTTTGGAGTAAAGTGCTCCTCAAGAGCCTTGAGCCTTGTTTGATGTGTAAAAACAGGCAGTGTCTTCAAAAGTTTGGGGATGGCTTATAAAATCTGGTCACAGCAAGCACTTATACGAGATGTTCCAGTTTTCCAGCAGGGAATGGTGTTTATTGTTCAGTGCTTGACAGATGAAGACTTGTTTTTATACCTCAGATGCTCCAAACAGTGGCATCCTTCACTTTGGACAACTTGGTCGATTTTGCAGACCATCGTTACGGATTAAGCAAACAAAAAAAAAATTTTACACACAAAGGATGCTCCCGATTGTCCACCACTCGATGTCAAATAACACACCTAACTCCTGCAGAATTCACAAAGATTCATACCCCATAAGTTGCATACACCAAGAGATTTTCAACCACCCTCACCCCACACCTCAGTCTGCAAAGAGCATTATTTGATTTTCAGGTTAAAGAAATACATCGACCTCTACTCCAGTGTATTTGCATTTGTGTCCATTCCCGTTCAATTGGAAAAGTTTAATCCTCGCAAATTTACGAACACTCGTTCAACCCATCTTGCCAGTGCCGGTCCCCTCCATTGTTACGTGTATTGACAATGGAACCATTTCGTCTGGAGGTGGATTATAATTATACCAGTGCATGGTCTTCTCTAGTGGCTTGAGCTGTCTCCACCTCCACCTATTCGTTTTGCACATCGACACTGTCGGTCTGGACAATTGTGCGATGCACTGAACCAGAGTTTGCATTAGTTAAACAAAAACAACGAGGGAGGGGAGTCTCCAATTAAATCAATAAGGGGATACTTCAATAATAAGCACCGTCCATTCCATTGACAGTGAAAGCTTAGCCATTGTTTGTTCTCGATTGGATGTCTAGGTGAAGAAGAAACGAAAGGATCAATTGTAATCGTTTGAATGTTTACATTTTAGTTTGAAGTGCTCTAAGGAAATATTTGGTCTAAGTCCATGGTTACAGTTAAGTTTATTCTTGTGTTAAAATTTACAAGGATATGCCAACCACCCTTAATCCCGACACACAAACGGAAAACTCTAAAAATGAAATGCGGGTCACCGGAGCGTATACGTAATTTAAAAAAAAAAAAACCATCATTCATCGCTGCCATAAAAAGTCCATCCCTCTGCGTGTTGTTTTCCTATTTCATTGGATCAATTCCATTTTGTGCCCCAGAACTGGGTCACTTCCCATTACTTTACGACTGCAATTGGACAAAAAAAAAATGACGAAGGCGATACATACACGCGTCCACCATTGAACATATAAAACCGTTTTTGTTTCGCTCGTTTTTTTTTTTGCCATCAATTTAATGCTCCACCAAAACTGGAACAGAAATAAATGAAAACAACCACACTCGGGGCTGTTCATAACCATAATCCACTCGTGTCTGGCCACCGCACCAAACTGTCGTCGTCGCACGAGAAATTTGTAGCATTGGCATGATGTCCTAGTCCTGACAAAAAAAAAAAAAAAAGGAAACTCGAAATATTTATTATTTTATTTTTTATTTTCGTCACAAAGGACGACCACAACGCCAAGGATGTTTGCCAAATGACCATCCAGCTGTAGTCGTGGTTAGATCTTCTCCGAATTCAGGCCCAAAGGCAGGGCTGCCAATCGTAAAAAGAAAAAAAACAATAACTATGCCCATGGGTGCTGTTTTTTGTTTTGGTCTTGGAATCGAGTTTTATCGTCCCTGCATTGGTCTCAATTTTTTTTTTTAGGTTTTTACCCACCATTCATACACACACGAGTAAGTCCTTCTTATGAGACGACCCAATTCTAAATGGGGAATCACTTGCTTTCTTTGGTGGGTTACCCCACTCCTTGAAAAGAGTTCAAACTTCAGTCACATGTTGTTGGGAGAGTCTTATTCCTGTTATACTGTGCCAACTAGGTTACAATGTATGCGGTGGTGGTTAGTGAATTGTGGAAGCACTTTACGTTCTAGAATCGTTGCAGTAACTGGAAAGGAGATGGATCCAATTTAACGTGGAAACAATGTGAATCGCAGCAGAAAGAGTCGAGGAAATATTCGCTTGTGGGTATGGAAATGTGAACCAATTTAGATTTCAGGACGCGATGTCCTCTAAGGATCCTTGAGAAGAGAGGATGCTTGCAAAGATAATTAAATTTTCAAATCAATTAGGGGTACAGAGAGCGCCACTTAAAATGGTTGCAGCAACCCATGAATATAGTTCCTTAGTTCATCTCCTTGTTCGGTTTTCAGCCTTCGATGAGTATATTCCCTGGTACACATCAGATCCTGACCTTTTTGTCTGTCGAATTGGTGGGGTATCGAAGGAACTTAGTGCTTTAAGAGACGGTTGACTATACTTGGGTGTGTAGATGGAGATGCCCTTGACACGACTTTAAACGTTGATACGACGCATATCTTCAACAAATTTGATCAAAGTACGAGCACGGTCTCATCAACTTTTATAGTCGTTGTACCGTCTTCCATTGGTAGTGTTCATACGAACTTTCCAAAGACCTTTTCTAGATCCATTAAGATAATTATTCATCTCATAAGGAGACCAACAGTAGCAGACCTTAATTCGAAAGACTAGCGCAAATGGCGACTTAACCACCTCAGCGGTCCAGGCTTCAACGAGACTGTCTGCTCGCCATTGAGACACGTTACAGAAGGTATTAAGCTTGGAACTTATGTAGCAAAGAAGGGTGAAGCCTAAATGTCCCAATCTTTCGATCTTCTCCTCCTAAGTAGGTATTTTAACGAAGTTAACAGCTTTCTTCTTGTCGTAAGACCGATTTTGACATGAGACTTAATGCGTGCAACAAAGTTAGGAAGACAAATGATAAATTTGGCATGTTTCTGCAACTTGTTCGATCTCAAATGAAGCTGTGAGAGTTGAATCCAAAGCCTCAGTAGACGGATCTTCATAAGAATACTTGGTACAGAACATGAAATTGAATCGTTCATAGGCGCTGTTTGTATCCTTTATGCGGGAAGGGAGAGGGTTGTAGTAAGAGTACTGCCGCGTTTTGGCATCTCTGTCAAACAGGTCCATCTCTGCAGGATGCCGAAAGAGAATGTTCGCTGCTTCATCAAGGTAGAGAACGAGAGCTTCGATGTCAATAAAAGGATTTAGGTGACTTCTCCTTGAAAGGATTGTGTGAAACTCACAAGCCAACACCAGAGGCCCAATCTTTCAACGGTCTGTGACACAGTCTGTGTACGTCGACGATATTGATATCATAAGCAGAACTTAGCGATGTCCATGTCTCCACCATAGACCAGGACAGGGATGATCAGTGTCTTGTATAAAGTAAGAAAGAGCGTTGCCTTCTGATCTCAAAGAAACAGGGATTGGCAAGAGTTTTTCTGTGTTTGAACTCAGCGTTGATGTCGTTGCCTAAGTTAAGAGCAGAGCCTAGGTAGACAAAGTCCCTAACTACCTCAAAGTTATATCTGAAAGACTATGCGCACTGTTTTGGCGTTTCAGTTCTGTACGATGCTTCCAAGAACGATGTTCGTCTTTTGATCGTTCAGGCTTGAAACTGCGTTTATAAAGGCTGATCAGTTCGGTGAAATTGGGTTTAAGACCTGGATAACCAGATACAGAAAAGTTGTTCCATGTTCCCTCTTATAAAAAGAGATACAAATCAGCTCCTAGAACCCGCAGAAGTCCGCAGCTCTGCTGGATTTAAGTCTGACTATGCTGTTTCGACTTCGAAGTGAAGTGAAACCTTATGTATCAGTGCAGGACTTCTAATGGCTTGCGGGTAGTGCTGTAACTGGTCTTCTCCACTTGCCTTTGCTGCTGTAGAATTTCTAAAGAACTCTATGGACATTCGATTGCAAAGTCCTTAGATAGTTCCAAGCTTTTCGACATTCAGTCAAGGTCTACCATGATAAAGTTCTTCGATCAACTCAAAATAGTTTGCAATCTTTCTCGGCTCCAAGCCATAGAGTCTTAGGACTATCAGTTCACACTGAATGGCCACAATCCCGTACTGTAGTAGAAACCTCTCTCGAGCGCCGAAGTCTCAGTAATACATGTAGACCTTTGAATCCCCTTACTTTTATGAAGCAAATGTTTCAGGTCTAAGTAAGCAACCGCAATAAGTAGATCGGGTGGGTCTTAACTCATACCATTTACGACGTCAAGGCACTTCAATACTTTCCAACACTGACTTTCCAAACATGTGCTCAATAAATTGTAATTAGGTTACCCCCAATGGAGCGATATTTTTGGTCCTCCAGTCCGAATAGGTTCCACACCCAATCCCGAACATAAATCTCTCGAAATGAACACATAGGCCACGATTTTATGATGTGATGCAATTTATAATCCTTCTCATTAGTTTCGGACGCAGAAAAAAATGCACTCGTGCAGTCCTATTAGCCGGTGGGCCGGTCCCTAACCAGTGTAAACAACAACAGTCGGCCATCATTCCACCTCCTCTTCATAAATCACCAATTCTGGGAGCAGAGTAGACAAATTTATGTGAATCGGAGAAGGCCATAAATACGCAAATATCCAACCATTCATTTTGTGGCACCTTTGCACACACACACAACCAGGGATGGCATAGTCACAGATTCATCTCTCTTTTCCGCAATCCTACGGACTAGATACTTTCGTTTCATGCTCGATTGCACGAAATTTCAATACAAACACACGCAGACACGAGAGACAAGAGATTTACGATCTAAGTCCGTTCGTCTTCGACGGTATGGGACAAGTAGTCCATCGAGACGAGGCACGTTCAGTTGCAGGCGAGTTCCATAAAAAGAAAAAAAAAAATGCAAATCCTCTAGCTATTTGCTAAATTGCAGAGAAGATGAAGAGCCATGCGGTTGCTGTTGCTCCTTCTCTTGAAATTTCATCAAAAGATACGAATCACCAAGAGAGGAAGGCACTGCCTGTGCCCAGGCCCAGGGATTAACCACACATCACGATGGCACCTCCAATCGACCACAAAACGTGATGGTAATCTATCACACGCGTTGCTCTGTAGTCACAGTTTCGAGTTGGTTTCCACTATTCCTACACATTTGTCACGTTGAATTTGTTCGACACGTTGTTCTGCCTGGCAAATGGTCAGAAAGAGATAAATTCCCCCGCTATCTTGGAGGGGTAGTCATCCCGAGTGGGGTGGGTGCCACGAGACCAAAGTGCTTCCACCTTGGCAAAGATTGATTGAATGGTAATGTACTGTGAATGAGAAACGATGTGCGAAACGAAAGGCAATGAACGGTTTTTACATATAAAACTTTCCGAAGGGGTGTCATACCTGTCAATCTCCTAGCTCCACCAAACGAAGCAAGGGATCCACAACAGCCAGACTTCGATTAATGCAAAAAGCAAGTCAATTGAATGGGAAAAAATATGATTCGTCATTCGTGCGGCATTTTTGGGGTAAGGGTTCGTCCCTATGGAAGGTAAGCGATGCTGAATGAGTAAACAGATTTGGGGTTCTCTTTCGAGGGCGTGAAGGAAACATCCACAAAGGACTGTCTAATGGGATTTTATTAAAAAGTCAAATTTCCATCGCAACTTGAACGATGTTGATGAAGGTGTTGGGTTCTGTGGATCAATGGTTCAATGAATGATGTCATCCTGGAATACTTGTCAAATTGGAACCGAACTAGAGTGACAAGTTGGTCCTTTTTTAAGAAGAAATCTAATTTTAACCCGGCTCAAGTGACAAGTTGGTCCTTTTTCAAGCAAAGATTCCATTCATCCCTGATAGAGCAATAGAACCTTGACGACTTCTTGTCTCCCTAAGTCTATCAAAGTCAAGCGAAGGTGTGAAACAAAGGACACCTTCACATCAATTAGATTAATCAAAGGCGTTCAGTTCCCGACACACTAAAACACTTCACAGTCTTTGAGATGAGCTCATCGTAAATTCTACAAACCACCCAGTCTTCCTTTCGGTCTTCCCTAATCCGCCTTCAAAGGGGATGATCCCATTTAACTAATCCCAAGGATATATCCTCAATGCCAATTTGGCCAATCCAACAAAATCCAAGACATCCAATGACCAAAAGAAGACAAAAAAAAAAAACGAAGTCTTGGTTGCAGTCTTCCTCTCTCCCACTCACACACACACACACTGAGAAACGCAGCTAAACGAATTTGCTGAGCGCAATAGAATGGGCAAGCCTGCGAACTATAGAGGTATTTATGCATCTAATGCCAATGCACCGTATCCACTGGGCTTCTCCGGGTTGTTTGCATCCAGTCTAGACGAGGGATAAAAATTCTGTATGTGGTGAAATTTTAATTCACGGTAGATAAACATATCTTCTGTTCGCCCCCTTGTGTAGTTCGCAACCAAAAACCACCCACTCAAGCGCTTACCGCTCACCGCTCACAGCTCACTTGGATTGGAACACTGTTTTTCCATCGCCCTCACTACATTTACGAAAGAAGAAGGTAAGTTGCTTGGGGGGGCGCTTATGCGGTAGAGCATTGGTTATGGTGGGTAATGCTGCCTGATGTTGAAAATGGTGGTGGTTGTGTGGCATCATGAGCATTAGAATTTTCAAGCATCAAGTCTTTCATTCAAAATAAATACCGAAGCGAAGGAAGGCGGTTTGTAGAGCAGGGATGGGAAAACACACACACAGCTACCAATTCAATTAGGTTTGATTATTCTAAACTGTTTGCCTGTGGTGCAGTTGGGTCTTAAGAAAATGGAAATTCAATTTCGATTTTAACTCAGTCAGGGGTGTGGAACCATTTTTTATTTTTTATTTTTGTCGCAGAAGGACACGATTTAATTTATTTCCATTCGAAGGCATTTGAGGCTTAAAAAGTGAGAGTAAGAGGCGGGGATCTGGATGAAAATGAGGGTTTTGTGAGACATGCTACTCATCGCATGATCTTGCCGGTCTTTTCGAGACGGTACAGCCTGGAAGATAGTGTCGCGCCGTGTACAAAACTCGTTTACCAAAGTGCGATAACGAATGACATGTGTGCGGCGTCATCTTCGAAAAATTATGGTCCAAACACTTCGCCTGCGGAAAAGCTGCACCGAATCGGTCCCTCATGGACATTGCGACGATTCTCTGTGTCCCAAATTCGGGAAATGTTTTTTATTCCCAAAGCCTCATCAGTGAAGATGACTGTCTTCGCAAATTCTTCGTTCTCCTCTAGGTTCTTAAGAACTTAATTGACCAACTTTCGACTCTTAAGATGTTCTCTTGGCTTAAGTTCCTGCGTCAACTACATTAAGTATGGAATTACAGGTGAGGTTGTAAGAATTCGGCAGATTTCTCTGCTGAGTGTCAGCAGATCCACCTGCATTCTGGAGATTCATATCACAGGAAGGATGCAGGAAGATCCAAAGCAGGTTCCGGTCTTTCGAAGTCTTTCTCTGAGCCTCAATCTCATAGGAGATTCCAATTTCCAAGATCCTAGCATGATCAGGGACCCACCCAAGAGCCAATGGATTAAATCTTCCGAACGAATTGTGAGAGTTCTTGCGAACTACATATAATGGAAGTGGTCAAAGGAAGCAGCCTGGTGGTTGTGACGGGAATTTATACTCCGACTTTTCCAACAAAACTTGTTCATGGTAATCATGGTGACACTAGCATTAGGCTCTTTACTTGTTTCGGATCTATATTCATGAAAATGCGAGTACACTCCATTCCTGGCTCGGATTCTGGTCGAAGCCAGTCCTAAATGCAAGGAAAGTCGACTTAAAAATTCCGCCGCAATGGAAGTTCTGATATCTTTGGAACCAGAGTCGTAGAACAAGTGTCACGCAAGATCATTGAAACTCTACAGTGGATAATTCCAGAAGTCATCGAGAAGAGTCGAGATACTAGCTAAGTTTAGCGATGCGTTCAGAGCAGGGCCAGAGAGCTTCTTGGAGTGGATAGTTGTTGGAGAACGATACCGAAATATTGTTCCCGGACTCTCAGTGACACTTTCATTCGTTGCACCAACATCCTCAATTGAAAGGGACACGTCCAGAAAATCACACATAAATGACTTTATACCATATAGCTCCTTAAAAGCTCAAAAGACAAGGTCTTGTGCCTTGAAATTTCACATCAAACCATGATTTCATAGAATATTGCTTGGGAGCTCCGGCGCTGATTCGAAATTAGGTAAGTTCCCTTGAAGGCTTTCTAAAGTCTGTTGAGACACAACAAATCCAGTTTCATCTTTACTTTTTTGAGTGTCCAGCCCACTTGTCCTACTTCGAAGCTAGTTATATCCATCTCCAACAAGACTGTGATCAATGACTCAAGTCCATTGTCGTCCTATGAATGTTCCAAATGCTTCGTTTTCTGCTTCATTAAATGTAAAGTCCGAGGCTTCTGAGTTCGCTGAGCTGACCAAAGAAGACTTCTCTCTACAAATAGAGAAGGAGACACGCAATCGTTCATTATGTCAAGCCTTAACATTACTTAGCCATAGCCCTTACAGGAAATAGAGTAAAATGAACTTAGGTTTGACGGATAACCGCTGTGACAGCAAGGCGCATGCGGGTCGTAATTTGAGTGTTGACAAGTTGTATTTGTGCTTCAAACCTCACCGCCATCACCTTGTCAACGCAGCGTTTTAACATGTTTGACCGCATTGAGATGAGGTAGTCCCTCTGAGCACTGACTCAAACCTTTGTAGGGCTCATTCTTATTGAGTTACTGGGCACCCAACTACAAGCTCCATAGAATCAAACAGATATTCATCAACCCTCGGTGCTACACCCCTGGTATAATTGCTCAATCATCATCCTCATGGCTTTGACGATTGCCTGTGTGTTTACTTAAGCAGTGAGCACCGTAGAAAGAGCTCATGAGCGGATTAAGAATGGCGAAATCTCATTTCCACAACCCTAATCAAGTTTTGAATAGAAAGACCTGAAGGAGTCAGGATTTTTCCGGTCACAAAACTCCAGTTTGTTACACTCCCACACAGACAATGCCTCAGGTGAGCAGGACGTAAAAATAGAAAAAACCATCGAAACTATCCAGACACCAATCATGCAGGACATGTACACACATACCATGTTGGTGCAAAGGATGAATAGCTTCTCCTGCTGCGATGCGGTGAGCGACGACACAACAAAAGACCATCTCAACCAAATTAATGCAATTGCTAGCCCACTGAGTTGGAAAAATGCACCGACATCGGGACACGCTGCCGCCATCGTTGTTGTCGACGTCAGTGTCATCGTCGAGGTTCACTTTGATAGACATAGAATGCATGCTATGCTAAGATTAGAGAGCGGGATAGCCGACTTTGTTGTGCGTTGCAATACAACCATCCGTTGGATGCATTCAGTTTTGCATGTCAGCCATTGTAAGAGGTTGCCTGGTACACATAAGCTGGGTCTAGCCAAAGTCCTCCTTCTGTGTTGATTTGGAAGACATGAAGAGGCATTTGGTATTTGGAGACTGCTTCCGTGTTTCAGAGTTTCAAGGAGGTGGGTCCGGTCCACTTCTGGAATGAGCAAGAAGAAGAAGCTTTGTTTCGATGATTAATGGGCGAAGACCTGGAAAGATTTACACGTCCATTAGGATTGTTCTGGGATTTGCCTTGGAATTTATTTCATTTGCGGTCTGGCCTTGTGCTCTGTTCGTAGTCAGTTGTGTGTGTGTACAATTTGACTTCTCTCCAGTGGGCTCCAGGACGACGGGTTGTGGTTATAGAGAAAATAGTTGTGCACTCCGAAGCACTTGGGAGGTGTTAAAATTGCTTGCATTGCCTAACAAATTGACTGATGAATCGAGCGTGTAGGCATGGGTAGTGATTTGTAGCCGCCTAGGTGCTGGGTGAAGGGAATTCAAAGAGATCTATGATTTGGTTAACTGCCTACAGGTTTGGGCAATCAAGTGAATGTGACTTGTGGCATGGTTTACGATTACTTTAAATTGTTGTCGGTTAAATTTATTGTAAGACAGGGGGAGGGGAACCTAAATTATGGAACCAGGAAGCAAGGAAAGTTTATTACATAGCTTATGAGAGCCAGCATTTCAGTCTCTTTAGTGGAGAATGGTACTCGCATTCTTGAGATTCATCTATTGAAATGTCGATAGGCACTTTGTCTGATGAGAGGCTATGATGCTGTCCCTACGTGTAGCTCGAGCGACAGACTGATGCAAGTTGTCGTAGAAAGCAGGCCTGGTTACATCAAGTTTTTCATAAAGATGACCACAGCTTTTTCGACAAGCATCCTTTCGATGATATATGTAGTTGTATGGGATGAAAAGAAGGGTTGGAAGGCTTTAAGGAATCTGTGGGACCATATTCTCTGTCACGTACTATGTGGAGGTTAAGCTTGGGCATGCTGTGGCTGCGTAGATCGTTTTCATGAAAGAAGCATCGAATATGAACAGCGTGCCACTCAATTCAGCGAGCATACATTGCCTTGAACAACCTGTTTGTCCTTAGACCTTTCCAATTGTAGTCTTGGGTAAAGATCTCGAATGAAAGACGATCTTTACCCAAATCTTTACGAATCGACTGAAATAAACATTGAAGAGGTCGAGGTACCTTTTAAAGGACATTCCTTATCGTTTAGGGCCTTCTTGAGGTTCTTGTTTATAACGTTCCTGAAAACATGAAGAGGATTTAATCACGTCTGGCGTTCGTAATACCAGCCAGAAAGTCGGATACAAGAGAGTGGACTATGGTTCCTTCTTATTTGCGATAGAAGTCAGCATTTCAGCCTCAGAAAACAAGGCTGCTTTCAGAATCTACAAGAAAGTAGACAAGAATACCAGACTGTTCAACTTTTCTTTTTTTTATAATTAGCGCGCGCTAAAGGGATTATGACTAACCTTAAACTAGAGCACGGGCATTAGGAAATTTAGAGGAGAGACGAAGGAACTGTGACACGTTATAGCGCAAGAAAAAACCGCGTGTAAGAAAAGGTTCCAAAACTAGTGGCAATAACCAACCATAAGATGAGGTAGCATGAACTTAATCCACTTGAACCAGACTTCAGTTAAAGGAGGTTCCTTTCTCTTACTTATAGTGGCAATACTGAGCCATCTATTGGTGGCTATAGAACAACATTCTTACCCCAGAGGTTTCCACTATGACAAGGATCGTTACTTCGTAGATGGCGATTAGGTGCTCTGATGGAATTATATTCCAGAGTGGACCTGAACCTTAACTAACAAGTGTCGTCAGCTAGTTGCCTTAGATTTCGCAACTCACCTGAGTCGTGGTCGTGACGATGCGATGGTGTACATCTGCTCTATAAGTTACCGCCATCTTAGACTCTTCTGAGTACGTTGATGTCGCTGAACACCCCATACAGTTCATCGTTGTACCTCCTCCTCTCCACTTAACGTCTCTGTAGATGGAACCATTGATCACCCGGAGGATTTTATTTCTCAAAACAAGCTAACTCATATATTTTTGACAAAGTCCATGTCTTTGCGTGATGGGATGGTCAGGGTCTTATATGATTGCTCGCCATCCTTTTCAATTGCCTTCATATCGATTGGCAAGGGTTATTTTCATGACGGCGCCGCCTTGTCCTTTTAACATTGAAAGTATCAGTGAGGTTTACACCGACCTTGTTGGAGCATTAGCGCGTTCTCCATCGTCATCGTGCACAAAAAGACGAGTTTGGCAGGGATGCTAGCGCTAGACATTGCTCTGCAAAGCTCGCCTCTATAAATGCTGTCATAATCGGCCTTCAAATCGATGAAGGTGACGATTGGAAATTCCTGATTTTCTTCCACGATCTGCCGTAGTGAATATTTTGTGGGTGTCGGACTCTCCTGGCCTAAGACAACACTGAAATAGACCAATTAGGTTCTTGACAAGAGGCTTTAGGCGCTGGACTCCTTTCTTGTCTCCCTTCTTGAGGATCAGGCAGACATGATCGAGACTCTTTTCATCGGGCATGCTTTTGTCCGACCCTATTTGACAAGTGAGTTGGTCCATGTTCCTTATCAAGTCATACCCCGCTCGGCAGTTAAGTCATCAGCATCAGCACTTATATCGGACTTAACTAAGCTTAAGCTATCTTTGCTTTGTCCAGGGTCGGGTGGATGGAATTATTAGCTCCCGTTGTCCGTGTTGGCAATTTCTGTGCCAAATATTATTCTTTTGTAACTTGGACTGAGGATTTGCCAGTATAAGGACGAAGTCTTAGTTGAAAGGTTCTTGCTTCTAAGGTTCACGAGAAAATAGGACCTCACTTCCGTGTATAAGGAGGATTTGGAAGGGAAATCCCCTTTACCACTGTCATCTATAATGTATTTCACATAATGATCGTGAATGGAAGTCCTTTTCCGAATTCAAATCGACATTGAAGAAGTCCTGAGAAACGAGACTCAAGGCTCCAGTTGTTAGACAACCCCTATTGCTGGATGAGTACTCTTTCGATGTGTGAGGCTGGACTTCAAAAGTTTTCAATGAGAAGGTACAATACTGACATAAATGACTTCCATGGTTAAGTCTACAACGTTAACCTTCATCGCGTTCTCTCATCTAAATCAAACAAGACGGGATTCAAAAGAGAGACCAACTGGTAGCATCCCTATATACCAAACCAGACACAACACTGTGCACAACAAAGGATACTTATTTTTGTATCCTCTCACAGGGATTAACTTTCTTTCGAAATGAACAAATAACTAACTTGTAACTTGCAACATTGCATTCTTCTCTTTTATTGTACTCCTCTTCCAACACCCTAGCTTGTCATGCCCAACTCTCAAGTCTTAACTTAACAAGACCTAATAACTCGAAATTCGAAAACTTTTTTCCTACCGAACGCCCACCATCAACGCCCCAAGGAACTGGGTGTCATCGTCAAGGCAAATTCCAGGTGTGAATGCCAACACGCTCCATCCAATCTGACGAACGGGAATTTAATTGCTAATTAAGAAATCCTGAAAAGTTTTCTTCCAGCGTATTTGCCTGACGCCAAAATAAGAACTCTGTGCGACACTTTCCCGACAGAGTCTGCAAATGAAAGCCGTTAAGGTGGGTGGATGAATAAAGTTCCTTGTCTTGTGCTTGCTTGTTCGATGTTCCTTTCGAAAAGGTTTTTCCTTTTTCGTGAATTTATGCATCGGTAATTTGTTAAAAAATTATATTTTCACATTCAACACATACACAAAAGTATCTAGATATCCGCTGGTGTTTACAAAACGAATTCCTTTGCTATCGAGAGATAAAGATTGCAGCTGCAGTTTAAAGGTGGAACACACGGGATGTGAAATGATTTGTTAACTTGTGTACAAGGGTTCATTACTCCCTTTAGTTGAACTTCATACACGAAAAGGTATACCTATGTAGGTACCTCTAACAACACATTTATCTTTCCCCAAGCAAAAGACTGCAAGATAATGCATCAACAAGCTGGGCATCCAGTGGACTCCACTGTACGTATTCATAACTCGCTTGGAAGTTTTACGGGGCGCATCCGAAAGACGTCGACGTCGACGCCGTGTCGTAATGACGATAATAACAACACGGCATATATGTATGTATGCAGTACGAGTACAGTGGTGTTGCTGGAGATTTGCAATCAAGGCAAATAATTCGACGACTTGAGCGACGATAATAATTACGTGAATAAACAAATTGCATGGTTCATTGCATCTGCCTTTAACGACGATGTCGACGCCGACCATCCTCGAGACTTTGGAAGATATGACACGACAGTGGTTTATTATCATAACCGACATAAAGAAAATTATCCACTGAAATGGAAGTGGAGGATGGGAGAGGATGAGAGAGGATTCAAACAGAGTTCGAGTTCGAGTTCGAGTCCTCGTCCTGGTGATGGTTTCGATGACAAATAGGTTAGAGTTGGATTCTCTATTAAAACGAGAACAATCCGTTTTCTTATAACGTTCGAGGAGGAAGTTGCTTTTATTGACAGAGAAAGAGAGTGAATGGTGTGAAAGTCGGGGTCTAACAGTGGGATTATTGACGCACAAGGCACTGCGACCTAAAAGATCTATTGTGCCCTGGAGCCAGTAACACCAGGAGATCCTCTATTTTCCTAATGAAATTGGTGATATCTCCAGTCGAGGCATTACGAATGTCCTCCGGTGTTAGGAATTCTTGGTGGAGAAAGCATTTCCTGACCCACAGACAGCCACGCACTCACATAGTACGTGTTCGACTGATTTGTCTTCCTCGAAGCAGAGTCTGCATTCAGATTCCTGAACTATATTTAGTTTATGTAAGTGATATCTGAGGCTACAGTGACCGGTGAGGAAGCCGGCAAGTCTTCTGATATCTTCCCTTTTATGGTTTTGTTCAAGGGTCGGATCTGAGTGTTGTTCCAGTAGGATATGAAGTTTCGTTTTTCCCATCTGTCCAGACTCATTCTGAACTCGGATGTAGGGATGCCGCAGAAGGGTTTGGCACCTATGTACCTTTCTGAAGAGCCTATCCTGGCAAGTTGATCTGCAATTTCATTGCCCTGATTGTGTTCTGGTACCCACCAGAGCTTGACTTTATTTCGTTTTAAGAGGTTTTGGAGAGTATTGAAGCAGCCTAGAACGGCTCTTGAGTTAAAGTAATAGGAACTCAGTGCTTTGAGCGCTGCTTGGCTATCGGTGAATATATTAATGGCTACTCCCTTTATACCAGAGTCGAGAATAATAGTGGCGCAAGTATCGATGGCATATAATTCCGCCTGAATGCTTGAGGCTTTGTGATTAGGGCCATAGATACCGGCACCAACACCGGAGTCCATTTTTGAACCATCGGTTACGGTTTGGGATCTCAATCTTGAACTTTCTGCCAAAACAGAGTAACTTGAGTATAAAGTCCGATACCGTGCTGATCAGTTCATTAACAGTGGGATAGTGACTGCCCTCGGAGGTCTGAATTACTCTTAGGTTGTAGGGGTAGCTGCACACTTTATGTACAATCTCACTCGAATTTCAAAGGATCGCTTGGGTTCCCCGGTGAAGGATACCTGGAACTATAGAACTAGTTGGAAGGATTTTAAGGATGGTTTTCGGTGGGTTGTTTCACAATTCTCCGAAGACTGTCTGTTTTGAGGCTTGGGTATGTATTCAAATAAAAGGTGGAATGTGTCCTCCTTTGCATCTACATACGTCGGCTCATTCTCTTCATACGACCGGTTAGGCCTCCAGCCTTTTGCCTTTGGCTTATTTCTGTCTAGACTCTAGAGCATCCTTAAGATACGACATGTCGTGAGTGTAGTCCACCTCTCATTTGGAAGTTTTTGGAACTTCATTGATGTTTGAAGTTCTAATGGTGGCAGGATTGAATCATCGGACACTATTTGGTTCATTTCGGAACCCAAACTAGCATTTCCATGGATGCCCTTGTGCCCTGGGACCCCATCATGGCAGCGTTTCACCATTTTGGATGTGACAGCCTTGATAGTTGCTTGACTATTTATTTGAAGAGGGAGTGTCCGCAACGATAGTTTTCGGGAGGCCTCGGTGATTGCTAGAACTTTCGTATGAAACACGCTTCTGTGATTTTGTAGTCTTATCGAACGATGCGCGCATCCTGGAGCCTACACCCGCATCCATTTCTGACCTATCGGTGCATATGGACTTATGATTGAGGTTTATGACCTCTCTTTCTGTCCAGCTCTCTCTGGAAAGGACCTAAGTTTCGAGGTCTACGCTGAAGTTGGTGTTCAAAAGCCAATTTTTCCTTCAATGTTCACCCATTTGGTGATTGTTTTCAGCCCTCTTCCCGGCTCCTTCTATGGTATAAAGATCGACAGGTATTAGCCGTAGCATGATCTCGAGGACTACAGTCAGTGTTGTTCTAATACTCTACCCCAGCCAGTCGTTAAAACTTCTTTAGAATGTTGAAATTTGTTGAATAAGTATGCTTGCCTCGGTGCAAGTTTCCACAACCTCAATGATTTTCTGCGAATGCAGTCATAGAGGACTCTAAAGGCTCTGAGATGTCATCGCTACCTTAGTGTCAGACAAATGTGTACTCACAAACACTTGTCAAGATTTTTCCTTAAAGTCTCAACAAAAGTACCGCAAAAATAAATGTTCAAGAGCTCTCTGCTCGATTTTTCGAATAGCGCCATCTATGCGGACGAGTATTTGTGACGCAAACCAGGTTGCAACCTAAAATAAAGGCAAAAACCTGTAGAATGGGTCAGAAAGTTGTACTGAGCTCTTGTCAAAGGTAAAGCTAGACCGATTAGCTTTCAAAATCGATACTGATGATCCACACACCCTTTTAAATGCGATGTTTCAAGCTCTAAGACTAGAAGCCTTACCTAAGGCTTACCTTATGTCATTGACTGCTTGTCCATCGAAACTATAATTTGGCCTTGCTACGCTTGTTAGACCAAGAATTTGATCCTGTTCGCTTGGTCGGATCCGATCAGACATAGAAAGCTAAAGCATTTGAAGCATCACCTCACCTCAGATGGCTTATACATTTAAGTGGGCAAGATTGGTATATGAAGCTGGTTTGAGACTTACTGGTCCGCCGTGAATTGTAAAGGCTCTTCGAAGGTGTTTAACCTTAGAGTACCCGCTCTGAAATGCAACCAATGACGGTGCAAGTCACAACCAAAACATCTCTTTCCCTTTATCAGAAATTAGAAGGCGTTCCTGCAAAGCTGGGACTTCCGTACCCAATTGGCACTTAGTAACTGAATTGTCCACGCTTGTAAGTGGTATTACATGAATAGTTATGGAATGATGGTGGGCAAGTCCGTCCATACGCCAAGTTTTCTCAGCAACCAATGCTTAAGCCTTAAGCCTGTCTACGACTAAATACAGATATTCTCTCTTAAGTCGTGGAATGCATGACTATACTAATTACAATCCACAAGCATTCAAAGCCAATGTGCATCGGGATCTCTGAGTCCCTTTCTTCCACCTCACGCCTCTCTTTCTCTCACACTTCATCCGATGAAGGATGACCCTTGAATTGAAATTTATTCTTCGACGCCGCGACCAACGTCATATAATTTATTATTTCGCTAGATTATCCCTTGCCCTCCCTCGAGGCCTCTCTATACCGTGACCAAGACCAGTCTCTCCGTCTACAGATAATAATCACAATTGTTCCACCGTGTACCGCAATTATCCTTACAAAATGCATTTGTTGCACTATCGGCTCAAATCAGGATGATTCCCTTAGCCCCGCGCATCTTGTAATGAAATTCTGTTCCATCGCTACTTCCCGGCTTAACACAGCCAACAGGCAGACAATAATGACAACGGCGACGATGACGGAGATTATATTCGTACTGCTGCCGCCCAGTTTACAAAGGGGCTTGCGCAAGTGCAACAATTCTGAAGGACACGGCGATTCCACTCTAAACAACCAGTTGGACCAGTGTTCTGGCTTGCACTCTCGAAACAGACTAAATGGCGGTGCTTTGGTGGAGCACCACGTCCAGAGACAACAGCAACAAAAAAATAAAAAAATTCCAAATTGCTAACAACATTTTGTAGGTATGTCCGTCCACCTTTGGGCTAGCCTGCCCTGCTGTCAATGGCCGCGGCGTAAAAAATTTCCCAACATCCCGAGACACACCAACAAATTGCTTCAAACAACAACGGGACGGGGAACCGAAAAGTTATTTCGAAAATCAAGTCCAAATCCAATCGATTGTCTGCGGTGCTGCACACGATAACGATAAAAAAAAACGTTGGAGAACGCGCGCCGACTGCGAAACCTTCCCTCTGATCGTCTGTCGCGAGATCCCATTCTGCTGGCCAGCCGCGTGCAGAGTCATCGTCTGGATGCAGCTGGGTTAATGACTCTCTCTGTCTCCCTCTCGGCCGGGTCTAAAAATAAATGCACCTAAGGATATTCCAGTAACTTAATCCATTTTATCTGCAGTGCTCCGCAACACAATGGAGCGGTCCACGTCCACGATGGGGCTACGGTTCCTCTCTCCTGGTCGAATGCAGGCTGGAGCGTTTCCCGCCCAATTGGTCATCTTCGTGTTGTGAGTATGATGCTGCTAGCGGCTGTGATTGCGACGGGACAGGGACGTGTGCGTTGCGGATTCTCTGAGGTGAATGGACACGCGATTCGTTGGATTGACCGCGGTGCACTTTGTGGAGTTTTACAGCAGACGTCGTCGAGATGTTTTTTTTTTGCTTTTCGTTGGTCGTAGAGTTTGTTGATCTCTGCCTCTCGGTTGCTCCATACTGGCAGATCGCGTCTGAAGGTAGACAGAGGTACATGAGCCTTTTCGGATGGGGAACATAAAAATGTTGTCAACGTGTCGGGAATGCATAATGGTGTGGTGGTTGTTGCTGGCTGGTGCCTTGAACTTGCAACAAAGGAAAAATAAAATGCGCGCGCTCGTAAAAAGGGCACACATCGATGAATGTTGACAGCATACGTTGGAAGTGGGCTGAGGTGACGGTCAAGGAACTTGTCGATTGAACGATCTCTCGATTGAACTTGGAACTAGTTGGATCAGGATGCATTACTATGTCTGAGCTTGAGTTGAATGAAGCAGGGACGACTGTGTTATTCGGATTTCGGAAGAAGTTCTGAGGTTTTTTTGTCTTCAGCATATTTGTTCTAAGACAGAGATCCGTCTTTAACTCGCCTTCGCCTTGTAGACCTTCAGAATGGAAGCCGAAAATAACATGCGTTAGAAGCTTGGTATTATATCCGAAGGGTCTAAGCGCTTTCTTAGTCTGCTTAGGATGCACTACTTCATAACATCCTCGAGTTATGCACCCTGCCATACCTCTTTTGCGTGATGGAAAGCTTAGTCCCGGTGTGCAGTACTTCAACGATCCCAACTTATGCAGAGAACACAAGTTGTAGGCTTGGTTACCTAAGACTTTTGGCAGTGCTGCTGATGTTTCAATTTGAGTCTTTAGTGTCAAAATTCAAAGGGTTAGGCTATCTCTTGGTTCTGGTTTCATCTAGAAAGCTTTCTTCCAAGAATCTTTGAACGCACAAAGCCTGTTCACCAA
The DNA here is from genome assembly GCA_951813785.1 of Criorhina ranunculi. Lineage (NCBI taxonomy): Eukaryota > Metazoa > Arthropoda > Insecta > Diptera > Syrphidae > Criorhina > Criorhina ranunculi. Next base: position 49,246,587 of record OX638382.1, on the reverse strand, counting down.
GGTGGGCAATCACGTAAGAACAGAAGCTGTGCTACCAGAATTGAACTACTCCTGGTTCGAATGTGTCTATTCTCATAGAGCATGCGCTGGCGAAAATTGGGTAGTGAAAGTACATCTAAACAATCTGAGCTGGCTTGCTTCGATGTCACTAGCACCTACACTTCCGCCTCTCGACTTAGTCATCAGAATGCGCTATTAGACCCGCGTCATCCAATTCATGGATGTACAACCTTTAGGGACATGCGTTGATTCTGTAAAAACCAGACCTTCCAGCCTCTAGTTACTATAATTCTCGTGAAAAAATGGGAACCTAACAGTGCTGTTAGAACCTTTGGAAAATGAGTCAAAGACGACTGTAGGGACAAGAGCTGGTGTGTATTGTGGCTAAAGGCAAGCGAACAAAGTAGACCTTCATAGGAAGGATCTTTGCCGTGAACCGAGTAGCACCAATCAAGGAATATGTGCAAACAAGTAAGAAGCGACTAAGGCTTAAGAAAATTTCTAGTCCGTGCCGTAAATTCCTCAACTTCAGTTGCAGAAATGATCCGTTTCGATCCTCCAGCGGCAGAGAGAAAGAACATTTACGAGCAAAATCGGAATTTAGAAAGGAAGAACGGAAGCCAAGGGGATCACCATGCAACGGTGGCAGGAATGCTGGAGCTGAGACACTACTAAAAGAAAATTGACTGCAAGGCTAATCGAAAACATTGAAGTTCCATAGAGACGAAGAAAAGTGGCACGATCCTGAAAAATTGCAAGAAGCAGCAGGGGAAAGCAAGGCCATCAAGCAAGAACACCGACGGGGTTTTACATCATCCCCAGAAGATGGCAACCGGATTGTTTTTTTCGCATCACAAGACTGTAACGACATGGAGAGCGTGATTTTTCAAGATCCAGAGAGTCTAATGGAACTTCTACCTTCAGATCTACTCAGTTAAAACTCAAATTGATTCTAATCGAAGGATTCTTAAGGCTTGCTCACAATAGGAGACAGCCTTCTCAATCATATCACAAATGAACCAAGCTCAGCCCTCAAGTTGATGAGTGATATACACTCTTCTCTTCTCTTCTAGAATCACAAAGTTAAAGATATGAACCTTAGAAGGCTCCTCAACTGGACGTTATTGAGTTCCTTGTCAAAGAAACAACTCCCATTCGGATAGCAAGTGATGGACAGATTCAATTTCTCTCTTCACCCCTCCAGTATCTGCAGTAGTGACTGTGAGGAATACCGAGTATATTCATTCTTTTGCTAGCCAGTGTCGGCCACTCAGCTGTCTCCTTGTCCTCTACTAGAAGCCCTGACGTTTCCGGTCCACGACAAGGATAACGACAACTCATGGTGAACCAGGGCGTAGCTTCTTGCAACCATTCATGTTGTGTGTGTTTCGCATCAATGGACAATGCTACAACCTATTTGAGAGTTCCTTGCATAATGTTTTAAACCTCTCTCTTGGAGAAGCCATTTTGGCTTCTGGTAAATCCTTTTCCTAGGTTAGTGAATGGTACACTACCCAGAAATTCAAAGATTGAACCCTACTTTGCCTTTTCGTTCTTCGATGACGGCGTGTCAACTGCACAGTCGAGTTTTTGAACCCATTTCCAGTGACTTACTGACTCCTGTCTGCTCCATGTGCCAGATCACTGCTCGGTTTTCCAATGCAATGAAGATATTTCTATCTCACAGTAGTCCAGCGTGTGCAGCAGTGTCAACATCTTGGCTTAGGTAGGAAGGTTAAAGAGGCCTCCACCCGGAGCTCTATGGATTCATTGTGTTTCTCTTACGTGGAATATCCAGTCTGAAAGAAGGCAAATAGACAAAAAGACTAAGATGACAGGTTAGATCTATCATAGATCCTCTAGAAAAATACTGGCTCCCGTTCTATCATCTATAAGAGCCGTGAGAGGGATATTTGTTCGGGTCCTCCAACGTTTCTCCAACGTGGAATATCCAGTCTGAAAGAAGACAAAAAGACTGAGATGACAGGTTAGATCTATCATAGATCCTCTAGAAAAATACTGGCTCCCGTTCTATCATCTATAAGAGTCGTGAGAGGGATATTTGTTCGGCTCCTGCCTTTCCAATGGGCAACAACATGTAACCTTGTGGCATCCCATGAAAATTTTCAAGTCAAATTCCCAGAAATACTTGATTATTTTCAACGACCTATTCTCCTCTTAGTGTCTGTTTGTCTTCAATTTTTATGGAATTCTAATCTTGATAAAACCGAAAACCTCTGCATACTAATCATTTTCTCCCCGACAACCCTCAGGAACAATTTATTTTAATATAATCGCATTTGGTTGACAAACACACGAGTTCTCTGTTTGCTAAATGTCTGCATACGCTACGCACACACCCCTGCCACAAGCATTCTCCAACGATATTAATATTTAAGGGAAATTTATTTAAAAAAAAAGGAATTTATACAAAATCTACATAAATCCCGACATCTTTCCCGTCTTGTTATTCTTTTCATTCCCAGGTAAGTGCTGTCGACTTAATCAACCTCAAGACTTGTTACACATTCATACTCCACAACGCAGACCCACGTGCATATGCAAACTTAATGTGAACCCTCCAGTCTAATCTAGCTAGTCTCCTTCCTGTTGAACTTCTTCTCCCAACCAACACCACACTCATTGTCATCCATCGGTGACTGCCTTAGAAAAAAAAGGGAATACCACCATTCCCCACCCATTGCATATGCAATTGAATCATCGATTCAATTAATCAAATTAAATAGAATTAAGGCGGAAAAAAAAGTGCGCACTGTGCATGATGCAGCTGCAATTAATGCAATTTAAACGTGCAACATTGTGAGCAACACCACCACCACCAGGGAAAGGATTTTAATTGCACGAGCAAATGGATTGAAAAAAAAAAAAAAACAAAAAGACGCCGGAAAATGGCAGAAACTTGAACTACGAGACATCATCGCCGTCGTCGTTGTCGTCGTCGTTGTCGTAGTAGACAGAGGAGCAGACGCTCTGCTTGAATACCATGCACCGAGCGAACAGAGCGCACTCAATAATCATTAATTAATTAATTAATGAAGAAATCCGATCCTATCTGTCTGTCCATTTGGCGCTCGGCTGTGGGCGGTTTGCAACCATGAGGAAACGCATGAAAGGGGATTGAAACTGGAATGATACTAGTTCCCATGAGTAATAGAGGAAACATTGCAGTTGACAATTGAATTGACCTTTGGACTTCTACAGAGAAAATAGAGAGTTAAGTCGGCGAGGGTTTCTGATGAACTTACTTCCTTACTCACTTACGATGGCGTTGCAGTCTAGGGTGGACCGGGGCCTTACCCAAAACGTGTCTCTAGTCAGTTTGATCTACAGCAAGCTGCTTCCAGTTTTGCGTGTCAAGTTGATTGAGGTCTCTTTCCACTTGAGTCCCGGTATTGCTCTACTGCGTCGTTGCTCCAATGTGGAGGCATAGATTGAAAAAGTCCATACCTACGCGCCGATAAGCAGGACTGAGATCATCAGGGTCTTGTAGAGAAGTGCATAGAGCGTTTGCTACAAAGAAAGAGGCATTCTGCGTTTGACCCCAGCAACTTGTGGCAGATTCTAAGTAAAAAAAACGTCCCTAACTACCTTGATGTTATATCTGTCTAAGGTGACATGACCATTTGCACGAACTTTATAGATTGCGCGTCGCCTTATCTAGATCCTGTTTTGACATCGAAGGCCTTAGTGAGGTCTTAACCGACCTTAATGGAGCCTATCTATCGATATTCTGCACAATCAGACAATCAGTTTGACCAGGATGCCAGAACTAGAAATTACTCTGTATAGCTCGTCTTCCTGCTCCTGCAGGAGAAACCAGAATTCGTCCCTTCTAAAGTCTTTCTTAGCTCTGGTCTTTCAATGTAGCGCGCGCCGCTCTGTATGTCCCTTTGTTTCGTTGCATGTACTTGCCGGCATTATTCGTTGAACCATAGATTTCGTTGTGGTAGTCGGGTGAAATCCAGCACATAGGAGGCGACCTCTTTGGTGACTTTTGGCACAACTGCAAGATATAGAACACTGAGTTCTGATTGGAAAAGTTGCTAGCGATCTCCTACGATTGTAGTCGTCAGACGTCGAACTTTCTCACAGAATTTCCTCGTCTTCTTGAAATGGTTACAACAAGGTAGTGTTCCTAGTCAATGTTCGCCTCTTGAATCGTTTGGAGATCGGAACGTGCGTTATCAATTTGGTTGATGGTTCATTGACCAGGAGACTTCCATGTCTCCTAGTAAATATTGAGATTTGGGAACCGCGTGCTAACTTCAACAACGTTCTTCCCCACTGGAAAGTCGATTGGCCTTAGATGGTGTCGTGTAGGCTTCTACTAAAGATGTTCTCTTCTCCTAGCTTTCTGTTCAAATTTCCCAAAATAACTTTGTCATAGCTGGGCACTGCTCGTAGAAGCTATTTTTGGTGTCGTAATCTTTCCCCACTGTAGAGGCGTGTGTGCATATCGGGTTGAAGTTGGCGAGTGCAGATCTAGAACGGATATTCACGAGGCGCTCGTTCACATGTCTGAAACTCAAGGCTTCTTGCCTAAGTCTACCTCTGATGGGAAATTTGCATCTGCTGCGCTGCTTCTATTGTCACAGTTTCTCATCCTCCTTTTGTCCGGTCCATCTTCGAATGGCGATTATGTCTGTTTTAAGATAATCTAGGGCCGTATCCAAGGTTTGTTGTTGCTTCATAACTATTTGGGTCCCACTTTGAACGAGGAACCGGGTAAATCGGACCTTAGAAGCCTACACTCCTAATTTTCCTTTCAACAATTTGTGACATATTTAGCCAAAGCGGGGCACAGAGACATTCCAGGCAACTGCATGGCGGATGAACTCACCAGAGAGGTCACAACTCTACCAATTCTTCCGGAAAAGGAGAGTTCAAGCATGCCTCTCGCCACCTGCAAATTGCTACTTAATAGAAACGCAATCAACGTCGCCAATCACAGATGGATAGCAGGTAGTACCTGCCTCATAACCGAGCTGAAAGCTGGCCAAAGCTGGATCTCAAACACTCTCACTGTTTCATCAGACGAAAAAGTTTGCTAATAAGCACCTAAGCACCTTTACAACGACAAGCTGCATGTATATACGAGGAAGAGGAGGAGACTATTCTCCACCTTCTCTGTACAAGTCCGGCCCTCTCAGCTCGAAGAAGAGCATACTTAGGAGCCAGCTTCTTTAACAACCTTAGTGAACTGGCTGACACCAATGAAGGCAGCCTTCAGCGCATAGCATAGCAAAGCAAGTTCCTGCTAGTTCTACGGGTAGTATTTCTGGTGAAGAACAGATCTTAGTAGTAGCACAAAGGACCATATCTAGTCTACGTGAGGCTGCATCTGCAGCCTGCCACCCCTACCTAACCTAACCTAGCCAAAGCTAGACCAAGGCGAATCTTTGACTCAATCTGTGTTCCGTTTACTCAAACCCAAGCTGCAACAGTTTTATCATTCTTTTCACAAAGAATCATGCACCCATCACCTGTCTCTCCATAAATTCCAGACACTTGTCTACAATCAACCACAAATTGCCCTTATCTCTTCTCAAAAGGCTTTAGCCAACTATTGTCTGTCTGTTCCAAAAAAATTAATTTGCCACACACTTAAGTAAATCGTGTGTTTAAAAAAAAAAATAAAAATTCCGCGTGGAACACCTTGTATGACCTCGTCGTGGAATTCACCACCACCTCCGCCAGACGAATTTCACAACAAGCCGCTTGGTCTCGCCACTGAGTTCCGCTTTTTATCGCTTACACAAAAACCCCATTAATTTTGCCATCGGAAAAGTACAAATGAATTTACTTTCTCCCCCCTGCTCTCTCTCCGGCGACAACGACAACGACGACGAACAGACACTTGCCTTCGTTGTACTCTGTACTACACGTGCATGTCGCGACATACAATTGAAAGCACAATCTCTGACAATTTTTTTTGGATACAATATCACAGTCATTCCATTGTTGTTGTCATCGTCTGGGCTGTCTGGGCTTTTGACGAAAGTCATTTCTAGACTAAAAATTTAATTATCAACCAAGTGACACATGCAAATTGTTGTCGATATACAGTGAATGACTTGACGAGTGAAGTGATAATTGTGCTGGAAATAGCGGTCTACAAGCAAAGCATTTACTTTTTCTATTCGTGACTTGTCCACAGATGCCAGACTTCTTCGACAACAAAATTCAAGTGTCTTTTTTGACATTTGAAACAAATTTTTAAATTTTGACATAAAATTTGAAATTTTTTCTTCCATCAGTTGACAATTGACTCACTGTACAAAATTTTATTCCACGGATATTTCCGCTGAAATTGTGTCACGCGATAGACTTTGAAACCCTGAAAGCGCACACTAAGGTGTCCCACAATTCCGTAGATTTTTGCAAAAAGTTTTCATGTCAGGGGAGGTTATGTGTGCTGTGGATAGTCGGAAGGAATTTGAATTAAGAACCAAAAATTCTGAACGATTACGCACGAATGGCATACATATTCACGAGGATGATGTCTGGTTTATTTTGAGCTTGCTCCTGGAGAGGGCAAGTAGTGAACATTTTCACACGAAATTTGTTGACACTAATAGTGTCTAATATGTTCAGCTGAAGATTGGTGAAGAGTGGTAGCTAAACATATACTCAAGGCAGGGAGAAATCTGGCTTATTAATCCTAAATCATAAACTCTTCCTTCTCATGTATTTTGTTGTTAGACATCTTATCCATGACTGTACTTCATACTACTCCTTCAACTGACTTCTCTCCCAGCAACTGAGTAACAAGCTGCCTTGATACCTTCCTGGACATTGAAGGTTGACTTTCAAGAGGAAAGGAAAAAAACGTCTTGAAAGTCTACCAATCGGTCACTGAATTATATTTATCTATCGATCTTCTGTCTATAGATGGGTCATGTCTCTTTAAAGTGACCAGTCCAAACGGTGTTCACTGAGCTTGAAAGGAGTACCTCAACTCAGCCTTAACTCTTTAGATGATCCTTAGAGGTCCTTAGGTTATGTCAGATAGGAGTGGCAGGCTCACTTAGACCAGATAAGGGCATTTGTGTTACCACCAGGATCTGTATTTCACCAGAAATACTACCCGCAGAACCAGCGGGAGCTTACTATGAAGCGCTGGAGACTGCCTATATTGATGTCAGCCAGTTCACCTAGGTTGTTGAAGAAGCTGGCTCCTAAGTATGCTCTTCTTCGAGCTGAAAGGGCCGGGCATGTACAGAGAAGGTGGAGAATCGTTTCTTCCTCCTCCTCATCCATGCAGCTTCTGTAGAAGTCGTTGTAATGACACCCACTAAGGTGATTATTAGCAATCTTTTCCTTCTGATGAGACAGTGGGAACGTTTGAGATCCAGCTTTGGCCAAATCTGCTTGATGATGAGACAAGTGCTACCTACTGTCCATCTGTGGTTGGCGATATTGATCGCGTCCTTATTGAGTAGCAATTTGCAGGTGGCGAGAGGCATACTTAAATTCCCCTTATCCGGAAGAATTGGAAGAGTTGTGTCAGAGGGTCCGATGAGAAAATACTTTTTGAGCAGACTATGACTTTAGGAAAGGTTTTAGGCCAGGAAAGTTCGATAATCGACCAAATTTGCATACCTTTGCAAGATTCAAGATGTCCAAAGGAGCAGGTTCCTCATAGTTGCATGCGCTGAACTAGATCGCACCCCACTTGAACAGAGACAGTCATCACAACGTCCAAAGTTGGACTTAATTCGATTAAATCATATCCAGAGGTGACTTGGAAGATTAAAGCCTGCCTGTGAAGTGTATCACGCTTTTTCCCACTCTTCCGAAGAATCGAAGTCACCCTCAATAAATCACTGTTGATGAGATATATATCATTCACAGAGTGATCTTAAGCACCCTGTTTAGCCAGATGGAAGCAGCAAATTCCAAGAGGAAGACCCGCTGTGTGCAGTTTTGCAGAAAAGAAACGCCCTACTTTCTTGAAGCCAGTTTATGGACTATAGGTGGTTGGATTTCGAAAGGGTTAATGACGGAGTTTATAGCAGCCTTTCACATATTTTCAGTACCTGCCCGTGTAAGCTTTAGCTCAGCCAGGAAATTCCTCCCTATTTTTTGCCGATGATCATTCTTTTGTTTAGGTTATGTGTTCTGGAGGGCTGTTTACAGTGGGATTCTCTTCAGAGTCCTTTTGTGCCTACCCTTACGTTCTAGATAATTTTTTTTCACTTGAGAGGCTGCCAGGAAGTCAGGGAATTTTTCTAGGTGAATGCCAGCAAGTTATTCCTTTGTGATAACTTCACCATCAAGGATTTTCTTTCTAAATCACAAGACGGGCTGGACATTCCGTGGCTAGATAGGTAGATATAGATATATGTCTTCACTCTCAAGCTCCGTCTACAGCTTGAATCTGCTGAGACATTTATACAATTGTGATTGTTGGAGCAGCAGTGTCCACTGAAAAGTCCAATCTCAATCGAGATTCACAACGAAACTAGATTTGTCTTGATGCATTAAGCCAGGTTTTCCTTGATTCCTATAGGCAAAGACCTTTTGCATGAACGATTTGCTAACCCTACATGAGCTATTCTTTTCTAGTAAATTGGCTGCAAATCCGCTATCAGCAAGAATTCAGTAAAGGATGACCATGTTGTTCCTAGCTAGGTCAGAGATTTTGTATGTTTTTAAGATTACCTTGGGTTTGATGACAGGCGACTCAAGCACTTTTATGGCAGTTTGACTGTTTGACAAGATAAGGATAGTCTTCTCCAAACATCTTGGATGAGCCTCACACTTAAAATATAGACGAGCACTAATCAAGGCTGACTGAAGTTCTCCCGATCCGATCTATTTTGGATCCGTCCAACCAGACGAGATTGGAAGGTAATGGTTGGGGTCCCCTGGTCCTCTGGTTGAAGCAGTATTTGGGTGCAATTTCATCTGGAAACATGCGTTCTTGAATGTGACCTCCTCTACAGGTTTGGGCTTAGCGTTGGACGCTTTCTCATTAGCATTTATCCACCAGACCAAGCTAGAGATTATCAGTCTGACCCCCCCGGTTCCAGTTTTTTTTTTTTCGAAAATTCGATAGCAGGTCCATAAGTTAGGTAAGGTTAGGTAGGAGGGTTGACGGGGAAGGAAGTCCTTTCCCCGCCGCGTTTAGGTCAATGAAGACTCATTGTGATGCCCTAGGAGTTTCAGCCCTCTTGCTAGGAACCATAAGCCTAAGCTCTATCAAGCCAGCCCACAGCGCTGATGAATCTGTGTATGTCAAGCACCGACTTGCTGGACAGTTCTTCTAGATCATGGAAAAGGTGTCTACCTAGGATCTCAAATCTTGTATGGCAGAGTGCCGAACAGTGGCAGAGAAAGTGTGGAGATGCCTCATCTACTTGCTCGTCACCGCATCCCATGTATAAGTCATAGCAGGTTCATAGTGGTATGGAGACTCTGTTAATGATTCTGCCAACATGTGGCTTCCAGGACATTTTGCTGCCCAAAATGATTCCTACGTATTTGGCTTCCTCAAGGAATGGGATAGTTTTGCCGAATAGTGAAGAGCGTAGGAGAAAATTGAGCAGAGAGGTCTTCGCTGATGCACCATCTCTAAACTTCGGATAGTGTAGCCTTTAACCTCTATACCCTTGATACTCAGAGATTAAAGAAGACTGTTGGCTTCAAGAGACCCGAGAAGTGATGGGAGAACACGCCTCTCTTCCATTTACCATGGATAGAATCCACTCACAAACTGTGGAACTTCTGTTCACCCTAAAGGTGGACTCATATGATGTCTTGTTGAGAGCTCCTTCAATTTCTTGAAGGGCTATAAGGCTCATTTCCTTTCAATTGGTTCAGGTTTCAATTTTCGTTACTAAATCGAACGAAACTACTGAAAAGAAAGGATTAAGGATTATTTTTCAGATTTCTCCCCGCGTTGGTTAGATCTTTTATTAAAATTGTGGTAACAGTCCGGTTTTGGTTCTAGACTCGAGGTAATGGTCCATGTTTGTATTGGAACGACATATAAATCGAACCTTCAAACCGTTCGAAGGCCTGTTAATGTGCTAAATACCAGAAATATGACAACTTTGTTCGGCAGACAACCCTGTTTCGTCGCTTTTGACAACTAAGTGTCCTTCTGGAGACGGTCTTGCCATCATACTTTTACAACAACGTGCTGTTAAATTTCCAATGTCTTAGCAATGGGGGCGTTTCATTGCCTTATGCTTCCTTGGTGATAACACTGACGGATTAATCGGCGGGCCGATAACTGACTAAAAACCTTGGATGTCGGGATGATGATAATGTTTTTTTTTTTTTTTAATACAGACAAGGCAGAATAGCTCACGTGCTTTTGTAGCTGATAAGCAATAGTTGGCGGCACCATATCCAGACTTTGAAACAATTATTGTTTTAAGTGGCTCTATGCTCAGATAAGAGTCGAAAATTTCTCACAAAGTCTACACAAGCTGACAAAATTAAACGGAAAACTAAATTATCTCCCGCGACCAATTAGACAGATAAGACTTGTGTGAGGTTATGATAAGTAGTTCTAAGGAAAATTACTCAAACCCACAGGTGTACTTTCCTAAACTGGTCCTATGACCGGATTAGGGAACAAAGTACACGCACGTATGTACGTAATGTTTCAAAAATAAAATATGAGGTGTTGGATCGTAACAGGAAATCCAACACGATCCAAATCTAGATTCGGTAGGTTCTTCCATGTGAACTTGATAAGACTTTCAGTGTTGCTTAACCGTCTGATTGGAACTTATCTTGGTTTTATGGTGTGAACTATTTCAAGAAGAAGAGTGCTGTTCTACAAGGATCTTTGCTTGGACCCATATGACAGTCAATACATCAAATCGTTGTGCCCTTTAACCTTCGGCTAGTTCGGCGCCGGTTATACGTATCCTAAGTCCCAAGTCATTTCCGTTAAATTTCGAATAAAAAGGCAATTTAATGCTCACATTGCATTTCGTAGGTGTGAAGTGATATCGCTTATCGCTTATAACAAACACGTGCTCTAATTTTCCAATTCTCACCCCATGCTCGGGGTACCTCTGGTGGCGGCAACGACCAGACACATGGCCAAACACAGGTGAATCATTAAGTGGAACTATCAGAACAGCGAAGCTTCGATTTTTCGTGTTCCCTTTCGCTTATCGGGCATTATTGTGTCACAATTCGTCTAGACGGTGATAATTATTTTATTCGAACGTATTTTGCAATTAACGCAATGAATCAATGTCTGACGGAGGGCCCAGACTGAGACCTTTTATTTTTTTTTGTGGAATTTTTGTTGTTCTAACCTTGTAGTGACACATTCATGCAATGTTGGGTGACTTGTTGCGAAGTGAGTTTTACGATACCGCCTTGGAGAAGGGTAAAGTCCCAAAATTGGTCATGCACTCAGTATTTTTCAACAGTGAGTACTATAAACTGTGAAGAGGCTGAAAAGCACTAGAGGCTAGAGGCTGCTAGGCTTTGACGTCAATATAAAAGCCCTTGGTTTCTCTTTGCAAGTGAGGAAGAGCTTGGCAATGACATATGTGTCATTCATAGTTCTGTTTTCGGTGAGAAGCTTAGGGAATAGGTCTAGAGTTTCAGCGTCGAGTACACTAGCCTCGATTGCAATGCAAACATTGTCGAAATAAATGCAGTAAAGTAGGACAAGACAGCTCCGCTTCGCTTGATGCAAATCAAATTTATAATTCGGATGGACGACCATCAATCCATTCCGTTTATGTCAACCAGCTCTTTCCAATGAGATAAGCTATGAATTGCGACTAAGACACGACTTGGATGTCTGCGAATCGGTATAGTTGTCGATCTTGCACCATTCTAGCTTCCGGAGAAGATCCAGAGCCATGTCCATTCGTCGAGAACTTGTAGTGACTCCAAAGCACTACGAAATTCATACCACCTCTCACCTCAGCGTCTTGCAATTGGCTCGGTACGATTTGCAGCTAGATTTCTTCATTTTCCATTCTCATGACACGCCATAGGGCATCGCCAGACATCTCCAAAATTGCTATACGACGATGGATCGTCCTCAAGAGAAGTTCACTTACTCTGGGATTGTGTCAAACTTCCAATTCGAAACCTAATTCGTCTTGGTCTTGACGGCTGCGTAAGGTAAGCCAACCAGAACATCTCTAAGCCTGTGATAGATTGCTGTAAGAAGTTTGCCATTTCAGAAGAAATATCCAGCTGACAATCTTTGAGAATGTTTTTGGGCAAGAGGAAGCTGCTGATTAAAAGATCAAGAGGTTGCGAATGGTTCTTGTAAACTGTGTATTTGAGCGGTCCTAAGTCCATATTTCTACACGGAAACTTGCTAGTAGTCTCAAAACCATTCTTGAGTCTCAAGATGATTGCAACTTACTGAAATGGCTTTAACGTCCATCGTCGCTAAATTGTTGCGTCACCTGCCTTCAGTTTTATGTACCAAGTTGGTTGAGTTCCCTTTTCATATCTTCTCGTGATCTATGTCAAGACTTTCCTCTCGAGCGTCGTTTTTTTGGTTTAACTTAAAGACTCTACGTACATTCCAACTTTTCTGACTTTTGGCGCTTGACAAGTCATATATAGGTGTCTGCTTTCTAATCACGGCAGCGCATTTAAGGCGGAAATAAGGGCGACTAAAGAAGCCTCATCTTGATTAAAGACAAATGTTATACCCAAGCGAAGCAGTCCAAAAATTCCCAGAGTTAGTCTCGTTAACTTCAATAGTAGCTCTAGATCAGCTCATTTTTTGACGAGATGGCAGAGCACCTTTACTGGGTGCAAACAGACATATGTACGTGCCAGGAAATTGCAAAGCTGATGAGGTCGCTAAACGTGGTACTAAAATGTTAATTTCACGAAATCTAGGCCCCTTACTAACTACAAGCTACAGATTGAACAGAGTCTTAACCAACAACCCTATCCAGGCAGCACGTTCGTTAGTCAGCTGCCTTCAGTTGCATACGCCGAGTTGAGGTCACTCTCTACTTTCGCACGCCATCGGAGATGAGGTCGTCCTCTTCTGCGTAGTCTCTCAGGGGTGAAGTTGAAGTCTCCCCGGGCTGGAGCATTGGTGTACATCCGCTCTTACTTAACTTCTTCATTCACTTTCAACATGTTACATGCCTCTGAGTAGGACTGTCGTGATCAGTATCTTAAATTTACTTGGAATCACGAACTCTTCCTGCAAAAATGGACAGCAGCAGTAGTAAACGTTTCTAGAAGTCTACCCTGTTGGCAACAGAGACCTTTCCTCTTTAAGACAACCATACTGCATGACGTTCTTTCAATACTTTTCCAATAGCTTTGACTAGGATCAGTTCTATCTCTTATTTCATTTTATTCTCTTTTTGAGTCTTTTAAACGTTTCCTTAATTTTTCCAGATCCTTCCAATGCGACGAAGTATTCACAAGCATACGCAAATGATTGAAAACTAAAAATCCTGTTTATTGGGTGAGTATATAACGGTATATACTCATTTATTAACTAAGCCCACGGATAGCTCTTTCAAATTTATTTTCAAACGAAAACTTCAGCAGAAATCTGAAGCGTGACTAAGCTTAAAAAATTCCTAATCTCTGTCTCAAAATAATTCCCTAACCCTTCGCCAAAAAAGAAGAAAAAAACTATGGTAATCCTTGGAGAAGCACACTTTCACTTGTAGCTTAGCACATCTTTGGTTATGTTCATATACTTATCAACACTTCGTGAACTCAAAAATCATAAAAATTAATGAAACCATTAAAGGACGATGAAAATTTGAGAAGGATCTCGTTAAATTTGATAGAAAAGGACTGGTAAACATATAAAAATTGAAAACAACCCTTACTGGTCAACCCTTTTCATGGACTTGTGAATTTTTATTGCAACAATTTTAAACGAGGGACAGTTGACAGCTGATCTACCCTCGAACAGCCATACGGTCTAGTAAACTTCCTGTTTCCTGTATTTGCAAACGATTAATAAGCCTCTTTCGTCCTTTTTTTTTGTCTTATTAAGACTTCCGTAGGGAATAAAACTAAATGGAACTATGTATTACAAGGAAAGAGACAAGGGACAACAAAAAAAAAATACCGAATCCTTCCGGAAGGACAATTGGAATAAAGCGACAAACCTTGTTTTGTTGCATTTGACTCCGCATGTGTGAAGTGAATGTCATTTGGTGACGAGGAATTAGCCGAATTGCGTCGTGAATATGTTTCACCCTTAAGTTGGGTTTTGGTGTGAGTTTCTGACACGGTTGGACATGACAGAGCTGAACCATATGAAGGTGTAGACTGTGTGAAGAGAGCGCGGAGGCAAAGACAAAGAAGTTATGAACTTTCTAAAGAAAAGTCTAGAAGCTAATAATGCTGTTGAATAGCCCCACCGTGCTTCTTTTAAAGCTAAAGGGACACTAACGAATGATCTTCAAGAATGTTTGCAGATCGACAAGGTTACAACATTGTTGGAGTAAGAGAAGGTACTAATTCGACTTCGTTCGTGTTGGTTTTCAAATTGTTGAAACCTCTTTACCCATTCCATTCATAGCCGATTGTTTAAAGGACTTTTACACACTTCTAGGTAAGAGCTTTAAGCTAGATAGCAAGAATAAACTCAGCGGAACTCAAGTTAAAACCAAGGCGCATAAGAAGTTGGCGCCGGTCCTGAATTATGATTGCATTCCCTTGCGAAGGGAGTTGCTGCCGGTGATGTAGGGAAACTGATTTCATGTTCTATTGTCGGTCTTTCGATTATTTGATGCAATTGGTCGGAAGCCTTGGGTAAAGCCCAACAAAGTAGTTGAATATCGTGAAGACATTAAAAGGTTGCAGAGGTTTTTTTCACAGAAGTGCTTAGTTATACATTAGAGGGTGGACTTTAGTTGCAACAAAAAAGATTCGTTTCAGACCTGATTATCCATCGCTGCCGAAGTGTTTTAACCTGCTTCGAGCTAAGGCGAGACATTCTCACGAGATGAACTCCACCGTTTTTTCAATCTTTCAAGCACAGTCGGAGCTTGTTGGGTGTACAATGTCCGCTGAGGAAGTTGCTAGCGCTTATCTTTTACAAGAACTTCTTGACTTTTCTTACTGTTTGAAGGGTTAATGAATTTTTTGGATTGACGAGGTCCAGTAGTTGAGTTCGAACTTGAAAACTTCTTATGCTACTTGGAAGAGTTGAGCTCCTACAGCATAAACGTAGATTGAACTAATTGGCGAGCTCATCGGCCCTCAATACCCTTGTGTCCAAGAACCCAATAGATAGATGGTTAAGGGTGCTTAGGCAATTTCAGGCAAAACTTGTTCGAAGAAATAGGAGCTCCGAGCTTTTATCGCTGCCTGGCCGTCGAGAAAGAGAGACAATTTGAGGACACTTTTCGGTCGACTTCTGTCTTTTGGTTAAGTCATCTGACACAGTGACTCTGGAACTTGCTCTCGTTGGCCAAAATCTCAGTCTAAGAGAGGATTATACTTCCATTTCTGAAGATTCGGTGCTTATGTCTCCTTAGAAATGTTGGATAATCTGACGACGAGAAATTTGGATCTGTAACCGCTCCCAAATTAGTCTGAGAATGCAAGACTCTTTTGAATTCTGCCTAAAGGTTAAACTCCCTCTTCTTTGAGCTCCTATGTGACGAAGTAAGTCGCCTTAGGCAACAAACTCTAATCATTTCGACTAGATGTCGCTGTACGACATCTGTAGCTACTTCGTTCTGATAAAACAAAATCTACACACGCACGAGATGGAATAGTAAAAAACAAGTCCCGCAGCGTGCCCGACATATCCGGCTTTCTGTCTGACTATCTGTAAACATGGACTGCTCTCAGTCCCAGACCACAACGTCATAGGGTCTTGGTGACCTTGTTGTCGCGATGCCCGTCTGTGGCTGTGTAATTCAGTCAACCAAACCACCAGACGGACATTGTGCTTGTCATAGCCAGCGGGATCACTTTTCCACCGACATGATGTGTGTCCAACGACAACGATCACATATGACATGAGTATGTAGCACCCCACCTAGTCGAGGAAACTATTCCATTTGCCACACATGACACAGACCGAGGTTGCATGAGATGTCTGACAACGACTCCGAGAGATGCACACGACGACCCTGCCACTGTCACATTCGGAAGCCAAGCAACGGACGGCGGCGAATGCATACAGCGCTTTGCTGTGTAGTGCAGTGCCAGTGTGTGCTTTTAATTAACGTCATGACGAATGATGATGCTACTCCCCGACTGTGTGGTGGCAATAGCGGCGGCCTTGTGTTGTCATATTCAATTGGTTGACATGCTGGGATAACTTTTGAGGTTTTCCTCTCAATATGCTGCACTTCTTCTGCAGGCGATATACCTCCATCGGGGTCGTGCATTAAATTTGATCTGTCAATACAAAACCCTCAAGTGCATTCCGACCAACGGCGGGACGGTGACAAGCAGAAAAAAAATCTTGTTATGCTTTCATTGTCAACAACAACAACCACCGCCGCCGTCATTGCCGAAAATAATGCAAAAACACGAAAACGTGGACAAAACACAAAGCGACTCGACTCGGAGGCAGGCAGGATAGCAAACCAAAAAAGGATACGACAACGATAACGACAACGACGACGCTGATGACATCCTGCATGCAATTGGTATCGAATTACCCCATTTTTTGTTGTTTTTTCCTGCACAGAAATGCCCAACTAAACTCTCAAATTATCGACGACGACGACGACGCTGACGATGACAACAACCACGTGCAGGACAAAAAAAAAAAGCAAATCATGCAACAAACGTTTTTATTCTGTCGACATCGGACGACAACAACGATGACGAGGACGAAAATGCACTTTTCTGCTGCACTGAGCACACTGCCTGCAACGCCTCGTCTCGCAGTGTTTGTGTGCTTTTGTTCCTTCGTCATCATCGTACCCATGCAGTAGCACAGCAGGATGACGTTCGATTTTATTTTTTTTTTGTAAAAATGGCGGCGAAACATTTCTGCCCATAAGTGCATTGGCAGGACATCTTTTTGTATCGTCGATGAATGCACTTTGAAAGCGATTAACGACGTCGAGACTGCTGTAAAAATGCATCAACCCACACAGCCACGACACATGGATTCAAGTCCTTTCCCATGACGAAAAAAAAAAAAGCTATGCGTCCATTGTTTGGATGGATCTTTGTGTTTGTTAATCCTAGCAACCAGGCGGATGAGTGATGCATTTTTAAAAATGCATCTCGGAGGGACACTTTTTTTTGCACTCCTTCGCTGAAATGAAAGATTTTTATCAAATGCAGGCCGCATTACCTCAGCCCCTCTCTTTGGTTGACCATCCCATTGGGGTAAATGAATGCAATGAAAATGCACTTCTGTTATGCACTTTTGAAGGATATTCTCCATTTAGGTATTTGTCCAACGAGTGGGTAATAAAATTGTGCATCAATGGATAAAAGGAGCTACACCATATCATATTACAAAAAAATTTGAGACCAACTAGAGCTTGAATTTCAAAATAAGACACACGGACAGGGACAAGCATTCGAAATGCATCAAAGCGGATGTTTGGTATTTTGTTGGAAAAAATTTTAAATGGACGACAATTGCAAAATGTAATGTAAGCCGCACTTGTAAGTTAAAGGCTATATATCTACTTAGCTGTTGTCAAGCCAAAGTCTCTGCAAGCCTTCTTCGTTAAGGCAAGTCCGTTAATTTGTTCGTTAAGCCGAGGCCCTATATGCCTTCAAAGTCGAGATCCGAAAACTAGACTTCAAGAACTGAAACTTTCTTTTGTCGTTATTAGCCGCCTTGTGATAAAATGGAGTGTCTAAAGGTTGCTTACTGGGTCCCCTTCTCTTTAATACTTTTCTAAACTCTCGAGGTTTTAAAGGGTTTTTGGTCCATGGGCACATCGATCGATTAGGACAGAACGTCAATGTTGACAGCTTGAATTTTTAGTGACCCTCATGAGGACCGACTTAATAAATCTGAGGTTCAGTTCCGCTGTAGGATTCTGTTGCTGACGAGCTTTAAGAGCTGTAAAGACCCGGTGACTGCATTGTCACGAACACGTACAGCGACATAATGTTGCAGGCAAGAGGTAACCACGAGACGGCTTTTCTTGTCAGGATGTCGATGTCATCTAGGTTTCACATATATGTGACAGCTCTGGGAAGTCGAGCAGGATATGTTCAGTGATTTAGACGAGGGTGACATATGGGGAAGACGGATCCGTAGTTATATCTTCCAGCGGAAGTCGGTATCCGGAGCGACTGCTCTCTCTCTGTTTGCGTTTCTAAATACTAGACTTCGTCTGCCAGAATTAGCTTACGAAGTTTTCCTGGACTCTTTCAGCGAAACCTTGTTAGCACTCAGCTTTAGGAGGTGTCTTGAGCGAAGTCTTAGGGTGATGGAGTTTCCAATATCTGCACATGATTTGGTGGAATTCTAAGGACAAAGGCTTCCTTAAGTCAGGTGGAGCTTTCTTGCAAAGCATAGGAAGAAATTGAAGTGAGGTTGGTCTTAGAGTGGTGGTGTTCAGTTGGCGGTCGATCTTTGCGGCGTGGTGACTGTTCCTCAAAGGGCTCCTTACAGTTTTTGGATATCGCCAACAGATCTCAACTGCAAACAGCTGGCTTAGGTTTGATGTCACTACCTGTTCAATGGTGTCAAAGGATCTGTGGTGGAATGCAAACACAATGTCACCTGCATAAGTGAATTTTCGGGAGCACTTTTGGCTGGTAAGTCGCAAGTGTATACATATGTTGAAAAGTGTAGGGGCAAGGACGGAGCCTTGGGGAAGACCTTTATGTTGTTGAGATTCATTGTTTTGTTATGCTATAGTTTTCATTCTTTGCACTATACTAGTCCTCTTTGACAAGCTTTCTAAATGATGCCCTAACTCTAACCGCAGTGGCTTGTGATGACATTTTTGTGTTAAGCAATGTTGTAACTCCAACCGTAGTAGCCTGGTATATCTTAGATTTGATCATTCTTCCAGTTGACTGTTGCTTTGTCGATAAGTAATTGTGCCACCTCCTGATAATTGTGATCCGACAAGGATATTATTGCAACTTGTCACTTATTTATGCGACTTTTATTGAAGGATCTTTCGGTAACTGGTGGGTGGTCGGGTCAATTGTCGGATAGGGTGAGCTTTGGAAGGTTAAGGTTTGGGCTTATACTTACTTAAGGTGGCGCTACAGTCCGGGGTGGACCTGGGTCTCAACCAACAAGCGTCTCCAACCAGCTCGATATTAAGCTAGCTGCCTCCAGTTTCGCACGCTAAGTTGGTTGAGGTCCCCTTCAACTTGCGTGCGCCACCTGAGTCGCGGTCTTCCTCTACTGCGCTGTCCCTCGGGGGCGGATTCGAAGATTTTTCGGACCGGAGCATTGGTGTCCATCCGCTCTACATGACCCAGCCACCTCAGTCGTTGGAACTTCACTCTTCTGGCTAAGTCGCTGTCGCTGTACAGCCCTTACAGGTTTGGGCTTATGGTGTTCTTTTTTCTTTCCCTCCCTGGTCTTCTTTTTATTGGGCTTCTCTCGAGTAGCGAGTAGTCTTTGGGCCCTTCTTAGGTGGTGTCTGTCTCTAATACTTACACTGGCCACTTCTGTATTGCCAAAACGTTGGACCGTTCTATAGGCATTTGCCAGTCTCTTCCCCTCTTGTGTGAGCATTCTCCTCTGACCCTTATCTCTCTCGGGTTGGGGCCTGGTTTTCACCGAGCGGGAGACTTTTGCTGCTCTGGATGTGCTAGTTTCATTAGGAGCTACATTCTGAGGGCCTAGAAGTAGAAAAAGCATCTTTTCGGCGCCACATTGGTGTAACGGCAGCAACGTCACTGTATGTCGGACCTCTTGCGATGGCAGTGACATCAGTTTCGGTGCTTAAGCATGATATATAGTCATCCTCCTCCAGTATTCTTCTCTCTTCGCTGAAGTCGATGCTGTCCTCATTATCGGTCCTCCTATTGGCAAGGTAAAGGTCCTCTTTGGTCAAAGTTTTGTGAAGCTTGTCTACCACTGATGGATCTTGTTTTTGTTTTTGATTTGTTGTTGATTTTGTTTTAGATAGAATTCCACGAGTAGCTAGGGGAAGGGTGGTCCATCTGCACAGAGCCACACGTTATGCAAATAAGGCTAAATAATCTGCAGGTCGCTGTAGATTTTCAGAAATGTTAGGGGTCCAGACGAGGACGTTTTCTTTCGACATTCCATGCATGTACGAGTTTGGTAGTACAAACATATTCCGTTCCAACCGGGATGTATCCCCTAGTTTCCAGGAGATCAAGCGTGTCCTTGTTTTTATTTATATGTCTGGGTTATTCTAGAACTTGCTTGTGAGGACAGTATTCCAGAAGTCTCGACTACAACTTCCCATTTGGAACACTTATTCGTGGTTTTGACGTGCCAATGAAGGGTTTCTGCAGCTTCAACTTACAGAAAAACATTCCTTTCATGAGAAGACCTTCAGAAGCCCCCGGCATACCTCTGCATGTATTACCTCCTTCCAGCAACTCGTGTCTGGAAGTCATTTAGTATCTTCTCACACAAGCCTCTTATCTAGGCCAAGTAACAAATATTTGCGTGTAAATTTATGTGTTCTCGTTTGTCAGTGAACAAACAAACAGAAAAAGAAAATGTTCATCACCCGTGTCTGTATTTGAGATACAGAGGGCCTCGTTGTCGTCATCATCAAACGAAATTTCTAATCATCCGCTGGCCGTCTGGTCTGATTGTGTGCAGCGAGTTAACATTTTTTTAAATGTGTTTGCAGTTTTTTTTTTTCTGTCCACCGCCCCTGGCCTTGTTTTGTTTTTTTTTTCGTTTTTCAATTAAAATAATTGCACCCCGGGCGCAAATTGGTTTTATGATAATTCCGAGCGAGCAGCGAGCGCGCACCGAACGTGTGCAATAGCTCCAATTGTTGCTCAATTAAAATACTTACAGTCGCAGTATAGACGTCGGGAATGGCTTCGGGTCTGGGGTCTCGTACCCTCGAAGGTATGTTTGCAGTCCCACCCGACTGCATAGTACGTGATATAAGTGCAACAACAAATGCATACAGCGGCTGAGTTACATACGTTCTTGGGCTGCTGCACCCCTGCTTCGATTGGGGCGGCCGGCGATGGGGGGTACTTGTTGCTTGAGTCAAGAGGCTTTTTCATATGTGACCGGTGCTACGTATACTGTCTGGGAATGTCGTAAATTTTACTTTGCATCGCACCGACATAAAAGACACACAGCGTTTTGTCATCAGTTGGCCCTAGCCTAGATTTAAAAAAAACACAATCTTTGCCGCTATCGTTGCAACTGCAACAAAGTTGCCGTCTAGGGTAGCCTGGTCCTGGTAATTATAGGCGGATTTAGATTGATAATTGAAAACGCACTCGAGATAGTGATTGCACGCCGCTGCTGCTACAATGTAGTCTGCATCACGGTACGGCCTGGTTCGTGCTTATCGCTTTCGTCTGTCGATAACCATGGCTGGCAGCAGAAAGCCGACGTTAATTGGAGGAGGCACACTTTTTTCTGCTCATTCTGTGTCCACCCCCCGCCCCGTCCGACCGCTTGTCGGAGCAGGCGTGTTAATTATTATTTGCTGTCTGTCTACGGTCTGATGATAGGCCGTCTCCATGCACCGTGCGCCTGGTGCCTGTGACAAACTCAATCGAGGGTGAACGAGTGGGCTCTGCCTATAGACGAACTTCAAACACCTGTCATCGACACTGTCGATGTCAATACAACTATCGGCCATCGAATGCGGTCACCCTATGGAAATTTAACGATGAATTTGCAATAAAGCACTTGCGATGTGTGTTTAATGTTCGTTCGGGTAATGAGCGCGCAATTCTCGCGTGAGGGTGTGAATTGGATGGGAATCGTCGCTACGCTGACATCATTTGATGGTCGGCTGACGAAGGTTTTGTGGAGTTATCTAATCGACGACACTATGTCGTGGCAAATGGGAATCATAATTTGGAGGCATTCGACGGGCGGCGCAGACATCTGAAGTGATAAGTGATTTAGAAATCACTTTGAGTCGACACCTGTTAAATTTGCTGTGCTAACAGCTAACAGCCTGAGCCAACAGTCGGGCCTAACGACTGCGAGTCATGCAATTCAGCAATTTAAATTGGATTTGTGTTTTTTTTTTGCGTGTGACGGTGGCGGCGACTTTGATTTGGAAACTAGTCGCGCTGCTAACTAGTTGTAGGGCAGTGCGGTGGTGGTGTACTATGACTTTTGCCAGCTGAGAGTTGATTGGGTGAAGTCAGACAAAAGCCAGTGCATAGCAACAGAAACTATGAAACTGTCGTTCAGTTTAGAGAGTACCAAGTTCAAATTTTACATCTCGGAGTCTGTCTGGCCCAAAACATTGCCAACCAAAACAGATCGCTGAATACATTCACTGAGAGCAACCCCTAAGCCTGTTTAAGACACGAGAAAGTTCATCATTATTTTAGGTTACTGTGCCCGTTAGCACCTCCCTAGACTACTTTTTGACTGTTGACTGTCTTTTTCAATAGCTTTCGCAGTTTCCCTCACTTGACTTCCACTTCTTTTTACTGAAAAGGCATTGTGAAGCACGTCACTTATCATTGAAATAAAGAGCTGTGGTGACAGTGTGCAACCTTGTGGAATACCATCTTGGATCTAAAATCTATAGGGTGTCCTTGAAGACAAGAGGCTGATCTCGTGCTGATTCGTTAAAATGGTTCGCGAAACTCAACAATCAATGCATTAGGCCTTGTCTTTCGAAAGTCTATGCAACTTCTCAACTTTGTGGACGACGTTAACATCGTTTGAAGTGGAATTCATTGAGTTCGACGAAGCGATGCAAAGGATCTACTCATCAGCAAAACACAACTAGAGATAGCTGACAAATGCATTATGCTAGCTTGAGAAGTCTTTTTCTTAACAAGAAAGGGCTTCACAAGTTTGGCATACGTAGATCGTCAGAGCTGTAGAATACTCATACTTAACCTCTTAACAGAAGTTTAAGATGGACCGTGTCGAAGCTAATTTACCTCCTAGCTCGACAAGAGATATGTAGACTTGTCTCTTTCATAGGTAGGTAGGTAGGTATAGGTGGCCGTCCAACATGAACCCAAGTAGCACTAGATGGTCCTGTTTGTTGCCACGACTCGTGTGACCTAGTTGATGATATGTTTTGTTGAGGATGTGAGATAGTCGGTGCCTAGATCCAGCCTGTGGAACTAAGAAAACAGATTAGATCTCGCATCCCTTTACCTGAAATGCCATTAAGGTCGTCGAAGAATGGTGCACACAGTCTGGCTCTTGCTAGTTCTAAAAATTTGCAGTGGAAATGGGAGAACGTTTCGTTCTCATTTTCGTTCCCGCACCTGCGGCAGTGGGGGTTGTATCCAGTTTGGCTGCATGGTCCCCAATTGGCCAATGCCCAGTTCTGCTTAGAAGGTCTTCTGTTCTTCATAGGTAGTCGACGGCAGCTACGGAATAGGGATAAAGAAACTGATATGCTACCTTTAGTTTCAATAGAGAAGCTTTGTTAAGAAGTCGAGAGTTGGTACGTTACCTCGAACACATTGTAACACTGCTTCAATCAAAAGGCACTTTTCTTTAAGGCTGACGTCAATTTTCCACAAATGGAAGACAGAAGCTCCACTTTTAAGACTAAGCGTTGGGGGCTATAGCGGATAAAGAAAACCTCTACCTAGGAAGCAATAGTTCCGTGTCATCAAACAAAGATCCTAAAATTGTGGAGACAAATTTTAAGTCAACAAGTCAATCGGTGAATGTGACATACAGAGTGGCCAGCGCTCCGGCCAAGACAGTCTTCGAATCCATTCTAGAGGGATGATCGGCGCAGTAGAAGTTAAACTCGATTCAGATGACGAGTTCCAAAAGAAAAGGATCTCACCCAAGTTAATGTGCGAAAATCGAGTTGGATGGAGAGGCTTCTTGGTTGAGATGTAGATCCCTTCTGATCTAAAGCAGTGAAAGACTGTCTCCTTCAATTTGATGCTACCTCCCATAGATACTGTGATAATCCGGGAAATTGTGCAGCCGACTAGTTTCCTAGTTGTTCAGTGTGAATAGCCCATATCCAGGTCACGTCAGGTCAGGTGTGTGATGACTTGAAGCTTCCTTTTTACTTCAAGAAAGTTATTTATGAATTCGTTCACGGTTTGGAAACCTACCACCCTGTAAATTTCTCGTGCTCCCTGTGAATTTCTGTGGACTACCAGAAGGCGTCGTTCCTGCAGAGCGGAGCAATTAGAGAGTAGACGTTGTATACATTTTATTTCCTCCTCGTCGCTGCAACTTCTACACATTTTGCTAAAACCAAGTTGCAAAGCATGGTTCTATAGGCACACTGTCTAAAAGTTAAAGGTTCTTTGTTCTATACGGATCGATCTTCAGCTAGTTACTCCTGGAAATTGATCTAATTTTTTACTGTGTTGTTGGCCGTAACTTATTGTGGTTTTACTAAGCTTCTAGCAGAACAGAACTAGTACGGTCTTTGTAGGCTTCCTGTATTCCATTAGTTCGCTGATAGTCGGCATGGATTTGTCTGAAGTCAGGACGTGCTACACGCTTTCTATTATTTTTTCTGTAAAGCTTTTGGAGATTTTTTCGACTACGAGAAGCCATGCAGGGCAGGGTTCTCCTCTCTGCGGTGTTTTTTTGACTAAGTTGGTGCTTCTGCTCTTGAACAACTCCTCTATCCAGGTTCTTGCAGAGCTAGGTACTTTTAAGTCTCCTAAAGTTCGCTTTTTAGTCCCTACATTGTTGTAAAAGGAGAATCCCATGTCAAGAAAGGCCCGAATGGTGTACTTCTTAAGCTTCAATGAACGTCTTATGCTCATTCAGTGGACCCAGGTTTTCTTTCCTTTTTTCTCAAACGGGTCGCTGCACCTTTTTGTAACGTCTTTCTCACGTCGACTTAGAACTGTATGAAGAGTATAGGGGATTAGAAGCTCTGTATTAGAGGACTCTACAGTTTAGATCACTCTTCCCAGCAGCCAATGCAATGGACTCTCACCCTCATGTATGTACATCCCGCCAAAAATTTGAAATACAAACGCCTTTTGGTTTTTTTTTTGTGTCAGACAGACATCCGCCATATTGGAGCCTAACGTCTGTGCATGTGCGCATGCGTAAGTCATGATTTTAATTTTCCGTCGATTTGACGTGCATCGCATCTTCGGTTTCGCAAATTTTGCAATCTGTTGTTGCAATTCTTGTTGCAAGATGCATCAATTGTTTTATTTTTGCTTATGCTGTGCCTTTCTCTTCATCACTATCTGTCTGGCTGGGGACTATAATCAGCCAAATGCTGGTGCACATCTGTGTGTCTGGGGTCCATGCAAACAAAAATCCGTGCCACAGTCATTATCATCATCATCATCATCATCATCATCATCGTGATGATGATCGTCCGCGCAGCATCTTTGACTTGTTGCTTGCATTCGTGTTGTGAAACGTGTTGTAATAGTGTGTGCGGACAGACAAAAACAAAATCGTTGTCCAGCAAATGGACGGGTAAAAAGCCAAAAAAAAAAAAAATGAACACACAAGGGGCAGTTAAAGATGCATCGAACGAGATTAACTGAAGGGTTCCTCGTCGGATGCATTTTTGTGCTGTGGCCGCTGCCATGCCACCATCTCTCTATCCGTACCGTAGTCACATCTCCTTTGTTTGGAAGATGCGCGCATGCATTCTAATTTTTCCCAAGAGCCAACAGACATCGGGAATTGGTTTTTTTTTTCCGTTGTTGATGCACTTCGTACATAAATACATCCCTATAGGCGACTACAATTTAAAGGGCACAGCATCTAGATACGTGTTGTTCTCCGGCACTCGTATCTCGCCCTCTTTTCAGTTGCTTCGGTGGCATTAATAAATTCTTGTTGTGGATGCAGCAGGAGGACACGTCTCCACCACGACGACGCATCAAATACAAAACGAAGCCACAACTAACAACCGACGATGAAGACGACGCACAAATACATATCTCTCTCTTGGCGGGCCGGTGCTGTTGCACATCCCGACGAAGGGAGTGTTGTTTGTGTCCAGTCTCTTTTTGCGGGCGCGAAGAAGAAGATTAGAAAGCAACAGAAAACCTAAGACAAGTTCCCGAAAACAGCAAAAACACTGATGATCCTTGGATGTCTGTCGTTTGGTTCTTCTTCTTTTTTTTTTTTGGTTTACCCTCTCCTGCCGTGTGTCTTTACTGTGATGGGGATGGTGGTTCCCAATGGCCAGAACCCTTCGGAATCTTATTTTCCTGTTTTTGCAGCCTGCCAGCCAGTTTGATGATGCGGATGATTGTGGCAGAAGATATTTTATGCATTTTTGCCATGCACCTCTACGCCGCCGCCATCCATGTGGCTGCGGCTGTGTGTCCTTGGGTCCCAGATTGCGGATGCGGATTATACATATTTTTCTCTCTTTTTGTTGCCAATATTCCTTCCAGTCGAAGGCCAAAAATAGATATGTTACAGTCAAGCAGGCCAGGCCAGTGGAAGGGGCGAGTTTTTCTGCTTTCCTGTTCAGTGTCCAGGGCAGGTGTAATAAATTAACAAGGATTTAGGTGGATTTAAAAAAAAGGATTAAGCGTTGAAACAGACAAAAAGGATGAATGCATTATGATGGGCCAATGGTTGTTTGTTGTGCTTGTTTTTTAAAGTTGGTCTTCCTTTCACGATTTCAGGGCCAAATTGGATGGTTTTTTTGTTTCATCGTTGTATGGACGTGTCTAGGCGGTTTTTTTTCCCGATAGTTACTCTCGAATTTCAGACGGACAATGTGCAGCTGTTTCTGGTAACTGGACGCGAATGCATGAGATTCATTCAGGTTTTTGTTTCTTTCTTTTCCCAAGGCCGACTTGAGGAAGGAAGCAATTATTCATGCGCTACAGTCTAGATAAATCCTTGACTCTGTCGTATAGGGGTTTCAAAGTAGCATTAGTGGAGCAAATGTCGGAACTTGTGAGTTCTGACTTCAGTATTGGAGGGAGAATAGTGCGAATGGGTATTTAGAGTCTTTGCTGCAGTTAACGACGACCAGTCGCATAATGGATGTAGAGCGGGATTTTTGACCAATTTCTTGACGATATTTATTTTTTAGGGCGGATAATTCGATGCACTCCCTTCTGCCAAGGCTTGACATTCCTAGAATGTCGTTTCTTATCTACATCTTGCTGTGCTTGCATGTATTTCTACTAAAATGAGCTCAAGCTTCAACAAAAAGACCTCGCAAGGTACTTCTCGGGAAGCGTGCATTTTTCTAGCGTCTTTCCTTTAAACAGAATGGAATGGAGCTTCAAACTCAAAGGAATCCAGCAGCGTCGAATGTAACACGAGGTAGACCCCAAAAAAATTATTTTTTTCTCACCGACCCCGGGCCTGCTCGGAAAACGTGCATTTTTTCTCTCGCCTTTCCTTTAAATTTCTTTGCTAGATCGGTAAAATGGAGCTTCAAGCTCGAGAAAAACTCACTCCCGCCCTCCGATAAGCAGCGTGGGGGCTCCAGAAGTATCGAATATGGCTCGAGGTAGACCCAAAAAAAGATTTTTTTCCACCGACCCCGGACCTGTTCGGAAAGCGTGAATCTTTCTCTCGTCTTTCCTCTAAACTTCTTCGCTAGATGGGTAAAATGGAGCTTCAAACTCAAGGAAAACCCACTCCCGTCCGCAGATACGCAGCCTGGGGCCCCCAGCACCGTTGAATGTGGCTCGAGGTAGACCCCAAATAAATGATTTTTCTTTTATAGGGATACGAAGGAAGAAGAGACAAATTTTCACCTTCCCTGTGCTCGTTCAACGCTCAGGATTAGAAGAAAATCTCAACTAGAAGCTAGACCCAGCAAATGTAGATGTCAAGTGCCTCCAACGCTTTATATGAAGCTCAAACTGGTTCTACGGCTGGTTTCCTGGGAAGTAGGTACCATAATCCTTGCGATATTATCATACAATGGACCCCTTATTCTAGTCTAAATGTATCTGCCCGATAATATCTTGTGTGCGATTCTGAGAAAACTGGCGCACAGTAGGGGTGTCTCCTTTTCCTTTCTGACATCAGTCATACACTCGTCTAGTTGAACTTTAGAGTCAGTGTATATAGCACTCTCTAACAAGTCATCTCACACCTTTTACCACGGCTTGCATTCAAATTTGACTGCCTTTCTACCTTAGGACATTAAAAATGTCTGCCTACCGCCATTGTGTGCCATCAAACTGACTTTTAAGGTTCATGCAAATTTTTCTATTGTCAACCTGTTATTACGCAGTAGACAGATGGGTCTTCATAGTGAATTTTTACTGCCAACAGTAGGAAACCTTTTATGGCCAACACCCAGTCATAGTCTGACTTTGAATGGTTTTTTGTTGTTTTTGAATCTCAGCCAACCACACCCCCGTGCATTGTTGGACGTCCTCTGGTCATTTATTTCTCATAAAAAAAAAATTAAGCTCCTCCATTAGTTTTTATAAGTTTTCAATTGAATAAGTTACTCCGGGTATTGTCAGTCAAAAATTCATCACTCATTGGTAGCGTTCGGTGAAATGTAGATACTGCCGCTCCAACTTTATTACCCTCATCAGCTTGTAGTTGTGCGCGCTGCCAAAAATAGCACCAAATGTCATGGTGGCGGCGGCGGTGGCGGCCACCAGTCAAACAATCATGCGCTGGTGAGTGGTGATGCGTTGCCTTGCGCTTTGGCTACCGAATTGAATTCAAAATTGCAACCGAATTCGAACACAAAAAAAATAAATAAAAACGAAAATCGAAAACCAAGACAAAGTGGAACTCCAAAGGAATTAAAAAAGAAGAGGACCAAGTGGGCAAGTGGCAAATAAGAAAAAAGAAAAAAAAAAAACTCCAACAACAAGAATAATAATGAAATGTTTATGGCTTTTGTCTGGCTGCCAACATAAGTTAGCTCCTGGTGCTTCTCTGGGTGTTGGTTTTGGACTGCTGTTGCACTGGGGTGCTACTCTGTCCCGCCTGACACTTGCGCTGACGATGACACATTTAAAATGTGTGTCGTAAAAAAAATTTTTTTTTAATTTCTCGCCTGCGGTTCGACCCTCAGAATCGCTTGGGGTTCCTTTTATTATTGTCGTCGTCCAACTGATGGGATGATTGTCTGCTGTGTTCTTTGAACCGAAGCCAAGTGCAGAAGAGGGGCCAAGTCACGCCGATGTCTCAGTCCCAGTCGCAATCGCAGTCGTCAAAAACTAATCCGACATCGAATGTGCTTCCACCCAAAATCACGTACGATTTGCGGAAAGTTCGTGACTAAATGCTCGCGTTTGCTGGTTTCTGTTTACAGATAGTGGCTGGCATCTGGCAGCGTCATTGCCGCCGCCGCCGGTGGGGGTGTGCGATGTGACTCTGTCTGCCTGTATTTGGAGCACAAAGAGTGTGGCCTTGTTGCCCAAATTTGACGTTTCATTTTTTTTTTTCCCCATTCGACTGTTGGTTGTTGATTATTAGTGCCAAATGGAGTGTGAACTCATTGGGGATGCATCATTATCGGTTCCTCGGTCTGTGTCTGGCTCGTGTTGCTAAGATGACGGAGAAATTGAATCTTTTCGCCATAAATCTAGTTGATTCGTGGGTTGTTGGGTGAGGGATTCCGTAAGAAGTTAACAATTTTGTTTCATTTGTTGGCGCCATGAATGCAAAGATGACATTAAAGTGTTGACTTTCCTTAGAGATGGCGCCGTGAATTGAAATAATATTTACAATTACGTATTTGTAAGAGAAGTGAAGGTCATGCTTATACCTTGCAAGTAGCTCTACAAGTCGTTAATATGAGACAGATTGATTGCCAATGAGACTTATTTGACTTCAGAAAGTTCATCAACTACCATTTTGAGCTCAAAAAGCACCTTAAAGACGTAAAGGAACATAAAGGTGTTGACTCTGGTATGAGCACTCAAAACGAACAGGCCAAATGGATGTGTCAGACCTTGCACTAGTAGAAAGATCCCACGTCTAAAAATTTTGTGGCGATTAAAGAAGCCTTGTCTTGGCTTAAGAGAATTGTCATATCTACTAAGGATATTAAGATTCTAAGGTACAATCATCCAGACTTTAACCCCTTAGTTGTTGCCAGAAGTGATAGCAAACCTTAGGTTGGCAAAGTCCTTTACTACCTCGAAGTCCACTGTGACTTTCTGTCCGATGAGTCGATGTTAGGGCTCCCATCTTGTTGACAGCAGGTACCGAGTTTTGCCATCGTTCACCGCTAAATCTGAGAAGGCAACTCTGGGTAAAACTCTAGTCATCCCAGTCCTACTTCATAGCGCTGAAGCATGAACTCTATCGCAGGCAGATGAAGATATCCCTTACATACTTACGGTGGTGGAATTTAGAAGAGAAGATTTAATGACTAACAACATGAGCTGTCGTCAAACAATTTCGCGGATAGAGCACATGAAAACCAACCCTTCGACCCTCAGAATCCGCCTATTTAACCCGAAGAGACAAGAAAGTTGAAGAACTCGTCTAAGCTGGCGCGTACAAGTAGAAGGGGATCTCAACCAACTTGGAAAGCGTTACTAATGGGTATTAGCTGAGGACTGACCGAAGGGGATTTCTTGGTTGAAGCCCAAGTTCACCCCGAGCTATAACGGCATCTATGTTAGTTAACGCGGGGTCTGAGTGCGGCTCAGTTGTAGAGATCAGTCTTGACATTGCCAACTTCTCTTGGGATGTTCATCAACATAATTAGCTCTCCAGGGACCACTAAGAGCTTTCCACTATCACGTTTTGTGGATCAGAGCGTAGATTTAGAAATCCATTCATAGTTTCCTACGCTTTATTACAATAAGGTACTGTTCAAGTAGTTCAATCCTAACGAGTGTCTTGGTTTTATCGATTTTCTAGCTGTTATGTGGCACTTCTTAGACGATAGATACAGCCTTTCATTCAACAACAGAGTTCTGAAACTACGATAGCTGTGATTGCTTTTCTTTTTAGCCAATTTGTCCATCTGACCTAGGCTACTGAGTTTTTCAAGGCGATCCTAAACAAAGTATAGGCTAAGCATAGTTTTCCAAGAAGAGGTGAGAAACCTTTGACCATGGGTCTCGTTATCCATGATCTTCATGATTCCTTCCTAGTTTCTGTCGTAACATTTGTGATGAAATAAAATGTCCTCCTGGTTACGTCTGGAATCCCATGTCTACAGTCCAAACTCTAAGACACTAACTTGATTGCTTCTTAAATTCTGTCAGAGGACTTGACTATAATTTGAAGCTCTCTACCCATCAAAGTTCCAAGAATTTGATTTATCAGGATTCCACCCATCTCCAGGAAGAAATAATTTATGACGAGATACAAGAATGATGTTAAACAATCCCTTCACCGCCCCAAAAGGAAACTACATATCTACCTACATATAAAAAATTACAAAAAACTTTAGTACCCGCATACAAAGTGGCCTTTTCTATTTATAGCACTATCATCAAATGTTTTCCTCCTTCCTTGCCCATTGACAAACTCCTTTTCCACTTAATCACTCTCAAAATGTTCTGCATAGCATCTGCTCCTTCAGTTTCTGTCGCGTCGTTATTGTAGATCCAATCCACCTTCGCGAACAGAATAAATTTCGCGGCAACATTGTTGCCTATCGTGTTACAACAATCTCATCGTTCTTCGTCGTGCTCCTTTACCCGTATATCCATCGCTTGTCAAGCATCCAGCACCACCCAGCAGCAGGAGCAACACACACACAACTAACTCACTGTCACATCGTTTGCCACAGTCGCATTCATCATCCATCGTGCGTTGTGATTTTTCTCCGCGCACATCAAGTCAAAAAAAATAAAAAAATTATTTATGACCACCTTGTAGCTGTCAATGGAGTATCGCGCGTAAAGCGCCCCCCTAGTTCCTGCATCCTGTCAAGATGAGAATGATAATTATGGTGACATCCTGACCACCGAACTTCTTTCGCCTGCCAAATGCACCTTTGAAGGTGTCCTTCCACGGCTTGCATTTGTCTCGAAATTATCCTTCCAAATTATGACTAATATAAGAAAAGTCCTATGAAAGGATACTGCCCCATCCTGCGAAGGTACACAATTTGAATACAAACTCAACCCAAGAGCAAAAAAAAACCCCCGTCCCAAGAAAAAACAGGAATAACAAAGCAACAATGCAAAAACAAAAAAAAAGTCCTCTGTGAGGTCCTCCTGTCTGGTATTATGACTCTCCTGCCAAAAAACTTCTTCCACTACCAGTCAACCACCACCACCAACACCATCGTCACCACCCCAGCCAGACCGAGCTCTGGCAACCTGCATGCAAAAGTCTCATCCGTTCAGGATGACGACGACAATGAAGCCCCACCCCACGAGCGTCTGACTTAATGCATCAATAATAAAGGGCTACGCATTTGTTATAACGTAACAGTATGTCTGTTGTGTTGTGCTTGTATGCGTGCAGACACCCTTCGGTTGGAAGTTTTGTGGTATGCTGGCCTGGCGTGGCGCAAAATTTAAATGGGTTAACCTTGAAAATAGTCCAGACGGTATTTTTAGACGAAAAATTCTTCATGTGCACGGGGGATGACGACAACGGCAACGGCAACGGCAACAGCAACGACGACGACGACGCTCAGCTCATTTCAGTTCAGTCAATGAAATGTAAGGACGAAGGAAGAGTATAGAAAAGGGATCTAAGTTGGCCCAAAAGAATGAACGAGAGGTGTAGATACCCCGAGTACAGAGCGCGCAAAAGTATACCACGAGAGCACAACGAATAACGACAATCGAGAAGGGAGTGTTTGTGTTTGTATTTGTAGTGTGTGACATTGTTTTGATGAAATTGTGTACGCTTCTGGAGTTTTGTTATTTTGAAAAGGAATTTTCGACGGGACAACAGTAGAGGACGCAAATAGTGAGAAGGACATTGCGTTTGGAAGATTTGCGACAATTTTTCGAGACAGAAGGTGTAGTAATAGATACAATAAGTCTGATGGACGGATAGATATGTAACAACAATGATGAAGTGTTCATCAAAACCAGTCACGTACAAGAATTAATTTAAAAAAAAGGACCTTCCGGCACCAGCCGCAAGAGGTAGGTGGATTTCTTTCGTATGCAACTTTTAAATCATATTAAAGTAATTCAAAATGGTGGATCCAAGACTGAAATTATAATAAGTACACATAAACGAGTATACATTTTCAATTTCAACGAAATCGGAGCAATTTTAAAGAATTAAGATGGCGGATTCAATATGGCGGACATTTTTTTAGCAAATAATACTTATGATTATTACCGTTGTCATACTAGTAAAAAAAGATGCAAAAAGTTTGTCAATGCGTAATTTGAAAAATGGAAAGGGGCGTGGCACGCCCCCCGCTCAACAGATCACGCCCATCTACGAACTCAGCCGAGCTATTTTTCATCTGAATATGTGTACAAAGTTTCAATCAATTCGGTTAAGAACTGCGGCCCCTATCGTGCGGACAAGATTTCGTTGTATTACATAAATGGGCGTGACACGCCCCCCTCTCAACCGATCTCGCCCATCTACGAACTCGTCCGTGCTATTCACCATATCAATATGTGTACTAAGTTTCGTTCAATTCGGTTAAGAACTGCGGCCCCTATCGTGGTGACAAGATTTCGTTATATTGCATATATGTATACATATATGTATAAACATTTGAACGGACCATGGTTTTGGTGTTTACTATAGAGGTCTTGAAAAGTTGCATTCAAATTTTTTGAAAGTTGCGTCATGAGGACCTCTGCAATAGGTAGTATTTCTTCGAAATACACCTAAAAAGCCCGTACGGGCCTCCTGAATGCCTATTTAGCTAGAACACGTTGCTTGGAATATTTTTGTAGTATTTTGCAGCCCTGTGCCTCTTCAACTTTTTGCCAATAAAACGTGCCAAGCTTTGAATACTCATCAGTTGACCCTTAAGTAATGTAATGCATGGGTGGTGGATCCACCTACCAAACTTTACCTGTCGTTTCCGATGTTGGCAACACTGCTGCCGAAGATTACTTGATCTTTAAAGGTCTTCGGAGCTTCGGTCTTTCTCATCATTTCAAATCATACAAAGACTGGGATTTGATACTTTTAGCTTCAAGCCAATTTAGTCGATGTGACGTAGTTGTTTTGCTTAACAGGCGATAGGCAAGTTTTGTCATAGATGATAGACTTCTTGACCTCAAGACTAACTTCTTTCACCTTTTTTTCAATTGTTGTAGCGTCAATAACAGCTCACTTGGTTGTTCAATGCATCCCTTTAACCGAGCAGCTAGAAGGACTTGAACAATATATGGCCTTTCGCATTAGTACGAGCCTTGCTAGAACAACCAATTGTAGGTTTGATGTCTCTTCTAGCATATAACACAATTCACCAAGGCATGTCTGGATCAGTTCTGTCAGAATCCATCGTCCTAAAGAGCCCCAAGCAGCTTGAAAGAAGATGAAAAGGTGGACAACTCGTGCGTTATGGTGGCTAAGCTTAACTATGTCTTTAACTGACATTTACGAAGAGGAGGGCCTGTGATGTATGCATCGCCGATCCCTTCCTTGCAAGTTCATCAGCACTTTCGTTACCTTGGATATCCATATGCCCTGGAACCCAGCGTAAGATCAACGCATTGACGCTCGATATCTCATCTAGATGCCTTTTGAAGATTCCAACAAGCCTTGAACTTATTATTGCAGAATCCAGAGACATTACGGTTGCCAGGCTTTCTATCTAAACAGTGATTGTCCTTCCGACGTTTTTGTTCCCACGAATAACTTTTACAGCCTGGTAAATGGTCATGATTTTGGCTTGGAAGGAACGGTTTATATCCCGCTCGAACCCCAATTTCTGTGTTACTAGTTCCTTTGGTCTTTTCAGTCGTTTTTGTTATTAGAAATTCTGACAGTGAATCTCTTGTCAAAAACTAGCATTGGAGACCTATGATCAGATTCCGTCAACTGTGTTGCCGTAAGAAGCTGATGACCACAGTCGTCCTTCCATCAGCCTTCAGCAATTTTGGCCGCTATACTGCTGCAGCACAGATCAAAGGGAATGAAACTTATTATGATTTCCATTGACGCCGTGAAGATTGTTCTTATTGATCCCCTTTGACGCAGGCTCCAGACTTCGTATCTTGCTAAGGTTCCACTATTACTTGCTTACTTAAGGTGACGCTACAGTCCGGGGTGGAGCTGGGCATCTACCAATAAGCATCTCCAGCCACCATTAGATTTGATAAACGTCTTGTTAATAGGGCTCTATTCCACACTCCTTTGAAACTTTCGAAATGTCCATTGCACCGTCGTCCACAGCTTAGCAAGACTCCTGTTGAAAGTAGTCTGCGAAAACCTTCTTGTCGGTCACTACTTTGTCCATGCAGATTTGTTCTTAGCAATTGGTTGCTAAAAAATTTGATGGCAGCTTCGATGTTCCTGATAGCTGCGCCGACTTTTGTCAGCTGATACTGCATATAGCTTTCCTCTATCTGATGATGTTTGACGATGTAGATACGTTTCTAGAGAGGTATTGAAGCAGTCAACAATGTTTAAGTCGCTCTTCCCTTCTCTTTTCATAGGGAGCCAGTGTATAACTTTAGTTTTATATTGGACTCGAACCTAAGTTAAAGTTTATAAATCATGACAGCTGCCGAAAGAATCAAAAGTATTGTACTCTTCGAGCTATAGACTGCCTCCTGTTTCTACGCAACTTTAACTTTTCACGTTTTTCCTTCAATCGTAAGCTCTCACTCCTCGCCATTTGACACTTGCATGAGTACCGCAGATAAATTTGATCATGTCCTAGATAACAAGGACTCCAATAACGTGTTTTTGTTATGAAAATAGTTGATCACTTTAAAATTACAACTTTCCAGTTCCACAATTCGATCTGCTACTGTAGTCAAACGCAATTAATGCACTCCCACCCCCAAACCGAAATGCATTATTCTTTGTCCCACCAAACCATACCAAAAAAAAAGGAATAAAACGAAGCAAAAAAACGAATAAAAATGAAAAAAATAAAAATATCCTCCACGCCTTCTTCAAGGGTAGTTCCACGAAAGGTTTG
Source organism: Criorhina ranunculi (assembly GCA_951813785.1). Taxonomy (NCBI): domain Eukaryota; kingdom Metazoa; phylum Arthropoda; class Insecta; order Diptera; family Syrphidae; genus Criorhina; species Criorhina ranunculi. The sequence continues at coordinate 49,210,552 of OX638382.1, read as the reverse complement.
ACATTGAAATTCTAAAAGCTAAAGTAAAAAAAAAAAAAAAAAAACGAAAACGAAGACAATAATTTGGTAAATCGCTCAAACGTCCTTCATCGCACAGACAGACACGCACACTTAAAAAAAACAAAAACAAAAAATCGCCAACAACAGTAAAAAAAAAAAAGCAAAAAGGACGTTTAAGTTGTCTGGCTGTGCTTGTGAATGACTGCAAGGTATTCTCTGTTTTGTGTCATCGTCTATGGGTTGAACTTCTTGTGTCTACATGGGGCTTCTTCCCAACAAAATTAAATAAACTTTCAAGGGTCGATGTTGTAATAGACCCCCTAGAGGTGGACAAAAGAAATAAAATTAAAGTCACAGGGAAAAGTTACGTCTTTTTCGGTTAAGAAAATGAGACGTCCACCCTTTGGACTCCAAAAAATTTGAACAAGAGTTACCAACTCAGCAGATAATATCCAGACTTCGTATGTATAAGCGGGGAATGGATATACATATGTTGTATGACCGGCCACTTGTTTTAAGCGAGGATTCTCCACTTGGTGACATCCAACATCACTTGGAAACGACCAATAAGCCCAATGACAGATAAGCTGCATACATGTACGTGTGTGTGTATGCATATAATTTAAAAGGCAAGACGAAGACTGATGTAATAAGAGGAATAAAACATGAAAAACAAAAAAAAATTCTGAAGAACAATCGAAGGACGAAAGAAGAAAAAAGGACTGCCAAGGTTGTATTTGTAAAAAAATTCAAGTGGGAATTGATTTCCGTGGCACATTTCAGTTTTTTATTCAAATTTGTGCAGCAATTTCTGACTTCTGACTTAATTGAGTGGGTAAGGTGACGACTTCCAGGATATTTGACTAGTGTATGTGCAAGCCAAACGATCTTTTTTCAGAATCTCGTGGCCCTACACTGAAGAGACAGTAGTTAGGTTCTGGTACCATTCGTGGGACATAGGGTGTCAACAACGCCTGCGCGCAATTTTGTTCGAAGTTTTCCAATGTCCTTAGTTTCCTCCAACACATCCCCAATGACCCTGATTCATCTTCAACTATTCTACGCTACAAGACTACAACGTCATCCACATACTTAAGTTGACGCACTGAGTTCTAGAAGATTCTGATCCTGAGACTGCTGTGTTGCCTTGAGATGCAAGCACTTTGTTCTCAAATTAGAGGTTCTACGGTGACTGACAGCGGGTCGCTCATTTCAAGCCCTAAGTGGTGTTGAAGAATTCTGTTCTGAAGTAGTTCGTTATAAAGGAAGGAACTTACAAAACTTAACTTAAACCCTTGTCTCAAGAAACTAAGAGGTTGACTCACGAGATAAAAGACATCGAAGCTTCGAACAACGTACATAGCACAAGGTTTTCTGCTGGCTATTCTGCGATCGAATGGGTTCTAAGTTGTCAATCGCGATGAAAGCAGTGTTTACGGTTTAGTTATTTAAGGTGGCGCTACAGTCCGGTTGAACCTGGGCTAAGTGCGACTCAAAGTAAATGGATGAAAAACGAAGAAAGAGGCAGAAGCCGACAGTGAAATCTACAAAACCGTAACACCCCACACATGAATAGAACCTAAAATGTGCTACATCCCCCACCCCATTGTCAGTGCTCTCAAAATCTCCTCTTTTTTTTCGCTGATGTATCATCGCCATCATCGTGTGTAAGTCTAGAAGCCAAAGTAGACAGTGGAACGAATCGAAACTTGCCCGCCTGCCTTGTCAAATAAATAACCGAAAACCAAACCGACCATTCATCCGGCTAAAGGAGTGTATGTAGGTAGGTATAGGCCGATAATTTGTGCCTCGGATGGTTCCTTTATCTCTGTATCCAGGGCCGGGCCGCTCCTCTTCCTTCGTCGCATCAATAAGCTTCTTCCATATCTAATCAGCTTTTTCTTTTGCCCTTTTCGTCGTCCAGTCTGTGTTTGTTGTCTGTCTCAACCCTCCCGCCTACTATGCCCGAACGTCCTTTCGTTCACACATCGATGAAAGTGTGTATACGTGTGTATACCTTGCGTGCGCTTTTGCCCCATCTGTGTGTTTGTGTGTGTGTGGAAGAGAAGCGCGTTTTTGTCTGGCTGATAAATTTTTGTGAAGGACACATTTTTTCCACACACTGGCGCTGGCATAGCACAGTCTGGGACCGAATTGAATTAACTTTTCAAGGAAATTGTCTCACATTATGAAGTCTATGCCAGAGTCTGCTGTTGCTGTTGCTGTGGCTGGTGGTGTCCCAACTCCAGCTACAACTTTGTACACCTATGTGTGATGAAGCGCTCCATAATACTATGTACTACGTCCTGGATCTTAGGGTTTTTTTTTCTGTTTTTGTTTTCATTCTTCCTCTCTGTCAGGCGGTGTGTACTCTTTGTTGTTCCCTCACGTCCTTGTCGGAACACTGGATTAACAGCACCGAATTCCTTTTCTCATGTTTGTTGTTCCAGTCGGTGTTTCATTTTTTTTTTTTCTTTATTTGTCGTCGTATCTAGACATAGACGGAGTCCTGTTCGTTGCGTGGAAGATTGATTCATAACAGACTCCCTTTTTTCTGAAGGACAGACGCTTTTTTTGCACGATGGATGAATGGACATTAGAGAAATGGTTAAAGTAGTTGTGTTGGATGGTGCAAGGAAGGACGATGGTGATGACGGTGACGTAAGAGGAAGGGGTTATAAGTCGAAGCTTTCTTGAATGACTGCTGTTTTCAATTGAATTAGCTTTTATGAGAAACGAATTAAATTTGCTCACTTGGAAGGACAGACGGACGGAAAAGGTAATGGAATTTGGACGGCAGTTTAGATTTATTAGTCGGATTAGATTAGTGGTGGCCGAAAGGCATACACCACGTTTCACTTGATTGGGTGTTAACTGAGAGACATGGGACTGGAAATTAACAGACAAAATGGTTGCCAGCCGAAGTCTAGATTGAGGTGGAATGAGCTTATGGTCTTTGTTCACACTGTACACGATGAAACGAGGCATGCTCAAGAGTTGCCATACTTAGATCTTTTGAAGGGCCTTCGACTATGAAAGAAACATTTTCCGATCTAAGATCCTTTTGAGGGAAGTATAGGAATGTACATATGTGTGTTCCTTCATAGTCTCAGTCGTGATCCCTTTGATTCTAATGAACATCTGGTTTAAAAAGAGTTTTCAATCGTTACATCGTCGGAGGCATCAAAATCCAAGGAACCTGCCAACCGAAGACCGAAAAAGAATTAACGCGGCGGTAAACATTCAAAGGCAGTTTGGATAGTTAGTAAGGAACTACACAGTGGCTACTATAAGTTGCGTAAAGAAAACCTGCGGAAGCAGCTGACAAGTGATTTAAAACGGACTCTGGCACAACAGGTCTAGATGGATGAAAATCATGACCTTTGATCTTTTTTTGCATGGATCTCCCTTAGTAGGAGGCTGGTCCTTGCCACCTTAACATACCTATCGATTGAAAATTGACTATAGAGGTGTTAGCGCACTGCAACTTTTGTAGATCTCCCCCGACTTGAAGTTTTATTTGATAAAATTGTCGACTTAGATCGCCTCCTCCAGCCATATTGCCTAAATAAACCAGAGTATGTGGAGAAGATCCAACGATGCTCGATCAGTTTTTAATAGTTGATTGATTGATTGATTTATTTACATTTCTTGAGCAGGTGCCCTAGGGTATCCTCAACATCTCCACGAAATTTGAAATCTCCTTGTTGTTCTATACCTTATTTTCTGAGATGTTCCTTAAGTGACTTCCTAGCCTGTAAGAAGCCTGTTTTTATGCAGACCTTACACCATTTTCGAATATAGTTCTCGAAAAGTTCTATAGCGTGCCGCAGCCTAGTGAACTTCTTCCAAAATTTGACTTCCTTCGCAACGCTTTTCCTTCTTTACCATTTCTTGTCTCAGTCTACTCTTTCCTTTTTTGCCAGTTCATCAGCTACTTCATTTCCCTCTCCTCTCACGCGGCCTAGTGTTCTGTAGAGAGTGACCTTGTTGTACCTACCCAGTCGGTTTGTCTTGGCAAGACACTCTCACACCAGTTAAAAGCTGATTTCATGAGACCTTAGCGCCTTGACAGCGGCCTGGCTACCTGACAGTGTCATGATGTCCTTTCGGCGATACTTCCTATAGAGGTTAAATTGGGCGCATCTTTCCATCGCATGGACCCATGTTTAGAAGTGGGCAAGTTCCCATGGATTCCGAGTACTTGGTTGCTGTGGATGTTTTGGAACGGTCTATGTAGCACTTTATGATGTTTTGGTTGACGAAGTACTTTTCTGATTCACTCACCCATTCATAGATGATACCATCATTTGAGCCCCCGATACTTGATGGAAACTAACTCCAAATCTTGAAAGAGTCTAAATACTTCGGCTACATGCTAGACACCAACTGATCTGGAAAGAAAAAACTCTCTAGAAAGAAGAAAGAAGGCTTTCTATGTCAAGACTTGTTGTAATCTTCTCGATGTGCACGGTCATCATAAGACGCATTCTAACAAATGGATGTCAGATGTGGTGGCAAGCCACAAGAAAAGTCACAAATATAAAACCAGTCACAATCCAGAGCCAAAGGAGCCTCTCTGACAGCAGCCCTCTATATGTTCCCTTAACTGCTCGACCTGTACACAAAGAAATAGGTTACACAAGTTCGCCACTCTTCCCATCAAGGGAAAGTTGTGCCAAAAAAGGGGCCATTTAAGTTCTACAGATAGCTTAAAAGTGTATGAAGGTGTAGGCTTCGAAGTCTCCTGAGAGAACCTACGCTTTCCAGATCCAGATCCAAACCCCGGCAGTGCATTCCAAGTGGAAGGTTAAGCCTCAAGAGCGTCAATCTCATTAGCGCATCAATCACCAAGCTGCAATTTAAGCCTTGCACTGAGCTTAAAACGCACAAAGCCTCCCTGGCCTGAGAAGACTGATTGATTGGAAAGAATTAGGTCAAAGTTAGTTCTGGAAGCTTGGCGAAAGGGATTCACCTACTCTTACCTAACAACCTAATCCATTCTACCCTTAGGAGTCCTAAAGCATGTAAAACTATAGATGACTCCATCTCAAATCACCTTTTGAATACTTTTTCATCATCGCGTGCATCTTTGACTTCAGTGGATGCACTTCTCCATCACAGGACAAGAGACTAAAGCTAATCCCGAGTCAGGTTTTAAAGAATTCGGCCAACGTTTATCAGTCCCCGACTCTTCCATGAAAATGCAAGTGTTTTCGTCGAGGGCTTTGTCCAGGCACTTTAATTTGGTACCTCGTTGTACTATTGGTGGCCTATGAACAAGAATCCGCTCACTATATTACAGCCACGTACTTGGGGATGGGCTTTACCTGCGGTTAGGTTGTAAGGACTTAATTCTAAGCCTTTTGTTATTTTACATGATAAAACCCATGTTCTCAGGACAATGCCGAGAACCCTCTATTAACCTATAAGCACGCAGGTTAATAGAAACATTCAAACTAAAATGGGTCTTTCGTTCCCTTATCGTCCCCCTTGAGGCCAGTTGAAATCACTGATCCCTACCATGCCATTAACTCATTGAATAAGCCTCATTCGTTCCTAATCCCCAAGTGATATCTTTAACCACTCAGTACATTTCACAGTTACTTTGGCTTACCCCACCCACGGACAGACCCTCGCAATCAACCAGATTGCTGGAGACATTTTCAAAATAAAATCCAATACCCTCCGTCCGACTCCATAAAACAAAACTATCAAGTCGTTTTGAAACGCAACAAAAAGAGGACCTGTCCTGCCACGCCTCATCACCCACTGAGAATAGTAATAGTAGCTCCTCATTCATTCCTCCTCCCCCTTCTTTTTTGGTCGAGCCCCCGCGCACTGCTCTAATCCCACATAATTGGCGTTGGTATTTGTGCGCAGACAGAGAATATAAAATAAAATAAAATGCGAAATCGATTTTTATCCACTCCAAATGACAGTTAGTTTGTGTGTGTCTCCCATGTCGTCGTTCCTTTGTGTCCCATCTCCTGTCTGCACTATCACAATTCGCCGCCACACCGCCCGCCAGCCTCGTGGTCAAAGTAAGTTCTGTCTGACCCAAAATATTTTAGCACGTTGCAACTTGTGTGTATGTGTGTGTGTATGTGTATGCAACTCTAAGGGCAGACAGACTAACAAAAAAAATTTAAACCGATTGTCCACTATTGCTGGTAGTAAAGGAAACCAACCGGAGCTATGCAGTCGTAAACGAGCAAAACCAACCCCCCAGGTCCCTTCGACTGGCACTGGCGGCCAGAGCCCAGCAGCAGCGGCAGTGCACAAGAGATTGCAACATGGAATTTATGTGCATATCCAATTGTGCACTCAGGACACACTCACAGGATACACGCGGGGCACTAAAAACCAAACCGAACCACCAACAACGGATGGCCATTACCATTTTCAAAATCGGTCTCAAAAAAAAAGAAGAAAAAACGAAACAAAATCGAAAAAACTTCACAGCAGGGAGGGGGAAGGGTTGTTTTTCCGTATGTCCTGTCGACTGCGGGACTCTGCTGTAAGATGACTCGACCGCTTGTGCCCTCCCCAGACATACTGTGCTATGTCGGACGCTCATTCAAATGACATTTAATGCTCTCTCTCTCATTCTGTCAGTGTCCAGTGACCAAATGTCTGATGATGGTCCTGCGTCCTGCTGGTGTCCGGACCAACGGCGAACACTTTCCGAAAGTAATAAAGTAGCTGCAACCGACATACACGCTGACCGGTGCCACCATTACCACTGCATCGCCCTCCAACATGCATGCCACAAGGGGTGAGATTGTGTATTCAAATTCGAGTAGTTGATGGGCATGGGGTGGACTATAGAGTCTTAAAATGTCATATCCTTTGGTCTTATGACGGAATTGAATTGAAAATAATTCCTCCGAAGGGTCGGTCGGTCGGCCGCCTGTGGAATTCAAAGGGGGTGTTGGAACGAATGAAATCAATTTATTACGGCATAGGGGGTATTATCGGGCTTATTGGGACTTAAACGTGGTCACACACAGACGGTGAGATAAGCGAGTGTTTTCTACCTCTCACACACTCTCTCTCTCTCTGTCTCTCTGGGTGGCGTCATGACTGTCATCGTCGTCTGATGGTGATTTTAAGGGAATAAATTGACGATCAGGAATTTATTAATGTTATTACCTGGGAGGGATTTTCCTTAGCACGGACATAGACGTAGGTAATGGGTTATAAAATCTTGTGGGAAGGTGATACGAGGAGAAGGGGAAGATCTCACAAACGTTTTGTGTGAAAATTTAGATAAACGATGGGAAAAGCTAACATTTTAACGATCCCAATCCAACCAATCAGAGTGGGATTAGTCCCTAATTTAGAATTAGGCGTCCTTGCTTGATGCTAAGTCTACAAGAAGTGAAAGGCGGCCTAAGACATTAGATGATAATCGACCATTGGAAGACAGGAAACTTGACCAAATTGGTTAGGTCGTACTCAAGTTTAAAACGCACATACCAGTACACCCATCAAAACATCGTCATGGGTAAGTCCTTCGACGGAATTTGTCAATCCGGAGGTTTCTGTCTTACGAGGCGTCTCGATTTTTGAGGTTTTTGTAGGTTACAGCCTTGCAGAGCTAAGAGCTCTTTGATAATGCCAAGCATTCTTAAGTACCTAGTTGATTCCTGCCTTTATTTACTGCTCGATGAGCTCTAAATCAGGCTCTTGCCTTTGTAGATCTCACCTTTCTTTGTAGCTCCGCTTGACAATGAGTCTTGATACATATCTGCTGAACTAAGGGTCTTTCTCTAGTCAACTGTAGGCTGCTCTATTGCTATTTAAGAGAGTCTTTGCTAGACCTGAACTGGCATTTGGAACCATACGAAATACCTGGACAATGAATGTCAAGACACTAAGTCTGAGTTTGCTTCGGTTTTCTTTGCAGACTGGGACCCTTTGCTCCTTAAATAGAATATTGAGTCGTTTCACACTTATCCTTCATCTTCAAGTCTCCGAGGCTTCGAGAGGCAGATGAATTCATTAACTTCTTCGAAGTTATAGTTGTCAACAGGAATGTTCCGTCCTATGCCTTGGACAGTTGCTGCTTTTTTTGGTTGACAACATATACTTGGTGTAGTCTTCATTCACTTCATGGACCAACTGGTTCCGCTTCATCTTTAATTGTCATGGAGGCCTCTATGATGGCATTCTTTGAGCTTCTGTCTACATATCCCAGCAGCTAGACAGATTTGTGTTCCTCTTATGGGTAACATGTCCTGCGCACTACCTGCTCTAATACGAGATCCAAAATCTAGTGCATCGAGCATCATGCGTAGAGCTGAAGAAGTCGATGATGAAATTATGGGTAGACATTTGGTCTATGGTCAATCTGCTGGGCCGTAAGCCACACCGCCATTGGTGTGCTAAAGGCTTGAGATGTTCACAAATTTCGCTGGATAGGATCTTATTTGCAATATATAGCAGGGATATGCCTCTGTAGTTCTTGCAAAACAAAGGATCGACTTTTTTGAGAATGTGGCGCATGCTTTCGTCAACCCATACATGGTTGTTGGGTGCATGTATCCTACCAAGCCCTACCAAGACATCACCTCCATATTCTGCCCGGCAAGCTTTGTGGTGTTTTAGCTTCTATCTAAGGCTGTTAGGAGGTGGATTCTGAGGGAACTGCTTCCTCGTTGACAGAATTTGGGCTTGAGTGCTCTACATCCCTTATCTTAGCTTCTGGGAATGCTGTCTAACTACGTCTTTAATCACAGTTTCGAAGAACCTACGTTCCGGTCTTAAGGCCAGCTGCCAGTAGCTTGGCTTTCTTATAAAAATACCGGATGTTGTTTCACTCGTTAGACTCTTCAACTTCTTTGAGCTGGGAAAGCGCGTGTTTTTCCTCTTCTCTTCTTCTGCCTCTATGCTCAACGCTCACTGCTCTTGTTTTGCATTGCATCGCTTGGTCATGTGCATCTTTTCTCACCTTCTTTCCCTTACCACAATCAGCGTCGTACCAAAGGCTCTAGCCCAAGTGGTTTCCGTCAACTCCTTAATAATGGTGTGAAACTGAAACCACTGGTTGTTGACGTTCGTATTTGGTGAATACGCCGTAGAGGCTCAGTAGACTCGGGTTAACGTTAATTTTCCTCTTCCAGGCGATTCGCGGCTCTCTCGTTGGAAAGGCTCTTAATTTAGTTAAGCGCAGTTAGGAAAAAAGTGTTAACGATCTAAACCACATCTCTGAGCTTCAACCACTCTAAGGTTGACAGGACTCATTACTCAAAGCCACTTACAACCGAAAAGCCTGTTCAAAGCCGGGTTGTCTTTAGGATGTCTTTCATTTGAAACAATTTCAATTGGTTATTACAAATTGCTTACCACATCCAGATGTATACAGAACTCAACAGTGAACACATCCGAAGTCATAAATATGCAACCACATGAGTGACATTGCATCTTGGCTCCATCTTGGTTACATCTGTCATTCCTTCTGATCAAACCGCAACAATTATAATTGTTGTTTCATCCGCGTTCATCCCGCGCTGTCATACTCAAAGTGTAACCTTATTCTTCTGTCATTTACGAACTGCTTGTCAACATTGTTTCATCGCCCAAGATGCAACTGTCACTTTGGTGTTAAACACATGCGTCACATCGAGAGATTGTGCAATGACCTCCAGACATTTTGCACGTACACGATTCTGTCAGTATTCATTCAGACAGTCTTGGCGTATTCAAAGCGAACAGCTTGCTATCTGTTGAGCATTTAGTGGGGCATATGCCTAAGTCTTATCGCTTAGCCAAGTTGTTCACTCTAGCGACTAGTGATAATTCTATTTGACATGTCTCTCGTTATCTAGAGGCAGACACCGCCAACAAGCAACAACACTGTTGTCTGTCACGTTCTTGTTGTTGGCCGCTTATCAGGGCTTGTGCACCAGACATCACACTTGCAATTTGTGAGTGTGTTGAGTCTGTTGCATGAATGACTGGAAAAATCTGGTAAAAACCGAGTCGAAATGATAAATTGAACTAACTTTTGGGCAAAGCACCGCACCACATGAGTGGGTGAATTACCGACGGACGTGCTTATCAAGGTCGAGCTGATAGCTTCTATTAGGAATTTTATAGCCTAAGCTTATCAAAGCTTAGACAATGTAGCCTCTGAAGGGCTTAAAGTTAAGTGTTTGTTAATCTGACTAAATGCATCGAGGCTTAGAGTGAGTCTATTGCATCAGTTTGTCGAGTTGTAAAGCTAATGAATCACATTTAAGTTAGGTCATTGGAAATACTTTCACACGTGTAGACTGAAAGGTAAGATTGTGTTTGGTAATAGGTACGGGGGAGAAAAATTCCATTCTAGGAGATGAATCATAAGGGAAACTAGTTGAAACTATCAAGCACGCAATTAGAGTTTAGTTTCATGATGCAATTCGCTTGCAAGGTGCAGTTCTGTGAAATTGATTAGGTTTTTGAGTCTTGAAAGCACCAAGGCACAAGAGAAATTAGTACACGACAACCTATACACTGTTGTGGAACTCCATGAAGTACTTGGAAGTAAGAATGGTTACAACGACTTATGCAACTGAGACCAGTTTGACATCGGAAAAGTCACGTTTATAATTTCTTTCACAACTGTTGTCCCTTAGATTAAGTTAGGTTATGTAAGGTGCCACCCGACTTGAAAATAAAATAGGGGAGTGATTGCTTGACTGTTCTTTACTAACGTGGTTGACAGGTCCTTCGAGTCGCTGAAGAAGTGTCCACCGAGGTCTGGTTTTCTGGTTCTACTAAGACTTAGATAGTCGCTGAGGAAGTGTGTCATGACTATGTCATCAAAGCCATTGCATTGCATTTTTTTTTAGGTGTCCATGTCCCTTAATCTCCCGTCTAGTAGTTCAGTAATACCAGAAGTCAGTATGGAGTGCCTCCATGAAGGTAGCCAAGAGCATTTAAAGTCAAACGTTGCTAGTTAAACTCAAAGTTAAACTATCACTATCCTGAGTCACGAAGCAGCGAATGCATGCTTCACTGTCAAGTCCTTCTTTCTCTCTGTAAGGATCACAAAATTGACTACAAAACCTCGACAACGCAAGGATAGTCCCATTAGACGAGCTTCTTTTCAAGGACTAGTCTTAGATACAGAGAGATTCTACCTCTTGATTGATCAACTCAACTGAAGTAAATAACAATCTTGGGAAGGTTACTCATAGGGGAACCCCTCAAAGATATGTTCTTTCCCCACTTATATGGCTTCTTATGGTCGATGAGGTACAAAGCTCTTTAAAACTTCACGGCATATGCTGACGATGTTGTCATACTTGTCCCGGGAAACAGGCTATGAGCGATAGGCTCACTTATGTACTTACATATGTACGATAACCATTGCAATACTAAAGACCGTGTTAAATCTTATGCCTCTGTACCACTTCTGTGGAGACTACACTTAAAATCAAGAAAGTCGGACTTTGGTCAATGACAACGCAAGGCCTCTCACCCATCCTGTCGACAACTGGACACATTGAGCCGCCGATCCTTCTGCAATTGGTACCGCTATTTATGCGGTCCTTAGCCAAATATTTATCTTCCTTATTTCTCGGGATAGCAACTTCTTTGCGAAATGGACCTCAAAGCAGCGATCTATCTACCTTATCTAGCTTGCCACGAGGAATACATTAAATCAGCTCATCACATGCCATAAGAATATTCAATTCTGTCCAACAGAAGACCGAGGCCTTTGGAACTCGTTTTCTCGATGGAAAACTTGCGCAGCATTGTACAGACAAGGTTTCTGTGTTGATTGTCCTCATCCGGGTAGTACTAGTCTTGCAGACTCTACCGGATTCCATCGTTGGTTTACTTCAGTCCACTGTTATATGTTCACAACTTATTCTCAGGTTTTACCAACCGTAGTTTTAGGTATAGACAGCTGCTTTCTCCATCAACATCCAACATAGAAACCAGTCCCAGTCCCTGCATTGTCTAATACCATAGTGCATGCTCCCTAAACAAGGAGTTTTATCAACTTGCTGCTGGTAGAAAGTTGTTGGCTGAGGTGTTTCTCGGGCACGTCTGTCCTATGTCCTAGGTAACCTTTAGAAAACATCAAACAGTGATCATGATCATCGTCGGTTTGAAACTCTTGGTTTTCCCCCAAAATCTTCAGTTTCGCTCACCCCTTTTCCATATCCTTCCACTTCATTTTCCCATTTATATTATAATTTTCATAAATTGCATCCAAGCCCGTCCATGCATACACATCACGTATAGCCAACTGCATTTAATGTTCAACCCTCCCTAAGTCCTCTCAATTACCATCCACTCGCTGAGATTCCAAAAATAAAAAAAAAAACCCACCTCCCCGCTGCATGTTCACAACCATTAATCCACCCATTTGACGCCTCTCGCCGATTACAATCCTTTCATCGATATTTCCACTTTACGTCTTCAGACAGGGACACAACTACATCCGACGAATCCTTGCCTAAATTGTTGCAGCCTTAATGATAATCATTGCCGAAGAGACAAATGGAAGCCGAGAATCCACTTTCTGTCGCGTAAATTTATTTATGACGATGCAAGCAGCCGACACACACCCACACACTCAGACACACACAACTCCATAATGGGTGCCCCACCGCAAAGTCAACCCTTTAAATGTTCCACCCTGCCAATCCCTGACGGAAAGGAAAAAAAAGCCATGAAATCAGTGCTTAACATTTCGGCTGCACACGCATCCTTCTCCGTTTTCGTTTTCCATTCCATCTCACCGCTCGTCCGTCTTCGTTTTGGATTCTGTTTCTCTATGTCTACGACGAGTCCTTGCATTTAATGAGTCCCAGACGGATGGAGTACGAGTGGAATAGTCGTCCTCTCCTCCACCAAGAGAAGACTCTTTTGAATGGAAGCAGTTTACAACTACGACTATGACTATGGCTTTGCTTATGCATGTATCTGTATGTTTGAGTGTGTATTCAAGTGAATAAAGTAAATTTCTCCAAAAATATGTACAGACGACGATAATAATAAAAGCGAAATTTTCGTCCTTAACAGACGTCCTCGAAACAGAAAGTGAGAGTGCATTTGAATTTGCCAAGGGATGGAGGCATAGGTCTAGGTCCTACTGCCAGACGACGACGACGCTGTGTGATTGTTGTAAGGCCAGACAAAATATTATCCACACAGGAGCGGGGCAAGAATTGGAGAGACAGACAGACGGAAAAGCGGGTGGCAGCGGATTCATGATTTCAAGACTCTTCCAATGCACAAGTTATGTGTATGCAGCCCTTCTTTCTTTGAATTGGGGATGGGGAGGGGAGGGTAAACCCTTTCATTATGGTTGCCGGCACGATTAGGGATGACAGCGATTGTTGTTTCCAGTGGCACAACACGGTCGGTGGCTGCATTTAACTGCTAATGCTGCAACATGAATGTGAAGCACGTGAATTAAGAACGAGGATTGGGTTTTGGGTGGGCATGGGCATTGTATATGCCAAAGGAATACAATATGGCCATAGTATCGGTTATATCACATGTTGTTGAGTTGGGAATTGAACTTGAAAATGAATGGGAGTAGGTTTGACATTGAAAAATGTATCAAAGGACGTTTGGAAGGGTTTTTTTTACACAATGAGATGGGGAGGGAGTAATTGTGGATCCACGCTTAGAACTACACCCACAGCGATGTTGTAAAATGAGCAAACGCAGATAGAAACATCTGAAGTGGCCAAGTTTGGACCTCAAACGTACTAAGCGCTTTACATAGACATGCAGCTTTGACGACTTCCATAACGAGAGCTTGCAGTCTTAAGATGTACAGCGATGGAGCCGAATCACGATCACGTCAAACTAGTACAAGGTACTTATTAGTTTATGGCTGAGGCAGCCCGCAACAGGAGGCAACGACAGTCCTCAAGTTCCACAGTTGGATCCTATGGGCTTAAGCCCTTTGACAAAAGACTGTTCGCTAGTTGACCTCAGAGATGTAGCTTAGTCATTTGAAAGCTGCTACGCGCTACCGGTTGCTCGCGATTTGTAGCGTTTGTGTAGGTAGGCGACCGAAAGTTATTCGCAAAAGCGAGAGGCCGCTTAAAAATCAAAAAAACTTTCAAAGACATGCTACGTATCGTTCCGGGCGTTCCTTTCCTCTTAAATTTCTAAACTTGCCCTTAGCCCGTGGATGCCACCTCTGCCTTATATCTCAACTCATCCTACCCCCAGCCTTTTACAGAGAACCAGTCATTACCTTAAATGGAGGACCTTGCCCTCTCCTTTAGTCGCATAGAGAAAGAAAAGTACTACGTCACTTCCAAATCCTAAGTGATTGCTATACCAAATCAACACCCTGTATGTCTGGCTTATTATTTGATTTGAAATTTAAAAAGCCAGACTCCCAGAAGCGGTGAATATTGAATGTCCTTCAATGTATCTTAAAATACCCTTGAGATGAGTCTTCCATTCCATTCGTAGAATGCCATCTAAGCTATCGTCTACACTTTGATTAACCAAAGTCCATTGCTGCTGCAGTTCATTTCATTGTATGTCCCTCCCGTCAAAGGAGCAAGCAAACCTTACCCCAGACATCCCTTGTTTTTTTTTTTTTTAATGAACTGTTGCTCGTTTCAACAGCTAAATCTATCTAAAGCAACACATTCACTTTGCCATCACCACCAGCAACTCTTCCATCATCATCGTCATCATTGGTCTGCTAAAGCTGGACACAACGACAGCGATGCATATTCCAGAGATAAGCCAACAAAATTTTTGTCAGGACAGACGATGATGATTGAGAAAAAAGGGTCCAAAAAGGGGGAAAAAAAATAAAAAAGGAGCGGGCGACGCGACAACTGGTGGTTAGTCAGTCCAGATCGAGACGTGGTATGAGTTTCATCATCATCCACCACCTATGTCTGGGACTAGTCAGGTTTAGGTTTAAAACTTTTCAGCGCCTCGTTGCTTCTTTGTCTGTTTTTCTCTCTTGTTCTTGGCGCGTCATATTTTCCCTTTACTCCTTGTCTGTGTGTGTCTCTAATGTTTAGGGAATTACCGAAGGTGTTGTGTGTTTCTGTATTATAGCGCGGATCAAAATATATATATTTTTTTTTTGGGGTTTTTGGTGCGCCCAGACAAAAGCCAGTCAGCCATGTGATATGCACCACTAAAGCAATGGATCCAAGGGAAGAGAAGGAGCAGTCAGAGGTTAGTTCTTTTATGCGTGTGTGTGTGTGTGTTTGGATGTGCGCTCTTGGCAGCCGAATATTTTTCAAGGTCACGCATGAAAATCTCCTTTTTGTGGATTGTATTTCATTGGAATTTAGATGGCGCGCAAGGAATCCTTTTTTCTTTTGCTCTTTGATTTCAACTGAAGGATACTGAAAGAGACAACACTTTGTTTGGCAGATTGGAATGTGTAATGAAGTTACTGGTACTGGTGGAGGAATGCAATGCATTTGTGGTCTGTGTCATCATGAACCTTGGCATAGGTTTGTCCTTTGAAAAGTTTGGTGTAACTTCTGGAAACGACCAGTTTCGAAACCAAATAGGCATAATGGACGTAAATTATTGAACTCGTTAAGTCTTCGCTTAGTAAGATGTAGAGGCCTTTACCAAAGTTTCGTTATTTTCTTGGACGGTGACATGAATTTGAGACTAAAAGGCACACTTGGATCCTTACTTAGGTGGCGGTACAGTTCGGGGTGAGCCCTTAAACTGTTCTTTGCGGACATTTTACGTTGCTGTGCCTACCTCCACAAGACATTGGGTTTCCTAAAGTTATAGGGGTGCTCGGCAAAAGCGTCGTAGCCCGTCACTAGGTTGAAGAGGTGGCAGCCTTGGAGCCCTTCACCAAAGCCAACCACGTTGAGGTGCTTGGTAAAAGCGTACTGGCCTGTCGTGACGCCAATACTTTTTCTTGCATCTTTTCTGCTTGAAAATGCCTCGGACCCACAGACGTTGGAAAGAATTTTTTTGGTCTGGGTACATCCTTGCCACCTACAATTGTGTTTGCTGGAAGCCCAAACATTAATCGAAACCATAACCGAAGATCTGGGCAAACCCCATTTAGGTTCAGAGTCTGAAAGTCCTTCTTCATACTTCGTCAACGATGCTTGCATGGCCTATACTTTGAGCTGATACAATTTTTCTACAGTTGATCGCCCTTCCGGTGGCCCTTCTTACATCGTAAATGGTATTCATTTACCTTAACTTTGCTTGCTCATTCAGATGTCTGATCGTTTGCTATGGACCGAACTACTGAAAAGGATTAAATAACATTCGTAAAAGTTCCAGCTGTCCTCCTCCGATGAAGGCTTTCGATAGCACTTATCAAAGCGCTTGAGGTGGCTGTATTCGTGTCTTGACAGCCATCATTAATTTACACAAATCAAAATTTGTCTGTTGGGTGGAGATCTTCAAAAGACCCTACTGGGGCCGTTCCTTGCTTAAAGGAAACGTAGACAGTGGAACATATACATTTTTTATGCCATCTGCCTATTGTGGGCAGCTAAGGCTACCAAAACGCTTCTCAAAATTTCGGTTTGGGTTATAATCGAGTTTTCCATGTTAGCTTTCAATCTTTGACTGGATTTTCATTATAAGCCGGAAGGTCCACCCTGTCTTTCTCAGAGGCAATCCAGAGTTCTTGCCATTTGTCATTTACCATTTGTTCCTTCAATTTGTCATTCTTTCGATTTACTTCCTATAGCCCTTACCGATGCCACGGGAGCTCTTGCCAGCTCATGTGAAGCCACGCAATTCACGATGCTCGTGTACGTGCTTGCAGACCCAGTTGGTCTTTGGATCACGGCGCATTGCATTATGGTGAGTGTCGATCCGAATGACTTCAAAGTGTGTTTATAAAGCATCCAAAGCAACCCAGTAGGAGTTAAGTACCCTCAGTCCTCCCAGTCTCCGACCAACATGCGCCTCAGCAATAGACTGCAGGCCACGGTATGGCTTCAATTTGTTGACACCATGGCTCTTGGGTTTGCCGTTGATTTAACCCTTTGACACGGCCACCACGACGAACACGAATTCTGTAGATAACATAGCTTTGCTTTGCACGAAATCCCAAGCCACCTGCCTTATCTAGGCGGCTTGGACTTGGAGAGCGGTGCAACTTTGTCAATTAACGACAATGCCAAACGCGAATACGTAGCAAATAGCGCATTACATCGCTCTGCTTCTTGCGATACAATTTTTGCATATAACGATACGCACCCATGTTTGCGACCTTTCACGGCGATAGACCTCTTGGGGCTGTTTTCGTCTTCACTTCACGAAGTTTAAGCGAAAAAGCCAACCGATGATAGCTACTATGGGACAATTCTTATTCTTGCATTGCCAACTACCTAATTCTATTTGATTTTTGTCCTTGCTACTCATGATACCACAGATATCTTTTGCCTCTTAGATGTTCTTGTTCGGTTTAAGAAGCACACACCGACGACGGTTAAACCGAATTACTTAAACCCCAAACCACGGTTGCGGGACCGAAAATGAAAAGGAAAATCTCTCCCATAACCTCTGCAAATGTCCTGCACTAGCAAGAGCCAAACTGCGTGCACTTAACCAACTATTCTTCGACGATCTTAACAACATCTCGGGTAAAGAGATACGAGATTCAATCCGTTTTCTTAACTTCACTGACTGGATCTAGGCACCGACTGTCACACGAGTCGTGGTAACAAAAACGCACATTCTGATGCTACTTGGGTTCATGTTTAACCTAAAAAAAAGCTTCCACTTGCGCAACACAATGCAACAAACTTCAAAATACAAACTGAAGTTTTCATATGTCACCATTTTATTTGAATTTGGTGAAAATGCACGGCCTACTGTTGAAGCAAAACTATCAAAGTTCCCTCTCTGGACCAATCAATGCACCTCCGGCTCAAGGTAATTTGTCCTTTCCCTTCCCAAGCTCTATGTCCTTCCAAACTAGAGTTAATAACAAAATAATTATATTGCCCCTATCATCAACCGGCAAAACCGTTTCTAATCTCTAATCATCGTCTATCAATTAATAGCCACTTCAGTGTCCTCAGCCCATGATAAACCCATTTCCGCAGTTGTTTTGCGGAGACAAAACCTATCATTACCATCATTACGATGATCATCCTTGACATAACACGCCAAATCCCTGCAGGCAATCAAGGTACAACACGGGCAAACCATGTAGCGCCCATAATACGAGAGGCGCTCCAACAACGATGGCAGCGGCGGCGGTGGCAGCCTCATGGCAGACATCCGCACCAAAAACCACTTCCCACTGCTGTCGCCGCCACCGCATGGACTCTCCATGTTCAGTTGTCGCATGACAGACGAACAAATGAAATGAAAATGGCCAAGCGAACAGAGGCTGCGACTGCGACTGCGAAAAGCGACACATCAAATGTTTAGTGGCTTGGCTGGTGGTGCTTGATGCCCTGCAGCAGCACAAGTAGCTCTCCTATCACATTATCGTCAAGCACCGAGTTTGCTCCCAATAATGATGGTGATGGTGGTGCTGGTACTCCTGCTGATGGTAGTGGTTATTGGCGGTGGCGTCTACTATGAATTCAATTAATGCCGGCAACATTCGCTTCCAGTGCCAAAGAATATGACAACGACAACGACGACACACACGCTGTTAACTTCCGCAGATTGTTCGTCCGTCCATACCATACGCCGTTGTACTCTCTCTCTCTCTCTGGATACGTGCAATTATATTGCAATTTTCATTATCTACGAACAACAATGAAAGTACTCTTAACAACATCAATGGCTACGATGACAGCTAATTATATAACGGTGTTGCAACATATTTGCATATAAACAATGTTGAAAGTACTAAAAGTCTCCTCTTTATGGCATTTTTATGGGATAGGCCGCCTTAGGAACGACTATGACGCCTCGCTCTTACTCTCCGTCTGACTGTCATCCGGCTGCTGTTCGGCCGTGTATACACGTGTGTATAGGTGTATCTATGATGCAGTGTTGCAGCGACATGAAATCACATTAAAAGTTGTAAGCCGCAGGAAATATGAAATGAAGTGTACAATGACGATGGCGGAAGACCCAAACACACTCACACACATGCGGAGGCTCAACAAAATCTTACAAGTTTAATGCCATAGGCTTGAGCGTCCTTGACAACGAAGTCGATGCAGTTGTTACCTCGCCACACTGCTGCTGTTAAGTGCTGATAATGATAATGATTCTCTGCGTTCGCTGCCCATGCAGAGTTAGAAAGACCCACCAAAGCAAGGAATACGAAAACAGGCACCTGTGCCTAGCCCATTCGCATAAATTTTCACAAAATGACAGATGAAAAGAAAAAGAGAACGCGCATCACGTCCGCCGCCGCTGCCCGCATCGACTGGCAATCGTTAGATGACAGTTGCAACATTGAAGCCAAACTTCACCTTGACATTTGGTTCGTTGTTTTCTTTACGTTTGTTTGCTGTTGTTACGTTTTGTGTTGCCAATTGACATTTGATCAATTCGGAGGAGAAAAAGGGGATATGGACGCGTCACACAGTTGGCGTCTCTGTCTTGTGTGGGATCGGTTGCAACAAGAGTCTTGGTCTCGGGAACGATTACCATCTGCGCAGAAACAGTCAGCAATGCCATGTTGGATGGCAGTGTCACAGCTTACAGTTGTTGGTTACGAATTGGAAAATAAAAAAAAGGCTAAGAGTGCAGCCAGCACTAGTTCACATTCGAAGAGACGAAGTAAGATTGTTATAGAATCACGATGCGGAAGAAAATGAATGAGGGACGATACGAACAGGATGTGTCTACGGTGAAGATCTACGTGGTGGTATGAAATGGTAGAAAGACAACTAAGGTAACTTGCACGCTAATGAGAACTTCTTTTTGAGAAGACGAATCTGTCTTTCAAAACAACGATTGCTCTTCTCAAATTGTTCGTCCAAGGAATGATGAGGGCAAGTTCAATTCTTCATTTGACCTGGTTCCTCGTCAAATTGTCAAATTTCTCGAACCTATGCCGTAAGTTGCTTAGCTGAGCGACAGATTCAGTCCTAGGACTTCCGGCTTATCCGCATGTATTTTATCTTTAGATTTCAAATTGTTGACTTTTGGAATATGTGGTCCATGACTTCGTCTATCATTGCTTGTTGTATGTCGTTCATTTCAGTGCGCCTAAAAGTCGATGAAGAGCTGATCAAGTAAGGCTCTCTACAACGCTTCTTTCCTCCAAGCCGAGGCTCTTCTTTGACTCTTCCTAAGTTTCCTTGAGATATCCCTTGTCTGGGAAACGTTTGAGCTCCATGCCATCCCAAGTGTCGCTGATTTTAGCAACGCACTTGCTAAGGAAATCCTTGGAAAAGTCGTCCTCTCATTAGGTCAACCGATATGCTTTCAATAACTCGGTTGAGAAAAGGTGGTCCATTACAGTCTTCAAGTCTCGATGCCAACCGACGCTTTCAACACTGTTTTGTTGCCAGAAAAACACTCTACCAGCGCGGCTTGAAGGCGATCCCTCATTATCTTGGTTAATGGCCATTTCGAGGTGACACTGGCTGACGAAGTTGCTGCACGTGTAGTACCCACTACCCAGGCGTGAACGATTTCATCTTGAGACTATACTGTTTTATTTTTTCATTCAGGACCTCGTTCTTAGCAATCTTGCTTAGAATGAAAAGGGTCGCCTGATATCAACTCTTCATGACGGTGTCTCAAAGTGGTATGCCTTTTCTTCTGCAGCTTCTGTGCATGCTTGATGAGCAGATTTGCTGATTGAGGGGTTGCTTACGGCTGGTAGTCCTTTCGTCCTCGGTATGCAGGCAAAAGTTTCCTGAAAGTCAGCAGCTCGTCTATTGGTTACTTACCCTCGCATCTATAGGTGGCTTCTCTTCTTTTCTGCTCTTTAATTTTATGAAATACAATTAAAGTCTCACTAGTATGTCTGAAAAGAAGGGTCAGTCCTGGCAAAGCTGACTTACCAGGATATGGAATTTATACAACCGATATGAACGGGGATTGGAGGGGACTATTCCTACCAGTTCTGTTTAACCACTAACTATTCATCAACACTTTCGCTCTAAATGTGTGATCTAATGGCTTTACTCTTTGCACCGTGACTCAAGGTTCCAAGCTTCTAACAAAAGCTAGCAACCCTTCTTGCTATACAATGAAAATTGGGATTGGGAATCGAATTATAAATGATTTTCAAGATGAGAAGCCTCTGCGTATCGCTGTGTGCAAGTGTGCTGCTTGGTAATACATGGCGATCTCCCTTTCAAACGTTCAAATTTGTTAATTTCAAAGGCTTCCTTAGGGAGATTGTACCTACAAGAACTTATTTTAAGTGGTCTTCGAAAAGGTGCCTTTAGCTTGGATCAGTCGACAATTGGGGGGTCCATGCAGCGTCTGTAGAAGTCGTTGCAACCTATGCTCAATCTATGAGCATGTCTACCTGAAATACAGACCCCGGTGACTATATTCCTTTAGTTTAGAGACCCTGTACTTATTTAGCCGTAGTAGCACTTAGATCCAGCACTGACCATAGAAGACAAGCCATCTTAAACTACTCTAGATGTGTCCACCTGTGACCCTTATCACTGCCTCTACGTTTGTAACGAACTTGGCACTGGTACGTTGGAGCAGTATACATCCCTGCTACCTGAACTATAACAGGAATTGCAAAATATTCGGCTGCAGTGGCCCTTTGTCTTATGAAGACCGACATCTCTTGATGGATGCTTACAGACTCCGCTGAGTTGTGCAACTTAAAACTGGCATTTGACGTTGAACTGGTGTCTTATCCAGGATGGAAACATATATTCTATCTTAGCCAGCAAAGGACTGCAGATGATTTTTTTATTTTATTAACAAACAGTAATGGACCTAGAACAGATTCCTGCGGCACTCCATAAATTATTCACTTCGGGGCAACAAAAAAAAAAGTGTGACTTCTCTTACAAATCGCCGCTGACCGGACTCGACTTGGAGCACAGGCACAGTAACGTGTCTTGAATATAAAAGTTGACATTAATGTTCTTCCCTGCACAGTGACTTCAGCAACAGTGCATAAAACCTATTCAATCCGGTAGCAAACCGCCGTGTAAACTTCAAATCGACTTTATGATCCATTCTGCCATAAGCTGTCATCACCATGAAAATATATGACCCGTAGTTAAGGCTAAAATCCATTATCTCAAGTCACAACCTCATCGTTATACATGTATAGATATGTATACGACACAAGGAGACAAGAAAAGAAAAAAACTTCAAAACGGGACGACGACGAACGATGCACAAGGAATGGACTTTAGAAGACGACCGTTTCGCTGTTGATATTGTTTCGATGATGATGAGTTTTGCATGGAAGCCCAAAACCAAGACATGCAACTGTCTCGACAATATGTGGTCCGGCATAAATTATGCGCTGTGCTACTGTGCGTTTTTTTTGAGATTTAAAAAGAAAAAAAAACAAGAATGCCATCGTTGCATAAATACATTTGGCGGTAAGGATACAACAGAAGAAAAAAAAAATTACGGTCCGACACACTGCATAATCATTAAGTGACTTTTGTATCTTTTTACCGGCTGCACATGCGTGATATGACAATCGGACATGGAAACATTGGCTACTGGAGGAGGTTTTCCTTTTTTTCTTTTTTTTTTCAAGGATTATTTTAACTGTGCCGCTGGGTGTCAGTCAACGTCGAAATGGAAAAAAAGGAAAGACCAGTAAACTGGTTCTTACTTTCTGATGATGAGCGTGAGATATAGATACAAATCAGTCTTGCAACATTGTTGCTGAAAAATTAATAAGCCTTCGAGATGATTTGACGTGATGCTATTTAAATTTTATTTTTCTCATCGTGCTAAGTGTTAATGGAATGGACTGCGGTGGGAAAAAAGAACGTCAGAAAATTCTGAAAAACCCCTAAGAGGTTATAACGAAATGGAGTGTTAATAGTCAGGCTTCTTGGGAGCTCTTCCAAAAGTGGCATGCGGTTAAAGTCTGTCGGAGATACAAAGGGCTATTAGATGGGCCTACCAAATCAGAACACCAGTATGAATTTTTTGGACTGTACTTCAGCGTTAGATAAGACGCTTCATTTCCAACACTTTATACCAGAATTCCATTTAAAACAACGGTCTTTGTCGAATTTGCAGGAATCTGCACTAATGTCGAACAGCAGAGTGGTCGATGTGGCTTTGCTTTTACTGCATTGGACCGATAAGAGAGCTGACACAAGTTTTAGTCTCAGTGCCATATTGTCAAAAACCTTCTCGATCTGTGGCTCGGAATTGGCAATGCAAACTGTAAGTCCCCTTCATTCGTGCGAAAAAGACAACAGGGATGGTTGCGAAACGCTGTAGCACCAAATATTTGTACCGGCCTTCAGAACCCGCTCAGTTATACCGTAAAATTCACAGAGCTTGAGCAGAGTAACACTTTGAGAGGTTGTGAAAATGACGAATGAATACACACAGCAGGTCATACAGTGGACCTAGTACTGACTCTTGCGGCACGCCATACATTATTCATTTCGGGTCAACATCGATGCTAGGGACTGGAATTATTCATGCGATGGTCACGAACCAAATATATGCTACATAAACGGAGATATGTTTGTGATGGTCGCCTTTGAGGACAATGTAATGTTTAAGGGTGATTTCCCCGTGATAATTAAGGTTATGGAAGTCGCTTTGAGCTACAAACTCCGGCCTCAGTGTGATCCGTGCAAAACAGAACTGATAGTTATGCAGAACAAAAACCAGGGATCACAGTCGTTCTGCAGTCATGCCCAACTGCTCTTTTACTTTCTTCAGGTTCGGAGTGAACCTGGGCCTCAATCAACTAGCCTCTCCAGTTAGCCCAATCCTTAGCACTTCAAGTTGGTTGAGGTCACCTTTTACTTGTGTGCGCATCGTTAGGCAAGCTCTTCCTCTACTGCGTTGCCCCTCGGTTAGATTCGACCTTTCAGGCCGAGGCATTAGTGTCCATTTGCTCTACAAGTCCTAGCCATCTCAAATGAACAATTCGCATGGTTCTGACCGGGTCGATGTATAATTAGTCATTGAATCTCCTTCTTCAAAGCTCGGCAACAAAAGCGGGACCAAATAACTTACAAACTTTCACTTGAAGCGACCAAGGGTATCTTCAACCACCGATTATTAAGTTCCTGTGTAGAGTCACCTTAGTTCATCGAGAAAGGGCCTTACTCTTCCGTTGCTTTCTCAGTTTGATTTCTGATGGTCCCTTGTTACATCGAAGTTACCTTTTGCAAAGTAAGGCAGTATCGTCTTCATAAAACAACATTACCCCCGGATTGAACTTCAACAAAGCTTACTCTATACATATTCTATCCAGAGCGGAATGAAAGACCGGAAAGGTTATGAAAGACTACGATACATCGGGATTTACCAAAGGCCGAAAAATAAGTAAGGTTCAGAACCTGTTTGTGGGGCGTTGAAGATTTGAAAATCCTAAAGACTGCTGAACTGTCGTCGGTGATTCTTGAGATCCATTTGGCAACGTCTCAATGCCTTAAGTCAAGCAACTACTAAAAAATCGTTCAAAATGAACATGCACGCCTAGGAACCATGATCGTCTGATGCTAACATTGGTAAGAGAAGTCTAGAGACTAACTTAAACCAAGATGACGCACAGCTCGACTAGATGCAAGCAAGCTTGTTCAACCTTCAAACTTCTACTATTCACATGCATCGAGATAGCGTTTTAACTTTAGAAACTCGTCCATGAACAACTTGACCGGTGAAGAGATACCACAGCTTGGCAGTTCCACGCTGTTGCTAGTTCATTAGACCAGTCACCAAGCGTTGAAGTCCATTTGCTTGTCATTAGTCTTCTACATCCACATCTTGACACAGTATGTTTCAAAAACAACTTAAAGTATTTCGCAAGGATCATTCCATCTTGAAGCATAGACTGCTTCAAATCGGACTTCGTTAAGTCCTTCTGTACATAATCTGTCTGTTGTCGCTACCGATGCGGTATCAGGCGGTTGTTTGGTGTTTCTTGAGCCATTCGGTTCGCTTGTTCTTCGCTCTTTCTGAAGCCAATTTCTCCAAATAACCTACCAACAGCTGACAGGTCTTTGATTTTTCTACTTTTTTCAAAAAATGTCGTGCAAATCCGTCACACCAAACGCCTATTTTCCAACTCGTGGTCCTTTTTCAAGTTTTTTGTTGCGACCCACGCTGTAAAACGAATCAAAATCGCCATCAATACAACGAGACAACGAGACGTTTCATAGTTTTTGGTAAATTTCCAATGAATTTTCAAATTGGTATCTTGAATCTTTGATTGATATCGATTCTCCTTGTCACATGTAAGTTTCACACTTGACATCTGCCAAGGACCACCATACAAAGGTAAAGTCAAGAACATCTTTTCCAATCATACATTCAAATTTTTGAACACTTGAAGCTGCCACCATCGTCGGCGTCCGACCAACTTGGAATCAGAAAAATGCAAATTCTAGCGCAACATAAGAGCCTTTTTCACTTCATCACCCTGCTGCCAGCAGAGAGTCATCCATGAAGTCCATGCCATGGATTCAAGTGTTAGTCGTGGTTGTCGTTGTCGTCGACCAAAACTCCAGAACCAAATTTATGCTTAAGGCCTATCAACCCGACCGGTTGCTCTTTTTCAGTCTTTTGGTCCGCCTGCCTGTTTGGTTGTTTCCTTTTCTTTTTCTTTTTTTATGCCTTCTGATGCTGTCTGGCTGTCTGCGCATATAATTATGATAAGCCGTCTGACCCGCATGTCATTGTCGAAATTCATTTCATTTAGCTCTTCTGTTGTGTTGTGTTGTTGCTGCTTAGTTTCGAGAGGGTGAAGGTGCATAAAATCGATGCAACGAATGAAATGCATGCCTCGACAGTAAAGCTGGATATTTAATGGTCTGGCACTTATACGGGCTTACAATGCTGTTGGTTGTGCTGATCTGAAGTGCATATGTACAGTTGGGTTGAAGATAATGTGTACACTATGTGCGAGGAGAGATGCACACTTCAGGGGACAAATGGAAGTGGGAAATTTTGCAATTTGTAACTTGGATGGTGCATTCGTTTGCATTCGTATCGGCCTTGTGTGCAAATTCGATTGTATTTACTATGGGATTTCGAAATACGAATAAATTCGAAATTAATGAAACGCACAAAGATGTGTGTGGATTTTGACAGCTATGTGTGACATTCGAAATCGAATGGGAGTCGTTTTCGAAACTCAGTACATTAATCGTCAGTCGACGTTGAAAAGAAAGAGTTCTTGACATAGAGGGCTGTGATTTATGAAAAATCATTAAGAGTTTTACAGCACCAAAGCTCTTCGGTGTCAAAAGAGAAGCATAATTTTGACATCTTGCGACGGCAGTGAACTGTCACATATGATCTGGAAGCACTTTGACGTGTAAACGATGTTCACATCCACCGAAGTGGCAATTTTTTTATGAGTTAAGTGAGTTAATTGATCCGTAAAGTGTGGAAAAAATCTTCTGACATTGTCATGGCATGTGTCAGAACACTAATATGTCGCGTCACTTTGGTTGATGTTGATTAGTGGTGCCTGCTACATTACGTTTTCTGTTATTTTCTGTCAAGTCACTTTGGTATGGGGATAAGTTTGTATCCATTTATGACAAATTAAGCCTCAATCTCACTTAAGATGGCGCTGCAGTCGGCAGTAGATCTAAACCTCAACTGCTGTGAGGTTGTGGTAGTTGTAGCTTAGACGTTCACTTAACACGGAGCATAAGAACTTATAAGCAATGTTAAGGAGATTGATCTGCCTTTAGTTACCACTGTTTTAAGTGCTTAGAGTTTTGAGGATGGATGCTGAGGTTCCCACCATATTTTACAAATAAGTTTGTGCACGTGTCGAACTCTATGAGCTGGTCCAAAAAGTCAAAACAGCCATCTCGCCTCGATTCGACAATAATACTCCGGCTAAGAGGCAAAAAAGAAGAGTGAACCTCCGTTTAGGACCGAGCTATCTTGGATGGCAGAGTGCTTAGCCTTGAGGACTGGAAACAGCATGGCATGGAATCAAAGTGGATGGAAAGGTGCAGGGTCGAGAGCTCGTTAAGTAAGTTTGTGCATTCTAACTAAGCCTTCAGAGAGTGCTGCAGTCAGCACTTTTACTCGAAGAGCCTATTCCCACTTCACTGTGGCCAACTGTAGTGTTGATTGTCAGGAACTAGCGATAGTCTTGTTTAGCGGCTGCGGTTTTTAAGTCCACAGAAGTGAATCTTTAAGGTAACCTGCACCTAGTGTCACTCTACTTCGAGCTTTTGGTTTTTCTTCCCTTCAGGCTTGGTGAAAGCTTCCTTATTTCAAAGCCTTCTTGGGGACAGGAAGGATACTTAAGTCAATGTCACCAAGCGTCAAAGAAAAAGCTTTTAAAACAGCCGGCCTAACAAGTTTTTAACACCTAAGTTGAACTAGAAGCAACCTTCAGCTGCAACTAATTTCTTTTATTCCCAGCACTTGCTACTAAACCAAAAAAAGGACATAAAAGCGTATTATTTCGTTGAAATTTCTACTCAAACATTTGAATGTATAGCAAATGCCAATGCAAGGACATTTCAAACTACCTAGTCTTTCTTCCTGGATTTCTTTATCTTCTTTGTTGCACCAGTAGACCTTGCAGCGACAGACTTATTCAATAGTTTCCATAGAATCCACTTCCACGTCCTTGCACTATGTGCATCCTGCACATTTCCACACCGCTGATGATCGAAAATATATGCATACGAATACGAATACTTTACACATTTCATATGCATCACTTGATGCAATAATTTGCATCTTACAGATACTAGTACTCGCACATAACGTACATCAAAGGTATGAGAGAAAAAACTGCGGAAATATCAACTAAAGGGTCGATCAGGATTGCTTAAGGAATTGATTCTCTGTTGCTAACCGACTTTTTTCAAATGTGTAACCACTTCAAATGGAAAATGGTGGTAGGCATAGAACTTATTCCAAGGATATGCAACGATTATACATTCGTCAGTGTTGTATGCAAAAGATTCATCATTTTATGTAGTAAATGTGTCACGTAGTTTGTTCAAGTGTTGGTACTGCTGATACTGCAGAGGTGTCCCTCGATAAGTGCATCAGTTGATGATGTTGACGATGTAAATGAGAAGGATAATGATGTTAGGATGTGCGTATATAAAGGAATGAGGTTAAAATTGCATTTCCATATGCGCACTTGAGAGAGACAGTAAAAGAGATCTCCTTCTCAACTTATTGAGAACCTTTGACATCAACTAAAGGGTCGATCAGGATTGCTTAAGGAATTGATTCTCTGTTGCTAACCGACTTTTTTCAAATGTGTAACCACTTCAAATGGAAAATGGTGGTAGGCATAGAACTTATTCCAAGGATATGCAACGATTATACATTCGTCAGTGTTGTATGCAAAAGATTCATCATTTTATGTAGTAAATGTGTCACGTAGTTTGTTCAAGTGTTGGTACTGCTGATACTGCAGAGGTGTCCCTCGATAAGTGCATCAGTTGATGATGTTGACGATGTAAATGAGAAGGATAATGATGTTAGGATGTGCGTATATAAAGGAATGAGGTTAAAATTGCATTTCCATATGCGCACTTGAGAGAGACAGTAAAAGAGATCTCCTTCTCAACTTATTGAGAACCTTTGACATATTTCACTGTTAATTTCAATCTTTACCACTACCAATGTCCTCGTCCCTTTGGCAATCTGCTTAAAAATACAAAAGTCCCCTTCTAAAGCTGTATACAGAGCTTATTTCTAATTAAAAAAAAAAGAAAAGAAAACAACTACCTTTCCTACACAATACAAACCGAACATCTGGGCAAATTGGTATATCTATCCCTGTAAGGACGAACAACAAAAAAAAAATGAAAAAGGGAAACAGTACGAAGGGAAGAAATTCTTTTTTTTGTGAAAGTGGAAAATCTCCAATGACGGCACCATCCTTGGCCTTGATAATTGAAAAAAATAAAAAGTATCGTTTGGAGAAACTCATCAAGAAACTCATTAGAAGTTGAAGAGTGGAAAATTGAAAGGACTACAAGGACTAACCAGACGGCTAAGACTACACGATTGAAAGGTGAGATGGCTGACAAAGAAAATGAAGAAGAAAAAAATTAAAAAATTGAAAATTAGAATATTAATTTCTTGATTTTTAAGGAGTGACCTTGAGTTTAATTAATATTTACCGAGTCTATTAGACAATAGATATACAAGTCGTAAGACCAAGTAATTGAGCTGATTAAAGGTGGCATCGGGTTAAGGACAAAATGGGAAAAGGAGACGAACTAAATGGCTGGTTCAACTCGGTGCTGCTTGCAAATTCGTACAGCAAAATGTGTCTAGATTGGGTTCAGCTCTATTGCAATTGGTGTCTTAAGTTGTTACTTACTTCCGTCCCAGCGGGAGTTTCTTCCTAAGACACTGCGGCCTTCCACCTTCTTCGACCCAGGACGCATTGGTTCTAGTTCCTCAGGCCAATCGTTCTGGCATTCTTTGTAAGCGAGGTTTAGATGAGGTTAAGTTGAAGTGGCTACCAGCTATTGCCAGCACACTTAGACCAGTGATAGGGCCATTTTGATACCACAGGGTTCTGGAGAGATATCCTTACCTACTCATTGAACCAATTGGAGCTGCAGATGAAGCGAAGGGGGTTTCCGACGTCTGTGTTTATCAGATCGCCTAAGCCGTTCAAATAGAATTCTCTTAAGCGGAGCCTTCTTTTGCGGGAGAGAACTGGGCAGCTACAGAGAAGGTGGGGAATGCTATCCTCTTCCTCATCGTGCATACAGCTTCTACAAAAATTGTTTGCATGCTGGCCTTTTAGACATTGTCCCGTGATGACACCAATTACGGTTCTGATATGCGATCTATTGATAGAAATTAAATTCTTAAAGTGTTTCAGATCCAGTCGTGGCCAAATCTGCTTTGTTCCTCTTGTCCACCTAGAATTTGTTCTCTCGAAAGCATCCGGCTTTCATTTAAGTTTACTTGAAGCGATCGGTATACCCAAGGTGTCTTTACCTGGAAGCATGGCTATAGTTGCTTCATATCTGGCGAGTTCGTCTGCCTTTAAGTTCCTTGGAATACCTCTATCGAAGTTTGGTTTTCATTGTTATCTGGAACTTAGGGGCGTGAAGCTTTGATGTCTATTCGCTCGATGCGGTCTAGCCAATGAAGTCGACTTGTCTTGGTTTCTTGGACAACATTTACATCTTGATGCATCTCATAGGGTTCACATTTAAATCCTCTCCTCCATTTTCCTTTCTCACATAGGACTGCTGAGATGTGTTCCGTTGAATGAAGAGCCAAACGGAAGTAGCTGCGGTTTCCTGGGGTAAAAGTTTTCATTGAATCTCCACAAGGGCGTCATTTGTGGAATTGATGTCTATTCCGAGGCACGTGAGCTCCTTAACTGTCAACAGTGACGTTCTGTTCTATGGGGTATACAGATTCTGTTTTGTTTCTTGAACAGTAGAGGAAGACCGCGAATCACTGCGACTTCACACTCAGCGTGTGAAACTGGAAACAGCTAACTAAATATCGAGCTAGCTACAGACGCTTGTTGGTTGAAGCCCAACGTTCACTCCTGATTGTAGTGCCACCTTAATTTAAGTCCTCATTGACTTCAAGACCAACTGGATTTACTTCATCTTCCGTCGTCGTGAAAACTCCTATGACGACACCCTGAGTGTTCAATGATATCAATATCGTCCGCATATTCCAGCAGCTAGACGGTCTTGTAAAAGGAGGTGCACAATATCTTCTCTAGTACGAGATGAAAGAAATCAAATGATAGTACATGTCCTTCTTGAAATCCGGAGCTGCTTCCAATCTGCAGCTTCCAACCATTGTTCTGTAGAGCTCCAGATGATGAATGCATATGTGGCTTTGAAAATGTGGTCAGTTTTGACTTGAGATTTGTAAGTCTTTTCAAAAATTCGAGGGGCTTGAAGCCATATTCGTGTGCTGCAAAAGGGCTTGAGATGTTCACACAAAACGTTGAATTAAGAATCCTAACTGTGACATTTCACTGGGATATGCCTAATTTGTGCAAGATGAAGCATATAGAGCTGATAGCCATCCAGTTAGCGGGTATGCTTTCGTCGATTGAAACTTGGTGTATACATCCTACCAAGTCATCATCTCCGTATTTGAAAAGTTCCACGAGCAAGACATCAGAATCGTTGGCTTTGTTGCTCGTCTCGTGATCGCAGCTCCTACCGAGGTCTCAATTCGGGGGACATGGTTCTAATGGCACAGTGTATGGTGATTGCTCCGGTTAATTGCAGAGTATAATGTTTCGTTGCAGTCTATAGTACACTGACGACTTCAGAAAGCTCCAGGAAAAGAAGTCTGAAACCGTCGTATAGGGGAATTTTGCTAGTCTCGAAGACAAGATCAGACCAGATTGTCTAGCAAAGTCTTTTACCAAGGAACCGTCTTGAAATTTTATTTGAACACTCTTTTTAGGCGGGTTTCCAGCTCTCTCTTTGGTACTTTCAACTGTTCGAGGCTTTCCAGTAATCGACTTGTCTGTTGAAGTAATGGTTTCCTTGACTGTGATCCCTTTGATGATGCAACACTTAATCCACTTTATGTGGACGTCAATGACTGATGGTGGGAAGATTTCACTCAACCCCTCTCTGGAGTCACTCACTTTTCCAGAACTGTCTATGCGTCCGAATTTGACTTCCTTTTTCTGGCCGAATCAAAGCATCTTCTCACAAGACAATGTAGCTCTGAAGCTGCAGTAAATGATTCCGATTTTCCTCAGCTTTGCCTGTTAGGAATCTTGTGAACAACAGTCAACTGATGACTTATCGGTGTTTGAAGTCAGTCGCTATCGATAGCAGCCGGAAAACCACGGGAATTCCCCATATACAGTCTTTCATTGCAAGCATTTGTTGTTAGAACTATTCCCCCTCAACAGTGTAGTAGGTAAGGTATGCGCCTTAAATTTCTCACTCACTGTCACACATCCATCGTCAAACTCATTCCTTCTGGAATAAACCGACGCCGCCGCCATTGGCAACAATATGTCACAATATTTTGTAAACATTTCACACCGGCTTGCGATTTCATATTCACACCAAATTCCTAGCCGCCAGAGGCCCATTCATTAGCTCCTCCGTGTGACCATAATCATAAAATTTAAGTACTCCAATCGATATGTGTTCCACGAAAATCGAGGCACCTTAAGGAGGTGCCACGGCCAGACGTAGCCTCAATAAACCAGATCGAACGAGCGAACGCATAAAATTTGTGTGTTTTTGTACACGACACGAACGTGTTATGTGTGGCAGGGGCTACTGTATTCCCGGGCAACACACCTAAATGTTGTCCAAACTACTCACTGATGGTATTAAATTCATAGTCTGTCCCAGCAATTGGTGTTCCAATGAAAGCTTCCAAAAGGATCATCATCCAGATCGATCGGTCTGGGTTGAGCTGTGGACTGCGGAGTGGCACGTCGAAAATTTATGTTGATACCTACTTAGGTACATGGTATGGTTAGTGTCTGTCCTGCTGCCGACACGACGCGACGGCATGCAACACATTTTTGTTGTCTAATTGGCTGCTATTATGGCGGCGTCGGTGGTTGTCATTGATGGCGTCGACTAAGAATGCATGTCGAGGCTAGAAACCAGTTGGATGCATTCAATGATCGCTTAGTGGCGACAGTGACGGAGATTTTTACTAAATCGACATGACGATGT
The DNA here is from genome assembly GCA_951813785.1 of Criorhina ranunculi. Classification (NCBI taxonomy): domain Eukaryota; kingdom Metazoa; phylum Arthropoda; class Insecta; order Diptera; family Syrphidae; genus Criorhina; species Criorhina ranunculi. Next base: position 49,177,850 of record OX638382.1, on the reverse strand, counting down.
CTCATTTGAAGCTGTCATTAACGTGATGAAATAGATTAATCTCGGAATGGTGGTCTTGAGTGGAATGGAATAGACTTTAAGTGTTTATCTTGGGGTGGAATGGCATCTAGGCAGGATCCGGTCCATGGAATGTGAGTCGTTACCTTCAAAAGTGAATAGAGCTTCAATAAAGCGAATTCCTTTATGAACAGTGTCCAACTTTCCAACCGTCTTTATGTAAAACCCAAACTTTTCGCAATTATTCCAACGAAAAGAACGTTTTAAAAGCCGGAGAGCACAACTTACACTTCGACGCTAAGCTAAATGTGATATTAAGGTCGAAATTGAAGCGAGTCGTGTGTGGCAATTATTGGATTGAGCTAGCTACAACGACATTGAAGAAGCCTCTTTGCTCCGGCTTCAGTAAGGATGAAAGCTTGTGAGTGTCTGTCTTAAATGGACCACACAAGGTTTCTATGGAATCAAATCTATAGGAGAACCTAACACAACTCAATTTTCAATTCAATTCTCAACAGTCCAGTAGAACAAGGCTTTAACCAATGCTTCATAGAATGATGGTCAAAAATCAGGCTTTCTTGCTTACTTCCTTACTTAGATGGCGCTACAGTTCGGGGTAGTCCTGGGCCTCAACCAACAAGCCTTTCCATTTAGCCCGGTCCTTAGATAACCACCTCCAGTTACGCACTCCAAGATAGTTGAGGTCCCCTTCTACTTGTGCGCGTCACCTTAGACGGGATCTTCCTCTACTGCGTTGTCCCTCCGGGTTGGATTCGAAGACTCTTTGGGCCGGAGCGTTGGTATCCATTCGCTCTACATGTCCTTGCCATCTTAAACGGCTAATGCGTAGTTTTTTGACTAAGATCGATGGCGCTGTACAGCTCGTATAATTCGTCGTTGAGCCTCCTTCTCCAGAGCTCGTCAGGGTTTCTATTCAGGCTTAACACACAAAATTTAACACACGCAGTGTCTAGAAGGTCAAAAAGCAAAACACAGAACCATGGTCCTTCCGTGGCGTCTTAGACAAGAGCCCTGAAACTTTGATGGAAGGCTGCATTGTCTTGTCATAGAACCTCTGCTTCACTTGCCTTCAAAACCTGTACGTTCCCCGCTTTCCCGAAAATGCGGCTTCCAGTTCTACAAGCCAATCATTTTCGTCCTTAAAACAGAAGTTTGAACGTCCTTGTCATCTCAAACTGAGGGGATGTGAGCCTTATGTCATGTCCTTTGTTTTGCACACTTTACAACCGATAACCCACTTGTATTCCTTCTCTTCTTAGTCGAATCTGTGAACAGGCCCGTTTTTTTTTCGTCTCCATTTGACCAAAGTCATAATGATGCAATGGACACCCTTTGATTACTTCAACGAGCTAAAAAATCAGCAGGAAACTCAGTCCTATTCCAGGTACTTGCAACCCTGTAGATGGTCTTAGGAAGCTTTAGAAAAGCAAAGGTGTTGTCCACAAAGCATATAACTAAGCAGCTACACTCAGTTGGATTAATCGTGCTTAAGGGCTCTAATAGTCTCTCAATGCACAAGTTCAAGTTGACAAGATAGACCAAATCAATCAGTCTCGGCAATGTCAGGCAATGAAGTAGAATACAAGCCTCTCAAAGGATTAACTTTTATTGGATACTTATTGTCAACAAACTGCATTAGGACTAACGGAAAAGGAGCGTGTCCTCTCAACGATATTTGTTCCACCTACGAGGGAAAACCCCACCCTTGCACAAGAATTATTGAAACTTCAAAGCGGCTAGACGCATTAACTGAACAAAGCAACGAAAAAAAAAAACCATAACGGCTCAAGGACAACATAATTGATGTGTCTACAAATTATACGGATTAAATCAATTTAATTAGGTGACTTCATTGATTGTCAAGCCGCACAATTTTCAATTGTGGTTGACGTCTCCACTCCACTGGCAAGAACTGGACAAATCTTTCTTTCCAACCTCTTCGTTAAACAAAGCAAAGCTGTTGTGATTTCCAGTGGGCGAATGTATAGAGACACAAGGATACACAAGTCCACTTGGGTTTTATTTGTTTTTATTTTCTTCCTGTTTCCGAAAATGTCAATAGATTGACTAGGGAAATTGCAATACAAACAATGCTATGGCCAAGGAATTGCCAAGACGCCATCTGTTACCTCAAAGATGATGATGATTACTTGGTCGGACGCATGGATGATATCCTTGGGGGGATTTTCTGTTTCTCTTAAATGATTCCCACAAGCGTATCTGTTTTTTTCTGTATTTTCCGCCGTAAGGACACTCGGCTAAGATGGGATTTGTTTAGCCAAAATGTCAGCACACACCCATGTGTACACGTGTAGACAAAAATCATACCATTACCTGTCGCTATGTGAACTTTGAACATCATCTAGGTTCTGACTGATTCAGAGCACGTAAGCCGCTACTGCTGGCCTAGACAATGCGTCACTGGGAGTCAAACGATACGAACAACGAAGTGCTCGGTTGTGTTTGTCATTTAAACAAATTGTTTAACGAAAGTCTGCTGGTTTTTGTTTATTTAGCGATTGCGATATTAACTGACATAGTTATGATAGAAGACGCGAACGGGGGGGACTTGTACACATTCAAATGCTTTATGACTAGACTTTGGAGGTTATTTGCCGAAAAAAAATATTGACTTACCGCATTTTTTTTGCTGTCAGATGAATTTCGGAAGAAAATATGTGGGTTAGGCTTGCTAGACAGAATTTTCTATCCTTTTCGACACGTGGTTTACCATTCGTCACCGTTGTTTTGTTAGCAAATAAAAGGTAGACTAGGTTTAAGTATACAGAAGGAAAGTCACCTTATGAAGGCTAAAAATTTTGAAAAACGATTGTAGAATGAGTCAGGTTTAGAAATGTTTGTCATTAATTAAATGTCTAGACAGCTCTTATGTGATACTTAGACAAGGCCGTGTTAGTCACACAACTTGTGTTGAATTACACTGATGTGACTAAATTGGCACCAAACGAGAACGATTCTAGGGAGAGGGCTTTAATTCTTAGACCATACTGAAAACATGTTCTTTTAAAATGTCGAACTTAGTTACTTACTTAAGGCGGCGCTACAGTCCGGGGTGAACCTGGGCCTCAACCAACGAGCAACTTGGATTCACTTCTCAGTTTCCTGAACTCATTTTCGAGGGTTTGCGTCTTGGGAAAATTAAACTGTCAAACAACATTATGAATGACATTTGTTTGCTTTTCCTTTGGCATTTGACTAAACCTAATTGACAATCCAGATATAAGCAAAAGATTCGAAAACGTTTAGATGAAACACAGGTTAGGCTATGGAACTTTAAAAAAACCCCATTTCAGGGCTACTGTGTCTCAAATCTTATCGGTGTCTGAAAATTTTTAACTGACAGAAGCCTAGATTTTTAGCTTCAGTAAACCTTCGAGGTGTGATCGCTTTGACTAAGTGGTTAGTATGTGACTGCTAACCGAGAGACACAACTTCGATTCTCAAAACCACCAAATCACCTCGGCGCAGGTATGACAAACCTGCAAAAGTATCTTCTGTCATGAAAAGCTTCTCAATCCGCCATTTGGAGTCGGCATTAAAATTGTAGGTCCCTTCCATTCGTGCGAAGAATATAACACGCACAACATGAATGGTAATGAGAAGCTAGGCCTTGGCTTTCTATGAGCTGTCGCGCGAAAGTAAGTATGTAAATCTTCGAGGTTGTGGTTAGTTCATAGGACTACCGAGCGAGCTCACAAGGGTCTAAATTTGAAACCTGTCGGCAGGCAACAAGGTATAAAGTTCCTCAATCTACGGTTCAAAGTCAGCAATAAAAACTATAGGTCCTTTCCATTCGTATAAGACACACAAGGTAAATAGTTGCGAGAAACTTAGCCTTGGGCTTCGTAACCGGATTTCTTTTAATTTAGACCTACGAGGGCTGTTAGTGACACTCATGAGTTTGTGGTAAAAAAGAATGGTAAAACTATTCCTTTGGGCGCCTATCTTAGAGTATTGTAGGCTGAAATCCGTGCCATTTACGAATGCCAAAATGTATCTTGATAGCCAAGAAGTCGTTAAAATTCTGACTCCATCCTACATGGGCTTGAAAATCGGTCTGAACACCCTTTAATTCTTTTGTGGAGACATGAGAACATCGAAGGTTGAGATGGAGCGGCTGAGCCTTTCCATCGCTTTGGAGCCAGACAACTTAATATCATAACAACTCCGTGGTCTCCAACAGACCAAAAGTTTTATTGAACCATAGTTTGAGAACAGAGATGTCTTTAGGATGGGTATAGAAGGTTGTCGTAACTTCTTTTCTAGTCACTATGGCCTAATGTATTACTCAAACAAAATCAATCTTCCCGTTGAAATAGGGTGAAGGCTTTGTTTAGAAAAGGACATGCTTTACCAACGCCTCGTAAAACCAAGTTGAAGACACTCCATAACGAGCTTTCCAGACCTGCTGATTCCTTGACAGACAGTGTCTTCGAAATCTATGTTTTTTTGACCGTCTCCTCCTCTTAAACTTCCAGTTTTTTTTTTCTCAGAGCTATAGAGAAGAACTTCTGTCCTTTCCAGTTCGTTGCTTCTTCCATTGCCACAGCTGAACTGGAGTTACCATATTCTTCTTATTAGAGAAGGTATCGTAGGTAGCACCATTGTGGTTCTTCTTCAATTGTGGTACAAGGCAAGATGCTTGTTAGACTTGACTTTAAGTCGCAAAGGGTGCTCCATACACTCTAGGAGACAAATTCCTTGCGTTTGAATAGTCAGGCCACCGGATAAGTCAGAGTACACCAAAGATTTCGCTTTATGATTTCGAATGCTTCCTAAACGACTTCTAAAGACTGTCGTCTTCCTTTGATTCAAAGTTATTGACAGTGTGCCAAACTTTCTTTGATCGCCGATCCTAATTTTGACCTACCTAACGAATTTGATAACCGGTCTGACCTTGATCCTCGACACTCCCCTTCAGGTTCCTTAATATCCGTGATCGTTTGACATCAAAACAGACGTTTAGCTTTCCTTGCGTTCGCTGGAACTTTGTCATCTATTCGGAGTTAGACCAGTTTTTAACCCGTAAGCTCACGTTGTTCCCCCGTCTTGCTGTCTATTTGTCTTTGCTGCAAAAGCTTCTTGTATCATTTCTCATGCGAATATTCCATCCGGACAAGTTGTTCGTATGCATAGAGATACTTTTGCCGTCAAGTTTGTGTGTTTTGCTTATTCTCCAACGGATACAATCCTTCATCGGCTATTACAGAGATATAGCAGCCGGGTAGACAAGACACTCTACCACTCGTTGCACATTCATCCCTGACCCCAAAAGTTGACTGCGAGTGAATGTCTGATGCATCCATGGTTGGAGAATGTGTTTCTTAAAGACGCAAAGTAGGAAGACATGAAAATCATTTCATAGATACAAACATACTTTATTACATCCATCCATTCATCCAACAGAGCGTGTGTGTTTTATTATTATGTAATTAGTTGGAGCCATCATCATCATGAACACATCCTTGTCGTCGTCTTCTTCTTCTGCCGTGATTACTTTTGGAATGAGGGTGCTTTTCGAAAGATGATTATACGACCGACCAACTGACGAACGTTATGATTTTTGATGAAGTGATACCGGCTGGTAACAGAGGATAAGAGTCCAATGAAAGGCATCCGATGACAATTGGAATGGGACGCTACTGTTATGAGTATGTACATATGTACACACATCTGGGATTTATTGACGATTCCCTTTTGTTACCGGTGTGAGGCTGTTCAAGGTGATCCCAATAAACGAATGCTGGGAGTCTCTCTCTTATCGGATACCGATTCAGGTTCTAAACATAGACAGCCTATGGTTTGAGGATTTCCTTTCAATTCCATGAAAAGTATCGGTAGCACGTGATGACGACAGCTTATAACACATAAAGCAGGCCTAATGTGCCGCTGCCAGAACCATCCTACCTGCAATAGAGCCACCTTCACCCACACACATCAAATGAATTCGGATGAATTTGAAATGAACGAAGGATTTGATTACACATCCAGGAAGAGAAATGTCATTTACAATAACAAATGTTTGTAATTCGTCCTATATGCGCATGACAATAACAACCAGAAACAGTTACAGTACAGTGTTGCTGTTTGTTTTTAAGGAAAAGAGAGAAAATAGTGAGAGCTTAACAAAAATAATGAGAGCATCACCACTACTTTGAAATAGTTTTGCGGCGAAAAGCTCCTTATTGATGATCCATTCTCTTTCCCCTAGGAACAAGTGTTTTTTTTTGTCTATGAATTTTCTTATCAACGTCTCTCTCTCCCTCTCCTGTTTCTGTCTCATCCTGTGGATTTTATTTGAACAGTGCAAGCAATTCCCTGAAGTTTACAAGTGGTTCTGTAGCATTGTTGCCAGATTCTATGTGAAAAGATTTTGGAACATCAACGTCCACTCACGTAGTTTTTGTGTAGAAACTTTTCGAACGTCAAATTACATGTAAAGTATCTAAAAGCGGAGAGATAATGCGTTGTTAAACGAACTAACACAGTTTCGATGCTCATCCGAACATATTTTTGCGGTACCACCTTCCGGCAGGCAATGACAACTCTCTCCGAGTATAATCTGTCATGTCTTCTCAATCCGCTCTTCTTCTTCTAAGTGCCTCTGGGTCCTAGTGGGGAATAGAGTTAGGAAAAATCTTCTCCATCGATTTACAGTCTTTTGGTTCAAGTTCTTTCTCTAGAGTGTGTTTCGGTCTACTACGTCTTGTGCTACCCTGCAAGTTCTAATCGAGCGTTTGTCTGCAGATGTCAGACGGTGGCTTACCGAGAGAATACTCATTTGATCTAGAGTTTTAGAGATGGTTTTGGGGCCATCAGCAGTCTTCTTAGAAGTTTTAAGGCGTATTCTGCCACTATTCACAGTTATTTAGTCTTGTGTTGGAAAGTCTTATTTTTGTGTAAATGGATGATGAGTTCGACACTCGGTACCAGTTTTTGTTATTCTACTTCGAATATCGTCGGTTGTTCCGAGGCTACTTAAGATTGATCAATGCCCTGCTTACTTTAGACGAATCAGCGACAAGACCGTCAAGACTTTTCTGGATGTCTGACTGCCTCGATGAGATCAAGCAAATGTCATCGACATAGTCAATCTAGGTAGTCGATGAATGAAATTTCAGCGGGTGCCACGGTTTGCATGGTCGATGGATCTTATAAAGATGTCAATAAGGACCATCAGGAACAGTATAGGAAACATAAGGCATACTTCTAGAACACCAAATCGTACTAAATTCAGTAGATAGCTTCCTGTTCTGTAGTATTCACTTAAAACCCGACGGTACCTCTTTGGTTTAGGGAGTTCCAAATGCCATCGCTGTACATGTATACTTTTGAATGAAGTTGTGTAGTCTACAAATATTAGATAAAGAGACGCCCGCCATTCAACAGATTGTTCAGCAATTATAGGCGGTTGTATTGAAAACTAGGCTGCAGTTTGCAAATTCGACGAAGGCCCCTTTCATTAAGTGCAATGTTTGCAAGCTGTAATAATAATTTTTTTTAAATTTTGCGTGGATAGAATGTTTCTAATCGCAGTCTTCCACATCGAAATCTTAAAGCATAACGTAAACAAACTTCTGCAACTGGAAACCAGAAGATTCTTATCGGTCTTATTCAGCTTATACGAAAGAATGGAACGTTTTGGGTCCACTCAGCATCGTTTGTACTTTCCATGTTGCAGCTATATGATCCGCGATATTTAAACTTAAATCCTCGTTGCTTAATGCCTGCCTTAGTAAAGCATCTTACAGATTGTCTCCAGAATTAACCGTTTTTCTTGTGAAATTTCGCAACAATGCATTCAACTGCAACGAAAAAAAAAGTATCTTGCAACAGACATTCGATTAAAATTTCGTTGAGAGACTGAGAAGAGGTCAAAAAAAACAAAACATTTCCCCTTCAAAAGAGCTTTTCTCACTCAAACTCTCTCTCTAGCGTATTTTACCTTCTGTGAGAGAACATTCGGCGAAGTCATCGATCGATTTTAATTCACCCCATATCCCAGTAGCGTAACAGAGATAACACCACACTCAGTCACTTCCCCAATTAACATGTGGTTGTCTGGTTGTCACCGTCGTTGCCACTATGTCTCCGCACCTCATTGTCTGCTATCCCTCATCCTCATAATTTCAACAAACACGAGCGAGTGAGACATCAATGCCAGACTGAATCTCAATCAAAAGCTTTTTACCTCACTACACAGTACAGCCACTGTGCGACGACGCTATCAGCCGCCATAATTTTATCTCCCTGCTGCTGCCTGGTGTCTGGCATTGGCAAACACACCATCTCACAAGCGTTTTTTTTTTGCTTTTGTCATTTTGTCGCTCCACAGCCGGCGCGCTTTTCGCCGAAGTTAAAATCTAACCAGCTCGAGACGTCTGTCGGTTGAGTTTCAGTTGCTCGTCAGACATCCAACAGAGCGCATTTTGTTTCATTTCTAACGGGATGATTCCGCTTTCCGTTTTGTTTTTTAATTTTTTTATTTCTTTCATTTCAACGAAAAAGGAACATTATTTCCATCAAAACACTTGTCAAAGTCATAACATGGAATGAACCGTAATATAACCGAAAACCAGTGCATAAAGCCGCCATCATTCGGAATTGTCAAAAGATCGTGTAAAGAGAGAAAATAATAAAGCAATCTGTCAATAATACAAAAAATACACACTGATGTCTCTTTTGCTTAATTAATATACGGTATTACATATACGAGACGAGTATATATTGTTTTCTAATAATTTTTTTTATAAAAAAAAAACAGAACTAGTGTCAGTGTAATTTTTTGATCTTCTCGTCGTCGTTTGTCGTTTTCGTCGACGGTTTAGCTAAATGTCGCAACGTCGTCATTACAATTGTTTACGTTTCGGTGACTTTTCACATCAATTCTCCACTACAACACCAACAAAGTTATGAAAGAAAATTTTATCAAAAAAAAAGTAGAAATACACGTGCGTGTGTAATACAATAAAAATAAAAATAAAATATATATACGCGAGTTCTGTATTTTTTAATTAATTTTTGTTTGCTTACGTTCCTCTGAAAAATTATCATTCCTATACAACACCATTTTGTAAATGTCACATTAACTGTCAGTGGTAAACATCAACAACACCACACTGGAAGTTTTTAAATTTTTATTTTTTATTTTTTACTTAAAATCAAAGTGTAAACATACCCGAAGAAGGGAACTAATACAATATCTATCGCGTCCTATTCAAATTTACATCTGCATCTGTCAAATTGCACTGATACTCTGATTACATTTGAGTGCATAGAGTTAAGGAAAAGTGAAACCAAAAGAAGATTTTCTGATTAAAATTCAAGAGAAATCCATAAAAAAAAAAAGTGTAAACAAGTGGTAAAAACAATTTAAAAATAGTGAATTGTAATATTTTTTGTTTTTTTGTTAAAATATTTAGTCAATTATTGTGCATCCTACAAAAAAAAAAGGTTTATTTTTTTAATTTTAATTTACCTTATTTTTAATTTTTTGTGCAACATATTGTATATATAAATAATTAATTTATTGTTTTAAATTTTATAAATCAATTCGTTTCGCGTAAGTGATAAAAGAATCGTGGAATAATTAAAAATAAGTAGAAAAAAAAAAAATTAATAAACATCTCTGGACATCATCAACAATACAATTGTTGTGTTTCGGAAGTAACATCATATTTGTCACCCTGTAAGTGTTTCTTTTTAATTTGTTTATGCAACAATGTTGCAAAACTATCAAAAAAATCTGATTCTTTTTTTTTTCATGTGGAATTTTTTGAGGGAAAAGAGAGATAATATTCAAAAATTTATTAGAAAAAAAAATTAAATAAATTTATCTTAATTGAGTTAACACCTTTTTTTGGTGAATCTCGATCGGCGGAGGCATGCCGGCCGATCTTTGGAAGGGATGTTGTGAGATGGCTGGCCGTGTGCCTGTGCCTGGTTTTAAGAACCGGATATTTAGGAAATTTATCTGTCTATTGAGTTGTTTTGTGCAATATTTGTATGCATAATAATTAATCACGAGATTTAACAAATAATTAACACACATTTGTATACATTTGTTTTTTTTTTAAATTAAATTCTGCTGGATCACTTGTGCATATCGAGTTCTTAATTTGATTATTTCCTGTCACGGGACAGGGATAGTGTTCTTGATTAACAAGGAAATTAGATGGAAGATTTTAGCCAGCAGTATCTAGTTCAATGCTGATGGGTTGTCAGAACGATTCTACGAAATGTTTAACCTGTTTGATTCGTATATTGACGATCAGTCTTAAATTGATGTGCACTTGAAGAAAAACATTCATTTATTGACGCTTAATTTTGACAGATTGGTACTAGAATTGACGTGCACTTGAAGTAGAATATTTTATTTTGACAGATTGGTCTTAAATTGACGTAAACATTCAGTAAGAGCTCCGTTTTCACTTGAGAAAAACTAGAGAATTTCAAATGACTGATTAGGTTTTTTGCTTCCAAAATTGTTAAGCGTAGTTTGTCTTAAATCATCTCATATAGTTTTAGTCTTCTTTCTTTATCCTAGCCTGCAATCGTATTTGCATGGGGATCTCTTCTAATAAGGCGTTTCCAGGATTTTCTGTTCTGAGTCGTCTGGTATCTGGCATTTTTCAGGTCCACGTAAGCCTGGGTCTTCTTATTATTAGGGTTGTTCACAGCCTTTGGCACTGCGGATTCTAGCAAATCCTTTTGTGGGATGTCAGGAAGTTAAGGAACTTCTCTGGATGGATGGCAGCGAGTTGTTCTGTAGGGATGACTTCATTGCCGAGAATTATCTTTTTAAGTTGGAAAAGAGCTGGGCATTCCGTTAAGATGTGTAGAGAGGTCTCTTCACTTTCAAGGCAGAGTCTACAGCTCTAATTTGTAACAAGGCTCATGCGATGTAGGTGTTTTTTCAGACGGCAGTGTCCGCTGAGGAATCCAATTAGTGCTCTAAGGTTGCTCCTATCGAGGTTCACAATGAAATTCGATTTTGTTTGTGACGGTACAGGGAATAGCAGCTTTGAACATGCTTGCCCTGGTGTGTTCAGCCAGACTTCTCTAAATTCTTGCATGCAAAGACCCTTTGCGTGTCTTGCGAAGAGTGATTTACTTACCCCACAGAAGGGTTCGGGTCCAATACCTGGGTCTACTACGTCCTGTGTCATATGGTCGGGTGGTCTCCTCATGACGTGGCAGTACAAGTCGGCTCTAAAACTGCCACGGATGTAATTGTTCGTAATGTGATCAAACCCTGTCTTAACTGGAGAAGTTTGTTGGTTGAGGCCCGGGTTCATCCCGAACTGTAGCGCCACCTAAGTAAGTAATTAAGGTCAAACACTATCACACTGCCAGCCCATTTCAATATTCCCATTTCGGCTGTGTGTAGCACACTGTCCTGTTGTTATTGTCAGACCGAGAGGAGAGAGTTTGCAACTTTGTCTATGATGTTCTTGAATCTTTTAGTAGATTTTCATCTAAATGTCCACCGAATTTAAACAATTTGCTTGTTTATGACAGAAATAAGGCTTTGCAGGTCTAAAGCCTAATCTGTGAATAATTTTAATGCAATCATTGGTGAACACTTCCTTGATCACGGCTCCTTGCGATGCTATGATAAGTCTTATGAAAAGTCTATCGCAGACATGTCTGAACCGATTGTTGACGAATAGAGCACGGAATGTGTCGTTTATATGCTTTTAATACGTCTGCTGCTGTACCTAGTTGAAGACGATTGTGGCTCTGAAGCTGCCTGAAACACTTGCTACATTCCCTGGGACGTTGCCAGCTCACTCAGTTTCAACAAACAATAATTCATATACCTTTCGTTATGAAGCTTCTTCCTCTGTCTAACGGAAAAAGACGTAGACTTAGTTTTATATCAAAATCACAAACATTACATGATTTACTCATTCGTTCTTACATACTGCTTGGGATATTTTTTTAGAAATTTATGTTCAACTGTGATCCTTAGATTAGATTACAAGTCTATTTTGAGATATTACATCGATGAAATCATTCACATTTGACATGTTCAACGTATGCCAACGGGTGACATCCTCGAGTAATCTTCAGACTGACATTTAGTCAGTCGTCTTGGATTGGTGGAAAGGGAATTGACTAGAAAAATGTAGAAATGTCAAAAACAGCTGATATGTCTGACATCTTTTTAGCTTCAGAAACCAATGAAGGTGTAGGTGGTGGTGTTTCCTCTGAAAGGCTTAATCTCAGCCTCTTTTTCCGTCTTCCAAATCATTGCGGTAATATTGACGATGAAAAAAAGTCTTATCTTGGCTAAAGAAAAACGTGATATCTTCCACAGATATCCGTATCTTTTTGGATAGTCAAGCAGTAATCAGGTCTTTGGAATCTTTCTCCCCAAATTTGTTGGTAGTAGCTTTGAATTGCATCTCTTATAGAGATGGCGGAGCAGTTCAATATTCACCTTTGTTGGGTGCCGGGAAATGGAGGTATTCCAGAGAACTGTAAGGCAGACGAACTCGCCAGATATGGAACAATTCTACCCATGCTTCCAGATAAGGGCATCTTGGGTATACCGATCGCTACATGTGAACTCAAATTAAAGCTGGATGCTATCGAGAGAACAAATTCTAGGTGTACAAGTGGTAAAACGTGTCTAGCGACAAAGTTAATTTGGCCGCGGCCGGATCTGAAACGCTTTAAGAATTTAACTTCTCTCAACTGATCACGTATCAGAACCGTAAAAGGTTTCATCACGGGATACTTGGCGTACATTCAAACGATTTTTGTAGAAGCTGCAGAGACCCAGTTCTCTCCCGCAAAAGAAGGCTACATCTAGGAGAATTCTACTTCGACGCCTTAGACGATCTGATAAAGACGTCCGTTCGCTTCATCAGAAGCTCCAATTGATTCAGCGAGTAGATATGGAGATTTCTCCAGATCCATGTATCACAATAGATCTTTCACTGGTCTAAGTGTGCTGGCAACGGCTTCAACCAATCCAACCTAACCTTTCAGCTGGATACAAAAAATTTCATAAAATACTATTTTTTTTGACATGAAACCAATTTTTGACATCAACAACACACATCTGTCATTAAATGCGTTCTTACACAATTTGCCTCCTTTCAGTGTGGTAGGACTTGTAAAAAATCGTACAAAATAGATTGAATCACGTTTTCAAGACATCGTAACTCACATTCCACATTTCAAAAAACTAAAAAAAAAAAGACAAGAAAAGTCTTAAGAACTAAAATTTCCGCTACGGATCTACGACAGTCTCCCCCTCATGCATTTCGTTTTAAATCTCATTAAAAACTAATCTTAAACAGAAAAAATAAAAAATAAGTAAGCACCACCTAGCTACGTCCAAAAACCACTGTCTAAATAGCATGAACGTGCATATTTCATAATCACCGTTCGCGTACACACACAAAGTGCCTATACATTTTCATCACATCGTTTCTACGTCCCCCTCCCAGTATTTTTCTTAGCATAATCTATAAATAAAATTTGAAAAAAAAGTAGATGTCCATAATGATTAATTAATGAGTGACAGGAACGAACGAATAAAATCCTTAAAAAATAATCTTAAGAAATTCTCAGCTATGAAATTGAAGTAATAGATGACAGTTCTTCACGTGTCAAATCTATGTAAATGACAATTTATCAAGTGTCATCTGTCAAAATGCATTCATAAACTCATGCAACGCATTTACTTTGTAGAAAATGTATTGCAATAGACATGTCTGACAGATAAAATCTTAAATGCTAATCACTTTATCAATTAACTAACAGTCGGTGGAGTAGGGTAATTACGTGACACCAACCCACCCACTATCACACACACACATATGGTTATAAAAAATTGTCGGTCAAATAAGAACAAATTACCATCTCCCTGTCAGTGATACATACAACTCGGTATCTAAGGCTTTGTAAAGATTAAAAACAAAAATTGTTGCTCAAGTGTATTCAGGCCAGACGGTGTTTTCCATTCACATTTTAATTAACTTAACGCGATAACGGTACAAAATATAATAATTCTTTAGAATATTTAGCGATAAAAAAATAAAAAAAATAAATACTCTCGCACAGTCAACACATGTAAGCGGCAAGGCTATAAGCAAAGTCATAGGCTAGACAAAATATACAAATAAAACACGCGACAACAGAAGGCAAAATATTTAAAAAAAAAAATAAAAATATTTTTCTTAAAAAAAAAAAATGGATTCCATGGAACTGAAAGTGACACCAAGCAAACCAAGTCTATTATGTACACAGTATACTTCACTTGACTTTTTATTTATTTTTTTTTGGGGCTGGTTTGGGGGATAAGAGTTTTGGTATATGTACAACGAAGCATAAGCACAAAGTCATTGGTGTGTGATAACACAAGAATAATGAGAGACAGACGGGTATGGAAACTGTTGTGGAGGCGACTTATGGCCGGAGGTGGTACTCTAATCAGATTGGACTTGGAACTTTTGGTGAATGAAAATAGCACGATGATTTGTTGATAAGAAATCAAATTTTTATTTTTTTTTTTTAGAATTCTTTGTTAGGAAGGCAGATGTGGATAAAGGTAAACAGAGGGCTCTGCAGTAGTCACATGCTCTAATCAGAGAAAAAAAAGTGACGTTAAAGCTGTCAAAACGGTGGAACGACAAAAGGGGGGGGGGGTTGAGTGTGCGTAGAGATAAGGATTTATGCAGTAATTGCGTTGGCATGCGTTGGATATTGAAAATTTCCACAAAAAAAAGTTGGTTTGTTGATGACAAATCAAGTGATCTTTGCCCTGTCAAGGTCGTTGTTATCTGTGGGAAGTTTTTAGGTGACGTTGATTGATGAACATCAAACGTCAGAAAAATGTGATAAACAATTTTCCAATCGATAGGAACGTCCAAAATTTTTATTTGAAATTGCATACGACTAAAGAAATTGTTTACTTTCGAAAGTGTTATCTGACATTAAATAATTTGACAGGTGTCAAATTAAGTTTTGATACACAAAATGGCGTCGTGTTGAAAATACTTTGGTGTGGTGGATAAAGACAAAATTCAAAGTTAAAGAGAAGGAAAGGGTGGCAGCATCCGGAAGAAGACAAAAAAGTAATGCCACACATTCATTGACGTTGGAAACACGATGTGAATTGGTTTTAACTTATGCAAAATTGCTTCAAATGTCACTGTTGACAGATTAAAGACATGGTTACTAGACATTTGGACTTTTAAAAAGAAGATCGAGGATGTAGTGCTGATCTATTTATTTTGAAGCTTCCGTCGTCTACCACACCAAAGAAACATTTGAGAGACTTGCTTTCAAAAACGTTTCCCGATTGTTTCTGTATGTTTCTCTGATGCTGGCTAAGGTTTCGACATAAGCCTGCAAGTGCCTAGCTTCTCACGACTAATCTTGTGGTGTTAAATTTTCCTCGAAGAGTTTGCCATGAAAATACTTTGTTCGTTGCTAACTGGTATTTGAACCAGAGTCAGCAATTCAAAAGCACCATCATCTTCGACCAAGAGAGAACTAATTTTGTTGAACTTGAGACACATTTGACTCATTAAAGCCCTTAGACGCATCTATCGTGAACCAAGCACTATGTTGCCCATTTCATTGGTATTTTAGGGACATAGCGAGCCCACGACATCAGTATGGCAACTCGACTCAAGACAACGCCAAACACACATTCTTCGAATGCATCGAATTAAGGTAGGCGGTATCATACCGGACAATATCGTTACGGAAATGTACAAGAGTGAGGAAAATTGGAACTGATTGTGCTCGAGGAAGTGCTGAAGGTCAAGAGAAGAGAACAAGACTTAAATCCGTCAAGGCTGTGGAAAAATAGAGCCCATGCAAGTAGTTCTGGAGTTGGTTTATCTTCAGATGGAGTGGGTTGAGTCAGAGCCCACAGTATCAGCATTTATCACATCAGCACCGTAGATCTGTCAATTAAGCAAAGGCAGGAAACTCGCAAAGGAAATGCTCCCCAGTGTCATCACCACTTTCACAAGCATTGCAGACTCTTCACCAATAAGTACCGCATATAGCTAACTTCTTTCAAAGGTATGAAGTTGACTGGCTGAATAGCGTAAATGATGACAGCTCACCAAGCTGCATGGATAGTCCAAGCCAAAGCACACCCTTTTGGAAGGTCTCTCAGTCAACCTTACATTCGATAGTACATTCTAAAACAGCCTCTAAGGTACTTTTTGAAGCCAACAAATATCGTCTATGTCCTATTCAAGCTCAAAATGTTTCTAGAATACCGATTTATAAGTCCACGGGTCTTGTAAGATCAATGACACGATTAAAAGACTCACAAGTCCTGTAAAACCTGATGGATTACAACACAGTGTCTACAACTCAAGCTTTCATGTCGACAACTCAAACTTGCCGAGAGAAACAATAGCCTTTCAGACACACTGATCTCACTCAACCACGCAACTCATGGCTTGATGAAACATTTCTCAGATTAAAGGCATGGTCACGTTCCATTAATTTGCTTCACAGACCTTATCAAACACACCACCATCATCTATCTCCACGACTCTCCAAAAGTCCCTGGCTTGTGTCAGTTACTCTTTTTTTTTCGGGTTAAAGCTCAAGGCTTTGAATTTTATGAATGTAGATTGAGCTAGCGATTGCATGACATGCGGAAACGCCTTTCGCCGCACCGATAAACTAGAACATACACAGTGGCGTGCCAAGTCATGCGAAATTGTCTGATTGTGATGTAACCACAAGATAAGACTCAAGCCCGCAGCCATTAACTAGAGCTCCATTCCACCTTGTTGTTCGCTCCCTATTTTCCTCATTACCAGCAGCGTGCGCAACAAACCCATTCTTATTGTTTCTCTTTGCTTTCTATATTCCAATTGGTCTAGCTTGACTGTATGTGTGTGCGACCCAATTCTATCCGCAATAGAATAACATTATAATGTAATGGGACGACGTCATCACAGTCATTACCACCCGAAGCACAACGCTAAGTAAACGCACAACAGCCACACACAGAACACAACACAAAAGAAGCTTCCTTAACGCTTAAGGGGGTTGCCTCTATCGTTATTTCTATCGCATAAGATCTTCTCAGCCAACTAAAGTGGACGTACGGTACGAGTATATGAGGAGGTTCCTTGCCATCTCTCTGGCTTTGACTATCATGCCTCCCTTCTTCTTCTTCTTCTATTCAAATTCACACACAAAATCACTTCCGTTCAATGAACCCATGCGTAAGCGTGTAAGGTTTTTTCATTGTGTGTTTTGTTTCCTTGTACACATATCAATGGGGAGGGTATACACAAATTATACGAATGTGGGGAGAATAGTTCATAGCACAGATAATAGATCTATAGACACATGTATGTGGGGTAAACAAAGGAAAAAGCATGCTAAACTGCGGCGAAGAGGAGCGCTGCTAGAAACGAAATAGCTAAAGAAATGCGCAACCACTTTGTATGGGCAACACGGAACGAGCAACATAATTATGAAAAAGCCGCAAAAAAAAAAAAGAAAAAAAAAAGTTCAGGCAAGCAGATAACCTGCACCCCAAGAAGTATGCCTGACCCGGGTCTCCCTCTCCGTATAATTCCTCTTCGTTGTGGTTTCACATTTGGCGGTTCGAACGGGAGGAGTGCGGCGAACCAAAGACGATGGTGTGTTCAAATGTCATATCGGTGGTCGGACATAGCATGTACTCTCGTATAAAATACATCATGTGTATGAGTGATGCGTGGACGGAATTCGCTTTGTCACTTGGCTGGCTGGCGTGCTTTCGTGCGCTGAATTTATGGTCGGCTGACATTCGGTCTCTTTTGGTAAACTCTACTGGATTAATAGCGAAATACTATGTATTCCACGCATCGGTTTATGCAAAGTGGAAAGTAAGAAATTTGTTTTCCTGTTTTCGGTTTTTGTTTTGTTTTTTTGAATGGAAATTTAAGTGAATTTACTTTTCCTTTTCTTTTTGACAGTTGTATCGCTGTTGACCGCGTTTCAATAAACACTCCTACGAGCTGTCATTCTCATGTGTCTTTGGAATTCGCCGTTTGACAGGAGTTTTACTTTGAACAAAACATGGAAGGACATACATTTTTTACAACGATTTGGCATCATTCACTTACTAGAGGCGGAGGTATTTTTTTTGCGACTAAAAGGGTTCGTACCCCTTCGTTCTTAAGATGAGACGATGTTTCTAGAAATGGCTTAATTTGTCCCGTCATCGGGATAGGAGTTGTCTTCTATCAAAACTGTCTTGGACTACTGCTGAGAACCACTTGCTGTGTAGGTTGATTGAACAACAGGATGGTGGATCCAAGGAGCCACAGTAGGACTGTAATTTCTTTAGTCTTAGACGTCCGGCTGCTGGCTGGTTATGCTACTCAAAAATTATAACGTTCTCACTAAACAAGTTCTGATGTAGAAACTAGACTGAGACAGTTCAGCCTTTTCTCGACCAAGCTTTCGGTTAGCAGTTTTGAACTCAATTGCTGGGTGAAACTGAGGTTGCTATAGTGCTTTCGTCTAAACCCCAGTCATTGTTCCAGCAAAGTTGTATAAAATCACGTCTGGCAGTGTATCTCCTTGTCGACATCCAGTAGACCTTTGGGAAAGGAGAAAAGAGCCAATTTATTGGAAAACTTTAGGCAACGAATTAGGTCAACAAGTCCATTAAGTGATAAGTGGTCTCTACACACTGGTACACGCAAGTTAGCGTGCTGCAGAGTAATTTATCATGCTCATGCAATGCGTTCAAAAATGTTGGCAACTAATGGCAGGCTCCAGATCATTGATCTCTTAAGTCATCGTCCGTGGTTCCGTGTCTAGACCGTCAAATAAAACTTTCAAACTAAGAGGACCAGTGAACAGTCAGTCAAGGACATTAGCTGAATTAAGGTTCGTAACCACAGCTAATAGCCCCATCAATGCTGTCTGCGATTCACCCTTATTGCGGCTCTGAATATCTTTCCAGGTCTCATCCCTACACAGATCCAAATTAAAACTGAAGCAAGACTTCATCTGCATAGACTGATGCTATCGTAGGCATGGAACACAATAGAGACAATCTTAGCTTGTTCAATTGAAGGTTGTAAGAGAGCAAGTTCAGTATGCTTCTGGATGACAAACAAGCCTCTCGATCAGTCTTGGCAAGTACTTCTCCATTTTTCAGTGTGAAATTGCATCTTCTCTGACAATTAAGCGGTGCTCTTAGTTCTTTTGCTTAGCTTCAGACCTGGACCTAGAGTATTAGGTTTAATTAATCTAGAGTCTAGCTTATGATAATATAAAAGACTGACTCACCAAAAGCAGTGCTACCATCTGTATTACTGTTGCTGGGTTCCTTGGTGGGGCCGCGAAAAGCTTTTGAATGTTTTGCTCAGGCTCGAGCTGGTGTCCTCTCGCCTAGCAGGCCAATTCACCAAGCCACGACGAGAACTCTATGCTTCTCAAATAAACCTCTTCGCAGACACAATCTCCCGCTCGATCTGAAGGCTGTGGCTAGAGAGTGATGACATTTCTCTGCTTCTCACTTTTCTTCGCAAAAAAAAAGAAAAGCGGACTCTAGCCAGGGAACTCATATTTTGTCCACCCTTGCTGGCATCTGTTATGCATTATAGACTTCCTAACATAATACAAAATTAAGAACCTTCTTTCGAAACACCAAGAGATGGCACAGAAGGTTTCAGAAACTAAGGAACAGTTCTCAGCCTTGAAATTTAGTTATCTAAGCCAAACAAGGGTTCTAAAGTTTGATAAAAGCTTAAAACATTCGCTAAGCAGTAGGACTTGTAGATGCTTCCATTGGTTTCGACTGGATCAAAGTCTTAGTAGAAGCATTCATCGCTACAGAAGCCCGATGCAGTCCATCTCCAACTCTCCATTTATCAACTGCTCAAATCAATCTCTTTTTGCTTGAACCTTAAGGCTTCAAGGCATTCAATACCACGCCTATATTCGTAAAAGAGTGATAGGATATCTTACGACCCATTTCCCCAAGTATATTACTTATCTGTTCTCTTTTGCATTCAATTTCGCTTAAGAAAAAGTAATAAACGTCACACGCTCTCACCAGATGGCACCACAATCCAGGTCAACATTTTCACATTTCAAAATAATGTCAGTTCCACTTTGGTTGTGATATTACTAAACCAGAAATACCCATGGACTCTCATGGACTCCAACCAACCTCTAGCAATAGCATTGAAAAAAAAAAAACAGAAGAGTGAGAGAGATATCGACCAACCCTCGAAGCCATTGACCCCATAATGGAGATTTTGCTGTTTCTGTTCGGTTGTTCTGTTTTTTTTTCGGAACATTAGCATTCTTCAAAGGAACTTCTAACATTAATACCACTTAAAGCACACCGGAATGTGTGGTAATTACAAGAAACTGCCGACACAGGCACATATTTCTCTCTAAACACACACATACACATGTAGTGTTCGATGGCTTTCCTCATAGAAAACTATAGACACAACTTACAAGCAAACACACACACAATTGTAGGCACACAAAATGGAGGAAGCGTTTATTTCTTTTGTTACTGATTTATAGTTATGATTGAGTAAACTCCGGCGGGGAGGGGGTGCATGGGTGGGCAAAGAGAACACAAAACAACAGAAAATAGTTGCGATAGAGCGTGTAACAGAGAAAACTACAGGGAAGCGTTGTGTCATCCCTAGAAGCATTCTATCATCATAGTCACGAATAGTGTTGTGTTGCGCGCAGGACAAAAAATTCCAACAAAAAAAAAAAAGTGGAATTTCCACAGTTAGCGTGTGTTTTTTTTTTTGTATGTTGTCCTCCATGGCATCATCCTTTTATCCTCGAGATGTCCTTATGCACAACTACATGTGGGGTATGGCAAAACTATTGTTGTAGTGGTTGTTGTTGAGAGGAGCATGATAGTTGCTACCACCACCAGAAGCACCACCTATCCTTCGGTCAATGACTCATTGACCTGCTTTAGGGTTTTTTTTTTTTTCTGTTTTTGCATGTGTTTGCCTCTTGGCTTCCAGTGTTCAGAGGCGGGTTATATTTATAAATCCTCATGGTTCGATGCAGATGGTAATTTGAGCTTTAAATGTAATTTTTTTTCAGTTATAGGAAACAAGTAATTGTAGCGCCAAGGGGGGAGGAGAAGAGATAAAGAGAGAGGGATGACAATAAAGTTATTGCAAAAAGGACCAAAGAGAGGGAAAACAGGAAGAAATAAATTAAAACAGATGGGAAGTCCTGTTTTTCTGGAATGAATTGTAAATGTTAATCCTTGACTTTTTTTGGGAATACCGGTGGTTGGTAAATTGTTTTTTTCGACGGGTAGGTATCCCTGTGGAATTTCATCGTTCATTGTACTCGTTTGTGAATTGTTGTGTAACTTTTTTTATATTTTTTTTTTTGCGGAATTACTACTGCTGTGCATCTCTGGTGGGAGAGAATACAATTGGGCATCCTACAGATGGTGGTGAATAATTTAAGGAATTTCAAGAGAAATTAGGTTCTCTTGTGTAGAAAAAGGTGTACGGGGAGGATTTCATTTGCATGTTTTGTTTCAGATTTTTAGAATAACTCAGTTGACATCAAATTTTGTAAAGTCATAGGAGAAGTACTTTTCCACATAATTTCCTCAGTTGTAGAGAAAGAATAAAGGGTTATTACAAAGACCTATTGAAAACTACTGTGAAGAGATTAAGTGCCAACTTGGTAAAAAGAATGCACGCTGTCTAATTAGGTGTAAGAAGTGGGGAATTCTAAGATATTTTTCATTTTGAATGGAAATCATCGACGTTGAGAGCTTACTACAACTTAAATGCACCAAAAAAGGGCTTTTTGACACTTAGGCTCTGGTACCTTCATGAGGCACACGAACGCCTGTGAGCCATTGCCTTCAGCTCTATCTAGTTTAGTCTTAAAGATTTTGCTTGTACATCATCGTTCTGGGCCGATGGTTACTCACTCTTTTGGACGACTACGACGAATTGTATGACAACTTTGCAACAATATTGCCTTGGCAACCTTTTTTGATCGCATTATGCTGGCTCGAAGTCGTGGACTGTACATTTCAGGCGCCAATAAGGGTCATTGTTAAGTAATTCATCAGAACTGAGGCTATATTGGAACGACAAAGGGAATTGCTGCCTATTTCATACTGTTTTTAACTCGTTCTTAAAGACTTCTAGCAAGCGCAAAGCATCATTTAAGGCGCTGCACGCACGACTTCAATATGTTCAATGGAAGTATATCTGGGAGTCCTGCCGTTTGACTTATTTAAAGAAAACTTACTTCACTTGCACTGATGACAAGGTGGATCTATGGACATAGAAAGGTCCAGAATCTTATGGAAAACGAGATGAGGGACAGTGTTTGTCTATGGATGGCACGTAGGGAGTCACAATTACCAAAAGGTACCACGGAACTTTTATTGAATTAGAGACTTGACAACTCCGAGAAGTGGGCACTGCTACACGAGTTGGACCACTAGAGCATGAAGGCATATCTCAATTGCATTGGACAACCAAGCAGCGGTCAGGCATATGGAGTAGACCGAGATCGATGCAGTTTTGGCAATGGAATGAGTTGACACTCTTCCTAAAGGTTATGATCGATAAATGGGTCACGAATGAATATTGTATAAGATGGAAATCCGCGGCAAATGTCTGCCAGCTGCACGAAGAGGCAAGGTCGAAGGATGACGCGAAGAACACACAGGATACGAAAACATCAGATACCTACCGTCTGAAGAAGATGGGTCTCCTAGAAGATGCAACTTGAAGGCTGTGTCTGGTTGACAGAAGAGAGCAGTCGTGCATGTACGCTGTGAATGTCTGGTGCTAGCTAGCAGAAGAATTTATATTTGGCTAGCGGGTGACGCAAGAAATCGTGGTCAGGGAAGAACTGCGAAGGGCGCCTCTGACTGAGAAGACTAGAGAAGAAAAGAGGAGGCCTATTTCTGCACATCTCTCCATATAGTTGCATGATCAACCTGTTTCATTACTCTTTTGACATTGATTTCCAATTTCTTGTACAAAGATTGCTTCAAAAAGCTCAACAAGGAATGCCATCGAACGGAATTGCCTTCTATTTCTTCAGTGCTTTGATGGTGATGAAGATCCCAAAGTTTTAGGAAAGTCTGATATGAATCAGAGCTTCGATCTCCGATGGTTTAAAAGCTCATATCAGCTGTTGTCTGGCCTTTGTACAGCCCCTCCATTCATCTGATTTTTTTGACTTTCACACCTCAATGTGCGTCAGATCCTATGTTCACTACACACACCCACAAGTTTAACAAAAAGTTCCATATCTTTGATAGTGATAATGTCAAAAAAAAAAGGAAAAGAAAATTGATCTGACTACGCCCACTTGAGCGCAAAAAATTCCGTTCAAAGTATAGTACCGCCAATTAGTCTTAACAGACCATTGCCAGCTAAGACCGGTTAATTATCATGACCGTAATTAATTACTTTGCAATTTTCGCCCAAGTTTTCACACTCCCTCTCGCTCTCTCTGCATCGTAAGTTTGTTGCTAAGTCATAAACTGCTGTCAAAGCGTTGACATATGGTTTTGTCTTCTTTTGCGTTGTCGCCTTGTTTTTTTTTTTTTTTTTTTTGTCATACAAGTAGCCTTTCAGTGATACTTAAGCTATGTCTGTTGTAATTTATGAGATAAGCACGACCCAGTCACATTAAGTCCGCATGTCAAGTTAATGTTCAAAGTGTGAACAATCTCTGACGACGTCATTAATCGTATGTTTACACTAATTGCTCGCATTTTTGTCTAGTCGTCTAATTTTTTTATTTTTTATTTTTCTAGCGAGTTAGCGTACGAAGGCCTTTTTATCTAGCAATTTATTTAAATCAACATTTTACGTTACGTATACGTATGGGTGTATCATATATTGAAGTGACACTGACAGCTACTTATACGTACGTGCTATTGACATTTCTCTGTCATGTTTTTTTTTTTTTTTTTTTAAATTGCATTCAATTTAAGCATGCACGCGAATTTATTCGTAAAATAGGACCGTGGAGGGAAATTTTAGAGCCACATAAAGTCACCGAAACGTACCCATTCAGCTCGCTAGATAAATGTCATGATCGCAGATTTATTAGAAGAAAGAGATATAGAGAGAGAGAGAGAAAGAAGATATAAATAAACAAAAGTAGGAGGAGGGTTGCGTAATATTAGACATGCAATTGCGGAGGCGCTCAGAACAGATACATCATCTGGCATCTGCCTAAAGGCTAATGGTGTGGGGATGTGTTTGGTGAACATTTGGAGAAAACATTCCAATGGCGATCATATGGAAATAGAGATAGCAAGTGACTGAGTAAGCGAATAAGAGATAAACTGGACTATTTGCGGAGGATGTTGTTTATCGTCACTTAATCCCGCGCTGTTTCTTGTGAATGATGTGCTGCTTGTAGTTTATATCTTTGGGGGTTTCTAAATCCGTGAATCTCATTGATTACCACACACCCGTGCCCAGGATGGTGGGTGAAAGATAGAGAGCAACAGAATGTAGAATACTTTGGCTTTGGCTTTGGCAAATGTGTGTAGTAGCTTGTTGTCGTTGTAAATTTTAATGATTTATTTTGATGTTTTTCCATTCCTCACTGGTGCTGTGAAATATTTGGCGGGAAAAATCTTGAAATATGTACAAATATTTGTAGACTTGTATTTATGTCGGGGAGAGATGGTTATTAGTCATGGAATTTGGATTCGGTTTGTGGAAGAAGAAACTGGGGAAACTTTTGTGACCAACTGTCAGTGAATGTAAATTTGGACATTTAATCGAGTTAGGGTTTGAGAAGGTCTGTCACTCAAAGCGATTTGTAAAAATGACGCCATCTAGTATGATTTTGTGAGCAAATACCAAAAGAAGCCGCTACAAAGAGAAATTACGTGATTTGATTTCTTGTGACACAAATCGTCCCTCGTAGATAGAAGTGCAGATCAGTCTCTAGTATATAAAACTCCTGCCGACAGCTCATTGGTTTGTGACGTGTTCTTTCTACACTAAGTCGTCAAAAGTGGGAATTTATAGAAAAATGTTACGTATACGCCTAGTGTTTCAGTCATAATCCGTCAAAAGTGGGAATTTATAGAAAAATATTGCGTATACGCCTGGTTTCTCAGTCTAAGTCATCAAAAGAGGAGATACATATAAAAATGTTGCGTATACGCCTAGTTTGCATTGATTCCGAATAGTTAAACCACTTACAACGTGAGTTATCTTTAATATTAAAGGCGTTTCAGCTTGCAGACGAAGTTTACAAGATAAGGAGGTGGCAACAGTAATTAGACGAGTTCTAGTGACATCTATCAAACTACCAGACTGTGTTGAAGTCGATTCTTTCATAGTCACTCAAAAGCATAACAAGAGGAGCTTGGAACTCAGGTTGATGTTTGGCACATCATACATTTTAACTGCTTCAATTTAGTAGCCCAGTGAATGAAGACATAAAATATTCCCTCTACCACTGTTTCGCAGTTTGGCAACTTCTTAAGGGCATCGAAAAACGGTCATTTGGTTTTTGTGCGTCCTGGAGAGCTATGCGACTGTCGGCAGGTCGATTCAAGTTCCAGAAATCCTTATTTAAACCATTTGTAGCTAGTTGATTGGGGATCTTCTTTCCAATACCAGGACATAATTAGCGCGGGTGCGCCGTTTTGATACCTTAACTCACGTGACCTGTGAAGTGTGTTGTTGAGAGCATGGTTTTCAAATCCATCATGTGGAGTTTAGAAAAGTAATAATGTTGCGGAATTTAATACCAGAAATCTCTGATAATTCCTTGAAAAAAGGTTTTCCAAGTGTGCGATGCCAGGTTCTAGCTAGTGCCGGGCAGTCTGAGAGAAAGTGGAATAGAGTTTCCTTTTCGTGTGTGTTATTGCAACTACTGCAGTTGGGTTTGGGCGAAATGCCTAACTTTGCAGTGTGTGACAAGATAGGCCAGTGACCTATGTTAATTGCTGTTATTCTTGCTGTCTCGATGCGATTTCTGTTGATAAAGTCGTCCGTCCGGTACACGTTTCTAGGCTGTTTCACCTAGAGTTGGCAATGGATAAGAGGATTCCACACTTGATGAGTCCCATCGGGAAGCAGACTGACTCCGCAAGAGAGACATCGAAGGTTGAGCCACATCTGGCTAGCATGTCGACTTTCTCATTCCCCTCTAGGAGAGTGATGCTCCACTAGTTTAGAGGACGAAGTGGGAGAGTGAAACGCTTTAATGGCAGCCTGGCTGTCAATAAGGATTCTTATGTTGTTTTTGGTAATGGAGCTGAGCCTGAATATTTTGAATGCTTCTCTAATCTTTAGTACCTTCGCCTGGAAGACACTCGAAGAGTCTAAAAGGCCGTACGATTTGAATACGTTCAGTTCCGCTGAGAGGACACCTAGTCCAACTCCTGCACTCCATCTTGGAGCCGTCGGTGAAAATCGATGCTTTGTGTTTAGGGTTGCGAACTTGGATATTATTATTGGATTTGAGTTAAGGAATCGTGTAGTCAGTTATAGTCGAAGCAAGATCCCTAGGCAAGAGCTTGCCTTGGTGACCAGAATCCGGATTCTCTGAGTCCGATAGCACTACACGAAACGGGTCAGTATATGAAGAAAAACGTTGAAAGCTTCGGTCGGGTTCGATCGTAGCGTCCCTGTGGTCAGAATCACTGTTAAGGAAATTTATTTTCAATGTGTCTCCATCCTAAGAAAAACATGCAGTCCACCATGTTGTTGTACTAGAACACGATAAGTACATTTTTAGATAAGTATTCAGTTGGTACACTTTTGTCAGAGTTTTTTTCAAATAAATTGTTGACTGCAAGTTCTGTTTTACGATTTTTTTCTATTTTTTTTCTTAATCCCTCTCACACTGATAAAACACTTGCTTATTGAATCTTGTTTACTTGTTTTTTCCCGTCGTCGTGTGGTTGTTTCTTTTTCCATAGATTACCAATAAACAGAATGAAATTGACACAAACAATAAAAGTTTTCATAAAAATATAAAACATAAAACCTATAAAAAGAGAAGAAACAGTAAAAATTGGAAAACAAATGATAAACTTGCTAAAAAATTCCGCAGACCATCACAGTGATAATTTTTCGATTGATAAAAACAACACTGACAAATTGTTTCGCACACAAAAAAAAAGAAAAATGAAATAAAAAAAAAAACAAATGAAAGCAAATTCCAAATAAAAGCGGTTGGAATCAGTTAAACAGAGAAATAATAAAAAAAACAACCTCTAATCTGTATTTAAAGGTACCGTGGCTAGACGATTTCAAATACATATACCTCTGTTTAGATACAATGTTGCTAACATAAATTTAAAAAAGTCGTACATACATCAGTTGAATATGAAAACGCATGGCTACTAGCTGCCACAATTGATTATCACTTTTGCGTACCCATTCGCAGCGTGATTTTATCAATAAAAATTAAAATTTAACAATTATGTTACAGCGTTCAACAAACAAATTTTCTTCACATATTTTCCTTTCCTCGTGCGTTTTCAAAAGAAAAGAAAAGAAGACACGAAGTAAATAAATTCCCTCTCGGTCTCTTGTTAAAAATAAAATTTCTATTTTCGGATGCAAAACATCAAAAAATGTTCAACGGAGAGGGATATTTTTAGTTTTGACATCGGAAAGATACTTTGTCGACATGTAAAAATAAATATTTGTTGTCTCATAAAATGTGTGACAATTTTGAAGGCAGACAGGGTAGGTACACGTAAATCGGGTCATTATGCTAGTTTGACGCAATAAATTTTAACATTGTTATGAGATTCTTTCGACTTAGGGACTTTTGCCTCTCGGTACGACTTTCTTAAGCTCAAATTAGACCGTGATACTTCTTGGGCTTGCATAGTTGTCTAGCAAAAACGTTACCCTTGTCTGAAAATACTTTGATCATCGATTCTCTTGCTTAAGCTGATTCAATTCTGCAGTACAAGGGTGCTCTGTACTACGAAATTGTTTCCATCGTCATTTGCACACCTTGTTAGCCTTGATGGATACCATCTGCTAAGGGTTTTGCCAGCTTAACTAGGACTCTGTAGCTTATAAGTTCCACTAGATTGGCATAAACTGATGACTGCTGACTACGTTACTGACCACAGAAAGAACTGAAAGCAAGATTGGGTTAGTTTAGAGAGAATATGATGGTACTTACACGGGGGCCATTGGGATTCCTCCGAGAGTTGTACCATTTTCAATCTTAACAAATCATATCAAGTCCATCAGTGGTTCTTACCCAAGTTTATTTAGTTTTCCAAACAGTTGACTTAGTAGCTGGCGATGGCGATGGAATTGGACAAGTGTTTGATGGTCTCTGGCGCAATATGCTGTTAGTTTACCTATATAGATGCGTATTTCTAGTTTCCCCATTACCAGTAGGTTATTGGTTCTTCCCTTCTGCTTTCATTTAATTGTGGCCATACTCTACGAGATATGATACAATCGCCTCTGGAGAGTCAGGCGGCGTTGATTAGTTCTCTAGCCACGAAGTGTATGTACTTTTGCACTTAGCCAATACGAATATGTCCAACGACTGAGTTGTCTGCTTCCCATGGTTCGGCCTGGAAAATCTTCAAATCCACTTCTGAGGGACGGCACAAGCAAGTGAAAGGAGACCTCAATTAACCAGACAGAAGATGGCTAACGATCGCACTGGCTGGAAACGCTTTTTAGTTGAGGCCCAAGTCCATCTCATGTCTGTAGCACCAACTTTAGTACGGATACGTTTTGATGTGTAAGCACTTTCCCAGCTTAGTATTGTTCTTTTTCTTGCTGGAGCTCCTTTTTCTTTCTTCGACATCGCTATGCCAGGGAACCTAGCGAAGATTGACTTCGTTCAGCAAATTTCGTCTAGGGCTTGTCCACAGTTGTATATAGTCTTTGAACTGGAAGCAACAAAACCAAGTTGTCTTTCGTGGCACTTACATATGTGCCTTTTATCGGGTAGCAACTAAGTCAAATGATGACATTTATTCACCTTTCTTGTAAGTTTATGTAAGAAATCTAAGCTCAAAGGCTCCAAAGGACCCTATAGCAATGAAAAATAGAGAAATCAAGCTATTTGAAACGTTTAGTAAGATTCTGTTATCTAAAAGAAGAGGTTAACTGGTGACTACTGGCATTATTACTGGCTTAAGAGTTTGGTTAGAACTCAAATGTAGATCAAGATGCTGATTTTAAGAAACCAAGCTGTCCGGTAGGCTGAAATTCTGTGGCTTGTAAGTGCTTTTATAACATAAAATGAGGCTTAACCGATGGCAACTGGCATTAGTACTAATTGTAGGGGCAGATAGATGCAATGCAACCAAGCTCTTTGACACGAAGATAACTACCCACCGAAGAAAGTGAAGCCACAGAAAAGCAAGCGTTCTGACAGGCTGAGTAAGATCCTGTGGTCTGTAAGCGACTTTACAACATAACCACCGGCTCAATTCAAAGCAACTGACTATAACTAGCTACAAAGAGTGATAGATGCCAAGAAATTAAGCTTTTAGACACCTTGATTAAGACGCAGAACAAAGCGAACTGTTTTACAGGCTTTAATGTTACGACGGTTCCAAGACAGACATCGAAACAGACCATAATTCTTGGGGCTCCTTTCTCCTCTCTTTTGAGTTCTTTTGAGAATCGAGCTTTAGCCTACTTGCTTAGCAGTCCAATGTTGCCGCGATAACCTATGTTTCTCTGGCTTAGTAAGGTTTTGTGGGTCATAAGTGCCTTCAAAGCATATAAGCTAGCTTCAACGATGGCTAGATCGCTGATCAAATTAGAAAATTTTAGCAAAGAAATTAAGGTTTAGTGGTACCTAAGTCTTATGGTTAGTAAGTGCTGCAAATAGCTCCAATCTACTCAGCCTTCAGCCCGCAAAAGAACTTTGAATAGGTGCATCACAGCTGTATGTCCCTGACTTAGTTCAAAAAATCAAGTCTAAAAGAAAAATTTCAAACTTCTGTAAGGACCAAGGTGATTAACTCTGAGCGAATTCAGTTTCGTGGGAGTTTAACTTAAATCCAACGATGACCTTTCCAAAATTAAGTACTGACAAGCCGTTGGTCGACTCGGTCTTCCTTCTTGTGTTTTCCACTTAGAGTACTGTGTTCTCGTTCCATTGTTGTAATTAAATTCGTTAGTCAACCTTTAGCCTACATGCTGCGGAAATTACAGTCTTCTGTGTCATAACCTAGTTTTGTCAAAATTCTCTGTTTCGACATAACTACACAAAAGCATGGTACAAAACACACAAGAGGTTCAACATTTTCAAAGGTTCCTCGAGGAAAAGGAGCAAAAAATTGTTTAATATGGCGGCCCATCTAATCAAATTTACATCTACTGCACATGCACATGACAATAAGGATAACACAACACACACACAAAAACTCACAAAAAATCCAACGTGACCTACATTTTTAGGCTACGCCAAACGAGAACCAAAACAAAAGCAAACAAAGCCAAGCCATACACAAAGGGTACAGAAATGCCAGTAAGAAGAAAAAAATTGTATTTTTTTTGGATAGTCCTTTGAAAAAAAAAAAACGGGATTTCAAAGGAAAACCAAGCGTTAGTAAGTGGTATGTATGCCCAAAGAGATGCCATAAGAACATAACAAAACCAAAGACCAAAAGATGATGAAAAAAAAAATATATATAAACCGAGACAAATTTCTTGGAAATTAGACTTAAGGCAGCCAAAAGTTTTCTTGCCTCGAAAGGGACACGGACTGTGTGACTAGTCGTATAGTCTCGACGTCAACACAGACTGTAGGTTGTTTTGGCGCAGACTGACTGGTTCGCTGGCTGTTTGCCTGCAGCATAGTGCGCGCGGAATCATCTTCGAAATTAAATAAATAAAAAAATCAAAATATCTATAACACTAAACAGAATATATCTATAGATGCATGAATTTCCTGTGGGATGTTTCTTGACACAGAGGAGAGTACACAAAACAGCAGCACCAACGCGAGACGACAACGATGATAGTGACTAGAAAAAAATTGATGAATATGTATGTTTTTTTGTGGCTAAAGATAGAAATAATAATAAGATCTGTGCCATGACCTAGGAAAGATACAAATTTTTGATTTTTTTTTAGCACATAATAGACAGATGTAGATAATATCCTTCTTTTATCTCACACTATGTATCGCGGTCTGGGATTTTCGTTTATGAATTGAGTTCTCGGCAATCGCAGCACCAACAATAGGTGTGGCAAACCCAAAATTGTCACACAACGAGGGGGGGATTATGTTCTTAAAATGAAAATTCTTTTTTGTTTTTTTAGAACATTTATATCCGTCAATCGAGAGAGAAAATGCGAAGTATGTTAATTGGTGGTTAAAGGTTCGTTGAGCTTAGTTTTCGTTGTGAGAGATTTAAATTCTTGGAAAACATTTTTTATTTTTGGCTTTTTAATGATATTTTAGACGTTAATTGGTGGCGACATTTTAGCTAAAAAGTTGAATGTTCTGGAAACAAATACTTTCCCTATGACACATCCGTTTCAAAAAAAACACACAAAATGCATCAAAAATGTCGTCTGTCTATTTAAATAACGTTGGTTCAGTGTTGCGAAACATGTTGCTAGGCACATTTTGTGAAATTTAGATTTCCTGCTACTAGAATCGGCTCCCTACCGAACAAGACGTAGGGATAGAGATTTAGCCACCTTCGTGTGTGACCAATTAGGTCCCTAAAAAAAAATACGGCTTCTAAAGTGCCTATGGTACAAGTAGCCTTGGACTCATGGACACGTTAATTTTTTGTATCTGCTTTTTCAACTTCTTCTCAGCCTTTCCATGAGGAATGCCTATACTAGTGAGGCGGGAAACTCGAGGTTCTTCGGTGCAAAAGCAGTGTAAAGTCCACCCTAATGCTTTACAGGAAAGAAGTCAAGAAGGCACAGTATAAATCTTGGCGTAACTCCTGCGAGAAGATCGAAGAAAAATTCCAAAAAACGCAAAGTCCCTTGTCATGTACAACAAATGCGGAACAATCTTATGCATCCAAATGGTACCTGAGTAGACTCAGATGAAAAATGTCTGTTTCTGCTAATGAATACTCTCTTCCCTGGTACGACGCTCTTCGATGTAAAAGCAGAAAAGTGTCTACCGATTGGTTACCTTGATGCTTTATAGGAACGATGTCAAGAAGCCACAATGTAAATCTTAGCGCAACGTCTGCAAGAATAAATGCAGTGCACCCCGGATAGCTGCCTTGAGAGTTTTTCTGATTTATTTAGGCACTTCAGAGGGGAAGTTACCTATTCGTACCCGCATTCATTCCTGACAAGTTTTGAAGCCTCAAATGTTTGGTTAGCAATGCGGATAACGCAGCTAAGCGAGGGATTACATATCCGGGTAATACCGTACCCTCTTTCCTGGCTACACGCCTGTCATTGGCAATTTACTTTCTCTAGACAGCCATACCTGAGTACAGATTTTAACTGTTTACAGTTTTTCATTATATATCTTCCCTGCACAACTGCAAAGGTCCTTTATAGATGTTAAACATATTCTGACAGGAAGATGTCTAGCTCTTGGTACAACAAGCAGTTCCTGGACTGGGATGAAAGTAGTTTTTATACCCAAAGAAGGTAAAGTCTCACACAAACTTCGTAAGGATTGCAGACTATCCAACAATCTAACCTAGTTGTCTTATAAACACTGCACCCATGCAATCAATTACGGTGCATCTTTCCTTTGGCATTTTCAGCTGTTTGTCAAATTGGCTAATGTGATCTCATCCACCAAACTAAGCGAATCATCAGTGGCGTATTCCTCGCCTTTATCTACGTCTAGGGCAGTTCTTCAACATGTTTCTCCGTCCGTCATATTGTGGACTGTGCTACAGACTCTTTGGGTGTATTTTTGGTAGATTTACGCTTGTTAATCTTGCTTTTCATAGATCCTTCCCAGATTGAAACTTCTATAAAGAAATATGTAACTTCTCGGATGCTGACGTAGTTTAGTTGGTAAACTCCAGAGTTACAACTTGACAATCTTTTGTTTCAAGTCATTTTCATTGTCCCTTTGCGAACTCAATAGAGTATATTCAGGAAACAGATCTGCTTTGCTTGTCATGTCACAAACAAACTCTTATCGTTTCATAATTATACAAGACCCTAGTCAAATGACCGCCTTAGAGTGAAAGTTTAAAGGTGCAACATCAAAAGGACATCAAAGGATTTTCTTCCTTTTGCACGGTAACATATCATTAATTTACAAAAGTTTCAAATGTCATCTGCGACTGTGAGCAACATTCTAGTCACAAGAAACAGAAACAGAAACCTTTGACTATTTGTTTCTTTCACTTTGAACTGTCACGGAAGCATCGTCGTCGGCTTGGGTTGTCACAAACAAATCCTTTAATTAAAAACGACACAAATTACATTTGAAGAAGAACTTAGCATCTCTTTCGGTGTGTCATTCATTCTTAAGTGCAATCCATTGCACTGAATTACACAGACAGAACAGAGATAGACACTATTCATGCATACACAGGCAATCAGGCCATAGTTTGTCCAGGTGGAAGAGACCTCCTGCCCCATTATCCGCATCCAAACAAGTACAACTCAATATGAAATTACGTAAAATCATCATCATCATCACTCAGTCATCGTCGTTGTCGTTGTCGTTTGGAATGGCTTTTGTTTGTCACAGTTTCGCCCTCGGTAATGATATCATCGCATGAAATCAAAACGACAAACGACAGATAATTTCAGACTTCTCTAGACATAACATGATATCATTACAAAGGGACCTACTCACCCCCTTCAGCTCCGTCGTAAAATATCCAATTGCAACCTCTACATCTAAATGCCATGTGTGGAGTGCAGTCTTGTAGTTGGATAACGAGACTATGACTGTGACAGTATTACCTGTGAACATGACTTGGACGACGACGACGCTGTCAAGCGATTTTCGCTCGAGACTAAACAAGAAAATTCCTTTTTACAAAAAAGCACTACAAGGGGGGAAGCAAAACAAAAAGAAAATTGTGTTCTTCCTCCCTGCTGCGGGTCCGTCCTCCTTTATGTCTCGTTTTTAGTTTCATTTTCGCGGCTAAGCTAAAAGGAAAACCGAAACGAAAAGCGATTGCCGGCGCGCGGAAACTGCAATGTGAGGAGGAATGGATTCCATTTGTGTCTTTGATGTTGCCGCCGCCGCCGCCGCCGCCGCCCAATGCTGAAATAATAAACTCACTCTACACGGCCAAGAACCTCAACCCCAGACAGAGACGACTAATGGAAAAAGTTATAGGCACTGTCGAGAGTGATACGCCACACAGTCTGATGATTTTTTGCGTATCCGCGTTGCAGATCGAAGAAAATCTACAACTATGTTGGTGAGGAGTCTCCCCCCTCTCTTCTATTTGGCAAAATTCAAGAAATTGCATTTAAATGTACTTGACATTGCGAATGCCAGTACTCAAAACATCTTGGCAACAATAGTGATTTTCGTGCAACAATGTTGCAGACATACTCGCAGATTCTTCGTTCGTTGCATTTTGTGCGGAAAGATTACTTCGACCACAACGATGACACTTGTCGTCGAAATGTCAAATTGAATTGGATCTTACCCCTTAAGTGTGTTATGGCTGGGTTGACTAATTCGCTGGTGTGCGTAGTATTTTCCCGCTGACATTCCTCTGCCCAAGTCAGGTTATACTTACTTATGCTTTCAATTTAATTAATTGCAATTAAGAGAGTTGTCGATGGTGGCAGGGACGCGGGCAAGACCTGAATGTTGTTTCTTTTTTGAATAGAAGTTGAAGTGCAGTCTTTTGCTGGACGGTTCGCTGTGGGTCTGATGATGATAATGCCCAGTTCTGAGCATGATTTGCAAATATTAACTTTGTTTTGTTTTATTATTAATTCAATTCTTGTTATTGCGCCTTAAGTTTAGTTTAATTGGGATTTGTAAGCTCTTCAGACATTCGGAACAAGTTCTCACACAACAATCTTCTCAACGATAACTTATTTAACACCAAAGAAAGGTTCCAATCTGACAACCCTAAGCAATTTATTCTTTAATACTTGTACGTAAAGATCAGATCTACTGGAGGTAGAGCGGTATAGGCTACTTCTTCAAAGTCTTACGATTATTCCATTTCGGTTGAATGTAACGCGTTTACGGGAAAGGAATGCTTGTTTAAAGTCGGTGTCTAAGCAGTCCAAATATAATCTCCGTTTACCTTAAGTATGTCATTTGTTGGTTATCATTTCAATACTTGTTGATGTCATACCAAAGACGGCACTAGGATTGTCCTAGATCACAAATACCTCTTCAGCAAATTAAAATCTAAGCGCAACCGCTCTTCATGTGTTTCTGGTAGGACCTTATCAGACAGCCACTTCCACTGCGCATCAACGACTTATATCACGAGATGAAGTCTTCGTAAACTTAATCACTCTAGGATTACAATCTTTGTAGGTGGACAATAATAAATGCAATCAAGGCTCAAGATAGCGAGACATTTAGATCAAAGAACAGCCTTCAGATGCCGTCAAGCTACCGTCCAACTCTTATAGTCAATTATTGCTCGGGTCTTGGACATAGAAGAGCTCGTAGATGCAAAGGGACTTGCTTTGAATGAATCAGCATTAAATAAATGAAATAAGGATAACCGCTGATGAAATAATGGTAGCCCATGGTTCATTGTTTTGTTTTTGGGTGTCTTGAGACCTCTGACGGGTACGTTGTATATTACCGAAGGGAATCTGTAACATAACGGCTAATTTGGGAACCACTTAGAAAAATATAGGAATCTCAGAAGTTTTCTATAATGAACAATTTGAAGGTCCTTTAGCAGCCCATCCAAGAAGCTACCACCGAGAGTTCTTAATCTTCGGAGGGCTGATGCCTAACAGTCGTATAACAGGTGTTGCACGGATTCTATTTCCACTTTGTTTCAACAGCTTCTAGAGTCGTTATAAGCCAGCCAAAGTATTTGTGTGTGAACCCCTATTGCGTAGGGTCCTGTGAGGGAACCCAAAAAAATTTGTATTCGTGTTGGAATTCTTCTTATTTAATGCTGGCCGCAGTGATCGGGCTATTGCATGTATTTCCACATCTATAACTCTACATATAAATAGTGCTAATTGCCGCTCTTACCTTGAATAGGGTACAAACGGTATTGTGTCCCGGTTACCCAGCCGAACATCACCTTATTGACACTTGATATATCATTCTGGGTGTGTCTACACAGTTTAATAAGCTTGGATTTGATCGTTGCTGAGTGCAGAGGCTTGATACATATACGGCAATGGTGTCATTTAGCCAGTCAGTCATATTATCAGAGCCAGCCAATAGCGCCAGAAGGATGCGCATCGGCAATGGAGAATACTAACAGGACACTGCGAGATGGACGCGATTTACAGAAGCTGCCAGGATAAGGATGAAACTAGGGAACACTCTTTTCTTCTACATAATTGCAAGATCTACCACGAAATGTTAAGTTTTTCAGCCTATCCTCCGCATTAGATTTCAAAATTGTTCCCTACATATCGAGGATATGTTTGACCAAGAGTTATAGTACTCCCTTTACATTGAAACATTCTTTTGTTGTTCACGGAAAGGCATTGTTACCAAATAAACAACGATATGCAAGTTTTGTTTGAAATTTTAGCTTTCATTTTTCCACTTTACCTTCCTATAACACTCCTGATAGCTTCAACAATAAAATAGAGTCAAGTTCGAGGAAATTTCGCTCACAAACATATTTTAAAAGTCAAAATAGCTCCAACTGTATGTTTGTTCAGAGATAACTTTCAAATTTTCTAACCGATTTCGTTAAAACTTGCTTTGTTTGTTAAAAGGACCTCAAACAACTAACATTAGACGTACATAACACTCTATTCTCCGTCATATATGATCTAAAATCTAGATCTAACTACGATCCTGGGAGTAATGGTATAAAATTCCACCGAAATTTAAACATAATTTGTGAGCAATAAATTTAAAGCAAATTTTAGAAAGGTATATCCACATCTCGCACTCTAAATCATGTAATAACAGTCTATAACCGCAGGATATTGGAAAATCCTAAAATAAAATCAATACCAACACACAGTTATTAATATTTTACAGCTTCAACTTCCCTTCTTTTTTTGCATAAGACTCGTACTTCGATACACACCCAATTATTTAAAAAAAAAACTTCGACATTTCCTCCCACACCTGGTGCCAGCTGCAGTCCATAATATTTCCAGGAAAATCCTCCATTTTATGATGAGGCAACATTTTTTTTTCCCCCAAAAGTCTATCCTGTGTGAGATTCCATTACCCTCACGCTCTTGTGTCATTAATCATCCCTTTGAAGAGATTCTGGGTTCTGGTACCTTCCTTCTATTTCCTTTTTTTTTTTGTGATGATGGATTGCCACTCGGCTACCTACCAGACCAATACACACACACACACAAACACTTTGTTGTATCGCATTCGATGGGGAAATTGAATTTGGGTCAGGCTCTTGAAACTGGCACATGGACAGATGAAACTCTGGCCATAAACCCATCCATGTGCCTGATCCCTCCGCAATGTGGTTTTTGTTGTACCTTTGTGTCTGACTGACTGGAGGCTATGTTATCGATTTTTTCGTGGGCGTTGTATATACATATGTAAAATTGCACCCTTCGTTAGGAACACAACACCGAATCTCGGGATAAGATGGGGCGGTATGTTGGGATAAGAGAGATGTAAAAACCAGGACCGGTCAAGGTATTTGATGATGGCAATTCAGAAGTTTTATTTTCGGCATAAATTTAGGCAAGGATTTCGGTTTTCTGTTTTCATTTTCACCCAAGGGAGAGACGATGACGCTTTCATAAAAGTCGTCCTGTGCAGGATTGTTATTGACTTTTAAAAATAGAACGCACAGGGAAGTGGAAATTGTAATCCATGGACATGAATATTTTAACGAGAGACATTTACGCAATTGTTTTCCTCACATTGAATTGCTAAACCCAACTTTATTACCTCACCCTGTTTCTTTTTTTTTTTCTTTGTTTTTCTTGTTCGTTTTCTTTTAATATTCATAAAAAGTATGATGATGGATGGTAGTGTCATGATGTGTGCATGAGCACAGGCCAAAACCAAACGAACGTGGTGCATTGCATAGTGCAGGCGAACAAATAGGTATTCAGACACTTGGATATTTATACAAAAGACAATAACAAAGGAGTTGTCAAATGATTCATGGTGTCAATTGTTACTATCAACGAGAGAGCGATACCTACACGTTCGGTTGTCACAATGACAGTCTTGCCGTTGTTGGTTGATTGGTGCATGCAAGGAGAATAATAGAATTAAAAGAATTGAAAAGGAAACGTTGCCAATTTTCTAATTTTTTTTGTGACTTATAGTGGAGAAGAAAACTTAGCAACTGCCAGGTTGACATTTGACAAGAACGTCAAAATTGATAATTTTGATTATCTTTGAAAGGAGCTTTAGTTTGGTTTGTCATTTCATCCA
The DNA here is from genome assembly GCA_951813785.1 of Criorhina ranunculi. Classification (NCBI taxonomy): domain Eukaryota; kingdom Metazoa; phylum Arthropoda; class Insecta; order Diptera; family Syrphidae; genus Criorhina; species Criorhina ranunculi. Next base: position 49,139,333 of record OX638382.1, on the reverse strand, counting down.
TTTAGATCCGGAGTTCTGAAAACGGCTTATTTTTGACGTTTCTCACGTATATTTTGTGGCTTTATTCATCGTTGATTTGTAGTCTCAGTTGGACCGTCATTTTAGTCCCAAATCAAAGGAAGATATTCTACAAATGCCATTGGCTACTAGCTTAGATTGCTGAAGTCCCGTATGTGGTACTGCAAAGAGTTGAACTCAGGTAACTGGTGGATATGCCACAGAACTAAAATTGCAACTTGTAAGTATTGATTTAGCTCCTTTTTCTATTGAGCTCATCGACAAACATGTCATCAGTGTCAGTAAAGTATCTCGCCTCCCTAAACCACCACGAATCCAATATAAATTTTGGAACGACCTTTGGTGGCATGGTTGACAGTTCGTCTGAGCTGGTGAAGAAATATACCCCAAGAGTTGTTTGCCTGATTCTACTGAGGCTTGGGTCGTCGCAGAGGAAGTGTGTTGTATCTTCTTCCTTGTCTATATTGCTACAGTTACTTCAGAGGTCGGTTTGATTGTAGCCTGTGAGGATGCTGATCACGAGTGCTAAGTACAATCTGTCGAGCGTGAGTATCACTTTTGCTGCGTTATGGCAGAATTTTCTTTGATCAGCGACCTGATGGGAGTACACTACATCTTTCATTGGTGAGTTTGCAGAAGTCTAAGTGTACATATATACTAAGAACTAAGTGATGGACTACTCTTTTGTTTAGTTTGGAGCCTATTCTTGCTAGTTCATCTGCCTTTTCACTGTAATCGATGCATCTCTGCCATGAGACCCAACAGAGTGAGACTTTGTACTTTGATACCTCTTTACTTGTTTCGAATTCAGTGAATGAATAAATAAGTATCATCCTCTATAAGGCTTCGGCTATCGTTAAAACTTCCACTCAGGACCTTAACCTATTGGTTGAACCAGTTGAAGCGAACTAGGTTTTTGGCATTTCGTTGTGCTAGATCGCCAAGATTGTCAAATAAGATGGCAGAGCACTGGATAGTTACAGAGGAAATGAAGGATTCTTTCTTCCTATTTGTGTCCCTGCAGCTTCTGCAGAAATTATTTGTAGAGAGCCCCAGTCGAGTGTTCTGTGTCCTGTGATGACTCCTATAGTGATTGTAAGAAGCCTTCTATTTAACGCAATCGATCTCTTGTTTGGCAGAGTATGTGATCAGTTTTCTGTCCCAGCTTCGCGGATCTAACGATACTACTGTAACATTCTTGGCCTTTCTTTAAGACATTGAATCCATGAAGTCGTAGGGTGCTCTTTGGTACTAGAGGTCTAAAATCGAGTGCTGATTTAGTGACTAAACGACAGTTCTCTATTTATAAGTCTTATTCAAACTTTTTGGTGTCATGTACTTGGGTACCTCAGATAAATTGTCGTACATTTCTTACTTTTTCATTACGAAAGGACCTAACAAGTGACTTCCTGTGAAGGGATATTTTTATATCTCATTCCTACAAAAGTCTTATGTGCCATTTCGACTTCAGCAACATTGCTGATTTATGAACAAGTTCCTGGTAAGCCTTGACTGACCATAAAAGATTTTAAATCATCATTACCCTCGTTCACATTTACTCGCAATGATTTATGTTTCACTGGATGAAATATTTACGAATTAGAACAAAATCCTTGCAACAATGTTGCACAACTTCAGACTGCCAGACATATTAGTGTGTTAAAAGATTTATTATCCTTTTCAAACATAAATCGTCTCCTTAGCAAAATTTCTAAGTCAAACACACAAGCATTTTGAAACATTTTTGTTGCATAAAACATTCTATTACCCCCGCCACCAGCAGTCCTTGTCGCGGCCACACACGAGACAAAAAGCAATTCAAAGCGAAGAGCCTGATTATCGCCATTTGAACTGAAACAATAAATCAAAGGTGATGGCACTTAAATGAATATTTTAATTATTTCGTCTCAAGATGATATTTCAGTAAAAATATAAATAAAAATACGAGAGGAATAATGCTAATTCCTTTTTCTCAAGTTATCCCACGCTGGCAACAATGTTGCATTGTAAAATGAATAGTGGGTGTGTTGACTTTATATCGTTGAACATTTAAGCCTTTTAATTGTTTTTTTAAAAATAAAAACCAAACATCTGCCCACGCATCCAATGCTAAGCCAATTTTTTTTGTATTCTTTTGTTTGTTCACTTCTGTTTTATTTCTATTTGTCCGATTGTCTGGTGAACGTCTAATTTAAAATCAAGAATGCCATCGCAATGAAAAATGCAAACAAAATTAGATTGATGTCTTAAGGTGGATAAAAGGGGGTGTACGAGTGTATAGTGAAATTGATGCAACCCAGTGTGGTAGTCAATAGTCAGCAAAGAGAGAAAAAAATGTTTAAATATAACTCAAGCATAGCAAAACACTGAAGGTCGATCCTAAAGAGACTAAAAGGCGAGACAATCAGTCAATCACATTGTTGTTGTTTACTTATACTTGATTGCTGTGTTGACTGAGAATTTCTGTGTACATAGGTACATCACAGCAGAGAGCAAAGCAAAAAAAAAAAATCAATGAATTTCGAATGGGGTGGACTGTAACTTAGATAAATCCTGTTGAGACACATTAGTCAGGGTCATTTGGTAAGGAATGCTTAAGTATCTTAAGAATTTTTAAACACCAAAATGTTGATCAGGTGTTTTCATGATGAGTTAGCATGAATACCATTTACCATTTGAAAAAAACGAAAAAGAACACTTGGCAACACTTTTTCACATCTGTCAAACGTAGATATATTAACGCCATCTATTGTTAAATTATTAACTGTCAATTAGCAATGTCAAGTGTAAAGTGGCACATAAAAATGTATTCCTAATCAATGGCTATACAAATTAGTAAGACTATATGACCTTGCCACGCCCATTGACGACTTGACTTATGTCAGACATTTGTCCTTTATTTCTCATTGAAAAAAAAAATAAAAAAATAATTAAAAGCCATGAATGAGACCAAAAAACTCTTGTCTAATTAAATTGTTTTGTAGAATATTTTGTTGATCTTTTCTATAAATCAATTTTATTTACTCATTAACCATAGTCAGTCGCCCCTATTTCTTTATAATTATTCTAATTAAGTTAATTATTTACGCATATTGTGAGAAAAAAACATTTAAATTAAATTTAAAAATGATGGAAGTTGTTTTGCTTGGAAAGAATGCATTTGATGGTAGGCGTGTGATGTTTGTCCATCAAATTTCAGATCGAGACTATTTTTTTAATAAATTTCAATTTTGTTAATAAAACTAATTGGTAGCACTGGTCTAGTCTTTTTAATTGATTTAGAGAATGGAGTAAACAATAAGATGGTACAGACGTTGCTAAATATCTATTTTCAATCGAGGATAAGAATTAATTATAAATTAATTAATTAAACGCGTGTTAAGAGTGTGTCAGTAGACTGTTAAAATTTATATTAGTGGAACAAGGAGAAAAGTGGCATCACTGGCAATGAGAAATTGTAAAGTCCTTTCATTTGGTACAAATTTTTGTTAACAGAATTGATCATAAGGCTAGATCCATTCAATTGGTTAAACGAGTAGGTATGGAGATTTTTCAGATCCATGTAGTATCACAATGGACCTATCACTGGTCTAAGTGTGCTGGCTACAGCTGGCAGGTTGAAGACCTTACCTAATCTAACCTAGATACAATCAGCACTTTTATTTGCGAAGGCAAGAAAATTCTTACGTTAGGTACGATAGCACCATCTTGAGTCATCGAAAAGAACACAGAACCTTCAGAATCTAGTTGTTGTTGGTATCCTCAAATCAAACTCGATATACATCTTGTCACAGTCTTTCACCCAGAAGTCTACCTGATCCAGAGCGGGGTGCAGGTCCTCAGTGGACACCATATCCAAGAAAAAGGCATAGACATCCACTCTGACAGCAAAACAGCAATAGAAGCGTTCACAAACTCTGTTTCAAAATCGCTACTCGTGTGGGAATACATGGATTTAAATAGCTAAGCTTCCTCGGCAGTCGAAACATTGGAACAACAGAGCGTACCACAAACGAAAAGAGTAGAGTCGCATTAACTGTCACAAAGACAGCAATCAATAACAGGCATTTTCACAAATTCTGGGTAGACCTGACGAAATACAGAGTGGCAAGATCCCTCATCGCCGAACCAAATTATATTCTCAACAGGAAAGCGATGAATTGCAACAGCACAACTGAGATCAATGGTGGGACTTCTTACAGAGTAAATAAATCTCAATAAGCACACACAAAGAATTGGACTAGTTGACACCACAACCTGCAAAAACTTCGAGGAGGACCTGGATCACTTCTGCTTCCACTGTCAAGTCATTGCACGACTACGGCAAAGAGTACTGGGGCCCAAGTGGATACCAGACTTAACGCACCTATACAGCAAAGTGATTGGAAATATCTCAGACTTTGCCAGAAACTCTGGAAAATTTTCCCCAGTTCACATATAAGCAATAGACACTCCATAGTTTCTTTCCGTGATCACCCTATTCCCTAAGTATCCCACGTTTAAGGGGAATTACAACGGGCCCAATCGAGGCCTAAGTTAAGAGCTATTTTACCATCCACAACAAATCAACAAGCGTAAAGAACAAAGAGGTAACTACACCCTTCATTGGGCCAGAATTCCTCTGCTCTCGCTGTTCAAAAATTACTTTAGAAGACAGTTCCTAAAATGAGCGAAGTTAAGACTTAAGAAACATAAAAAAAAGCTTCCTAACAGGGCACTGTAAACTTTGGAAACGCCTTACAAAGCTAGACCGAGAAGGCGATGGTATTTCCAGGAGAAAACTCCTAACCAGTTCTTAGGAAAAAATCTGCGGGGGACACTTATCCTCTTTTTAGACTAAGCTCTTTGCAGCTTCAACTGTTCTAGCTTCTTATGGAAACCAAAGCGGAAGTGTTCATATCTCTAGCATCCGTGTGGACACTGACAACTAATTGACGACTAAAAATAACGTGGAACAAAATTTTAATGAAAAAAGAAACTCAACGTCAGATGATCTTATTGAAACATTCTCAGACTCTAAAAGCTTCTTTCATTAAGACATAGATGTCACCTTTCAACCTAAGTCTTGATATTTTCTTCGACCTTATTTCTGATTCTAAGAACCGCGTTTGTTCTTTGCCAGGGCGTCTGGATGGTAATATCACGGGGATCACGATGGGGGGTCCACATGGATGTAACTATTCTCATTAGCCCGCAAACCTACCCTAACTTAGATAACTCATCATTTATGGGGGATTTAAGACAATACAGAAACCATTTACAGCGACAAA